>CAJGYO010000001.1:68887039-69606342 GCA_904845875.1 Miscanthus lutarioriparius | reverse complement strand
TTACTACACCGGCTATGGTAACTATTGTATGCTACTAAATGACATACCACATGTTTGGCACAGGTTAGTTGCTAACCTAGAGATGAATAGCTATAATTAACTTGATGACCGAATTATAAATGTACAACTGAGTTAGTCGTTTTTTATGTAAAATGTAGTCAAGCTAGCTCTACTTATAAAGCCTTGCATAATCCTTGGAGTCACTTGATTTTTGGTTTATGATGGGTAAGTCTAGCTAAGTACCTTATTATACTTAGGGTTTTATTCTCATTGTTGTAGATGGTATAGTTTATCACGGCTATTACAAGAACTACTTCTGTCCCGCCGTGGATGAGGAGTGAGCCCTGGACAGGCATCTCTTATTAATCCTTCTTATATGCTTTTGTGGGAGTGTGATCACGAACTAGCACTATGTATTTGAACTATGATGGCAGATGTTAGTTTCAAACTTTAATTTGCTTCTGCTACTATTTTATTAAACTTGGTTTGTAATAACCTTAATTCGTACTCTGATGAATGAACTGTATTTGTGAACCTTATGTAACATGTGATATGTATGTTGAATCATGTACGATCTTGGTTGTATGTTGATGGTTAATCGAGACCCGTCGTGGTACTCGATGGACTACCGGGTTTATATGGGCTCAAGTATGACAGTGCGACCGCTTACGGGCTACCATTGTACTTGTGCTCTTATAAATTGGTCGGTTCTGCTACACCTTTAGCTCAGTTCTCACACCGCCAAACAACCAACTGGATCACGCTAGCATTACTCCCGGTGCATCACTACGCTAGATTTGGACATCACTGCCGGCCTCATCACTGCCAGATTTATGACAACCGACAGTGATGTACCTTCACTGCCAGTTATGAGCTTAAAAATGAAAAAATGATTGGGGCTAGGCTAAAACCGGCAGTGAAGGACCACATCACTACCGATTTGTGGCTTGAACTGGCAATGTTTTGGCGGCCACTCATCACTATCGGTTTAAGCCAAGAGCCGATAGTAATTGAAATCTATCACTGTCGGTTCTAGCCAAAAACCGACGGTGATAAGCTTACAACACAAAAAGGCTGCAGCCGTCCTCTCCTTCCTCCTCTCTTCCATCCCAAGAATAGAGGCGCGCGCGCTTGGGCCCTTCCCTCCATTGTTGCGGCTGCTCTTCACCATGAAGCTAGAGCTTGGATTTTGAAGAATGGCTTGATCTTTTTTCTTTAAGGTTAGTAACAAACATCCACTCCTTTGATTTTGTTGCTTAATTAGCTTTGTTTTGATGGCTACATTGCTTGATTCTCATTCTAGTTCTTTCTCCATTCTAGAGAGCACTTTTCCAATTGGACATTTGTGCGAGGCTCAAATTGTGGTGAATCCACATCGTCCAAAAGGTTGGTGTCTATGAACACATTTAAATTCCTAGCTAATTATTCCATGGTGGTCAAGATCATCATTGTTAGTATGTGATGCTATAATTAGTTCTTAGAAGTAGAGTAGAATAGATGTTCTTCATTATTGTACAATAATTGTTTTTACTACGATTTTCAATTTACAGGGCCGGGGCTACCAATTTTAATTTTTCAATAATTAGTGTACAATAATGTTTTCCAAAAATGGTACTTTTGAGCTACAATTATTGTTCATGAAGCTTGATTTCTTATTAATTCTTTGTAATTACTGTCTCAGTATTTTTTTTGCAGAGATGGATCGAGAGTGGATGCATCTGTCCCGAACGGACAAGCGGTACATGCATGGCGTCACTGAACCTGTTAATGTCAAGTTGTACATCCATCATAAATGGACAAAGGACAAGGTGGCGCTCGGTCAGGCCTGGCCTACGGGAGACGGGACCATTAATGGCCACCCAATTCCACAGGGGTACGCTCGGGTCACCATTGACAGAATACTTGATAAGAAGTATAACAAGATACACATTGAGTACCTCGTAGCGGAAGACAGGCCGAAACTTAGTTATAACAAGGGCTCTCAAGTGGCCTGGCGCAAGTGCTTCATTAAGCTTGACCACCAATTGTCCTCTGATGATGAGGACGACTGTGAGTCTTCGCCCACCCACAATGATCACTCATCATCTCCCAACAGAGATCACTCCCCTCTTCATCCCTTGCCATCACCCCCGAGAAGACCTTCTATTCCTCCTCGTCCAACTCCATCTTCATCAGCCCTGAGAAAAGAGAAGACTCCTCCTCCTCCATCTTCATCAGCCCCGGGAAAACAGAATTCTCGTCGTCATCCTCCTCCTCCACCTCAGCCCAAAATAAGATCAAAGGCATACTCGCAGTCATAGAAAAGGTCCTTGGATTCGGTCGCTAATGCTCCCAAAGTGGACCAACAAAAAAGAAAAAGGTCGTTCAGTGGCAGCGTTACAAACTTGATGAAAGAAAAATTTACAACACACATCTCGAAGGAAGATTGTGTTAGTTTCTTCAATCTATGTGCCTCACTGCCTCTGTTTTTGTTGAAGTCCGAATTCGAAAGGCAAACACAGAATCAGTACGCTACAACAAGAGCTGAAGAAGTACACAATGAAGATTTAAGGAAGATACAGAAGTACATCGAAGACAACCCCGAATTAACCATGGAAGAGGCCGCGAACATCTATTATAATGTACAAGGGACGGGAACATCGGCAATGAAGTATGAAAGGGACAATCTTTTGGTTCCCGATCATGAGTATAAAAATTTAACAACATATATGCGCCAGTTGCATGAATATTACATGGCTCAAACAACAAAGACGGAGGACTTTGGTTTTGAGGTTATTATCCGTTCGCCACATGTTTTTCATTATCCTAAATAAGAGAAGTTCGATGTCGAGTGGGAGTGCTTGTTCCAGCTATATCAGAAACGCTCTCTCGATACACAAATATTGACGTTGTGTACTATGTAAGTACCCTACACGCACGATATTATAATTAACTACTCTCTCGAGACACAAATTGTTAACTTTTAAGCACTTTCCATGATTTTATGTAGGTGTATAGCAAAATTTTGCATACTAAAAAGCAAATGGGATAACATAGGCTTCTTGGACCCTTTGCGAGTCAATGAGAAGACATGTTTAGGCCTTTATGGATGTGACGTGGAAGACCTAAAAGTGAGATTGATTGCTGTTTTTGATGAATTCAAGATGAAGGACAAAACCCACATACTTCTAGCCTACGACTACGAGTATGTGTTATCGGCTTTTAATTTTATGCTTCTTTTTTTGTTAAGATTATTCGATAATTAGGATTCTGTGATTGCAGCAACCATTTCATCTTCATTTGTGTCAATCTTGCTAAAAATCTGATCGAGGTGTGGGACTTGAAGAAAAAACTATTTCATCATCTAGATGCACTGATGGCGGTGCTGAATTAGTAAGCGATCCTAATAACATATTATTTTGTAATCACACATACCGCTTTCTAAGGTTTCTCCTTTTAATATTGAACAGTGTCCGAAGAAGACATATTGGTGGGACGCAGATCCCATTCAAGGTTGTCGAAATAGAGGGGAAGTACCTAAAACAGCTGACGGAAAACAATGAATGCGAGTTTTATGTAATGTGGGCAATGCATCGCTACATCGGCGGGAAATCGGAAGAAGCAGAAAAGTTGGTGTGTATAATCCCCATTTCATTTATGTCTGTTAATAATTCAACAAAATGATTTAATGATTCCTTTTTTAATATCATCTTTTTTAATGACAGCGCAAGAAATATAACCACGAAAGGTTGTTGGACATGGAGATCGTCGCACTGTAATCGGAGCTGGCAAAATTCATCTTAGCCGAGGTATTGGTAAAAGATGGAGTATTTTCCATCACACAATCCGTGAAGTTCAAGGACCAGTATGGCCCAGAGCGGTTCGCTAGATTATTGTAAGAAGTCTGAGAAATCCGTGTAGTTGGGGAACATTTCTTTTTTATTTTGAGGGATCGAGATCTTGATAAGAACATATAACCATAATATTTGTAATGTTTAATATTGATGGACTTGTCGTCTACGTAGCGTATATAAAGCGAAACCCGATTCCACGAAAAAATATAAATTAAAATAAATTATAAAACAATAAAATGCGAACGGGACATCACTGCCGGTTAGCAGCAAACTTGCAGTGTTGTCGTAATCATCACTATCGGTTAGCAACAAACCGGCAGTGTTGTTATAACTATCACTGCCGGTTAGAAACAAACCGCCAGTGATGGTCATGATGACACTACCGACTTGAGCACCAAACCGGTAGCGTTAGATTAGCTATCACTGCCGGTTCTTGTCACAACCGGCAGTGATTCTTACAATAACACTGCCGGTTGAATCATAAACCGACAGTGATGTTCGCGGTTACACTGCCGGGTGGTCTCTTATCACAACCGGCAGTGATTCTTATGATAACATTGCCGGTTGAATCATAAACCGATAGTGATGTTCGCGGTTACATTGCTGGGTGGTCTCATGAACCGGCAGTGTTGGTGGACCTGAATTCTACCGGTTTTAGTAAAGAACCGGTAGTGAAGTTGTAGAACACTGCCAGTTTGTAGAAACCAACAGTGATAGCTAACCATCATCACTGTTGATATGGTTGTGCCGGTTCAAAATTCGACAGTGATGGGGTGTTTTGACCGACAGTATTATCATGATCTAGGTAGTGCGTCCTGTCTTCGGTGGCTGCGTCTTTACTAATCTTCTTCTAGTAACTCTAGTGCACCATCTTGACTACGAAGAAAATATGTACGTGGAGGATTTTCTCCTAGAAAGAGGGTTCCACCCGCAGAGCATATATTGAGACTATGAATGGTGAAGCAACGAGTGCCAGTAAGTTTAATAGTATGGAAACGGGAACCACCACTAGGCTCCTACCTGCCACTCTGTTGTGCCAGTTAATTTAATTTTCTGGCATGAATTAGTATTTTTTTAAGCCAATCTAAGCTCTCCTAGCAATTTATCCAATCTTTCAATTTGAATATATATATATATATATATATATATATATATATATTGCTCATATCTAGCGTAGCAATTGAAGCCGAGAGGACAGGGGCCATTGAGTAAATGCACTCACCCCTATCTAGGCCTTTTCTGATCCTTTCGACGGTGCAACTACTGCATCAGTTTTTTTTTTGTCTACTATGCATCGTCTTGTTTTCTTGTGTCTACTACATCGTCTTCTTTTTTGTCTCTACTACATCCTTATGACAGTGGCGGCCCCTTTTTCTTTTTCCCCTTCTTTTTTCTTTCTTTTTCTTTTTTTCTTGGCTTGGTAAACTCGTACAAGAACTCGGTTAGTTCGGTAACGACCGAAACCGAACCGAAAAAAACCAAAACCAAATTTTGACGATTCCTGTTTTTGAAAAGAACCTATCGGTCTATGATTCTTAAGACACCAAATTTCCTAGAAAACTGATTGGTTTCAGTTAACCAAATGCCCACCCCTATTAAAGAGTTACAGCTAGAGATGGCAACGGTGGGAAATCTCCGTCGGGGGTTGCTTCTCTATCCTTATCCCCACGGGGGAAGAAATTCCCCGCCTCCGTCCCCATCAATGGTCGCAGAGCACGTCTTCTTCCCGGGGAAATTTTCCCTGACGAGGTCCCTGTCCCCGCACCGTTTCTAGAGGATCTCAGACCTGTGCAGACGTCGCCGCTGATGCTGTGGGGTGCCGTGCACGGATGCTGCAACTGCCACGGGGAGCCACGCACGGATGTCGCTGCCGCCCAAGGGAGCCGTGCGCGGACGCAGATGCCACTGCTGCCATAGGGAGCTGCGCGCGGATGCCGCTGCTGCTATGGGGAGCCATGCGCGGATGCGGGATGCCGCCGGGTGGGTGGCCGTTCATGAGCGCCTAGGACCAAGCGACCGGCATGGTGGCTGAGATGAGTGTGCTAGGGTGTATCTTCTAATGACTCTTATTCATAGTGTATTACATTGCTTGGAAAGTATATGCACCACTGAGCCAAATTTTCGCATAAAATTAAACAGATTATAAGATGTTAGACCAACGTGCACCCACCTAGATAGTTTTGCTGCATTAAATTAGACAAATTACAAGATGTTGGACTAATATGCACCCACTTGATAGTTGTTATATATTGAGTGCAATTTACTCTATTTAATTTGTACGGATCTTCATGCTTCTGGATGTCCACACACTACCAAAGCAGAATGCATGCTTGTTTGGATAGTCAATGAAACATAGACAATTTTTGAAAAAATGAAACAGAGATACGGAATGTTTCGATTTCGAGATATGTAGACGACCATGGTGAGTAGTAACAACTAACAAGAGTCAATGAGGTAGCTACGGACCGATATATTATTATTACTACTACACGTCTACAGTATATATATTTTGTTAATAGCTTGCCTTTCGTGATCAAAAGAATTCAGGAGGTCGGTAACCTACAATCGACCGATCAAGCTACGTGTTACGAGTTCACGAGACGTGTTGCGCACGTCGTGTTGGTACGGTGCAGCACGTACAGATAAGGATAAAACACGGCCACCTACCCCCTGCTGAGTAGCATGCATGATTATAATGCATCTGAGAGACCATGGTTGCGTGGCAAAAGACTAGCCTTCATACATGATACATCCTGCTACCTCATTCCTGAAATATAGATCTGAATTCGAACTATCATAAGTTCAGTTCAATTTATTAAGAAAATTATTACCATCTATCATATCAATATGGTAAATTATAAGAATATTGTAGATAGAGTAGATATTTTAACCTCTAAGTTGCACATCAGCCGGATTTACAATCCTGATCTATGAAATCGGTAGTAACAGTCCTCCAACTATAAAAACTAAACAAATTTAGTTCTCCGACTAGTTTCAAATATGGGTTTCTACTAAATAATTAAATACAATAAAGGTATGGTTTGATTTCTATAAATTCATATATAGTTAATTTATTTTAAATTAGAAACTATAAAACTAGCACCTTTGTTTTATAAAAATGTTATCTACCTATTTATAATCTATATATAGTTTTGGAACTACTTTATTTCTATTCATATTGTTTATTACTAGTAGTCGGCTCATTATTTCATTAGAATATGATGTAGTAGTAGATAACTCCAAATAGAGCACTAACAAATAGATAACAATTTTAGAAGAAAACTTGTACAAGATTCATATTTTTTATGGCTTGAAATAAATTAATTATGATTTTTTAGAGATCAAACCGATTTTTATTAGTTTTTTGAAAATCAGCTTTAAACCAGCTAAAGGACAAAATTTGTCCATTTTGACAGTTCGAGAGTGTCCGTTACTATAGTTTATGATTGAAAACCGGACTAACATATAACATGGAGGTTTACCCAAATATTTTTTTTTGTAATATATCTAATGATACAAATGTAATGTTGTAAGTATTATTTTTCTTTTCTATATAAACTTGAACAAACGACTTATGACAGTTTTGCTCAGAGAAAATTAAAATGCCTATATTTCAAGATGGGGTTGTACGTAGTATTGTATCGCTTCGCTAAAAAAACAAGCCGAAACACTGTTCCGGCTGATTTATTGTGAGAGAAAAATACTGTTTCAGCTGAAAAAACAGGCTGAAAAGTACGGATTATAATACAAACGAACAGGGCATGGGAACTAAACGATGCAAGAAATCTAGCTTGCATTGTACGCTATCTTTTTTAGGGAGTATTGTTATCCTATATTATATAACATGATATACAATGTTCCTTGTTAGAATGATATAATCTATCAGATCCTCAGAAAGTACATTTTCCATTTGAATGAAATTGGAAGTAATACTAGCAAGGATTACTTATTATAATGAATGGGGACGTCTATTATATTTCCAATAAACTAATACAGGTTTACAACATCATATGGCCCCGTTCGCTTCGCTGAAAAAATAAGCCAAAACACTGTTCCGGCTGATTTGTTGTGAGAGAAAAACACTGTTTCGGCTGAAAAAACAAACTGGAAAAGACGGATTATAAGAGAAACGAATATAGCCCTATATATGAAATTTGATCCACACGCCGATGATCCATTTCTTGTCGGATATATATATATATATATATATATATATATATATATATATATATATATATATATATATATATATATATATATATATATATAGCTTTGGACTACTTTTACTAGTTGTGAAAGCTGAATTCGTTCCACTGTCAAAAGTAACAGCTGCGGCGATAGTGTTTATCAGCTTGTGAGGTCGATCGGGATGCAATGCAAGTACATGCAGCAAGCTTAGGTTGAGTTGAGATGCTTTTTTATGTCTGCATGGCGTGTGCAAACGCAACAAAAAAAGGGTCAGAAAATGACATGCACCAACCTAAGATATGCCCAGAACATTTACCATGACTTACTAGATATCGATTGCCTCGAGCACCATCCTCGTATATGCTTTGCTTGCTTGAGGGGCTCGAGCCTATCGGATCATCGGGTGCATGCACATATACTTAGCTATGTATACGTTCCGTAGACCGGGTTTTATATTTTATATAGATGCGTTGTGACCTTAACTAGCTTGTATACTTCTACATCATATTTGAATACTTTTGTATGCAACTCAATCCGTACATGTATTAAAGTGAAAATAGATTAAGATAGATATACGGTGCACCCAAACAAAAGCTCTTCTTAATAGTCTTAGACTAGGTAGCTTGCCTGTGCATTGCTATGGGACAACTAAACTTACTATAAAAAAACGATTTGTAGCAACGCTTTCCTTTCTTCGTAGGGGTGGCTCTATATTGAGCCGCCCCTACAAATGGTTGCCAAATGAGCCGTCCTTACAAATAGATTTGTAGGGGTGGCTCTATATCCAACCGCCCCTACAAATCGGATTTGTAGGGGCGGCTCAATATTGAAGTGCCTCTACAAATAGACGCCGAGTATTAAAAATTAAACACTAAAATTTAAATTTTGTAAACGACTTTGGATGGAGAAACAACCAAAATAAAAGTTGTAGATGTCGAAAAGTTATGAAACTTTGTAGTTGACAACTTTTTGATTTGAAATCATCTTGTCAAAGAAAACTACGTTTGAATTTCTAAAAATTTGAAATTTGAATTTTTTAAATGACCTCAGATAAACAAACAGTAAAAATGAAAGTTGTAGATCTTGAAAAATTATGAAACTTTGTAGCTCATTTGAAATCATCTTGTCATGGAAAACTACGTTCGAATTTCTTAAATTTGAAATTCAAATTTTATAAGTGACCTCGGATGGAGAAACTACCAAAATGAAAGTTGTAGATCTCGAAAAGTTATATAGATGCGTTGTGACCATAACTAGCGAATTAGCCACAACTTATGTAATTAGTTTTATAATTAGCTCATGTTTAGTCCTCCTAATTGATATCTAAAAATTCAATGTAATAGGGACTAAAGTTTAGTCCTGGGATCCAAACACCCCCTAACTCTCGACTCCTGCTGGCTGCTCACTTGCACCACCATGCCTATGTGTCTGCACGTATATACTCTAATGCCAAGATGGTCTTTATTGTCCACCCTTTAAAAATATTATAATTTTAAGGTTGTCATTTGTATATGCTATAGGATTAGGATGCTTTGCACTGATCCATGAGGATGTCTATGGGAGTCGAAATTTTTGATGCCATTATGATGTCTAAGCTTACCAATTGTCTTGCTTGATCTTTACCAATTGTCTTGCTTGAGTTTTGCGAACAAATTATACCATTGACCAGGGGCGGATCCAGCAGTGGGGCGGGGGGGGCTCAAGCCCCCCCCTACCCATCCCGAAACAGTGTAAATTACTGTAGAGTCCCTATGAATTTTTAGGCAAAGTTCTATAGTGTAGGGGGGTTTGAGACTTAAGATCGAGCAGCAGTGTTGTTCAGCCCCCCCTAAAATATTTCCTGGATCCGCCCCTGCCATTGACAAAGACTAACACATAAAGAGGTAGAAGTTATAAGAATAAAGCTAGGTGGCCTACTATGCACCCAGCCTAAATTTAATACCCTCCAAATTATGGACAATACCATATGAACTGTTGTAACCGACATGTTAACTCCATCATGTAGTACACCTAAGTATTGAACATGCACATGCATATTTTTTATCATAGAATATATTTGTCCTATAAGACAACATAATTTTTTTCCTAAGTGACAGCAGAGAGCCCCAAAATATTAGACAAAAACTCTCATTTTACTATCTCTACATCGGCTAAAAAATTAACTAAAGTTTAGTTAATCCATGGAATAATTTGGATTATGCCTTTTGTACCGCCCCAACAATTCTTTTACCAAGCATATACAAAATCTAGTTAACAGCATTCGATCCACAATCAAAATTCATTACCTTGGTATCCGAGGATCATAATACAGAAGGTTTGCCGAGTGCCTGAGATTTGACACTCGGCAAACGCGTCGTGACCGTTTCCACTCCGTCACGTTACTTTTTTTCACCAAGTGTCGGTTTCAGCTCTAGCAAAGTTTTTGCCGAGTGCCCGATAGAAAACACTCGGCAAAGAGCCGTTTGCCGGCATTGTAGATGACGTGTGCTGTTTGTCGAGTGTTACACTCGACAAATCCTTTGCCGAATATTTTTTGGGCTTTGTCGAGTGCCTGTGGCACACGGCAAAGCGACTGTTTCCAGTAGTGATAGTGACCTATAGCACAACTGGTAACCTGGCACGTCGACGATAAATGTGCAGGAAAAGTAAATTTGGCATTCTACATGCTATTGAGACATATCTTTGGCTTAACTACACTTGCTTCAGCTTTCTCCCACACAAATTCTTCAACAAGCTAAGGTGCACCAGAAGCCACTACATCATAATTTGAAAGGAGCTGCAACATTTACACACACAAAAAAAACAATTATCCTATTGAAACTAACAAATTACAAAATCTTGTGTTGAATTCTGTTGAATTACTCTATAAAATTCTCACACTGTGCTCTTGGATTGGTGCATATCAATGAAGATCTCTTCCCATGTTGCTTAGAAAGACAATCTACAGACTACACCAATAGGCAAAAAATCCACAACTTAGAGATTCTGTTCTTTTTTTTTCTCAAACAAGCATATTTAGTCCAATCATCTATGACTATTAGGACCTATGATGTTCCAAACTTTCAACTACCACTACTGTTCCAGCTCTAGCCCTGCTTATTAGCTGTGAAAAGTTCTGAAGGTCTACCTTTCAGAAAACTACAAATATGATAGAAAATGCAGATTGCAACTGATATCTAGATATGTCCACTCTTAGTGCCACAAATGTTGCTTAAGTTTCATCAACATGCTCTAATTTTTTTGTGTGAAGCTGATGATTTAGTTTTGCTATACTTCACTTTGCATAGCACTATGTTCCCTCTTCCCTCCCTCTCTCTCGTGTTAGAAACTTAAACTGCAGTATGCGTAACTAAATGTTTAGATGCCTCTGCTGGATCAATTATTGTTGGTTGAAAGGCTTTCATTGATGAGGCCTGATCAATTGTGTCTCAAGTATAAAGTTCAATGATTTCTTTTCTAAGAGGAAAAAGAACTGCATAGATCAAGTAGCAAAGGAAATCTGAATAATATATACCTCCAGGCAAGGAAAGGAATGTATAAGATGTAAGATTCTTTGAAGAACAATAGTATTTTAAAAATTCATATCGTGTTTTGAACATTTCTGTCAGGCCAACAATCTCATCCTCACATGAGTTTTCTTCGATGCAAATAAAAGACATGAATTAAAGTCTCTGATATAGCTTAGAAATAAACTATTGAATGTTTCCTGTATAGCTCTCTACCCTGCAAATAAAAGACAATATGCATATGCTAGCAGTCAGTAGATCTCAAGGGGGCACACTGGCTAAAGGATGTAGCATTACGGGCATTACCTAGTCATGTACTTGTTGGTGAGAATTTATATAAATATAAAGAATGAAAAAGACGACAAGAAAGATTGGCATTAGGCCAACTCCTTTTGATTCTTTACAAACACATCTGAAAGTTAACATGTGGGCTGTGGGCATCAAATCAAAACAACAAAAAGAACATGGATTCGACCATAAGTAGCATTTGCCCTCTTTTTTTAAAAAAAGAAAGGTACTGCAGAGTTACAGGATTGTCAATCTTATCAGCACCATCAATTTTTGGCAATTGTAGAACTCAACCAAGACATCCATTGAAGTGCTACGTCCCTAGCTCGTAACCCAATTAAGAGTAAGTTCTCTCAAGCCTAGCTCCCCAGCCATTATTAAACTGCATGAAGGGCTTCAAAATAAAGACCACTATTTGAAAAAAGAGTAAATGATAATTCCAATCAACTAATTGTCTTAACTTCATTTTATTGGCAAAAAAGAACAGTTTATGCAATTCAATAATAGTAAAACACAGTTGGCTGCCGGAGACCCTGTGCATGGATATCTTGACATATAGATTCTCCAGCCCATCCAGCTCACCCTAGCATCTACGGGGAGCACCTGAGCTGGTGCCACCACTTATTCCGCAACCGCCACCAGCTGTGGAGTCCTTGATTGACGAGTATCAATGCTGAACGAAAATGTATTGCACACTGTTTCAAGTATACAGACTCCTAATACTATTTATATTCATATTTGAATTATGAATATCTGATGACCGATGATAGTGAAAAACTAAATTTATTGTACAACTGAACTGAATTTGCTGAACTCTAACAAACAACCATTAGTCTGAGAATTGAAACAAAAGAGCAATGACGGCTACACTTACGTCAAGCAAGTCGGTGTCGATCCTAAACTTCCACGATGGCAGACCAATTCCGTCGCCTGAGTTGTCGTCACTTAGGCCTTCTTGTCCAGCAGGATCGAACAAGAATACACCAGGAGCCATCTGCAGCAACACACGGCTTAGTACAGTCCCTCGTAGCAGTGTATCGAGAAATAAATCAAATAATACACCAGAACAAGGATGCTTGCTGATGGATCTCGCTACCACATGATTCCCTCAACCTTGTTGCCGCTGGATCCTATAGACTTCGCCCCGGTGGAGAGGGCATCGCAGAGGACGGCGCCGGAGGAGATCTTAATAGCAACGGTGAGGATAGGGAGAGGTAGGATGCAGTCATATGAGTAGGTTCCAATAGAACCTCGTTCACACAGGAACATGATTAAATAAAATTTGCATAATCTCAAATATGCAGCGATCATCTTATAGTAGTGTTTCTCATGATTATCATGAAATCATTGGCTAAGTAAGGAAATTGAAGGAAAAAAGGTTATCATCCAGAATAAGATGAAATCATAAACCGTACCTGATAAAGCAGTTGCAGTCGCCTTCTGTTAGCGCGGCATCGTCGAGGGCCTCTTCGCAGTCGTCCGACGGCGGTCGGCGTCGACGGCATGGCTGTCGGACGAGGAGGGGGCGTTCCGGCGGCGTCTGAGGGCCGGATTGGCGTCGTGGCGTCCGACCGACGAGTGCCTGGCGTGCGGCGGCGGCGGGCATTGTGGTGTCCGGCGTCTTTCTGCGGGGTGGCATGGATTCACGAGAGCGCACCACGGGAAGGACAGGAGGGGCGCGTCGATGTTGGCCTGGCGTCGATCGACGATCCGGTTTACGTGGAATTGAAAGATATTTGACCGAGCGAGAGAGGGTCACTGCATGATTGTTTCCTTCGATGCATGATTATTGTTTCCTTCCATGCACGTGGTCTCAGGTGATCGATTTGTTTCCTTCAAAGCGGACGGGGATCGCAGGGATGACAGTTTCTTTTTCTATCGCACGGGGTATCGCACGGCCGGAAGAGAGGAGCGACCCCAAAAAAATCGCACCAAAAAATTATCTTACTTTGGTTCTTTTTAGTTGTAGGAGATACAAGCCGATAGGACAAGTGGAGACACATGCTCAAGATGGACGGAGCCATACACGTGTGCCAGACGACAAGAGCAAGGGCAAGGAGGAGCCGCTGAACCAACGCACGCACATGCATGACGACCAAGAGGACGTCGTCGAAACGACATGAGAAGGAGCACGACGTCGCTGTCGATGCTATGCCGTGGAAACTCCGAGAGCGAGAGTAGATTCCTTTCGCTGCGATGCGACGAGCCGTGTCCGGGACAGACTGCGTCTTTGGGACGGCGCTTAACTTTGACGACCGCCGGACGCCAGCCGAGTGCGTGCGTGCAGTGCAACTGATGATACATGTGGACACCACCGACTGGAATAAAAGGCGTAAAGTGAGTGAACCAAGACAAAATAGTTGATTGATTGAATCAGTAACGAAACCTACCAGTTGTTCATGTAAATGATGCAGAATTAATCTTACCGATAACGAACGAACGACCCACTATCCAGTAAGTGCATAACGACTTGGTAAGCATGTATACCAGGTCAGCTATATGGTCGTACCACCGTATAGTCTTATTAGAAGCCATAGTTTATATGGGAATTAATTACTAGCTCACGGGTAGCGCACTATCCTGAAATACAAGGAATTTTAAGTTTACTCTAAGTCAAACTATACTAATAAGTTTCACCAAATTTATAAAAAACAGCAATATTTGAAATACCAACTGCACAACATAAGATGAAATATTAAGTATATGTTTCGTAATTTACCTTTTTGATATAGCAGATGTTAATACTTTTCTTTATAAGTTTGATAAAGTTTAGAATAGTTCGCCTTAGTGCAATTCTGATCCCCATATATATTATTTCTCAATGGAGCGAGCACAAAAGTTATGTACTCACCTCTTAAAAACCATGGCCATATTTTAATATAAAAACACCTCAAACTTCTAGATTTACCAAATAGTCAAATTGTAAAAAGAAACAATGGACAGTAATGTAACTTGAATGATCATATAAAACAAAATATTGTACTATTTAAGTAATCTTGAATTTATGATAGACAATACAATATTATTTTGATCTGATCTTTCAAATCTAAAACACATTTTAATACTTAATAGTAAAATTATTTTGATAGGATCTCACTACTACAAGGATTTTAAGAGACAAGCGATTAATAGAAGTGGGTGTTTTTGGTCGCTTCTTTAAGAAATAGTGAGCTGGGCTCAAGCAAACGCCTGCCTCTATTAACCATTTACATATGTTGCATCCTAGGAGACCCGCACTGTTAACTCTATTAATGAAAGGGCCATTTCAGCACTCTTCTTCGTCCTCGAGCTGTGCGCTTGGAGTTATGAAGTGAAGTGACTGTGGGGGGGCCCTTTGTTGTTTCCTTGGTATTTTTTTGCCTCTTTTTGACGAGATTTGATCCTGAGGTGGCATGATGGTTTCCTCCACTGTTATGAGAATTTTAGCTGTACGCTTGGATATAAGGTCCTCTCACATGTATTTCCTTGTGATTATTATCGATTCATGTTTTATGTTTGAAAGGTCCTAGTGGCTAAAGGGGGTGAATAGCCTATTAAAAAATTCTATAACAACACTAAGCCAAGAGGTTAGATAATTATGAAGCGAAGCGAGTGTTGTGTTAGCCTACTAAAAATACAAACCATCTACCAACAATTCTAGTTGCTATAATTTCTAAGTCACACTCAAGGCTAGATCACTACCACTAAGTTAGTGAACTCTCAAAGACTAACTAAAGAGCATCACTAACCAAATTAGACAAGACATAAGCTAGCTCTCAAAACTAGTTACACTAAAGAGCTTAGCTACACTAAGAATGTAAATGCACAAGAGAGGTAGTGAGTTATACCGCCGTGGCAAGAGATATACAATCAATCACAATAGAATCCCGGAGACAATGATGACACAATGATTTATCCCCGAGTTTCACTTGCTTGCCGGCAAGCTACGTCCTCGTTGTGGCGATTCACCCACTCAGAGGTTCACGCGCTAATAGGCATCACACGCTTAACCCGTAATCGGGTGCCGCACAACCAACATAAGATGGGAATCCACAAGCTACGAGCAATCCACGAGAGTACCTTTTGACGCTTCGCCGGAGACACTACAGCATGGCTGTTTATAGGAGGGGTTTAAAAATGCCTTTAAAAGTCATCAAAATGCCTTCAAAAACCTTTTTAGGCATACTTGAAAATGCCATCTATAAATTGGACTCAAAAGGTCTTTTGAGGCATTTTTTAAAGCGTCTTTGAATATCAATATATAAAGGCATTTTCTAGATGCCTATAATACCTTTTAAAGGCGTTTTATAAGCCTTCAAACATTGATGGAGGCGTTATTAAAAATGCCTCCAAAACCAATGTAAATCAGCACAATCCATTCGAGAAGGAACCGATGTGAGCACACATTAACAATGTATCCATCCAAATATTAAAATCTTTCATAGGGAGATAAGTTTCTATCTCCAAATATCCATAAAATAGAAAAGTAAACATGATCCTCAGTACTGTAGTTTAGGTTCTCATTCATGAATGATGAATTCTTAGTCCTATTGTATATTTAGGCTCATTTATCAATGACAAGTTTCCTGCTCCCTCTTAAAAGATAAAAAGCATGACATGCTCATATCAAAACTATATGCATAAGCTAGTATAAATCCAACTGAATAGATATCGCCCCATTGCCAGCCTTCTTACTGTAACACCCCAAAATTTGCTCCTTTTGGAAATGTAGTTAAATTGATTTAATTTCATATTTTTGTGCTCATGAAACATAGGAAAATAATAATTTTCATTATTTTAAAATTTATCATAGGGCTTAGCAACATGGTTGTGCATACATGCCGGTGCATTTGATTTATTGTAATGGGTGGTTGAGTCCAAATGCTTTTGAAATTGGCTTTGAAGTAAAAGAAAAGAAAATTAGGAAATAAAAGCATTTAAAAAGTTGTAAAAATTTATTTTTGATAACTTACCAAAATTTCTCATTTTTATTGAAAAGTGTATTTTAAACTCTATTTGAATTTGATTTGGGTTACATTTGGATTTGGTTTTGAAAACAAAATAGGGAAAAACGATTTGGAAAATGAAAAATCTTTTCTCACTCAATCTGGCCCACTGGCTTCTCTTTCCCGCAGGCGGCCCAAGCCGCTCGGCCTCGTTTCCCCGCTGGCAAGATGGCCTGCATTTCTTCCTCCCGCGCATGGCCCAGCTTTGCTCCCGCGCCTATGGCTTTTCCTCCGCGTCGGCCCGCTTGCGCCCGCGCCTCCCTTCGCGCAGCGGCCCAACTCGGCCAGGCCAGCCCAGCAAGCGCACTGATCCGCTCCGCCCTCCCTCTCTCTTGCGTCGACAGGTGGGGCCGCCTTGTCAGGGCCGTCCGCTACCTCTCGTCCCCACGCCGGACTCCACCGCCGCCGTCGCCTTGAGTCCGACTCCGCACCGGCTACGCGTGCTCCGTTGTCGTGCCGCCCAAGCCGCCTCCGCCTCATAAAAACTCGACGCCTTGTGCCCGTGCCTCCCAATCCGAGCCCTGGAGCAAGCCGTAGCCACCGCCTATGCCCTAGCGTGCTCACGCCAATGAGCCGCCCGCCTCCCCAAGCGCAGCGCCGCCTCTGTGTTTCCTCTATCGTCGAAATCCCCCTAGGTGAGCTCGCATCAACCTCCTCTCTCCTCCCGTGCATGGGTTTTGTTAGAAAAAATTTTAAGTTTGGATTTTTGGGTTATTGGAAAACCTAGGTTGTTACAGTCCTCCCCCCTCACTGGAATCTCATCCCGAGATTTAAGGTGAGACATACCTTTCAAAGAGGTTGGGGTAAAGCATCTAAAGTTCTGACTCTTTCTCCCAAGTGGCTTCTCATTCAGTGTGGTTGCTCCACATAACCTTGCACATAGGTATGATCATGCTTCTAGTTTCCTTCTCGGCTCTGTCGAGTATCCGTATCGGGTGCTCCTTGTACTCTAAAGTGTCCTATATATCAAGGGCCTCTATAGGTACTTGCTCATCTGGTAGCTTCAAGAACTTGTGTAGTTGAGATACATGGAACACTGGGTGCACTCCGGTCAATTCCTCAGGCAGTTCCAACTCGTAGGCTAGCTTGCCAACTCTCTAACAAATCTGGTAAGGTCCTACATACCTTGGCACCAACTTCCCTTTCACATGGAACTTGATGGTGCCTCAAAGTGGGGAGACTTTGAGATAAACGTAGTCCCCAACTTCAAACTCAAGGTCTCTTCACCTTTTATCTGCATAACTCTTCTATCGGCTTTGAGCAATTCTTAGATTCTCTCACACTTGGGCGACTCCTTCCTCGGCATCCTTGATCTTAGCGGGGCCAAAGAACGATCTCTCCCTAACTTCTAACCACATCAGAGGGGTCCTACACTTCATCCCATATAAGGCCTCAAATGGTGACATCTTAAGACTAGCCTGGTAGCTGTTGTTGTAAGAAAACTCTGCATGTGGGAAACTCTTCACCCAATCAGACCCATATTTTAGAACACAAGCTTAGAGCATATCCTCCAAGATCTGGTTCACTCTCTCTATCTGTCCATCTGTCTAAGGGTGGTAAGCGGTGTTGTAATCCAGTCGAGTCCCGATTGCCTTGTGAAGACTCTTCTAGAACTTGGACACATATTGCATCCCTCGATCAGACACTATTCTCATAGGAGCTCCGTGAAGCCAGAGAATGTTATCCACATAGAGATCTACGAGCTTCTTATTTTTGTAGTCATTCCTCACAGCTATGAAGTGAGCTACCTTGGTCAATCTATTAACAATTACCTAGATCAAGTCATGGCCTTTCAGGGTTCGAGGTAAACCCACTATAAAGTCCATGGATATGTTTTCCCACTTCCACATCAGAACATCTGAGGGCTTCAACAATCCTTCCGATCTTTGGTGTTCAGCCTTGATCCTATTGCAGATGTCATGACACATGACATGCCCTGCAATATCAGCTTTCATATTCTTCCACCAGAAAAGCTTCTTCAAGTCAGCATACATCTTGGTACTCCCTGGGTGGATACAATACTTAGAGTCATGACCCTCGGCTAGGATCTCCTCTCACAAGGCGACATCAGAGGGTACACAGATTCTGTCCTTGTACCAGTACACTCCCTATTCATCTTCTCTGAACTCAGGACACTTGCCTAGCTCCACTCTCAGATTTCCCAGATTTTGGGGCATTCTTGCTGGGCTTTGCGGATTCGACCTTTAAGATTGTACTACACTCGAAGCTCATTCAGCATTCCCTTCGGTAGGATTTTGAGTCGAAGGTCCTCCATCTCTTAACTCAGCTCTGGTGGTATGGCTTCTGTCATCAGACTATGGCAATAGCTCTTATGGCTCAGGGCATCTACAATTACATTGGCTTCCCCTAGGTGATAGTGTATCTCTAGGTTGTAGTCCTTAATTAGCTCTATCCATTGGCCCTATCTCATGTTTAGATCCTCTTGAGTGAAAAAGTACTTTAGGCTCTTGTGATCGGTGAAGATGTCACATTTGTTCCCGATTAGATAGTGTCTCCAGATCTTCAGGGCGTGCACCATAGCTGCAAGCTCAAGATCATGGGTAGGGTAGCGTTGCTCGTGGTCCTTCAGCTGGCGAGAAGCATAAGCTATAACTCCCCATTTTGCATCAGAACACAACTGAGTCCCTATTTGGATGCATCATAATAGACCACAAAGTCTTGCTGAATGTCAGGCAATGCTAACATAGGAGTGGTGGTAAGCTTCTATTTCAAGGTCTAGAAGCTTTGCTCACACTTGGGCATCCACTCAAACTCATTGGTCTTCTTTAGAAGGTTGGTCATTGGCTTGGCTATCTTGAAAAAGTTCTCAATGAAGTGGCGATAATATCCTGCTGACCCAAGGAAACTCCGGATATTAGTCGCATTGCAGGGCTGTTCCAATTCTTTTACAACTTCAATCTTGGTAGGATCAATGGCTACTCCCTCAGCAGTGAGAATGTGACCTAAGAAGGCGACTTCATCAAGCCAAAATTCATACTTGCTGAACTTGGCATACAACTGATTCTATCTCAATTTCTCTAGCACTACTCTCAGATGCTGCTCATGTTCTTCTGTAGTGGCTGAATAGATAAGAATGCCATTGATGAATACCACCACAAACTTATCCAGTTCCTCCATGAACACCTTGTTCATCATATTCATGAAGTAGGCGGGGGCATTGGTGAGTCCAAAGGACACAATGGTGAACTCATACTGCCCGTACCTAGTGACAAAGGCTATCTTGGGAATGTCCTCAGTCCTAATCTTCATCTAATAGTACCTAGATCATAGATCAATCTTAGAAAAGAACTTGGCATTCCTCAGCTGGTATAGCAGATCATTTATCCTCGGTAGTGGGTACATGTTCTTGATAGTCACGGCATTCAAGTTCTGGTAGTCAATGCACATCCTCATTCAACCATCCTTCTTCTTCACAAACAAGATAGTGGAACCCTAGGGTGAAGTAGTAGGCCTAATGTACCCCTTGTTAGACAACTCCCTGAGCTGTTTCTTGAGTTCCTCTAGCTCATCAACTGACATGCGGTAGGGCCTCTTAGCAATAGGTCCCGTACCAGGCAGAAGGTCGATCACAAACTCCACATCCTAGTCAGTTGGCATACCTGGCAACTCTTTGGGGAACACATCAGGGTACTCACATACTATGGACACCTCCTCAACTAACTTGGCTTCCAAGGCACACAACATGGAAACTATTTTCTCAAGGTTGGGCTCGTATCGGATTACGTGACCACTCGAGTGTGTTATCTCCACATACTGTGGTGAGCAAAGATATTACTCCCTTGTGTTGAGTCGGCCAATCCATCCCTAGTATGACTTCTAGTCCATTAGAGGGAAGCAAGGTAAGATCAGCTAGAAAAGGGTGACCCTCAATGGTGATGTTCACTCCCTGACATCTCTTAGTGCATCTGATGTTGCCCAAAGGTGAACTAGTGTCTATGGGCACTCTTCATGGAGTTATGGGTAGGTTATGCTCTCGTGCAAACTTGGTAGACACACATGAACATGTAGCACCGGAATCAAATAGCACTGTAGCCTTAGACCCATGCACTAAAAACATACCATAGACCACATCGGGGGCGTTCTGGGTGTCCTCTATGGTCAGGTGGGTGAGACGACCATGGGTTGGTCCCATGGTGGGCTTGTGTGGCGCACCTTGAATAGAAGCCTGTCTCCCTAGGGTTGGAGCAGGTGGTGTAGCGTTCTTCTTAGGGCAGTCAGCGATCTTGTGGCCTAGCTAACCACAGCCAAAGCAAGTGTAGGGCACGCTGCCTGTGGCGGTGGGCGTAGCGGTCTTCCACGTGCTAGGGCTCTAAGTAGGGTGGCTCTGAGCGGGGTGGTGGTAGTTGGTGGTGTGGGTACCACCTCCATGGATTGAAGCAGGTGCGGCTCCCTAGATGGCACGAGGGCGAGGCTGTGAGGGCGTGTGAGCATGCGGCCTCTGAGATGCCAGGGCATGAGAGGTGCTCTTGGACCAGCGCTTCTTCTCCTTGTAGAGGGTGTCAGCCGCTAGATGATCCATCTCCATCACGAGGACCTTGTTAATCATCTCCTAGAGGGTGTAGTAGGTATGACCCGAGACGGCCACCTTGAGGCATGTGTTCAGACCCTTCTTGAAGAAGTACATCTTCTTCTCAGAATCTGTCTCACCGAGAGTGTATCTCATCATGCGAGTGAAGCGGTTGGCATACTCCTGGATGTTCTGGGATCCCTGGGAAATGTTGTGGAACTCTTCCACTTTGGCATCCATCACACCCTCGGGCACGTGGTGCTCGCAGAAGGCTTTGGTGAACTCCTCCCATGAAATGTGCGCAGGGTCAGCGTGGATGTCACAGTAGCTGTCCCACCATGCACGTGCGGTGCCAGTGAGCTGGTGTGCTGTGACTCCAACACACTCCTCATCGGAGCAGGTGGTGAGGTCTAGCTTCTTCTCCATCTCACGCGGCTAGTCCTCGGCGACGATGGGGTCATCATCCAAGCTGTCGAAGGTAGGGGGCCTTAGCTTGAGGAAACCCTCTAACTTCCTCTAAAAGTTGTTGGGTAGTCCCCCATTGCAGTGCAACAACCCCTTAGCTAGTGTCAAGGACCAATACTAGGGTACTCGAAGAGGAGGAGCTAATAACCATCAACGTTGATTCATCCGAGCGGTCAAGAGCGCGAGTACAGCTCTTGCCGACCCCTAGGTACGTGTAACACCCCGGGTGTTTTAAATATTAAAACTTGCCATGTCATCATATGCATTGTACATCATTTCGTATTAGTGAAAACTTTTATATGCATACACTAAAACAAGTTTACATTTATGTTATATGTGTTGCCTTGTATGGTTGAATCAATTTCAAAACAATTGTGTTGATTTGGATTTCCGAAAACCCTGATTTCCAGTGATTAGTTTTACCCCGAAAAACCCATTTCAAAATCTAAGCACATTTTTGGGTTGAGTCTTAAAGCAAAAGTGTAGAGCTAGTTGAGTTGTACAAAGTTGGTTTTTGGAGTTTTCAGAGTTGTTTAGAAAAAATTGAAGTAATTTGAAAAGGCGTAATTCTTTAAATGTCCCATTTTTGAATTCATATTTGCATTTCAAAATGTAGACCGAATTAGGGGGTGGTTATCAAAGCAAAGTTGTATAACTTTAAATTTTGAGCAACTTTTATTTTTCGAGATTTTTGAGTTGTTACATAAATTTGGGAGTAATTTGAAGTTTTTGGCGAATGGAAATTCTATAAATATGGAGAACAGTGCCCGTGGAAGCCACCTCATCGCCGGCGGCCTTCTTCTCGGTTCCAGGCGCACACGTGGCCGTCCTCAGCTTTGCGCTGGTGTGGGGAAGGCTCCTTCGTGGCTTCTTCTTGCTTCTGAGCCGCGCTATTTAGCCTAAGCCGTCGCCGTTCGTCCCCGTTTCCTTGCTCTGCTTTTCCCGTCGCCACCGCCATAGCTCCGTTGAGCTTTTGCCGCCACCGTAGCGTCTCCACCGTCACATCAAAGCCTGTCCTAGCTCCGTCTTCTCCTTGCAAACCCAGTTCACCAAGTCTTGGTGCCTGATTCCGCCGGGAACCCGCTGTGCGCGCCTTTCTTCCTCGTGGTCGGCAACCTCACCGTCGTGCTTGCGCCGTCGTGGCCAGCGCTCTCCGGTGAGCCGTTGCTCTTGCTCAGTGTACCTCCAGCTTCGCCTTGTTCCCGTGATGCTCTATGACCAGTTGATTACTCCTTTTGTCCACCGCAGTCACCGGAGCACCGTCATCGCTGTTGCTCGCACCGCCGTGGCCACTGTGACCGTCGACCAGCATCTCCGTTGATCCTCCGACCTCGCTCTTTGCTCCATCGCGTTCGGGGTGAGCTACTGATCCTTTCCAAGCGCTTAGTTTAACTGCTACCGGTCTCACGTCGTCGGTGTAGCGCAGCCGCATCACCGTGTCCGCCATGGACGGCGTCAAGCTCGAACCTCGCTGTAATTGCTCAAGCTAGTGCCTTCAATCGATGCGGGGTGGTGTGGGGAGTGTTTTGGTACCTTCGCCGTGGCCGTAGACCTCGCCGGCGGCGAGAAATCGCCGGGCAAAGCCACTGTTGTTGTAGTCAACGCGAGAGGAAGGGGATGACAGGTGGGGTCGCGTGTCAGTGACTCAGTGTTCAAAATGGAATTTTTCCTTTTTCAGATTTGAATGAATAGTCATGTGATTTGTTATTTTTGTATAGATTTATTTAGAGCTCCAAAATTTATGAAAATTTTTGTGTGACCTCTCTGTGATGTATACTATTTAGAAAAAAATGAAATGTTGTTTTCCAGTACTTTTTGAATGTGATAAAAATTGCTCAATTAATTAATAAATGAGTTTACATGATTTTTCTAGGCTTATTTATTTATCTAGAAATTATGAAACTTGTTTTGCCACTTAGTTATCATGAGATGAACATTTACAAAAAATTTGAGCTCAATTGGAACAAGTTGGTTTATTTTATAATTTTTAATTAAATAATTAATTCATAAAAGCAAATAGTAACCTTTAATGATTTAGGTTTTGATTGAATTTTGGATTGAGTGATGACCTTGGGTCATTGGTTGGTAATGATCCTTGGCAATTGAATTAAGTGTTACGAAAAAGGTTTAGTTAGTTTGACTTGTAACTGTACCACGAAGGAAAGTTGTATTCAAGTTGTTAATTTTGCATCCATCATCGAGCATCATGTTTTATATTTCGCATCATGTTAAACATGGCATTGTTACTACGTGTAGTGAACGAAGGTGAGCACGTGGTAGTTAATCAAGTTGTTGAGGAAGTTAACCCGCCTATTGAGGTCGGGTTTGATAATTGTGGAACGACTCCGGAACCTAACTTTTCCGTCAACGAAGGCAAGCCCCAGATGCATTTAAACCTAACTTGTGTTTTACAAATTGATTTCGCTTTTGCTTTTCTTTACTACATTAAGTGATTAGGAGTTGAGTGCAAACCTAATTGGTGCATTACCAACCTTGTTTTTGCATATCTACTTTGTTACCAGTTTTAATTCGTATATGCCTTGTTATGCTTAGCTATGCTTAGAACGATGAAAGTCGGGTGATTACCTGTCACCTGCAAGTTTTAAATGGAACTTTGGTTACTTATGTTATCATGTGATATGGGAATGTGGAGTAATAAATCTAGACCAGGCGGACTCGGTGTGTGAGAGCCACAAGACGTGGAGGTCTTGTGAGCGGGTTCTTTCCGCCTGTGTCGATTAAGGTCCATCCGTTGTTGAATTGCATGAGGTGAGACTTTGTAGTACTAACCGCATACTCCGGTAAGCCTTACCTTGGCTATTCTATTACGAGAATGGCTACTCGCGCACTGAGAGTGGAGAGATGGTGGGAATAGCTTGTACCCACGTGGCAATGGGCTGGATTGGTGGAGTACTGTATTCTCGGGTGGCGTGGACCCGTTCTTGTTTTAGAGGATCCGAGGGTAGGTTGATATATGTAAGTCAGGGACCTACATATGTCGTGTGGTCTGGAATTCCCAGCTGGGTTTTAATCGGTTCGAATCGTCGTTGCTCCTCGGTTATGGAGACTCAACTCACTGTTCATCATCGTAGTTTAATAACTAGAACTTGAGGATGGTTTGAGAAGGTGTTGGATATGAAGTTTCATGATCTCAATACAGATCATGTCAGCTTTGTATATGATCTTTATGAAGTTTTAAATGTTGATATAAAGAATTTTGTTAAAAGAGCTTTTACGCAAAAGAACTTTGATTATTGCTAAAGCCATACCTTGAATCCCTGAGCCTGCATTCCTGAGTTCTATTAGTTTCTATTTTTGGTTAAGTCTTGTTGAGTACTTTTGTACTCAGGGTTCATTGACCCTTGTTGCAGGTGAGGCTCATGAGCAGGTCTGCTTTGGACCGTGCTGCATGACTGTTGTTCGATCCGATGACGATAAGTAAATGCGTGGCCCTTGGGCAGGGCAGTCCATTTGTGTGTTTGTATTATGTTATAATGCAACTCCACTACTATGTTTTGTAATAATTATCAAACTTAGTTGTAAGGTTTGAAACTACTATTTTGTAAACTATGTTATTGTAAGACTTCCGCTATTTTACTCTGGTGTAGATATTTGAATAAATATTGTAATACTGCAATGACTCTGTAATGTGATCCTGCTCGAAAATTGTGGATGTTTCGGGGTTCCCCGAGGACACCTGACAGTCTTCTTAAGTTACCAGCAACATATGCATAGTTGTCAGATGTCGTCGGACAGTGACAGGTGCATGTGGGCCCTATAATTTAGGAGGTTCTGCCACAGTACGCAAGCTCTACCTCGCCTGACCCCTGAGGGTGGCTCCACCTCACCCGACACGAAGGCCATGGGCTCCCCCATGCCCAACCCCTGAGGGTTGGCTCTGCCTCGCCCGACCTCCGAGGCCACAGGCTCCACCTCGCCTGACCCCTGAGGGTTGGCTCCGCCTCGCCCGACACCGAGGCCATGGGCTCCACCTCGCCTAACCCCTAAGGGTTGGCTCTGCCTCACTCGGCCTCTAGGGGCAGGCTCTGCCTCGCCCGACCTCTGAGGCCGTAGGCTTCGCCTCACCCGACCCTTGGGTCCATGCTCCGCCTCGCCCGACCCTTGGGTCCATGCTCCGCCTCGCCTGACCCCTGAGGGTGGCCCCACCTTGCCTGACACCGAGGCTGCGGGCTTTGCCTCA
The DNA here is from genome assembly GCA_904845875.1 of Miscanthus lutarioriparius. NCBI lineage: Eukaryota > Viridiplantae > Streptophyta > Magnoliopsida > Poales > Poaceae > Miscanthus > Miscanthus lutarioriparius. The sequence continues at coordinate 69,580,348 of CAJGYO010000001.1, read as the reverse complement.
CCCGACCCCTATGGGTTGGCTCTGCCTCACCTAACCTCTGAGGCCGTAGGCTCTGCCTCGCCCGACCCTTGAGGGTTGGCTCCTCCTCGCTCGACACCGAGGCCATGGGCTTTGCCTCGCCCGACCCCCAGGCTGGAGGCTCCATCTTGCCTAATGGAGACCCATACTGCCGCTAACCATTCCAGGCCCAAGCGAATGCGCCTAGGTCAAAGCTTTGATGCCAGGGAAGTGACTGGCATGCCTCGATGTAACCTACGACCCATGACGGGCCATACCTGGGGGTTCATGTCAAGAACAGCGTCGAGCGTACTGGTGCTGTTCTACCTAACCCCTGTACGAACACTGATGGGAGCGTCAGTTCACCACGATGTCCGCTAGGACAGAGTGGAGCATCGTGACCGGCAAACAATGCCTACACATGACGCCAGTGATGGATAGGGTCGTGATGAGAAGCTATCCCTGTTGACGTCTACAGGGGTCGGTGGGACCCGCATAAAGGAGAAGAAGACCTCGGTGATCCGAAAGGACGTCTTCCTCTCATTCTCTTCTCTTCCTCCACTGTAACCCATGCTCTCCCTTGGCCTATAAAAGGGAAAGCAGGGATCCAACAAAGGAGATATTGAACCGATCCAGCATCCGAACACATCCAAGCACGACTCAAATCCAAACCGATCGGAACTCATCGTAGCACACCACCAGAGACTTGGGACCCATCCCTCTCTCGACCTTTTGTAACCCCTACTACAAACTTTCAGTGCTAGAAACACAAGCAACAACAACGAACTAGACGTCAGGACATTCTGCCTGAACCAGTATAAACCTTATGTCCTCTTAGCACACCATCCGAGCCAGACGCGCAATATTAGAAATTTAATTGTTGGTGGCAACTCGAAACACCGACAGCTGGCGTGCTAGGTAGGGGCCTTTTGCATGTCTCGACATCAACACCAGGCCTCGAATGGCTAGTCACAACCTTAGCTCGGTCCCAGGCACATATGTGCGCTTCGAGGACCTGGACTTCATCGTCACGGCGGAGGGAGAGTTGGCAACGACGCCCGCCGTCGTCCGACCTCTCCACTCCGCCGGCCTCGACGCAATCGCCAAGGCATTTGAGGAGTTGCAGTTGCACGCACCAGAGGCCCGCCCCTTGGAAGCAACCCACTCCTCGACTTTGACTACGAGAGGCTAGAGCACTAGCTCGATGACTTCTTGGGACCCTAGCCATCCTAGGAGGACCTGCGCCACCTCACCTTCTAATTCGCCAATGTCATGGCGCAGCTTGCCGGAGGAGATCCACTCTCTCTAGAATACCTCATCCAGACAGCCCTGACAACGCTCTCGCTCGGTCTTCGCAATGCCACAGAGACCAATGGTGTAACACCTCGGGTGTTTAAAATACTAAAACCTGACATGTCATCATATGCATTGCAAAGCATTTGGCATTTGGTGAAAACTTTGAGATGCATACACTAAAACAAGTTTATATTCATGTGGTATGTGTTGAATTGTATTGGTTGACTCTAGTTCAAAGTTTGTTTGGATTTCGAATTTTTTGAGAAAACCCCGCTTTTCAGCATTTAAATCCTCCCTGAAAATCCATTTCAAAATCTAAGCATAATTTGGGGTTGATCCCAAAAGCAAAAGTGTAGAGCTTGGCAAGTTATGCAAAGTTTGTTTTTGGAGTTTTTCAAGTTGTTTAGAAAAATTTTGTTCCCTATTCAAATTCAAAAGTTCATTTCAAAATCTAGACCGAATTAGGAGATGGTTATAGAAGAAAAGTAGTAGAACTTTCGATTTTGAACAACTTTTGTTTTTGGAGATTTTTGAGTTGTTATGAAAATTTGAGAGTAATTTGTGAATTTTGGTGTATGGCAATTTTGTAATTTCTGTGAACAGTGTTCACCGCCTAAGCTACATTGCCGTCGGACCTTCTTCGAAGTTCTAGGCGCGTCGTGGCCGTCCTTGATGTCGCGCTGGCATGGAAACGGCTCCGTCGTGGCTTCATTGAGCTTCTGTGCCGCGCTATAAGTACCAAGACGTCGTCATCGTCGTTTTTCTTCCTTTGTTTTCACCACCGCCGTTGTCATCGCTCCAACAAGCTCGCATCGTCTCCCCAGTGCTGTTGCCATCTCGGTAAAGGTCGTCCTAGTTCTGTCTTGTCCTTGCGAATCCAGCCAGCTAGCATTGGTCGCCTGAAATTGCCGAAAACTCACTGTCCACGTTTTTCTTCCTCGAGGTTAGGAACTTCACCGCTGCGAGGGCGTGTCATCGTGGCCAGAGCCCTTCGGTGAGCCGTTGTCTGTAATCAATGTACTTATGGCTTCATTTCGATGCTGTAGTACTTAGTCAGTTGTTGTTTACTCATTTTGATCACTGCAGTCGCCGGTTCTCCCTCACCGACGATCTTTGCTCCGCATAGTTCACCGTAGTGGTCGGATAGTTCACCGTAGTGGTCGGATAGTTCACCGTAGTGGTCGGATAGTTCACCGTAGTGGTCGGATAGTTCACCATAGTGGTCGGAGAGTTCATCAAAGTGATCGGTGCTGGCGTGGTCACATCAGTTACGAATATGGTTTGGTTAGTTTGGTTTGTAACTGTACTGCGAAGGAAAATTGTATCCAATTTATTAATTTTTGCATCCATCATCGAGCATCATGTTTCATATTCCGCATCATGTTAAACATGGCAATGTTACTACGTGTAGTAAACGAAGGTGAACACGTGGTAGTTAATCAAGTTGCGGAGGAGGTTGATCTGTCTGTTGAGGTTGGATCAAAGACTTGTGAAGCGTCGCAAGAGCCGGACTTTTCCGTCAACGAAGGCAAGCCCCGGATGCATACAACCCTACCTTGTGTTTTACAAATTAATTTCGCTTTTGCTTTCCGTTACTGCATTAAGTGATTAAGAGTTAAGTAAGAGCCTAATTGGTGCATTACCACCCTTGTTATTCCATATTTACCATATTACCAGTTTTGAACTCGTATATGCCTAGTTTTGCTTAGCTATGCGTAGAACGATGAAGTCGGTGACTACCTGCCACCTGCAAGTTTTAAATGGAACATTGGTTAATTATGATAGCCTGTGATATGGGAATGTGGAGTAATAAATCTAGACCGGGCGGACTCGGTGTGTGTGAGCCACAAGACATGGAGGTCTTATGAGCGGGATCTTTCCACTGTGTCGATTAAGGCACGTCCGTTGTTGAATTGCATGAGGTGAGAATTTGTAGTACTAACCACATACTCCCAGTAAGCTTTGAACTTGGCAATTCTATTACGAGAATGGCTACTCGCGACCGGGAGTGGAGAGATGGCGGGAATAGCGTGTACCCACGTGGCAATGGGTGGATTGGTGGAGTCATTGTATTCTCGGGTGGCGCGGACCCGTTCTTGTTTTAGAGGATCCGAGAATAGGTTGGTATATGTAGGTCGGGGACCGCATATGTCGTGGTGGTCTAGAATCCCCATTTGGGTTTATAATCGGTTCGAATCATCGTTGCTCCTCGGTTATGGAGACTCAACTCCTTTGTTCATCATCGTAGTAATTAATAAATGGAACTTGAGAATGGTTGATGAAGGTGTTGGATATGAAGTTTCATGATCTCATTACGGATCGTGTCATCTTTGTATATGATTTTATGAAGTTTAAACTGTTGAAACAAAGAATTTTGTCAAAGAGCTTTTACGCGCAATAACTTTGATTATTGCTAAAACCATACCTTGAATCCTCGAGCACCGCATTCTGAGTTATCAGTTCTTATTTCGGTTAAGTCTTGTTGAGTACTTTTGTACTCGTGGTTAAATTGACCCTTGTTGCGAGTGAGCCTCATGAGCAGATCTGTTTTGGATCGTCTTTTTGCATGACAGTTTGTACCTTTGTGATGACGTTGAGAAGTAATTGTGTGGCCCTTGGGTAGGGCAGCCTCATTGTGTGTTTTGTATTATATTATAATGCCGCTCCACTACTTTGGTTTGTATTAATATCGAACTTAGTTGTACGGTTTGAAACAAATGGTTTGTAAACTATGTTATTGTAAGTCTTCCGCTACTTTTACTCTGATGTGTCTATTTGAATAAACTGTTGTAATACTACAATGACTCTGTAACGTGATCCTGCTCGGAAATCGTGGATGATTCGGGGTTCCCCGAGTACACCCGACAGACTTCTTAAGTTACCAGGAACATATGCATTGTTGTCAAAGGTCTTTGGACAGTGACAAATGTATGTGGGTCCTATAATTTAGGAGGTTCTGCCACAGAATGGTATCAGAGCAATCGTTACAAAGTTTTTGTGGTATTGGTTTACAAAAACTTCAAAATGATTTGGGATGACTAAATTTAACTTGATTAATTTGGTCCAAATTGCTTCTGACTTGTCTTATTTCTTTCTCACCATTCCTTATTTGATTAAAAGGGTCTTGTGTGGTGGAGTAGTAATCTTACTATGCCCTATATAAAAAAAATGTTGTTTATGTGCATTATAAACTTTGATGTTTTTGTTCGTAAGAACGATTCATGCATCATGAATAATTCACTCGTTACTTCCTTCACCTCTTAGTCTGGAGTTGAGTAGTGAGTCTGGTTTGAGGAATGTAATCCATCATAGCTGCTCTTTAGACTTTGATCAAGTGGTCTTACTTGGATTAAATTGGTTTCCTACAGTATGGCTCGTGCCAAGATGACGCCCCGTAAGTCCACTGGACCCAAAGGAGTTCCTCGTCACCAACTTGCCCCTAGAAACGATGGTGCTAGCAGTAGCAGTTCTAGGCCTGATCCCCAAGCAGAGATACAAAGAATTTCTATAGAATTAGCACAAGCTACTAGAGATAGGGCTTTGGATGCTATACAGGTAGGAGAATTACAGGATCAATTGAGGCGTCTCACCACCGCACACAGGAACTGCGAAAGTATATTAGTTCGTACGGTGGAGGGACGAAATGAGGCTTGGTAGAGGGAAAATGTAGCTAGAGCTAGAACTCATGAGCTAGAGTTCTATGTAGAAGATTTAGAAGAACATAATACCTATCTACATGAGGAAGTGCATAGGCTTAGCAATCTACTAAACCCGAATCATGAGCCTCAAGCTGATGCCATGGACCCAGGTGTCATCCTTGCCAATGATAGCGAATCGGAAGAGGAAGAAGAAGAAGATCCTGAAGAATTAGTAATGATCAATGAAAGTGATGATGAAGGCGGTAATAATTCCGGAATGGATACCGAGCCTGAAGTTTGAAGTAATCACAGAAAAGAGTAGAGTTGTATAATAGTTAATTATGGTTAGGCTATGTATCTTGTTTTGGTACTTATAGGGTCTGGTGTTTATAGTAGTAAACCCTATGTAATGTGTCTGGAGTAAGCTTTTGTGCAATCCAATAAAGGCTTGTGAATAAAGTTTGGTTTGTTATGAGCAGATGCGTCGTACGCGGGGATCACATATTCCTGGTACTTTACAAGATGATGATGATATCCCCAACCCGCCACCAATGCCAACCAATCTGGCTGATGCTATTGCTGCATTAGTCAATGTGACTGTGGAAAATTCTCGTTTGCTTCATGAGATGGCTCAAAGTAATCAGAATCAGATGCATGGAAACCGTGGCCGCAATCATAACAAGCATGAGGCTACCTATGTGGATTTCACGGATACAAAACCCCCGGTGTTTACCAAGGCAGATGAACCACTGGAGGCTGATGACTGGCTTAGGACCATGGAGCAGAAATTTGATCTTATTCACTGCACAGAGTTTCAGAAACTGGTGTTTGCTGCCCAGCAACTTAGAGGTGCAGCTGGTGCTTGGTATGCAAATCTGATGGCCATGCAACCCACAGGCGTTCCGTTAACTTGGACAGAATTTCGCACTGCTTTCAGAGCCCATTATATCTTGGAAGGAGTGATGGCTATGAAGCTGGATGAATTCCTTGCTTTGAGGCAAGGGGATCAAACGGTTATGCAGTATATGGGAAGATTCAATCATCTGTCGTAGTATGCATCTAAACATGTCAATACGGATGCCAATAAAAAGAAATGGTTCATGAGAGGTCTGAATACCAAACTGCAGACAATGATGACAGCCTGTACCAATATCACTTATCATGAGGCAGTAAATATTGCAATTGCTTCATAGGCAAAGTATCGGCAGCATAAGGAGCTCAAGAAGAAAAAGAATGTGCCGTCTGGACCTTTTGGTGGAAACCAAAAGAGGCAGAGAGTGATTTATCATCCAGTAAACCATTATCGTCCTCCTTATCGTCCGCCACAGTCTCAAGCCGGGCAACAGTCAAATGTCCGTCCTGCTATAACCTATCCGAACTCACAGTCAACCAATGCTCCTGGTGGCAATGCTCCAACGTCATAGGGTCACAACTATCCATGTTACAATTGTGGAAGGACTGGTCATTTCTCCAGGGAATGTCCATACCCTAGGCAGGCTAATCAAAATTATCAGAAGGCCCCTGCCAATCAACAACAGGGTCAGGCACCAAACAAGAACCACAATCAGAATGCTCAGAAGGGCAAAGATGAGAGGAAGACAGACGGATGTTCTATATTCAAGCTGGAGAAATTCGGGGGGAGCCCGGTGATGATGGGTATGTTTCCTATTGCCAATCACCTATGAGTTATACTTTTTGATTACGGCGCATCGCATTCATTCATCAATAGAACATTTGTCGTGAAGCATGAATTTTTCAATTGGGGCAACAAAGGAAAGTTTCTTTATCTGATCGCCCGGGGACGTCGTGTACTAAGGAAATGGTATACCAGGTACCCGTAAACCTGGGTGGGCATATTTTTCCCACTACCATGATTATCCTTAAGGATCAGGATATAGATGTAATCTTAGGAATGAATTGGATGTATCAGCATAAGGCTATTATAGATGCTTTGAATAGGACTTTAAGAGTAAGTTTGCCTGATAGTAATTCTCAACTTCTCATCCAACTTCCAACCTTAAGAAGATCAGTGGGCTGAGTTTGTGCAACTGCCGTCAAAGAGATTAGAGATATCCCGATAGTACGTGAATTTCCTAATGTGTTTCCTGAAGATTTACCCGGTCTACCATCTGATAGGGATGTATAGTTTAACATAGAGTTACAACCTGGAACAGCTCCGATTTCTCGGAGAGCCTATAGAATGCCACCTAAGGAATTGGCCGAGTTGAAGGCTCAGTTACAAGAATTAATTGAGAAGGGGTTTATCCAACCTAGTTCCTCACCTTGGGGATGTCCGGCAATTTTTGTGAAAAAGAAAGATGAGACCCTGAGGTTATGTGTTGACTATCGTCCGTTGAATGAAGTGACCATCAAGAATAAGTATCCATTACCTCGGATAGATTTGCTTTTTGATCAGTTGGCCGGAGCCAAAGTTTTCTCCAAGATAGATTTAAGATCAGGGTATCATCAAATCAAGATAAAGCCTGAAGATATTCCCAAAACGGCATTTACCATGAGATACGGATTATATGAATACTTGGTGATGACTTTTGGTTTGACCAATGCTCCAGCTCATTTCATGTATTTGATGAACTTAGTATTCATGCCTGAGCTAGACAAGTTTGTAGTGGTATTTATAGATGATATACTAGTATATTCCAAGAATAAGAAAGAACATGCGGAACACCTCAGAATTGTTCTGACTCGTTTGAGAGAACATCAATTGTATGCTAAGTTCAACAAGTGTGATTTTTGGCTTAAGGAAGTGCAATTTCTTGGACATGTCTTGTCAGAGGAAGGAGTTGCTGTTGATCCAAGCAAAGTGAAGGATGTGCTTGATTGGAAACCACCAACCACAGTTCATCAAGTTCGGAGTTTTTACGGGATTGGCGGGGTATTACCGTCGGTTTATTCAGATTTATCTAAAGTATCAAAGTCCATAACTGAATTGTTGAAGAACCAAGTCAAGTTTGTCGGTCATCAGATTGTGAAGAGGCTTTCCGGACTTTAAAAAGGCTGTTGACTCTGCACGGTGTTAGCTCAACTCGATATCGAGAAGCCATTTGATGTTTATGGTGATGCTTGGTATTGGTATTGGATGTGTGTTGATGCAAGAAGGGCGAGTCATTGCCTATGCGTCCGAGCAACTTAAGCAACATGAAGAACACTATCCTACTCATGATTTGGAGTTAGCAATTTGTGGTTCATGCTCTAAAGATTTGGCGGCATTACCGCTTGGTAATACGTGCCATATATATCTGAACCACAAGAGCTTAAAGTATATCTTTACTCATCCACAGCTTGAACATGCGACAAAGAAGATGGTTAGAACTGATTAAGGATTATGATTTGGAAGTACATTATCACCCGGTAAAGCAAATGTAGTTGCAGATGCTCTCAGTCGCAAAAGTTATTGTAATTGTCTGGCAGTGAAAACAATGGGTTTGACTTTATGTCAAGAAATGGAAAAGTTGAATATAGAAGTAATTCAACAAGGAAGATTGACCAACATAATTGTAGAAGCCACTATTCGAGATCAAGTTATTGCTGCTCAGAAGGAAAACAAGGGTATAGCCCATATCAAGGAAAGAGTCGAGAATAGAAAAGCAGAATGCTTCAGCATAGATGATAAAGATGTGTTGTGGTTCAAGGATCGCCTGGTGGTACCAAAGGTTCCTGAGTTGCGATAATCAATTCTAGAGGAGGCACATGCTACTAGGTTATCTATCCATCCGGGAAGTAACAAGATGTACCATGACTTGAAGCAAAGATTCTGGTTTACTAAAATGAAAATAGAGATTGCTAGATATATAGCAAAGTGTGATACTTGTCAAAAGGTGAAAGCTGTACATTTGAGGTCTGCTGGTGAATTACAACCATTGCCTATTCCATCTTGGAAGTGGGAGGACATAAGTATGGATTTTATTGTTGGTCTACCCAAGACATCAAAGGGATTTGACTCAGTATGGGTTATTGTAGATCGACTCACTAAGTCAAGACATTTTCTTCCAAATCAAGACAATATATCCTACGATCCAATATGCCAAAATGTACTTAGCAAGAATCATGAGTTTGCATGGAGTACCCAAGACTATAGTGTCGATAGGGGTACACAGTTTGTCTCCGACTTTTGGAAACACTTACATGCTTCATTGGGTACTAAACTTACATATAGTATGACTTATCATCCGCAGATGATGGATGATCGAAAGAGTCAATCAAGTGCTTGAAGATATGTTAAGGTGTTGTGTCCTTAATTATTCCAACAAGTGGGGACGAATGCTTACCTTTGGCTGAGTTCTCATATAACAATAGTTATCGGAAAGCATTAGAATGGCTCCATTTGAAGCACTCTATGGTCAGAGGTGCGTAACATCATTTGAGTTGGTCGGAGCCTGGAGAAAGAAGATTCTTTGGAGTTGACCTTGTGAAAGAAATGGAAGACAAGGTTAGGCAAATACAAAGTAATTTGAAAATAGCTTAGTCCCGCCAAAAGAGTTATGCGGATAGATGAGCGGAGACCATTGGTATTCAACAAAGGAGATTTTGTATATCGAAAGTATCACCAATGAAGGGAGTTAACCGTTTTGGTGTTAAAGGAAAGTTGGCACCCGATACATTGGACCATATCAAATTTTGGAGAGGTTTGGAAAAGTGGCATATCGCTTGAAATTACCGAACATTTATCATTTGTACATGATGTGTTCCATGTGTCTCGATTAAAGAAGTGCCTCCGAGAGTGCACGAGCGAAATGTTGAAGTTGAAGGAGTGGAACTTGAACCAGATCGACTTATTCGAGAATATCCTATCCGAGTGTTGGATCAAAAGATCGTGTTACTCGGAGGAGAACAATAAAGTTCTACAAGATACAATGGAATCAACATTCGGAAGAGGAAGCTACTTGGGAATCGAGAAGATTACTTGTTAGAAAAGTTTCCAGAGTTTCTAGCGTCAATATAGAATAGAATAATGTTAGTTGAGCTCGGTTGCTACAAATTGTGTTTTGTAAAAGAACCTCAGTTGTTTTATGGAAAAGTTCTGGATGTTTTTGGATTGACACATTTCCTTTTCCATTACTTACTCTATGGCTTTGAATCTCGGGGCAAGATTTCTTTTAGGGGGAAGGATTGTAACACCTCGGGTGTTTAAAATACTAAAACCTGACATGTCATCATATGCATTGCAAAGCATTTGGCATTTGGTGAAAACTTTGAGATGCATACACTAAAACAAGTTTATATTCATGTGGTATGTGTTGAATTGTATTGGTTGACTCTAGTTCAAAGTTTGTTTGGATTTTGAATTTTTTGAGAAAACCCCGCTTTTCAGCATTTAAATCCTACCCTGAAAATCCATTTCAAAATCTAAGCATAATTTGGGGTTGATCCGAAAAGCAAAAGTGTAGAGCTTGGCAAGTTATGCAAAGTTTGTTTTTGGAGTTTTTCAAGTTGTTTAGAAAAATTTTGTTCCCTATTCAAATTAAAAAGTTCATTTCAAAATCTAGACCGAATTAGGAGATGGTTATAGAAGCAAAGTAGTAGAACTTTCGATTTTGAACAACTTTTGTTTTTGGAGATTTTTGAGTTGTTATGAAAATTTGAGAGTAATTTGTGAATTTTGGCGTATGGCAATTTTGTAATTTCTGTGAACAGTGTTCACCGCCTAAGCTTACATTGCCGTCGGACCTTCTTGGCGTTCGGTAGCGTCGTGGCTGTCCTTGATGTCGCTATTGGCACGGAAGCGGCTCCGTCGTGGCTTCCTTGAGCTTCTGTGCCGCGCTATAAGTACCAAGACGTCGTCATCGTCGTTTTTCTTCCTTTGTTTTCACCACCGCCGTTGTCATCGCTCCAACAAGCTCGCATCGTCTACCCAGCGTTGTTGCCATCTCGGTAAAGGCCGTCCTAGTTCCGTCTTTTCCTTGCGAATCCAGCCAGCTAGCATTGGTCGCTTTGAAATTGCCGAAAACTTCATTTGTCCACGTTTTTTTCTTCCTCGAGGTCAAGCAACTTCACCTTCATGGGCGGCGTGTCGTCGTGGCTGAGCCCTTCGGTGAGCCGTTATTCGTAATCGTGTACTTACGGCTTCATTTCGATGTTGTAGTACTTAGTCGATTGTTGTTTACTCATTTTGATCATCTGTAGCCGCCGATTCTCCCTCACCGACGCGATCTTTGCTCGCATAGTTCACCGTAGTGGTCGGATAGTTCACCGTAGTGGTCGGATAGTTCACCGTAGTGGTCGGATAGTTCACCGTAGTGGTCGGATAGTTCACCATAGTGGTGGAGAGTTCATCAAAGTGATCGGTCTTTGGCGTGGTCACATTAAGTTACGAATATGGTTTGGTTAGTTTGGTTTATAAGCATCGCGAAGGAAAAGCGTATCCAATTTATTAATTTTGCATCCATCATCGAGCATCATGTTTCATATTCCGCATCATGTTAAACATGGCAATGTTACTACGTGTAGTAAACGAAGGTGAACACGTGGTAGTTAATCAAGTTGCGGAGGAGGTTGATCTGTCTGTTGAGGTCGGATCAAAGACTTGTGAAGCGTCGCAAGAGCCGGACTTTTCCGTCAACGAAGGCAAGCCCCGGATGCATACAACCCTACCTTGTGTTTTACAAATTAATTTCGCTTTTGCTTTCCGTTACTGCATTAAGTGATTAAGAGTTAAGTAAGAGCCTAATTGGTGCATTACCACCCTTGTTATTCCATATTTACCATATTACCAGTTTTGAACTCGTATATGCCTAGTTTTGCTTAGCTATGCGTAGAATGATGAAGTCGGTGACTACCTGCCACCTGCAAGTTTTAAATGGAACATTGGTTAATTATGATAGCCTGTGATATGGGAATGTGGAGTAATAAATCTAGACCGGGCGGACTCGGTGTGTGTGAGCCACAAGACATGGAGGTCTTGTGAGCGGGATCTTTCCGCCTGTGTCGATTAAGGCACGTCCGTTGTTCAATTGCATGAGGTGAGAATTTGTAGTACTAACCACATACTCCGGTAAGCCTGAACTTGGCAATTCTATTACGAGAATGGCTACTCGCGCACTGGGAGTGGAGAGATGGCAGGAATAGCGTGTACCCACGTGGCAATGGGCTGGATTGGTGGAGTACTGTATTCTCGGGTGGCGCGGACCCGTTCTTGTTTTAGAGGATCCGAGAATAGGTTGGTATATGTAGGTCAGGGACCTGCATATGTCGTGTGGTCTGGAATCCCCAGCTGGGTTTATAATCGGTTCGAATCGTCGTTGCTCCTCGGTTATGGTGACTCAACCTACTGTTCATCATCGTAGTAATTAATAACTGGAACTTGAGAATGGTTGATGAAGGTGTTGGATATGAAGTTTCATGATCTCATTACAGATCGTGTCATCTTTGTATATGATTTTATGAAGTTTAAACTGTTGAAACAAAGAATTTTGTCAAAGAGCTTTTACGCAAAATAACTTTGATTATTGCTAAAACCATACCTTGAATCCCTGAGCCTGCATTCCTAAGTTATCAGTTCTTATTTCGGTTAAGTCTTGTTGAGTACTTTTGTACTCAGGGTTCGTTGACCCTTGTTGCAGGTGAGCCTCATGAGCAGATCTGTTTTGTATCGTGCTGCATGACAGTTGTACCTTGTGATGACGTTGAGAAGTAATTGTGTGGCCCTTGGGTAGGGCAGCCTCATTGTGTGTTTTGTATTATATTATAATGCCGCTCCACTACTTTGGTTTGTATTAATATCGAACTTAGTTGTACGGTTTGAAACAAATGGTTTGTAAACTATGTTATTGTAAGTCTTCCGCTACTTTTACTCTGATGTGTCTATTTGAATAAACTGTTGTAATACTACAATGACTCTGTAACGTGATCCTGCTCGGAAATCGTGGATGATTCGGGGTTCCCCGAGGACACCCGACAGACTTCTTAAGTTACCAGGAACATATGCATTGTTGTCAAAGGTCTTTGGACAGTGACAAATGTATGTGGGTCCTATAATTTAGGAGGTTCTGCCACAAATGGCCACCCTGTGGTGCAATGCATGCCTCCATCCCCCACGAACAACGAGATCATGGGGATGACCGAATTTGTCGTGGAGTCTTTCCATAACCTCCTTGCAGGAGAATCGGAGTCACCCTCTGGCTTTGACTCCAGTAGGGGGAGTCATCACCCCTCTCATGAGTGTTTCATGGCAGGTACCCTCTGACCGGCCAGCGATGTAGTCACACTGGCGCCGCTCCTGCCCGAAACGGGCGCGATGCTAGCCGATGGCTGCCGCCTCGCTTGAAGGGCGACGCTCTTCTTTGGCGCCAGCACCAAAGGATTACGCTACCTCTCGACGCTGCAGGAGACAAAGAGCATAAGTTACAAAAAAATCCGATCAAAATAGGGAAAACAGACGAGCTGATGACTCACCTCAGTGCCATCGGACGACAGATACATTTGGGGGTGAACCCCCCGACCTCTGCTCCGCCTCATCGGGGCGAGGCCGTTTCGAGCCCGTCCCCTGCTCCTGGGTAGAGGGGCTCGCTCCCCTTGGATCTTGGGGCACGATGGTGAAGTCCTCCGCTGGCACCTCGGGCACGGCGGTAGAGCCGCCCGCCCCCTATTGGCTCCTAGGGCATGCCAATGGTACGACCCATCTCCATTGGCTCCCCAGACATGCCCTTCCCTCCATGGAACGAGGAGGGTGCCAACAACTACAAGGACAAACCGATACCTATCAGCACATCCTTGTTCTCTAGGTCGTCCCACTCAATGTCATCGACTACCTCATCGTCGTCTCCATCATCACCATCATCATCGCTGTCGGTGTCCTCCCCTCACTCCCGCGCCTGCACCTTTCGCTACTTGTTCTTCCTCTTGTCTTCCTTCGCCTTCCACAGCCGCTCGCCCTTAGCATGATTCACCGCCCTAATGGATGAATCCCTCGGCAACGGAGCCAGGTGATACATGAGGATGAGGTCCCTCGGCTGGCCCCGCCCCTCTTAAGGTCAGTATCAAGAGGTTGGGAAATCATTTGAAGAGGAGGCATGAGGAGGGGAAACTTACAAAGACGACGTGGCCTAGTTTTGGCCGCATCGGAGGATGCCCCGGCACTGGGTAAATGAAATCGAGGGGGCACCTACGCCATCCCATGAGGGCTCCATTGCCTCCTTGATGCATTGTGCGATCTCAGAGTTGGGGAGCGCCCCCTCGGCGAGTGCCATTCCAATGAACGATGCCTCGGGTGCCATCTTGTATAGTGGGAGTGTGCGCGTCATCAGCGGCACCACCCTCCTCGCATGGTAGGCTTCGATGACGCCCGACCCCTTTAGACCGCTCTCCTTTAGGATGTGGTTGGTGGCGATGTGGTCCTGGATCTTCTTCTTGTCCTTCTCTAGGACACCCCACTTCCTCCACGACTCTAGGGCCTCTTCGGTTAGGTGCCCAGTGAACTCCTACAGAGGGGCGGCGACGTCGTTCTTGAGATAGAAGCACTGCGAATGACACCCCTTGTTGGAGGTTGACAGCCGCATCGGTGGATACTCACCGACCCGGTTGTTCTAGAGTTGGATGTTGGCGCACCCCATCGACATGTATAGTTCCTACCTACCGCTCTTATCCCTATTCTTCTGGAGGGTGATGGCAAAGAAGTACCTCCATAGATCAAAGTGGGGGCTGATCCCCAAGAATCCCTTGCACAGGGCGATGAACGCCGCCATGTGCTAGATCCCGTTGGGGTTGAGATGTTGCAGCTCAATCTTGTAGTAGTGTAGCAACCCTTGGAGAAATCTATGGGTAGGGGTCACGAACCCACGCACATAGAAGTCGGCGAACGACACTATGTAGTCATTGGGCAGTGATTGGCAGCTCCTCCTCGCCGCGCAGTAGCCACTCCTTGGCCAAGGTCCACGCATAGAGAAGACCATGATGGATGAGACCTTCCATCACTGGAAGGTGATGTCGGAGCGGCACCACGGACCCATTGGAGGTGGGGGTGGTTGGATGTGGGCTCGACAGTGGCGGGGATGCGGAGATGGGGAACCCTAGGCGATTGGTGCTGGCGGTTGTGGCTCTAGAGGCAAGAATGCAAGGTATGGAACCCTGGGGGTGAACCCTTTGGTTTTATAGGGGCGACGGATGCGAGGAAACCAACCATCCGCCTAGATCTCTGTGCCTACCATGATCTGCCACAACGTCCTGCCATGGGAAGTGCGCACACAATCTCTGTCTATCCCCTCAGAAAACTCGCCGGATGTTTCGCCTCTCCGGATAGGCCACGACTCATCACGAAGAGGAATATGGATCAAAAACACCTCTACGGGCCTAGGAGTTTGAAGGTTGGCCTAGCTACGGGTTCGACAACCGCTCCAGGCAACCTTAGGATAAGGGATGGAAAGGGATGGCCCACAAGTAGCCAATACCTAGGCGCACAAGCACCATGGGCATCCTGGCCCACAATCAAGTATCAGCCAGGTATGATCCATGGTTTTTCCTGTAGAAAGGCAGAGAGCCCTCGGGACCGGTCGAACGGACCCAAGAGCTATGTGGATTGACCGCTGAGAATCTAAAGTCAGTCACCAAGATGATCCTAGCTGGATCCCCATGAACGGGATGCTAGGACCCCAATCGAACTTGCCGGCTAACAAACCACCAAATCTCACGGCCATACCCGTGAAGGGTCTGACCTCAACAAGAGGGAATCACCATCCCCAGGACATGCCGTGGGTAACAAAAGAAGGCTAGGGCCCTCAAAGTCCTCCGTTTTGGAAAAACCTCCGAAGGAGTATTCTACTCCTCTATAGGCTCGGGGGCTACTATTGGGGACCAATACTAGGGTACTCGAAGACGAGGAGCTAATAACCATCAACGTTGATTCATCTAAGCGGTCCAGAGCGCAACTACAGCTCTTACTGACCCCCAGGTACGCAAGCTCCGCCTCACCCAACCCCTGAGGGTGGCTCCACCTTGCCCAACACTGAGGTTGTAGGCTCAGCCACGCCCGACCCCTGAGGGTTGGCTTTGCATCACTCGACCTCCAAGGCCACGGGCTCCACCTCGCCCATCCCCTAAGGGTTGGCTCCACCTCGCCCAACACCGAGGCCATGGGCTCCGCCTCGCTCGACCCCTGAGGGTTGGCTCCACCTCGCCTAGCCTCTAGGGGGTGGGCTCCACCTCGCTCGACCTCTGAGGCCACAGGCTTTGCCTCGCCTAACCCTTGGGTTCATGTTCTGCCTCACCTGACCCTTGGGTCCGTGCTTCGCCTCGATCAATCCCTGAGGGTGGCTCCACCTTGCCCGATCTCTGAGGGTTGGCTCTACCTCACCTAACCTCCAATTCCACAGGCTCTGCCTTGCCCAACCCTTAAGGGTTGGCTCCGCCTCACCCGACACCGAGGCCACGGGCTCCGCCTCGCCCGACCCTTGTGGGTTGGCTCTGCCTCACCTGGCCTCTAGGGAGGAACTCCAGCTTGCCCAACCCCAAGGCTAGAGGCTCTGTCTCGCCCGATGGAGACCCATACCACCACCAACCACTCTAGGTCCAAGCGAATGGGCCTAGGTGAAAGCTCTGACACTAGGGAAGTGACTAGCACACCTTGATGTAACCCACGACCCATAACAGGCCATACCTGGGGGTTCATGTTAGGAATAGCGTCGGGAGTACCGGTGCTGTTTTGCCTAACCCCCGTACGAACACTGATGGGCGCGTCAGTTCACCACGACATCTGCTAGGATGGAGTGGAGCGCCATGACTGGCAGACGACACCTGCACATGGCACCAGTGACAGACAGGGTCATGATGAGAAGCTATCCCTGTTGACATCTATAGGGGTCTATGGGACCCGCATAAAGGAGAAGAAGACCTCGATGATCCAGAAGGACTTCTTCCTCTTGTTCTCTTCTCTTCCTCCACTGTAACCTATGCTCTCCCTTGGCTTGTAAAAGGGAAAGCAGGGCATCCCACAAAGGAGAGATCAAATCGATCCCGCATTCGAACACATCTGAGCTCGACTCAAATCCAAACCAGTCAGAACTCATCGCAGCACACCACCACAGACTTGGGACCCGTCCCTCTCTCGACCATTTGTAACCCCTACTACAAACTTTTAGTGCTAGTAACTCGAGCAGCAGCAATGAAATGGACATAGGGATATTCTGCCTGAACCAGTATAAACCTTGTGTCCTCTTAGCACACCATCCCGGCGAGACGCGCAATATTAGAAATTTACTTGTTGGTGGTAACTCAAAACACCGACAGCCAGTGTCTCCATGAGACATGTCTGGCGGTCCATCACCTTAGACAAAAGTGGTGCTGGTGGTGGAGCATCGTTGCCCCTAGGTGGAGCATCCTCACCCCCAAGTAGGCTACGCCTGGCTCCTCTAGGATGGGCTCCTCCACGTGCTGCTATCCAATAAGCAGTACCTCCTCCTTGAGGTTGAGGGTAGCACGGGTGGCAGCGCATCCTCCTCCGCACCCATGGCCATGACCACGATCACGGCCAGTGGGCACAGGGGACGAAGAACGACGGTTTAGACATTCTGAGCG
Source organism: Miscanthus lutarioriparius (assembly GCA_904845875.1). Lineage (NCBI taxonomy): Eukaryota > Viridiplantae > Streptophyta > Magnoliopsida > Poales > Poaceae > Miscanthus > Miscanthus lutarioriparius. The sequence goes on along the minus strand of CAJGYO010000001.1, from coordinate 69,562,895 downwards.
GCAACACGACATCTTTGCTGCAAACATTAGGTTACAAGTTATTATCAAGTGGTTAGATGATTTATTAGCAATTCAATTAATAATTTCATTCTAGCCATACACCCAAACAAAGAAGCAGGAACAACCATAAGAAGCATTAAGATCAAAACATTCATTACATGAGTTTATTACATGGCAATGTCTCCAACAGCTACACTAGAAACTCGTGGGGAATCGCACTACACGCAGGTAGGCTCCAAAAGTGGGACATTCTACTCTACTCCTAAAAGTGAGTCATGTCTCATAGCCACGTAGGGCTCTTCATCAACACTATGACTACTATATTATTAGAGCATCACTAGGAAGCTAACTCCGACTAGGTAGTGGTGAAGTGCTAGCATCCATCTCCTGGAGCTCTGCATTGGTGCGGTGCATCCTCAAGATGTACTCTAGGGCCTCCTCCAACTGCTCAGTCTTTGGGGTCTCGGGGTAGTCCTCGGAAGGGCATGCCTTCATATTGAGCTTACTGGGCTCAACCCGGAAGGACAACTTGCACGGCCTCTTATGCGACTCAAGGGGTAGGAACTTCTGCATCTCCTTAAACTCCTTGACTCACCTAATGTCAGCGTCAACCCATGCCTAGCTTATCCTGTCTACCCTATCCTTCTGGAATTCTATGTACTTCATGTACTCAATCAGGTGGTGCTGATTGTGAGCAGTGTTAACGCTCAATTGAACCACCTCCCTCTCTAACATGTTGCAACAGCCCTCCAGCATCATCTTCCTGAAACCATACCTCTTCTCCATCTCAATGTGATCCCTCAGGCATCTCTTCTTGCGCTCGAGGGCATCCTCAAGCTCAAGCACCTTGTAGTCTAAGTAGTCATTATGGAGCCCAAAGTCTCTAGCCTTGTCTCTCAAATATGCAATCTCCTCCTTTCAGCTTCCTCTCATGTTCTTTGTAGTAGGCCTCTATGTGGTCGTATCCCTCACGCTCCACATGAATGGTATCCTTGAGTACTTCCTTCTTCTTCTCTTCCTCTAGGAAGGCCTCGTCAGCCTGGAACAACATGTTCTGGTACCGATGGTTCTACAACTCGACCTCCATGATGTACCTGTCCTAGTAGAGGATGTACTGTTCGGACATCTAAAGGCAAGGGCCCTCCTCGCCATAGATAGTCTACTCAGTGGCCAAGACCTGCCTCCTGGTACTCAAGGTAAGGTCCAGGGCTCAGGGAAGCAAGCGGTATGGTCCCCTCCAGTGGTGCTCATGGGTGTCACACATCATGCGGTGAAGGGCCGAACATGAAACGGACTAGACAGAAGCTATGATGGATGTCTCCACCTGTAGCTCCTGGAAGGCGTGCAGCTCCATAGGGTCTCACTCACAGGAACCCTAAGGTGGATGATGATGTGGCCCTGTAGTCCGTCGGGTCCTAGCTCGCCACGATAGATGTACTTGACCTGCTTGGTAGGGACACCAAGCTCCTTGAGGATGTCGTAGAGCATCTGAGCAAAACCCCAGTAGCTCAAACCATCAACGGGAAGATCAACTGATGGTGCCATCTACAAATTGGTTTATAAAAAGGGAATTAGCGGACTAGAAAAAAATAAGCCATGCATAAAAGATGCAAGGTCAGTACGTATAACTGAAAAAGACAAGTTCCACTCCTATTTCTATCATCTAATCCTAAGGGTCTCATCCTTGGGTCAAGTATGGCTCTGATACCAACTTAAACGATCCCAATTTCCTCGATGGGAAATCCACAGATTCAAAGTATAACGTGATAGTCCTAGGTGATCATCCCATAACATTATCAAATAACAGTCGATATCATAGTCATACATCGAATACCTGTCTTAAAGAAAGTAAAAATAGCAAGGTTTACTCATTATTATATTGCCACTTGGCAGAATCACTCAGAGCATGCAACATCCATAATAGCTTCAAGTAGAAAGGCAGCGGGCATCAACTCCATCTTCTCAACCAAACTTGAGCGCAGGAACAAGACCTCTAATCCTCCCAACCGTCTCCCTGGTAGTTGTACTCAGGCTCAGAACTTGTCAAATAATTATCACTACGATTTGTACTGGCCACTGGCTCCCACCCTATGCTTTGTGTTTGCTTTATGGTAGTGGAATGCAAGGGTAGAGCAAAAGACCTATTTGTGGTTGTGGTTTTCCCATGCGAGTATGTCAAGTTTTTAATAATAATTCATCAAGTTTCAACCATCTCGTCCATAGGTTCTCCCATCCCATCACACACATCTCACCACTCTCACACTCTCTAGGCGACAAGGATGACTCCCGCTCATACCCTGCCTCATCGGCCAAAGCCGAAAACCAACACAAGAACCCTGGGGGACAAAAGAAAGGACTCCATTCACTAATCAAGGGAAGTGTAGGTCATAGGAATGTCCATATCCAAGGACATGGCTATACATATAGATCGATCAACTCTGCAAAACATGTACACCTAGACCCTCAAGATCACCATCATCGGCGGTGCCCCGCCTAGGATGATACCGGGCTACCTTCCAACCAGTGCGATGCCACACTACCACTCAGCCCTGGCCCACCCCGGAGTCCACCGAAATGCTGAGACTGTGAGACATAGTACCTAGCCCCAAAGGTTACTACGCTTTCTTAGGAGGGTGTGGGCCATATGCCTGTTCCTCCCTACACTATACACTTCCAACCTAGTAGTAGTGTCACTGTCCTAGCTAGTCAACATCCGTCCCCCACCCATTCAGGGATGAGTGGCGTGCACATAGAGTCCTATGATACGGTTCTCTTGACATACCAACACCCCATGCCTCGACAACACTTCCATCCTAGGGCTTCATCCCACAAAGACACTCCACCCTAGGATCTCCTCATCTCACATGCACCCGCCATAGGTACCACTCGTAGGGGGTGCCTAGGTCGCACGCCCCTGGCAAGACTCGTCCCAATGACTCATCTTAAGATCCTGCCCAATCGACTCAACCCTCACCACACACCCAAAACACATGCCAAGATCTCCCCGGTTGTTACCACATTAGCGGCACCTGGTGCCTTAACCACTCACATACAATCCTCCATTAAGCATCACATCATAGATATAATGCATAGTAGAAGTAGTAGCAAGTAAGTAAGAGAGCGTCTAACCTAACAGCGGGTGTGCAGGGGTATAGTTTGCGACAATGTAATGTCTCACAAGCAATTCTACCATGCAACCTATCACAGATCAATTGCATAAAAGTAAAGCACTAGCATCTACATTGTAGCATGTCTAATAGGATTCTATGAGGTTGGGTGGGACGTGGCACCTGGCAGGTCATCTCCAAGCTCCTCAGTGTAGTTGGGGTCGTGCTCCTCAGTCCGTGGCCCCACCGAGTCTATCAAACAAGACATATAGCCGCGATAAGCGACTCCTATAGATGATCACAAAGAAGCAACATAAATTCAAAATATCCAAATGCACTCAATCACAAGCCTATGATGTAGAGCTCATTTTTAGAAAAATTTGGGCACTAGTTTCATATTTTTCTGAGATCATATGAATTTTCTATGAAGTTTCTAAGTTTAAATCATTTTCTGAAAAAGAAAAAGAAATGAAAAAAACAGAGGCTGACACGTGGCAACATGTGATTGGGCAAGGCGGTTACAGTCATTGATAGGTGTGGCCTGGCCCATCGATCAGCGTTGACCGATCAACGATCAACATTGACCTGGCTTAATTGGGCCCAATGGGCCAAGTCATTTGCCCGATATGGGCTAGGTTGGGCCAAGCCAGGCCTGGACACGTGTCGCATAGGTAGGCGGCCACATGGCGCAAGCGAGCCACTACTAGGCTGAGCTCCATGATGCTTGTCCATGGTGGACGGCACCGTGCAGGTCCATGGACCGCAGGCACGGTTCGCGGTGCACCGCGTCCACTCCCTCTCTCTCTTCGGTCTACGGTGCAACGGGTGCACACAGGGGTAAGGCAAGGGCGCGGCTACCTCCCCCTCTCTTCTATTTCTCATGGTGGTGCCCTTTGTTGGCGGCGAGCTCACTCATCCACGTGATACAGCAGCCTAGCAAGATAGGTAAGGGGCTCTATGGCTGCGCAGGGTTATGGTGATTGCATCAAGGGGCTACAGGCGGTACCTTGGGGCTCGGCATGGCTGGCCATGGCAATGCAGCAGCTCATGGTGGTGTGGGGACAGCAGTGAGGTGCTCTAGGCGATGGTGAGTAATGGGGACGGGGATCTCGATCTTCTGTCAGGTAGAGGTAACTATCGTTGTGGCGGAGAATGACACACCGATCCGGCTTCAGATCGAAAGATCAAACCGTGCAATCTTAGCACCACAACTCCTCTGGTTATCAACCGAGACATGGATCTAGTTGACCTCACCAAGAAGGCTAGCCCCTGCCTATGCAACGAAGAACACAAGCAAGAACAAAAAAGAAAACAACCAAATTGTAGATGAATGATTAATCTCACGATGTTGGGTCTCACAAACCGATGAACGGCGAAACTATTCTTGATAGATTAATCTAAGCAAAACCCAAACCCTAATTGAGGGGTGGTGCTGTTTATGAAGACTCTAGGGTCATGCAAAGTCCCCTGGACGCGCTCCCTAACGGGCCCAAACACGATACACGGTCCAACGGACCAAAAGACGGTGTCGCAGCACCCTGGTAGATTCTGGATGCTAACTTGTGTCGATGATTCCTATTGATTATGAAGGGCTTTTGATGTGATACCACTTACATTGGCTTCCTTATCTAATTAGCTTTCCATCCATATGTGGATCATCAAAAATGGAGCCCAGACGCGCCCGTGTGACTAGTTTTATGATAGACTGATCCTGGAACCCGAGATGGGCTCCAACTTCAGTTGGACTGGGCCTCCAGCTTGTGTTGGTCGTCCTTGCTGGTTTTCTCCACCTATGTACCTTTCTCCAAGTTCCTCATGACCCTCTCCTATGTTCCTAAGCAAGATAATATCATTAGGTAGTAGTCTATTCTCAAAAGTATGAAAAGGATCGCTTAAGAACAAGCTCACCTCTAAATTGAGTTGAAGCATTCGAGCTCGGGTCATTCGACCTTGCATAATGGTTGGAGGATCAGTGGGTACATTCGAAGGAGTGATGTCCTCATCATCCTCCCCCTCTTGAAACTGAGTCATCCTCGACTCAAGCTCATCTTCTTCTCCCAAATAAGGTTTTAAATCTGCAATGTTAAAGGTGGGACTAACCCCGAACTCAGGTGGCAACTCAAGTTTGTAGGCATTATCATTTATTTTCTCAATTATCTTATAAGGACCAGCTGCTCTTGGCATTAATTTAGACTTATGCAGCACAAGAAATCTATCTTTTCTTAAATGTAACCAAACCAAATCACCCGGTTCAAGTTTAATTTCTTTTCTACCTTTACTACCAGCAATTCTATACTTTTCATTCATTCTTTCAATATTTGCTTTACGTGTTTCGTGCAACTTACGAATGAAATCAGCACGCTGTCTAGCATCACTATGTGTTCTCTCAGTGGTAGGTAAAGGCAAAAGATCAATAGGAGCATAGGGGTTAAAGCCATACACTACCTAAAAGGGACTTACCTTGGTGGTGGAATGTTCCACCCTGTTATATGCAAACTCCACATGCGGCAAACACTCTTCCCGCATCTTTAAATTGCGCTTCAAAATTGCTCTCAACATGGTGGACAATGTTTGATTCACTACCTCAGTTTGCCCATCAGTTTGGGGATGACATGTTGTAGAAAACAGCAGCTTGGTCCCCAATTTATTCCACAAAGTGAGCCAAAAATGACTCAAGAATTTTGCATCGCGATCTAAAACAATAGTAGAAGGCATACCATGCAAGCGAATGATTTCTTAAAAGAAAATGTCAGCAATATGAACAACATCGTCGCTCTTATGACAAGGAATAAAATATGCCATCTTAGAAAAACGATCAACCACCACAAAAATACTATCCCTCCCTGTGGCAGAACCTCCTAAATTATAGGGCCCACATGCACCTGTCACTGTCCAATGACCTTTGACATTTATGCATATGTTACCGATAACTTAAGAAGACTGTCGGGTGTCCTCGGAGAACCGAATCATCCACGATTTCCGAAAGCAGGATCACATTCTGAGTCATTGCAATATACAACATTTATCCAAATATCAATGAGAGTAAATCAGCGGAAGTCTTACAATAACTTAGTTTACAAAACATTTATTTCAAACCTTACAAACTAAGTTCGATTATTATTACAAAACGTAGTAGTGGAGTGGCATTATAATATATACAAAACACAAATATCAATCATTTCGCCTTAAGGGCCACACATTACTTATCATCATCGATCGAATAAATACGGTCATGCAAAGACGATCCAAAACAGATCCGCTCATGAGCCTCACACTGCAACAAGGGTCAACAAACCACGAGTACGAAAGTACTCAACAAGACTTAACCGAAATAAAAGCGATAAGACTCGGGAATGCAGGCTCGAGGATTCAAGGTATGGCTTTAGCAATAATCAAAGTTCTTTTGCTTAAAAGCATTTTAACAAAATTCTTTGTATCAATATTTAAAATCTCATCGATCATAAACAAAGTCGACACGATCCGTATTAAGATCATGAAACTTCATATCCAACACTTTCTCGAACCATTCTCGAGTTCCGATTATTAATACTACGATGATGAAGCAGAGAAGCGAGTCTCCATAACCGAGGAGCAACGACGATTGAATCGATTATAAACCCTTTGGGACTTCCAGACCACCACGACATATGTAGGTCACGACCTACATATACCAACCTACCCTTGGATCCTCTAAACAAGAACGGGTCGCGCCACCCGAGAGCACAAGACACCTCAAATCCGGCCACATTCCAGCCACGAGGGTACACGCTACTCCGCCATCTCTCCACTCCCAAAGTCGCGAGTAGCCATTCTCGTAATAGAATAGCCAAGTTAAGGCTTACCGGAGTATGTGGTTAGTACTACAAAGTCTCACCGCAAGCAGTTCACCAACAGATACGGACCTTAATCGACACAAAGGAAAGAACCCGCTCACAAGACATTACCGTGTCTTGTGGCTCACACACACCGAGTCCGCCCGGTCTAGATTTATTACTCCACATTGCCATATCACATGATAACATAAGTAACCAAAGTTCCATTTAAAACTCGCGGTGACGGTAATCACCCAACTCGATCGGTCTAAGCGAGCTAAGCATAACTAGGCATATACGATTTTAAACGGGTAACAAGGTAGATATGGAACAACAAGGTTGATAATGCAACAATTAGGTTTCCACTTGACTTCTAATCACTTAATGCAGTATTGAAAAAGCAAAAGCGAAATCAATTTGTAAAATACAAGGTAGGGTTATATGCATCCAGGGGCTTGCCTTCGTTGACGGAAAAAGTCGGCTCTGCGACGTTTTCACAAGTCTTCGATCCGACCTCAACGAGCATGATCAACCTCCTCCGCAACTTGATTAACTACCACGTGCTCACCTTCGTTTACTACACGTAGTAACATTGCCATGCTTAACATGATGTGGAATATGAAACATGATGCTCGATGATGGATACAAAAATAAATAAATTGGATACAATTTTTCTTCGCAGTACAGTTACAAACCAAATTAACCAAACCATATTCGTAACTGACGAGACCACGCTAGCACCGATCACTTTGGTGAACTCTCCGACCACTATGGTGAACTATCCGACCACTACGGTGAACTATCCGACCACTACGGTGAACTATCCGACCACTACGGTGAACTATCCGACCACTATGGTGAACTATCCGACCACTACGGTGAACTATCCGACCACTACGGTGAACTATGCGAAGCAAAGATCGTCGGTAAGGAGAACCGGCATCGCAGCGATCAAAATGAGTAAACAACAAGCGATTTAAAGACTACTGAGATCAAAGCGAAACCGTATGCGATTATGCACAACGGCTCACCGAAAAGCTCGCCACGATGACACGCTGCAGGCGGTGAAGTTGTGCGACCTCGAGGAAGAAAAACGTGGACAGCGAGTTCTCGGCAATTTCAGGCGATCAAGGCTAGCTGGCTGGATTCGCAAGGAAAAGACGGAACTAGGACGGCCTTTACCGAGATGGCAACAGCGCTAGGGAGACGATGCGAGCTTGTTGGAGCGATGACAACGACGGTGGTGAAAACAAAGGAAGAAAAACGACGATGACGACGTCTTGGTACTTATAGCGCGGCGCAGAAGCTCAAGGAAGCCACGACGGAGCTATTTCCGTGCCAGCGCGACATCAAAGACGGCCACGACACGCCTGGAACGCCGAAGAAGGAACGACGGCAATGTAGCTTAGGCGGTGAACACTGTTCACAAAAATTACAAAAATGCCATACGCCAAAAATTCACAATTTACTCTCAAATTTTTCATAACAACTCAAAAATCTCCAAAAACAAAAGTTGTTCAAAATTGAAAGTTCTACAACTTTGCTTCTATAACCATCTCCTAATTCTGTCTAGATTTTGAAATGGATTTTCAAAGTAGGATTTAAATGCTGAAAAGCGGGGTTTTCTCGAAAAATTCAAAATCCAAACAAACTTTGAATTTAAGTCAAACAATACAATTCAACACATACCACATGAATATAAACTTGTTTTAGTGTATGCATCTCAAAGTTTTCACCAAATGCCAAATGCTTTGCAATGCATATGATGACATGTCAGGTTTTAGTATTTTAAACACCCGAGGTGTTACAATCCTTCCTCCTAAAAGAAATCTCGCCCCGAGATTCAAAGCCATAGAGTAAGTAATGGAAAAGGAAATGTGTTAATCCAAAAACATCCCGAACTCTTCCATAAAACAAGTGAGGTTTCTTTACAAAACACTATTTGTAGTAACCGAGCTCAACTAACATTATCTATTCTATAATGACGCTAGAAACTCTGGAAATTTTTCTAACAAGTAATCTTCTGATTCCCAGGTAGCTTCCTCTTCGGAATGTTGATTCCATTGTATTTTATAGAACTTTATTGTCCTCCTTCGAGTAACACGATCTCTCTAAGCCAACACTCGGATAGGATATTCTGAATAAGTCAAATCTGATTCAAGTCCTACCCCTTCAATCTCAACATTCTGCTCCGGCACTCGGAGACACTTCTTCAATTGAGAAACATGGAATACATCATGCACTGCTGATAGATGTTCTGGTAATTTCAAGCGATATGCCACTTTTCCATACCTCCAAAATTTGAAATGGTCCAATATATCGAGGTGCTAACTTGCCTTTAACACAAAAAACGAGTAACTCCCTTCATTGGTGATACTTTAAGATACACAAAGTCCCCTTTGTTAAGCGTCAATGGTCGACGCCTGTTTATCTCGCATAACTCTTTTGTTTGGACTGAGCTATCTTCAAATTACTTTGTATTTGCCTAACCTTGTCTTTGCTTTCTTTCACAAGATCAACTCCAAAGAATCTTCTTTCTCCGGGCTCAGACCAACTCAACGATGTTCTGCATCTACGACCATAGAGTGCTTCAAATGGAGCCATTCTAATGCTTTCCTGATAACTATTGTTATATGAGAACTCAGCCAAAGGCAAACACTCATCCCACTTCTTGGAATAGTTAAGGACACAACACCTTAACATATCTTCAAGTACTTGATTGACTCTTTCATTCATCCCATCATACGTGGGTGATAGGTCTGTACTAAATGTAAGCTTGGTTCCCAACGAAGAATGTAATTGTTTCCAAAAACTAGAGACAAACCTGGTACCCCTATCTGACACTATGGTCTTTGGTACTCCATGTAGGCTCATAATTCTTGCTAAATATATCTTGGCATATTGAACAGTAGAATATGTATTCGGACCCGAATAAAATGTCTTTGACTTGGTTAGTCGATCCACAATCACCCATACTTGAGTCAAATCCCTTTGATGTCTTGGGTAGACCAACAATAAAGTCCATACTTATATCCTCCCACTTCCAAGCTGGAATAGGTAATGGTTGTAATTCTCCAGCAGACCTCAAATGTATAGCTTTCACTTTCTGACAAGTATCACACTTTGCTATATACCTTGCAATTTCTATCTTCATTTTGGTCCACCAAAACCTTTGTTTTAAGTCATGGTACATCTTGTTGCTTCCCGGATGGATAGATAACCTAGTAGCATGTGCCTCATCTAGAATTGACTGCCGTAACTCAGAACTTTTGGTACCACCAGCGATCCTTGAACCATAACACATCTTCATCATCTATGTTAAAGAATTCCGCTTTTCCATTCTTGACTTTTTTCCTTGATATGGGCTATACCCTTATTTTTTCCTTACGAGCAAAGAATAACTTGATCTCGAATAGTGGCTTCAACAATTATGTTGGTCAAATTGCCTGTTGAATTACATCTACATTCAACTTCTCCATCTCTTGACATAAGGTCAAACCCATTGTTCTTACTTTTCGGCAATTGCAATAACTTTTGCGACTTAGAGCATCGCAACCACATTTGCTTTTCCAGGATGATAATGCACTTCTAAGTTATAATCTTTAATCAATTTCGAACCATCTTCTTTGTCGCATATTCAATTTCGATGAGTAAAGATATACTTTAAGCTCTTATGGTTCATATATATATGGCATGTATTACCAAGTAGGTAATGCCGCCAAATCTTCAAAGAATGGACCACAATTTGCTAACTCCAAATCATGAGTCGGATAGTGCTCTTCATGTTGCTTAAGTTGCCTAGATGCATAAGCAATGACTCGGCCTTCTTGCATTAACACACATCCAATACCAATACCCGACGATCACAATAGACGTCAAATGACTTCTCGATGTCAGGTTGGGCTATCTTTCAAGCGATGGTCAACAATCTCTTCAAAGTCCGAAAAGCCTTTTCACGGTCAGACGACCAAACAAACTTGACTTGGTTCTTCAACAACTCGGTAATGGACTTTGACACTTTAGAGAAATCTGGAATAAACCGACGGTAATACCCCGCCAATCCCGAAAACTCCTAACTTCATGAACTGTGGTTGGTGGTTTCCAATCGAACATCCTTCACTTTGCTTGGATCAATGAAACTCCTTCCACCGACAAGACATGTCCAAGAAATTGTACTTCCTTAAGCCAAAACTCACACTTATTTGAACTTTGCATATAGTTGATGTTCTCTCAAACGAGTCGAACAATTACGAGATGTTCCGCATGTTCTTCCTTGCTCTTGGAATATACTAGAATGTCATCAATAAACACCACTACGAATTTGTCTAGCTCAGTGCATGAATCTGAATTCATCAAATACATGAAATGAGTGGAGCATTGGTCAAACCAAAAGACATGACCAAATATTCATATAATCCATATCTTGTGGTAAATGCCGTTTTGGGAATATCTTCAGCTTTATCTTGATTTGGTGATATCCCCGACCTCAAATCTATCTTTGAGAAAACTTTGGCTCGGCAGATTGATCAAAAAGCAAATCTATCCGAGGTAATGGATACTTATTCTTGATGGTCACTTCATTCAACGGACGGTAGTCGACACATAACCTCAAGGTCTCATCTTTCTTTTTCACAAAAATTGCCGGACATCCCCAAGGTGATGAACTAGGTTGGATAAATCCCTTATCAATCAGTTCTTGCAACTGAGTCTTCAACTCGGCTAACTCCTTAGGTGGCATCCTATAAGCTCTCCGAGAAATAGGAGCTGTTCCTGTGTTTCAATTCTATATTAAACCGACATCTCTATCCGGTGGTAGACCGGGTAATTCTTTAGGAAACACATCGGAAAATTCACATACTACGGGATATCTCTAATCTCTTTGACGATAGTTGCACAAACTTTGCCCACCGATCTTCTTAAGGTTGGAAGTTGGATAAGAAGTTGAGAAGCACTAGTCGGCAAACTTACCCTTATAGTTCTATTCAAAGCATTTATAACAGCCTTATGCTGATACATCCAATTCATTCCCAAAATTACATCTATATCCTGGTCCTTTAGGATAATCATGGTAGTGGGAAAAATATGCCCACCCAGGTTTATGGGTACCTGGTATACCATTTCCTTAGTACACAGACGTCCCCCGGGCGACTGTATAAAGAAATTTTCCTTTGTTGTCCCAATTGAAATTTCATACTTCACAACAAATGCTCTATTGATGAAGGAATGCGATGCTTGTAATCAAAAAGTATAATCGCAGGATGATTGGCAACAGAAACATACCCATCATCACTTTGGCTCTCCTTTCAGAATTTCCGGCTTGAATATAGAAAACCCTTCCTGCTTCCTCTCATCTTTGCCCTTCTCTTCGAGCATTCGATTGTGGTTCTTGTTTGGTGCTTGACCCCGTTGTTGATTGGCGGGGGGCCTTTCGATAATTTTGATTAGCTCGCCTAGGATATGGACATTCCCTAGAGAAATGACCAGTCCTCCCACAATTGTAACACGGATAGTTGTGACCCCGTGATGTTGGAGCATTACCACTAGGAACATTGGTTGACTGTGAGTTCGGATAGGTTATAGCAGACGGACATTTGATCTTGTTCGGCTTGGAAGCTGCTGGGCGGACGATAAGGAGGACGATAATGGTTTATGGATGATAAATCACTCTCTCGCCTCTTTTGGGTTCCACCAAAAGGTCCAGACTGGCACATTCTTTTTCTTCTTGAGCTCCTTATGTTGCCGATACTTTGCCTCTGAAGCAAGTGCAATATTTATGCCTCATGATAAGTGATATTGGTACAATTTGTCATCATTGTCTCCAGATTTGGCATTCAGACCTCTCATGAACCATTTCTTTTTCTTGGCATCCGTATTGACATGTTCGGTGCATATTGTGACGGTGATTGAATCTTCCTACATCTTGCATCACAGTTTGATCTCCTTGCTTCAAGGCAAGGAACTCTTCTAACTTCATAGCCATCACTCCTTGAGGATATAATAGGCTCTAAAAGCAAGATGAAACTCTATCCAAGTTAATGGAACACACTGCGGGTTGCATGGCCATAAGGTTTGCATACCAAGCACCCGCTGCACCTCTAAGTTCTTTGGGCGGCAAACACCGGCTTCGAAACTCCGTGCAATGAATAAGATCAAATTTCATTCCATGGTCCTAAGCCAGTCATCAGCCTCCAATGGTTCATCACCTTAGTGAACACCTGGGGGTTTTGTATCCGTGAAGTCAACATATGTAGCCTCATGCCCGTTAGGATTGCGTCCGCGATTTCTATGCATCTGATTTTGATTACTTTGAGCCATCTCATGAAGCAAACGAGAATTTTCCTGTCCACATTGACTAATGCGTGATAGCATCACCAAATTGGTCGGCATTGGTGGCGGGTTGGGGATATCATCATCATCTTGTGAAGTACCAGGAATATGCGATCCCCGCGTACGACGCATCTGCTCATAACAAACCAAACTTTATTCACAAGCCTTTATTCAAAGATCTAAAAGCTTACTACAACGCATTACATCGGTGCCACTTATTTAAACACAAGACCATATCTAAACAAGACTACTTAACTTAACTAGAAGTAATTATTTCACAACTCTACTCCTTTTTGCGATTACATCAAACTTCAGGCTCGGTATCCATTCCGGAATTATTACCGCCTTCATTATCACTTTCATCAATCATTACTAATTCTTCGGGATCTTCTTCTTCTTCTGATTCACTTTCATCGGCAAGGATGACACCGGGATCCAATGCATCAACTTGGGGTTCATGATTTGGATCTAGGAGATTGCTTAGCCTATGAACTTCCTCATCTTGAGATATGTATTATGCTCTTCTAAGTCTTCTACATAAAATTCTAACTCATGAGTTCTAACTCTAGCTACATTTTCCCTATGCCAAGCTTCATTCCTTCCTTCCACTGCATTTAACTAACATACGTTCGCAGTTCTCGTGAGTGTGGTAAGACGCCTTAATTGTTCCCTGTAATCGCCCACCTGAATGGGCGTCCATAGCCCTATCTCTAGTAGCTTGGGCTAACTCTGCAGAAATCCTCAGATCTCCTTTGAGGATCGTGCCTAGGCCTATGCTCTCTCGCTAGCACCATCATTCCTAGGGGCAAGTTGGTGACGAGGAACTCCTTTGGGTCCAAAGTGGACTTACAGGGGGCATCATCTTGGCACGAGAGCCATCAAGGAAACCAATTTAATCCAAGTAAGACCACTTGATCAAAGTCTAAAGAGCAGCTATGATGGATTACATTCCTCAAATCGGACTCATTACTCAACTCCGGACTAAGAGGTGAAGGAAGTAACGAGTGAATTATTCATGATGCATGAATCGTTTTACGAACAACATCAAAGTTTATAATGCACATAAACAACATTTATTTTTATATAGGGCATAGTAAGATTACTACTCCACCACACAAGACCCTTTTAATCAAATAAGGAATGGTGAGAAAGAAATAAGATAAGTCGAAGCAATTTGGACCAAACTATCAAGTTAAATTTAGTCATCCAAATCATTTTGAAGTTTTGTAAAACAATACAACAAAAAACCTTGTAACGATCGCTCGATACCATTCGTGGCGTAACCTCCTAAATTATAGGGCCCACATGCACTTGTCACCGTCCAACGACCTTTGACATTTATGCATATGTTACCGATAACTTAAGAAGACTATCGGGTGTGTCTCGGAGAACCCCGAATCATCCACGATTTCGAAAGCGGGATCACATTACGAGTCATTGCAAGATACAACATTTATCAAAATATCACAGAGTAAATCAGCGGAAGTCTTACAATAACTTAGTTTACAAAACATTTATTTCAAACCTTACAAACTAAGTTCGATTATTATTACAAAACGTAGTAGTGGGTGGCATTATAATATATACAAAACACATAAATATCATCGCCGCCCTAAGGGCCACACATTACTTATCATCATCAAGATCGAACAACGGTCATGCAAAGACGATCCAAAACAGATCGCTCATGAGCCTCACTCGCAACAAGGGTCAACAAACCCCGAAACGAAAGTACTCAACAAGACTTAACCGAAATAAAACCGATAAGACTTGGAATGCAGTGCTCAGGATTCAAGGTATGGCTTTAGCAATAATCAAAGTTCTTTTGCTTAAAAGCATTTTAACAAAATTCTTTGTATCAATATTTAAAATCTCATCGGATCATAAACAAAGTCGACACGATCCGTATTAAGATCATGAAACTTCATATCCAACACTTTCTCGAACCATTCTCGAGTTCCAGTTATTAATACTACGATGATGAGACAGAGAAGCGAGTCTCCATAACCGAGGAGCAACGACGATTGAATCGATTATAAACCCAAATTTGGGACTTCCAGACACACCACGACATATGTAGGTCCACGACCTACATATACCAACCTACCCTTGGATCCTCTAAACAAGAACGGGTCCGCGCCACCCGAGAGCACAAAGACACACCTCAAATCCGCCACATTCCACCCACGAGGGTACACGCTATACTCCGCCATCTCTCCACTCCAAAGTCTTGAGTAGCCATTCTCGTAATAGAATAGCCAAGTTAAGGCTTACCGGAGTATGTGGTTAGTACTACAAAGTCTCATAAGCGTTTGATGCGGACCTTAATCGACACAAAGTGAAAGAACCCGCTCACAAGACATTACCGTGTCTTGTGGCTCACACACACCGAGTCCGCCCGGTCTAGATTTATTACTCCACATTGCCATATCACATGATAACATAAGTAACCAAAGTTCCATTTAAAACTCGCGGTGACGGTAATCACCAAACTCGATCGGTCTAAGCAGAGCTAAGCATAACTAGGCATATACGATTTTAAACGGGTAACAAGGTAGATATGGAACAACAAGGTTGATAATGCAACAATTAGGTTTCCACTTGACATCTAATCACTTAATGCAGTATTGAAAAAGCAAAAGCGAAATCAATTTGTAAAATACAAGGTAGGGTTATATGCATCCGGGGCTTGCCTTCGTTGACGGAAAATCGGCTCTCGCGACGTTTCACAAGTCTTCGATCCGACCTCAACAGCATGACAGATCAACCTCCTCCGCAACTTGATTAACTACCACGTGCTCACCTTCGTTTACTACACGTAGTAACATTGCCATGCTTAACATGATGTGGAATATGAAACATGATGCTCGATGATGGATACAAAAATAAATAAATTGGATACAATTTTTCTTCGCAAAGATCTGATTACAAACCAAATTAACCAAACCATATTCAGAATCGGCGAGACCACGCTTAGCACCGATCACTTTGGTGAACTCTCCGACCACTATGGTGAACTATCAAACCACTACGGTGAACTATCCGACCACTACGGTGAACTATCCGACCACTACGGTGAACTATCCGACCACTATGGTGAACTATCCGACCACTACGGTGAACTATCCGACCACTACGGTGAACTATGCGAAGCAAAGATCGTCGGTAAGGGAGAACCGCATCGCAGATGCGATCAAAATGAGTAAACAACAAGCGGACGAAAGACTACAAAGATCGTAAAGCGAAACCGTAAGTACGCGATTACGGATAACGGCTCACCGAAAAGCTCGCAGCCCACGATGACACGCCCAGAAGCGGTGAAGTTGCTTGACCTCGAGGAAGAAAAACGTGGACAATGAGTTCTCGGCAATTTCAAAGCGATCAAGGCTGGTGGCTGGATTCGCAAGGAAAAGACGGAACTAGGACGGCCTTTACCGAGATGGCAGCGGTGCTAGGGGAGGCGATGCGAGCTTGTTGGAGCGATGACAACGACGGTGGTGAAAACAAAGGAAGAAAAAGCAGCGATGACGACGTCTTGGTACTTATAGCGTGGCGCAGAAGCTCAAGGAAGCCCACGACGGAGCTATTTCCGTGCCCGGTAGCGACATCAAAGACGGCCACGACACGCCTGAACGCAAGAAGAAGGAAACGGCAATGTAGCTTAGGCGGTGAACACTGTTCACAAAAATTACAAAAATGCCATACGCCAAAAATTCACAATTTACTCTCAAATTTTTCATAACAACTCAAAATCTCCAAAAACAAAAGTTGTTCAAAATTGAAAGTTCTACAACTTTGCTTCTATAACCATCTCCTAATTCTGTCTAGATTTTGAAATGGATTTTCAAAGTAGGATTTAAATGCTGAAAAGCGGGGTTTTCTCGAAAAATTCAAAATCCAAACAAACTTTGAATTTAAGTCAAACAATACAATTCAACACATACCACATGAATATAAACTTGTTTTAGTGTATGCATCTCAAAGTTTTCACCAAATGCCAAATGCTTTGCAATGCATATGATGACATGTCAGGTTTTAGTATTTTAAACACCCGAGGTGTTACACTCCCCCTCTTAGTCCTTGGCAAACCCAACACAAAATCCATAGATATATCAGCCCAAGGAGTAGAAGGAATAGGAAGAGGCATATACAAACCATGTTGGTTCAACTGCGACTTAGCTTTTTGATATGTGGCGCACCGAGCCACGTACCGTTCTACATCTTGCCTCATCCTTGGCTAAAAGAAATGTGTGGACAACACCTCCTCCATCTTCTTGGCACCAAAATGTACCATCAATCCGCCACCATGTGCCTCCTACAACAACAAAAGACGAACGGAGCCAACTGGAATGCATAGGCGGTTAGCTCTAAACAAAAACCCATCATTGATCATAAACTTGTTCCATGTACGTCCCTCTCTACAATTCAGCAACACGTCCTTAAAATCAGGATCAAGCGCATATTGTTCTTTTTTGATTCAAGCCCAAAAATCCGACAATCAAGTTGGGACAGCAAGGTATATCGTCTAGACAAAGCATCAGCAATCACATTATCCTTTCCTTTCATGTGTTTGATAATATAAGGAAAAGATTCAATAAATTCAACCAATTTACCATGCATATGATTCAGATTATGTTGAGAGCGAAGATACTTAAGCGATTCATGATCAGAATGAATAACAAATTCTTTAGGCCACAAATAATGATGCAACGTCTCTAAAGAGCGAACAAGTGCATACAATTCCTTATCATACGTGCAATAATTCAGAACAGAGCCATGCAATTTTTCACTAAAGTAAGCAATGGGTTTACCATCTTGCATCAAAACACCCCCAATGCCAACTCCACTAGCATCACATTCTAGCTCAAAAGTCTTACCAAAGTTTGGAAGTTGCAGCAATGGTGCGTGTGTGAAAGGACTCCTCATGTGCCTTTCCCCAATGAAACACCACCCCTTTCTTTGTCAACTCATGCAACGGGGCAGCAATGGTGCTAAAATCTTTGACGAAGCGGCAGTAGAATCCTACAAGACAAAGAAAACTCCTCACCTGTGTGACTGTTTGGGGAACCAACCAGCTCTTTATGGCTTCAATTTTCATTTCGTCCACCTCAATTCACTGTGGAGTTACAACATAGCCAAGAAAAGAAACTCGATCCATGCAAAAGATGCACTTCTCAAGGTTACCAAATAATTGTGCATCACGTAAATCATTAAAAACAGCACGTAAGTGATCCATATGTTCAATAAAAGACTTGTTGTAAATCAATATATCATCAAAGTAAACTACCACAAAACGACCAATAAAAGCTCTTAAAACCTCATGCATTAAGCGCATGAAAGTGCTAGGTGCATTTGTCAAACCAAAAGGCATTACTAACCACTCATACAACCCGAATTTGGTTTTAAACGCGGTTTCCATTCATCTCCAAGTTTCATTCTAATTTGGTGGTAGCCACTTTGCAAGTCAATCTTGGTGAAAATTATAGAGCCACACAACTCATCAAGCATGTCGTCTAGCCTAGGAATAGGATGACGAGACCGAATAGTAATATTATTGATGGCTCTACAATCAACACACATACGCCAAGTTCCATCTTTCTTAGGAACCAAAAGTACATGAACGGCACAAGGACTAAGGCTTTCATGTACATACCAGCGGTCCAGAAGGTCTTGGACTTGTCACTGAATTTCCTTAGTCTCCTTAGGATTGGTTCGATAGGCAGCACGGTAGGGCAAGGTTGCTCCCGTTATCAAATCAATTTGATGCTCTATCCCTCTCATAGGTGGCAGCCCCGGGGGTATCTCAGCTGGAAAATTTTCCTCATACTCCTGCAAAAGGATAGTGACAGCAGGAGGCACCAAACTAACAATATCATCAAGCGAAAACATAGCTTGTTTGCATACCAAAGCATAGCAAATACCATCATCAGAAATTTCAGCAAAGTCACATTTTGTTGCAAGCATAACACCACCCTTCAATTTAATACCCTCGGCCTTAGAAATAGATGTAGACTTATCCTTTTTAGGTGGAAGAATAGAATTAGCAACTTGCTGATTTTCAGATTGAACATCATTCAAAGTAGCAGCGCGTTCTCTATCAGCTTGTATAATTTGAGCAGGGGTCAAAGGTACCAAAGTAATTTTCTTTCCTTTATGCACAAAAGTGTATTTATTACTTCTACCATGGTGTGTAGCATCATTGTCATGTTCCAAAGGATGACCCAATAAGAGTGAATAGGCTTGCATAGGTACCACATCACAATCAACAGGATCAGCATAACAATGAAAAATGAAACTCTACAAGTTTGTGTTACCTTTGCTTTTCCAGAATCATTTAGCCACTGAATATGGTATGGACATGGGTGCGGGCGTGTGGTCAAGCCAAGCTTCTTGACCAAATTAGAACTCACCAAATTATTGCAGCTACCTCCATCAATATGACACATGCTCGACGGTTGCTGATGATGAAGAAAATCTGGAACAAGTTATGGCGTTGTAGCTTCTCAGGTTGCTGTACTTGTGAGCTGAGCACCCGCTGTACAATGATGCTCCTATAGGCCACCATGGCCTCGTCACCAAGGACTTCACCGCCCTCCTCATCTGTATCTTTGTCTTCTTCATCTTCAATGTCAAAGGTACTGATGTAACCATCTTCTGTAGCAATGTATGCCTGCTGACTTTGGCAGTCCTTCTGCACATGGCCAATTCCATGGCAGCGGTGGCACTGAATGCCCAAAGTGCGTCCCGTCGATGCAACGGATGAGGCACTCTTGGCAGGCACCTGCAAAGAATTTTTACCTGAATCTGAAGGTTGTGCGGCAGGTGCCTTAGGTGTAGTGGTAACTCTAGAGGTTGTTGGTCGCTTGCTCACTGGTGGAGGGGCCCAAAAAGTGGTTGGCTTGGTCAGCCCCGAAGATGGTGCCGAGCGTGGCGTGTATGTGGTGCTGACCTTGCTCTTGCTCTGCTGTTCACTCCCCTACAATTCCTTTTCTACAAGCATAGTGAACTAAAACAACTGGTTGACAGTGTGAAATTCTTTATAATCAACAATGTCTTGAATCTCATGCCTCAAACCCGAATAAAAATGACAAATGGAATCTTCGTTCCCCTCCACAACACTACAACGCATCAATCCCTTTTGGGGCTCACCATAGTAATCCTGTACAGATTTCACTCCTTGTTCTAAACGCATCAATTTCTTACGCAAGTCTCTATGATAAGAAGGAGGAACAAAACGATCATGCATAGCTATCTTAAGTTCTTCCCATGTACCAGGTAAAGCATCTTGTGTAGCTAGCCCATTCCACCAAATAATGGCAAAGTCCTTAAACTCACTAGTAGCTTGTCAAACTCTATGTTGCTCAGGTACAAGGTGGGCACTAAACTTTTATTCTACCGTCATCTCCCAATCAAGATATCCCTCAGCATCATAATGACCCAAAAAAGATGGTATTGTGAACTTAATCTTAGCATAAGGATCATCGGGCACACGATGATTATTACCTTGATGGTGGTGGACACCACCCATACTAGTCATGTTGCGGCGAAGACATTGTCGTAATCTTGGTTGTCGGAAGGCTACTCGATCTATGTTCCCATTGGCATCATACACTATGTCTTCTGGCAAGAGACCATCGGTGTTGCTACCGGAGACATCATTGTTGACCGCCATAAAGGTTTCCAACTCAGTAACCTTGTCGGTTTGCATGGAAATTCGTTTGTCCAATCTCTCCATGCTGTTGCCAATGTTGAGTTCAATGAGTGCATCAGTGATGGCCTTCCTAACGAACTCATTCATCCTTTTTTGGGCATTCTCTATAGCAGCTTGCAGTTGCTCTTGGCTGACACACTCGTTGAAATCCTTGGGATTGTTATCTTCAGTCTGATCATCTCCTACCATTGTAAACACAAAAACAGGAACAAACGGTGAAAGTTAACCCTACCAAATGACTACATGGTTGCAGTGGTGTCACTTTTCACAGCAAGTGGAAGCGTCTTACCAAGCTCTTATAAAGTTCTTACCAACGCAAGCAGTGGGCGGTACAACCGATGGCTGGTTCGTGATACCTGTGAGGCAGTGGTACCGAGATTGCAAGGGCCTTTTTATGTACTGATCTGAAGAGTTTATGGAGCTTGGAAGGCACACAAAGAATAATATGTATATTTGGCACACAAGTCAGTAATAGAAAGTAATGCTGAATTATAGTTCAAAGTACTTGTTCTCGTTGCTGGTCTAAAATGTTCCAAGTGCTAGGTGTGTGACAAACAAGTATGGTCGATAGCAAGGTGCTAGGTGTGTGATAAACAAGTATGGTGGATAACAAGAGCAACATGAACAAGGAACCAGATAGTACACGCTAACACAGCTCACTTTGGCCTTCTTTATGTGCTCCTTTAGATATTGTTCCTCTTTTGCCCCTCTCTTTTTTCTATTTTTTGGGCTGTCGTTGTTTTTGGGGAAACTTTGACTTTTTCTTTTAATTTTTTTGATTTTTTCACTTAGGAGCACAAAAGAAGTAACCACAGAAAATATGAGCTTAAACAAGTGAAAGGCGTAGCCTGTGGAAAATTCAAAAGACATGCTCAAAATTGACAAAAAGCTTGTGACCACGAAAAGAGGATCTTCTGACTAGTTTTTGGCCAAAATAAAAAATTTCGAACCCGACAAGGCAAGGGACGAACGGATCAAAAAAAAAATTTGATCGATTTTGATATATGGAACGTCGAAATCTGAGTTCGTATGTGAAAATAGACTAGTTTTGAGAACTGACTCCGAATTAGAGGACAAAACGGGAACAATGCGCGCAAAATTGGTCACGGCAGCAAGGATTTGATGGAAACGATGGGGAAAAACACATGAACTAAACTCTAACACGACCTAACCAACAACAAGACCTCGACCAGGACACAAACTCAACACGATGGACTCTAAAACTAAAATATGCAAAGGCTATGGCACGGAAGGTTCTAGGACAGAAAAAAAATGAGTATGGCACTGGACTGTGGGACGAATGCGAAATGGCAAAACTAGGGGATAAATGTGAACCTGATGGTATACCTTAGCTCTGAATACCACTTAATTGGGATGGGGATCCCAATCTTTCGTCAGGTAGAGGTAACTATCGTTGTGGCGGAGAATGACACACCGATCCAGCTTTAGATCGAAAGATCGAACCCTGCAATCTTAGCACCACAACTCCTCTGGTTATCAACCAAGACATGGATCCGGTTGACCTCACAAAGAAGGCTAACCCCTGCCTGCACAACGAAGAACACAAGCAAGAACAAGAAAGAAAACAACCAAATTGCAGATGAATGATTAATCTCACGATGTTGGGGTCTCACAAACCGATGAACGGCGAAACTGTTCTTGATAGATTAATCTAAGCAAAACCCAAACCCTAATGGAGGGGTGGCAGCTGTTTATGAAGACTCTAGGGTCATGCAAAGACCCCTAGATGCGCTCCCTAATGGGCCCAAACACGATACACGGTCCAACAAACCAAAAGACGGTGTCGCAGCACCCTGGTAGATTCTGGATGCTAAATTGTTTCGATGATTCCTATTGATTATGAAGGGATTTTGATGTGAGACCACTTGCATTAACTTCCTTACCTAATTATCTTTCCATCCATATATGGATCATTGAAAACGGAGCACGAACGCGCCTGTGTGACCAGTTTTATGATAGACTGATCCTAGAACCCGAGATGGGCTCTAACTTCAGTTGGACTGGGCCTCTAGCTTGTGTTGGTCATCCTTGCTAGTCTTCTCCACCTCTGTACCTTTCTCCGTGTTCCTCATGACTCTCTCCTATGTTCTTAAGCAAGATAACATCATTAGGTAGTAGTCTATTCTCAAAAGTATGAAAAGGATCGCTTAAGAACGAGCTCACCTCTAAATTGAGTTGACGCATTTGAGCTCGGGCCATTGGACCTTGCATAACGGTTGCAGGATCAGTGGGTATATCTAAAGGAGTGATGTCCTCATCAGTGAGGCTTTGGGGAAAGCTCCATTAGCTTCCCTTGTGCCACAGAGGACATGGCTAGGGCCACAGGGGCGGCGCTAAGTGCTTTAGGCGAGGCAGCCATGGCGATAGCGGCTTGGTGGTGAAGGAGGGCGGTGGTGCGGTGGCCACGTCCTCAATTGGAGCCCATGTGTCTCCTTTCCTTCAATTGGAGTCACCAAAGAGCCAAGGGCTCACTAGCGAAACTTTGGTGAGCGCACGGCCTCGATGGACCAACGCAAGCTAGGGGCTTTTCCTCCAACTGACTAGACGACGGGGTGCGCAAGATCTAGGCAAAGCTCGATTTGCCAGGTCTCATCTCATGAGGTGGCTAGAGTTGGTCGAGATGGTCACAGCATGGTGGTGGCATGAGCGCGTGGCCACATCGGTGTCGCAAGGTGACCAATGGCCCACGGGGCTTCTCTTCTTCATCTATGTAGCGCACGTCGTGTCCCTCGGTGAGGTGAATCTCGCTGGGGTGGTTGCGCTACCTCTACCAGTGGGGTGAGGACAGAACATGGCGGCGCCATGGGTGGCCTCGGCCATGGCGACCGTGTGGTACATAGCAAGGGCACACCGGTGTTCCTGAGCACCCGAGGCTCGACAAGGCCGGCTCTTGGCCTATGTACATGCGTGCATACGTGTGGGTGTGTGTTATGGCCAAAGGCGAGGCCTTTGGGTCTCCTAGGTTGGAAGACCATGTCGGCGGCCATGGCATAAATGCTTGGGCAAGCAGAGGGGTTTGATGGGGCCTCACCATGGGCTTAGGGCGGCTGGGATGGCAGGGCAGTGGTGAATCGAAGCAGTGTCAAGGTGTAGCAGCGCCATGCCAATCCACGATAGTGAAGAAGGCAATCGGTGTCGTCCTCATCTCTGGTGGGGTCGGCTCCTCCCCTCCTTCCTTCTCCTCCCTCCTTCTCCTCCTCTAGGGCGTTGTGGTCATTCGTGGGTTGCCACAGAGTGGCAGTGGGGTGTAGGAGGGGTGCTAAGGCACCAGGGGTGACCACTTATAGGGAGGCCACAGCCATGGCGAGTGGTAGATGGTGAGGAAGGGTAGAGGGGGTACATGTAGGGAGGATATGGCCTCTAGGCTAGGGTTTTGGGAGCATAGGGTGGTTGCGTGCCCGCTGGTGCCCCCAATTTCAGACACTAGCGGTCAAGGCAAGGACAGGGTGGCATAAGCGGTGCGGCGCCATGGCGGCGACATCACACGGTGCGGGTGCGAGCTAGAGGTAGGCGCAGGCATCGTGGATCATGAATGTGGTGCACATCCACGCGTCCGTGGCCAACAGCCCGAGGGTGAATGGCTACGAGCAGCGAGGGACTAGGCGACATGCTTTGGCACCGGTGATCTACTCTGTTCACAAAAGTAGAGGAGGGTGCCAGGGGAAGGGGATGACAGGCGGGGCCCACCTAGCAGTGGCAGCGAAAGAAGGTGACGGTGGCACATCATGACGTAGGGGCGTGATGTGGGCTATGTTATTGGGCCACGTGGGCACGCGCACGAGCGCGGACACGGTGTTAGGCCATGGTGGCTAGCTAGGCTGCACGGGCGAAGCAGGCCAGCGAGCGGAGCACGAGCACGGGCAAAGCTGGGCCGCTACTGGGCTGGCTTGGCCGTGTGGGCGCAGACACACATGGGAAGAGCTAGGCCGGTGCTGGGCCAGCCTAGGCTTCTCGGGCTGCTTTCCTCTTTCCATTTTCTCCCTTTTTCCAATTCCTTTTCTATTTCTATTTCTATTTCCACACTACACCTAGGGATCCTATGCATGTATACATGAGTTGCCAAGCATGTACACACCCTAGTGGGGTCCACTAGGAGTCATCTAGGGTTTTAGGGTCCAAGCCAAGGGTTGGCATCACACACAACAAGTTATTTATAAAGGTTGAATTGATTTTATTACATCACATAAAATCATGAAGAAGCAACTCACATGTTGAATGAAATGCAAAATGCTCAACCATGCTAACTTAGGTTCTACTTATGCAACTACAAGGGTGGTTTCCTACTATGCACACTCACCATGCATGGGTTTTGTTAGAAAAATTTTTAAGTTCGGATTTTTGGGTTATTGGAAAACCCGGGTTATTACAATAGCCTAATCTCTCTTTGTAGAGAGATGCTCTTTGGCTACCCAAGCACATAAGCAAGCGGTCCTCACCATCATAGGCTTTGCCTAAGGCGAGAGTGAGCTCATTAACCTCCTTCTTTAAGGTCTCATTCTCAACCATAAGTGAGGCATCACAAGTGAAACCATCACTCATAGGTGAAGTAGTAGTGGATGATGAGGTACAAGAAGGGTTAGTGGGAGCAACAACAATAGGCTTATAGAAAGATTCATCAATTATGTCACAAGTTAGGCCTATGTCACATGTTACAATTACTTTCTCATTTTGCTCAACAAGAGTGGAATGAGCCTTTTCAAGCTTTTTGTGAGCCTTGCCAAGCTCCTCATGGTCTTCCTTTAGACACTCATGAGTAGCATTAAGCTCATCAAAGGCTTGCTTAAGGGCTTTTAGTTCCTTACGCAAGTTGTTGACGCTGGATTGATCCCAGATCACACACTAGCTAGAGCTAGATCGCCCGGGTCACCACAGACTGAAGAACGCATTAGATAACTAACACACTTTTGTGGTGAAGAGCGACGAGGTTTACAAGCAAACCAGCAAAGGGTAGACAATCGTGCTTGCATGACGAAGAATGGCTAGTTTCTGAGCAAGCTAGCAAAGAAGACATCGAAGCTCTCGCCTAGGAGGGACCCTGTCCGGCAAGGACGTTGACAGGTTGCCCTAGGTTGGCCGGTGAACCTAGGGCGCCATCCTTGGTCGTCAGATCAAGAGATGAACAACATAAGGTTGGAAGAGATAGAGCAAAGAGAGGGTTTGTGTTGTAGTTTGACGATTGTGTAGTTGGAATCTTCAATTGGCCGTGATCCTCTCATATATAGAGGGGGTGGTCTTATCCCAATAGAAAACAACTCTAGATCATTATCTCCAAGTTTCCTATGCGAAAATACATCCAAATCATGTCAAAAATAGAGTTTGGGTCATACTTGTATAGGCCATCCGACCTAGTTGATTCCCAAACTAGCTAGGCTGGTTTTCATGAGGCCTAGACAGCCACCAGGATAGGCAAACTGGCTTGGCCGGTTCTGCTGGGGTCCAACATAGTGCTTAATTTATGGTCTTAAGCTTGACCATGGGAACTTCACCTTGTAGCTATGAATGGTGGTATAGTTCCTAACTTCATCACCAAGCATTTATTATTTAATGTTCAAGCTACAAGGTTAGTACCACAATGCCACTATGGGATTTGCAATATTTATGATAAACATAAGCATCAACAACCATCCTCTTGAAAAGTTTGAAAACAAGGATCGAGAGATGGTTGTGATCCTTGTAGGGGCATGTGGGACTAAACAAGATGTCCATGGCATAGAATTTTTTTCTCTCAAGAAATATATCATTAAGGATCAACGTTGAATCTCGACCACCATCGAGAACAATGTTATGATGGCCAAAGGGACATGGTTTGTGTTCGAGCGAGGGTGATGGTGAAACAAATGGGGTTACAAACTTCACCTCCTCGAACGGGTTATGGTTGGGATAATGCTCCGCTATGGGGTTATCTAAGTGAGTGGTGGAAGCAAATTTCCCAAACTCTTTGCTTAGGCTCCAATGGGGAGGTTTCTATTGGAAAAAAAAATTCAAAGGGGTAGCCTATGAGAAGTTCAAAGTCAAGGATGGCAAAGATGTGGAAATCTAAGTGAACCTCGGTTTCATTAATTTCAATTGGCATGTCCCTGACAATTCCACTACACTCAAAGATGAGTCCTAAGGGACTTTGGAAAAGTTTGTTGGTCGGGATTAGCAGCATGTTGCCCAAAAGATTTTTCACCAGAAATTCTGACATGATGCTAGTCCTGTATGTGGGGTTGTGCATGGCTTCTATGTTTGTTCCCCTTAATGAACAAGGCATGGTTGTGGAAGGTGAAAGAATCTAAATTGCTTCGGAAGAACGCTTTACTTCTATTAGCCATTTCTTCGATGGTTTGGCCTTGGGGCAAACTTCCTCATGAGGATTGTGCCAGAAGTGTTTCGAGGTATTTCCATAGTCCTCGAATTCAATAGGGAACTCTAAAGGATGAATTAATCTTTCCTTCAGTGTTCATGGTTTGGATGAGGGTTCATGAGTCGAATCTAAGGATGCTATGTGTTTGGATTCAATTAATGAGGACTCCTCAACACTCGACATAACTTTTGCCTGGAGGGGTTTGGTTCTTATGATGGAATAAGTGTGTCTGTCTATGAAATTTTCAAGGAATTTTACTTGTTCTGTCATAGGTTTGTGTGTGAAATGACCTCCAGTAGTCATGTCCAGGCATAGGTCAGCATGTGTGTTGATACCCAAACAAAAGAGTCACAACAATATGTTGTCAGGTAAACACAAGTCTAGGCCCATGTGCAATAACACTAAAAACCTAGCCTAGGCTGCACCTATAGACTCCTTCTTGTACTGCTCAAAGTCAAAGATTGCATTTGGTAGAGAGCCAATGTGGAAAATTCAAGACAAAACTTGTCTTTAAGTTCTTCCCAATCTCCATTCATACTTCATATGACATGTGTGTACCATTGCTTCGCCTTCTTCATGAGAGAAAAGGGAAACAGTTTCCACTTTAAGGTTTCTTGTGCCATGCCTGAGATGCTCAGGCATGAACACATTTCCTCAAACTCTAGAATGTGATTGCAAGGGTTTTCATTTTCATGCCCTGAGAAGGGTTGTGCCCAAACCATGGCTATAAAACTAGGGTGGAGTCCACTGCCAGATGAAAACTTTGGTTTTGGAGAAAGTGGTGGCTCATGGAACTCGCCCTTTGAAGTGGAAAGGGTTGGATTTGGAATTGGCTTCATGATAGAAAAGATAAAAGAAAATATCTTTGTTCTTTTAGATAAAATATGAGGACAAACTAGGTTCAAAGAAAATACAGCAACCGTTCCCCGTCAACGGCGCTAGAAATGCTTGTTGGTATTTCTTAACGCATACAGAAATAATCCACAAGCGCACAGAATTACCATTGTAGCACTTCACCTAGAAGTATTCAAGGTATCATATTTTCCATAGGGAACGGAGGTACTCTTATAGCTAGTTTGTCCATGGACAACACAAGGGTAGAATTAGCAGAGGTTGAAATGGATTCCTATGGTTTTACGGTCTAGTGATAGAAAAACATGACTCCTACTTCTCACCTCGGGTGCCGGCTTACACTTGGTCTACCAAGCGATACCGGCCTTCGCTCTACGTCGAACCAGGATGTGGGGGAGTATGAGGGATGGACATGGCTATCACCACCTGCCGCTTACCCCTCAACCGTGGGGAACAAAGCAAATGAAGATAACTTCTAGCCTAGACACCACATCTACGCTATCAACTATTACTCTAGCATGCATATAAGGGTTATCCATCTCTATTAGGGCCCTTCTACTAGAGCATCCACCACGGGGATGGACGATGAACCCGCAAACAAGTAAGAGTATAGTTTAACTAGTCAAAGACTTTATGCCAAAGGAATCACGAATACTCACTTAACCGTTGAGGTACAAGGCAGGGAGATACCGACAAAGCCTGACTCTTCCCTAAACTCTTCTTCACATCTCTCCCTTGTAACTGTAGCTAGCTACTAGGGCCTAAGCCCTTTGAAGTGTTGCTCTAACTCAAGTGAGGAGTGCTCTTCTTTCTTGTTGTGTGTAGTAGAGGGGGGTACCCCTCTATTTATACAAGGAGGAGAGACGGTGTTGGAGGCTATTCCTGGTGCGAGGACCGACTCCCACCGCCTCAGCATGGAGGCATGCCACCGCCAAAGCGAGGAGAGGCGGGGAGGTGCCCAGAGGGGGTCGCCCGCCCCCTAGGGTCGGCCGCCCCTTGACCACTGCCTTTGGCCACCGCCTTTGCGAGGTAGGCTTTGGGCTAGACCTGGATCGCTTCCCAGTGGTGTTTCGCTCCGTTTGAGTTAAGTTGGTAGGAGTCTTTGTCATTCCTTTGTGCAATTCAGTGTTGGAAAGCACCTTTCGGGGCATTTGTGTTTGTGACCTACAAAAATAATAATCTTCCAAATACATGTGGAACTTGGTCAGTTGTAAATGCATATGTGTTTTAGTTTATTGATTTCTCTCCTTTTTATGTCTTTATTGGTGGTCAGATTTGGTCGTTACAGACCGCCAACATCTATAACAAAATATTCTTCCATAATTCAAATAATTAGCATTTTTATCCACCTTTACCTTGATCCCTATGGGGTGTATAGCTTTTTCAAGTTCTTGGGCGGTTGCAAGATAGAACGGTTATAACAAAATCACCAATCCTTCATTCTTTGATTAACCATCTATCTGGAGGTTTTATGACTTTTGTAAAACAAATATAAGTTCCTCAAATGATTCTCTTGATCGCTCAATGTGTATAAAACATCACCAAATGCATTTGAAATTTTGCCTTCTTTTTCATATCCTACCACTAAGGCCTTTGAGTGGAGTTTTGGGTAGGTATGAAAGTGGGGCATACTTGCATCACATATCTTGCTAAGCCAAACACCAGACCTCAAGGAGATGCAAATCATACACTTTGATCAAGACATGCAAGTGTGTGGAATTTTTATAAAGTTCTAATCCTAAATATTTTTGGTACTCCTTGAATCGTGACTCTCTCTCTTTTGGATGAATGTCTTTTTATTCAAAAGTATGGGCTATCTTTATTTCTTTCTTTTCTTTTTATTTTCTTTTCTTCATGCCCTTTGGCGTGCATTTTTTTCTCTCATGCCTTTTGGCATGGATATTTTTCTTTTCTTTCCTTTTTTAGCATAGCCCATACTATTCTTTTTGGCACATGAAATTTTTTGAGAGAGAGACACATGATAAATGAATGGAGTAATTATTTGGTGGACGAAAAAAGCATGTTTTTGCATAACTCTCAGTGTAAAAGTCAACAGTTTATTTGTGGGTGTATGTGTGTCTTGATCATGGGTGCATGACGAGAATCTCAACAAGGGTCACAACAAATTGACAAAGCTCAATGCAATAACGAGTAGCATATGACTAAGGTTTGAATTTGAGTATCATGTCATATGACCTTGGTAAGTATTCATAATCATTGAGGAACTTTTGAATTTTTGAATTTTTGAAAATGAAATCTCTGGATGTCAAGTCTCTCTTAGAACAAAGTCATAGTAAATTATATTTGTACCATATCATAACTCGCAACAACTTAGAAAAGGAGCATGCATTTGCAACCCACAAGTTTTCAAGTTTTGGGATGAGATATTTTTAGCCAATAAACCTAAATCTTGGAGAATACTAAGTTATAACCTAGGCATAGATGAATTATAGACAGAGCAACTATTCATCGTTTTAACATAGGAGAAACTAAACTTTCTAAAAACACATGAGAGTGGAATTCATATTTTTGGTGTTTTTATCATATTTTATTTTTTTGGTATTTTTGAATTTTTAGATTTTTTTATATGCTAATAAATAGATAAATGCAGAAATTAAAATGCAGAAATTAAAACATACAAGGTACCTCTATGGGGGTCCTCCCCCAAGCTAGCTCTAGGCCAGTTGCTTAGTGAAGACTCCGAGGTAGATTATTTATTTTATTGCATTAATTTTTATTTTGTCTACCCTACCCATGTCTATACTCAGTGGTTTTGGTTCAATGATCAAATTTAAACATCAAATTTACATTTGATCAAGGTAGGCTAAATAATCTAAGCACCATGCTTAAATTTAACAGCCTATGAAAGCATGATCACGCGGAAAAGATCATACCTCAAACCAAAATGTACTTGGTATATGTCGCAGAACCGACCAATTTATAAGAGTACAAGTACAATGGCGGCCCACAAGCGGTCGCACTGTCATACTTGAACCCATATAAACCCGGTAGTCCGTCGAGTACCACGACGGGTCTTGATAAACGATTTACAACAACTAAGATCGTACATGATTCAACATACATGCCACATATTACATAAAGTTCACAGATACATTTTCATCATCAGAGTATGAAACCAGTTATTACAAACCGAGTTTGATAGATAAAAGCGGAAGCAAATTAAGTTTGAAAGTAAAGTTTCCAACATAGTTTAGTACAGTGCCAAAATACGATCACGGTCCACAAAAGCATGTAGAAGGATTAATAAAGAAGCCTACCCAAGGCTCACTCCTCATCCACAGCGGGATAGAAGCAACTCTTGCAATAACCATGATACACAGTGCCATTTGCAACATGGGAAATAAAACCCTGAGTACGAGAAGGTACTCAGCTAGACTTACCCATCATAAACCAGAAATAAAAATGACTCCAAGGATTATGCAAGGCTGTATAAGTGGAGATAGCTTGACAACATTTTGCATAAAAGCGATTAACTTAGTTATACAATTATGGTTCCAATACCAGGTTAATTATAACTATCCATCTCTAGATTAGCAACTATCCTATGCCAAACATGTGGTATATCCATTTAAAAGCATACAATAGTAACCATAGCAGGTATTGCAATTCCATATTCATCCGAACCATCATGTTCCATAACATAGTTACTACGATGTTGGGTCTAGCCAAGTTTCTCACTATCCGGGAGAGACGGCGATTCGAATCGATTTCAACCAGCTGGGAATTTATTCCTAACACAAACCCAGACATACCGCAAGAAGGTAGCCTTAGGTCACCTTTGGTACAACTCAGGTACACATTTTGCGGGTCCGTACCGCGCCGCACAATCTGGGACACCAGATGCCAGGACGTTCAGGCCTAGCCTACCCTTTATCTCAGTCTGATCACCCCCCGCAAGGAGCGCACAATAGAACGGGTCCCGGCCTAAGTTGAGCTACTCGGCTTCACAGTCGGAACGAGTTATCTGTCCAGCTAAGTGATAGGCATGCGTTCAATCTTGTCAGAAGCACCAACAATGGTACGGTCCTTAATCGACACAGACGGGGATAGATCCACACCCAAGACCTCCATGTCTTATTGCTTCTCTATCGACATCCCGCCCAGTCTCCATTTACATTACCCCATGGTTCTTTTCCACGATAGCAAATATAGCCAACCGTGCTTCGGTATCCACTTATATCTCGCAGGTGACAGGAAATCACCCGACTTCTACCGGTCTAAGCAGGGCTAAGCATATATTCAATCCTAGACCTATACAGGGTGAAAGGTGTAATATCTGGACAAGGAAATTATATGCATCAAGTGGTTCCATTCAACTCTTATAACCTAATGCATCAATCATAAGTACTTAAGTAATCATTTGTAAAATACTGGGAGACTTAGAATGCTCCGAGGCTTGCCTCGCAGAAAGGAAGTAGGGTGGTGATCAGGACACTCCGAAAGCTCTTCAGGATTCTGCTCCTCGCCTTCGGGAGCTGCGACTTGAGGATTCTCCTGCTGGTCCCCTTCCTCTACTTCGTCGAATTCCAGCAATGTTATTTCTTCCTCCGATCCTAGATGCATGAATATGGCATAAGATATTGCGAATGCATACATGCGTACAAGTATAAAATGATGACATAGGATGAATGCATTTGTATAAGTAGTCTTAACAGCATGGTGTTAACAAATGCATCATATTTTACCGAGTAGGTGCATATCTCTTCTTGATTACTTAATCAAACACATTTACAATTCATCCACTACACACAAAACAGCAGCTGCTTGGTTTACTCATAACTAAAGTTCTACTTATCCAAATGTTGTGATATTAGACTTTATGGAAAGCTTAAACAATTGTCTACAACTCTTATTTAATCACCAAAAGCTAATTCACACTTTATCTTAACCAAAACAGACAATCAATCTAGCGCTATCCAGAAATTCCAAAGAACAAGCAAATTCGGAAAGGCTAACTTTAAACAGCTGTAACCCCTAAACCGTTTGACCTATGGTCCTAAAATTTTAACACAAGACATATGATGAAGTTATCTACAACTTTGTTATTAACTATTTTTATAGCAAACATCATTTTTATCATGCAACTTATCAAACTACCGAATCTGTCCGGAAACTATTCCAATTCGCATTATAAAGTAACAATACTTCTACTTCATATAAGTATTCAAATTTTTACAACCCAAAGTCTACCAACAGTTTAAGCATACCAAATACACTCAAGAAAATATCATGGTGAAGCCCAAACTATTTCTTTAAATGCCTTTATTATTTTACCTAGATACTTAGGTTAATAATAAACATATAATAGATGTACTTCATAAATTCTCAAAAAATTACAGTGGTTTACTAGTGCTACCAATAGACTACTGTAAAAGTTTCATGTCATTTTACCAAGTAAAACATCCCATACAAAAATGACAAGGCAGCAAGGCTTGAAATAGCATAAATAGGAAACCCTAGTGAAATGTGTCAAGCAACAGATTTTATATTTTTCTTAGCATACATATGGTACTAGGATATCCTCCAACAAATTTCATGAATATTGAATTCATAAATAATTTATAAAAATGCATACATGGATCTCCTAATTATAAAAGGAAAATCTATAACTACAAATCTATACATGCACTGATCCTCAAATTTTTACCAAAGCTCATACATGACAATAATAGCTTACCACAAAAATTTCATAATTTTTGGAGCACAGGAACTCTAGATATAAAATAAACAAATTTGCATGCATTCAAAAACACATTTTAAATCTCCATTTAAATATTCTAAAATTTCTACTATAAGTGCAAGGATCAAATTTTTATTAAATACTACACTTCCTAAGGAACACTACCAAATTTATTTCATAATTTTTGAAGCTACCAAACTGGAGATCTAAAAATTACAAAACACACTCAAATCTGGAATATTTGAACTAGCCCTCAACACTGTTGTCGCTGACCGGTGGGACCCGCTGGTCAGAGGACCCCATGCGTCATTGACCCGAAACAGGGCAGCTACGCTGCATGGCGGTGGTGCGGCCAAAGCTCAATGGCGGCGAGTTCGCCGGCGGTGACATCTTCACCGCGTGACCTACGTGACCTAGCGCACCGGTTGAGCTACTCGGTGGGACCTCTCGTCGGGGCTATGCACGGCGGCGGTGCTCATGGCGGAGCGGTGGCGCGGGACGACGGTGGTACGCCGGCGGTGACCACGGTGGCTCCAACTAAGGCTTGGACGAGCATCTCTAGACCATGGCGAACCTATATCACAAGCTATCACAGCCAATGGTGGATGGAGGCGTCCCAGCCACTGTGACGGGGCTCGGCGATGATGCTTCGGCGAGGTCGTTTGCGGTGCGGCGGCCTTACCAAGCGTGGCTGTGGGCGCTGCAAGGCGGGAAGGGTGGAGTAGGGTGAGGCGACGCTTGATTGCGGCCGATTGGAGGCTGGGGTGGCGGTGAGCGCGGGTGAGCTCAGCGGAGCGGCTGCGACGGCGATGGCAAGTGCAGTGAGCAAAGGAGTGCGGGGAGGCGAGTGAGAGTGAACGGCTAGCTCGGTGGTGACTTAAGCGCGTCGCTGGTGGCTTGCTGGCCGTCAATGCCTGACGAGCGGGCCCTGCACCGGCGTGTGGCCTCCAGATGGTGCGCGCGGCCATCACCGGCCGCCACGCGGCGAGCATCGCCTGTGGACGGTCGGCCACTGAATCAACCGATTCAGTCGGTTCAGTCGCACTAGGAGCAGCCTGACAACGTGTTTTCGTGAAGCTCTATCTTCGTATCCGTGATGAATTAGCGCACACAATCTACACCAAAAGTCGTAGCCCTACATACCAGCTTCAATTGTACTTAAAGGATTATGCTCCAACACTCAACCAAACTTGAGTTATTTCATTCCAAAGTCAGGCTTCTCAAACTGTCAGAGTACTTAGCAAAAATTGGGTAAGTGTTGAAAACAGTGCATTGTTGAATTTTGTGAGCTCAAAAAGACTAAGCTATGCACCTTATTATCACATGACCCAAAAATAAAAGTTGTTCCTCTTGACAAATTCTACAACTTTTCTTTAGTGACCACCTACATGCAAAGTCTCTAACACATAGTTCAAACTTGGTCAAACATGCTACATTCAAATGATGACTTGTTCATGAACTATGACTTAGTGATCTATTTAGCCCTAGTCACGAATACCAAAGTTGTTCATAATGACATACTAAACATGTTTAAGCTAATTGCAAGGTCACCCAATCATTTCATGTATTAGTTGCACATAAAGCTTTCTAGTTCAACATACATAGCATCACTTAAGTACTTGATCATGCAAAGTGATCTTCATGAACCATGTTCCATTTGCTAACCTAAGTGTTGCTAACATGTTTTTGTGACTCATATCAACCATCTACATGTATTCACTCATGATCATATGCGTATATACCAAGAAACATAAAATAACAAGCAATGTTGCATATGTTTCAATCAAATGTTTCAAATGTAAATGCTTATATATGAATGCTTGATGCTCATGCTCATGCTATGCAAGTCAATTTATGCAAGGCTAACACCTA
The DNA here is from genome assembly GCA_904845875.1 of Miscanthus lutarioriparius. Lineage (NCBI taxonomy): Eukaryota > Viridiplantae > Streptophyta > Magnoliopsida > Poales > Poaceae > Miscanthus > Miscanthus lutarioriparius. Next base: position 69,527,146 of record CAJGYO010000001.1, on the reverse strand, counting down.
GGGTGTTACAGTATAAAACTTGGAAGAGAATTTTATTGATTGTTTGTATTGTAATTCAAAGCATAATCTATAATTTTATTATATATATTATAATAGAGATAACTATTGATTTACCATCAGCAAGGGCTCACTATTTAAAGTTCAATGAGTAGGACTCTTCTCCTTTCACTTTTTGCTTGATGATGGTGCGTCCATGCCTGGAGAAGTTGGTGTGGATGCTTATCCTTGTATTTGCCATACCTATTTGATTCCTTTACGTGGTTGTTTCTTGGGCTATTTGTTTTTAAGGTGTTTATGCATGTTAAATCCATTAAATAGGCATCTTATTGTTTGCCCTTGAATATGAAAGCAAACATGCCTCGATCCCACGTGTAGTACTGCTTTTGTGGTGTTAAGTAATGGTCTCCCTAAGAGGAGGGGAACTTCCTCATTGCGGCCCATGTCTAGAACGACAAAGTCCGTGGGGATGTATGTGTCTTGGATTCTCACCAAGATATGCTTGGCTAATCCCTCCAGGTGTCGTGAAGTTTGGTCCGCCATCTGCAATCTGAAATTTATAGTGGACAAAGGTCCACCCAGAATCTTATCATATATTACCTTGGACATGACGTTGATGCTTGCTCCAAGGTCACAGAAGGCGTTGTGGAAGACATGTGGGCCAATCGAGAATGTGATTGTCAGGCGGCTAGGATTTTCTTTCTTGGTGACAAATGGTGGATCTACAAAATAATCATGGCTTTCCCAACATAGAGGCTTACCAAACCTCGTTGAGACCATTTTAATAGATTCGAGAGAAGTTTCAGGTTTCCCCGCAATCTTTCCAAAATCAGAAACAAGTAGCGTGGCAGTAATTTGAGCTATTTGAGTTTCGATTATTTTATTAAAGCTCAATTAATTCTTAATAGAGGAAGTTAAACCTTCTATTTTAAAGTTAATATTTTCAATCATTTTATCATTATACATTAACTTTTTAGTAAGATTTTTGTTAATTTTTGCTTGGCCTAGGACCAAGTCTTTCAAGGAAGGTTGATTCGAATTGTAATTTGAGTTAAAGTTTGAATTACCTCCTTGCAGGCGGGACTGATTGGTCCACCCCTTATTGTTACCTTGTCGGAACCCATTGTTGATGTTTGATGCTTCTTCATGGGTCCTAGGACAGTTGTTCCCCGAATGTCCGACTTCATCGCAGACTTTGCAAGTCATTTGCAAGTCTATGGCATGAACAGTGGCCTCTATGACTTCCTTCTCGTGGGCCCTTTTGTTCTGTCTTGAGAGTAACAACTCTATTTTTGTGACAAGCATATCCGTCTCCTTCATGGTATGCATGCCTTTTTGTTGTTTATGCTCCTCTCCCCGACTCTGATTGGCCACCATCTTCTCGATGAGAGCCGTGGCATCAGTGATGGTCAGGGAGAGAAATGCTCCTCTTGCAGTGGCATCTACGTGCCCTTTGACATGGGTGTAAGCCCTTCATAGAAATTCTGGAGCATGAGCTAGTTTTCCATTCCATGGTGTGGGTAGGCCTGGATATAATCCTAGAGCCTCTCCCATGCCTCGGGGATGGTTTCGAGTGATGATTGCTGGAAGTTTGAGATTTTCCCCCTCATGGCATTGGTTTTGCCCATGGGGAAAAACTTCATGAGGAATGTCGCGGAACATTTATCCCACGTGTTGATAGCTTCCTTCTCCTTGTAAAACCACTATTTCGCCTTCCCCGTGAGGGAGAAGGGGAACTGATGGAGCCTGATGCTAGCTTGTGCGACATCTTTGATGACGATGGTGTCACATAGCTCTAGGAAGTGTTGCAAGTGTGCACTTGCGTCCTCGCTTGGCAAACCACAGAATTGGTTTGCCCATACCATTGTGATCAGGCCAGGTGCGCAGCTCGAAGTTTCTAGTACCCGTGTTGACAGTCGGCCGACGGGCACGTTGGCAACAGCGGGGGTGGAGTAGTCATGGAGTGTCTTGGCCATAGCGGTAGTAGCGGATGATACGGGGGTGACTAGTTCACTTGCTAGTGGAGTAGCGGATGAAGAAGCGGTACGAGACCTGTTCTTCCTTAGGAGCACCTTCAGATTTTCTATGTAGTTATCCGGCAGGTCGAAACCACTCATACACTATCCTGTTTTCATTCCACAACAGGAAGAAAACAAGCAAAATTAGCCTGCATAAACTATGGCTACCATTACATGCATGTGATCATGATCATGTCCTACGAGATTCTTTAACCTATGCCCTCCCCAGCAACGACGCCAGAAATGCTTGTTGGCATTTCTTAGCGCAATCACCAAGTATAAGTCCATCACCGGTAACGGCACCAGAAATGCTTGTTGGTATTTCTTAACACTATCACTAAGATTGAGTTAACCTTAGCGACGCCGCTAAGAAACACCAACTATGATAGTTCTTAACGATTACAGAAATCATCCACAAGCGCACAGATCTATCGTTATAGCATTTCACCTAGAAGTACTAAAGGTATTGTTATTTATATTTTCTTAAAGGAGGGCAAGGTATAAGAGTCTAGCATGAGCATGAACAAGATTACATACTTGCATAGTAGACCATAATTCATGACAGGGGTAAACATGGTATATAAAGGATAGTGGACACACATCTGAGCCAACCTCAAGGATAAAAGAAAAACAAAGAATAAAAGAATATTCCTATGTGGAGTAGGCATGTTTTAATATAGACGTGCAAAGAACAGGTGATGATCATACAAATTACATGATTAGAGCTAGGACTAAGTGTAAGATAGGATGGGAGGCCACCGAGTACTGGTCTGCCAGCAACCTTGTGTGACAATTTAGACTCCTACCCCTACCCGAACATGGGGGATTACAAGGGACGGATAGGGCTGTCACCACCTACCACCTACCCCTCAACCATGGAGTAGGAAATGCATTCACATGTCTCTCCATACCAAAGCACCATGCTTGCATACATAGAAACTACCCAAGTTCCCCTAGGTCCCTGACCCTACGGATCGACAAGTAAAGAACTTGGGCACACCTGAAGGCACGATGAACCACCATCTCAACTTAGCTCTAATTATACTCATATAAACTATATGAATGATTAAGCATAAAGTTCTACATGTTAAGATCATAGCATACAAACTATATACTAGCTCATATATCATGATTATAACACGAGAACTATAGTCTAGTTCATATGCATTGCTATATTGTAAGTATGAGAGCCTGACTATGGAAGAACTCTTTATATTCATACCAAGTGTTGCTTTTTCCAAGGAGACAAGCTCTCCAAGTAGCTCTTGCTAGCTCCAAAGACTACTGCTAAAACTAAGAGAGTACAAGTAGAGAGAGGTGAGGTGATAGCTCCAAATGATGGTGTGTCTTGAGTATGAACCCCTCTTCTTCTTATATAGTGAAGCTTGGTCGGTTTGGTGCAGGTAAATTAGGAAACACCCGGGAACCGACCAAGCATGCCACCATGCAATTGCCTATGAAGGCTGGGCCTAGGCTGAGCCGCCTAGGGTGCGGACGCACCCAGGGTATGGCCGCACCCTGGCTGGCTCGCCTGGCCACCGCCTTTGCCAGGTAGGTTGGTGGCTAGGCATAGGCCCCTCCTACGCCGGTGTTTTGCCCAGGTAAGTTGCGTAGGTGGGCTTCTTTATGTATTTCCTTTGCGTATTTCTACTTTACACTTTCTACTTTGTGCCTTTTGTTTGATTTTGTTTATTTTCCACTTGTATTCAACTATGTGTCCTACAAAACATGTTTTCTCCAATACAAGTGGAACTATGTCAATAGTAAAGGTATATGTGTCAAAAGATTGTTTATTTCTCCTGTTTTGGATAATAATTGGTAGTTGAATGTTGTCGTTAGTGACTGCCAACATAGCTCAACGAGAGGAACGCATTGGTGCAGTCAAATCTTGCATTTGAGAAAGTTGTCCAAACCATCTTGGCCGGTTTGGGAACTGGGGAGGCCAGTTCTGGCTCGGTTAGCACCCCCAAATCATTGTTTCTTCATCCCGGCTCCAAATGAGATGATCTAATATGTTTCCAGACCATCTTGATGACAGAAACATGATGGTGGAGTCCACTATACAATGTGGACACTTTTGGTTGTCAACACAAGTCTTTGCATTCCCTTCTCTTGATGTTAAAGTGAGTCTTAGCATCTTCAAGCATGTCAATTGGTTCATCTTTAGTTGGTTCATCATCATCACTATCACTTTCACTTTCACATTCATTATCTTATCCATCATCATGAGATTGTACCTTAGTGGTCTTAGCCATGAAGCAAGTCAATGGAGTGTCAAAGAGAGAAGGCTTCTCATTTATGGCAATGCTTGCAAGAGCCTTCTTCTTGGTGGTCTTGTCATCATCACTATCATCATCATCACTTGAGGAAGCATCACTATTCCAAGTGACCACATATGAACCACCCTTGTTCTTCTTCTTGAAGGTCATCTTGTCCTTCTTCTCCTTCTCCTTCGTATCCTTCTTCTTGCCCTTCTTGTCATCATCTTCATTCTCACTATTGTAGGGGCATTGAGCAACAAGATGACCCTTGCTACCACACTTGAAGCACCTCCTTGGTTCATCCTTGTTCTTTGATGATGACTTCTTCCTTCTAGCACAATAGCCCTTCTTCATCATGAATTTGCCAAATCTCTTCACAAAGAGAGCCATGTTCTCATCATCAATCTCATCAAGGCTTGTGTCTTCATCTTCACTTGATGATTCTCTTGCTTTGCCTTGAACTTGGAGGATGATGTGACTTTTAATGCCATACTCTTCTTCTTCTCATCCATCTTGTCATCTTTCTGCTCCTTTTTATCTTCCTTCTCATCATCATCTCTATATGTGTCATCAATCATCACATCTCCCAACACTTGGTTTGGTGTCATGGTGTCCAAGCCACTCCTCACTCGAATAGTGACCAATGTGACAAATCTTGATGGTAAGCATCTTAAGAACTTGTGGGAGAAGTCCTTTTCCTTCATCTCTTCACCAAGTGCTTTGAGTTCATTGACAAGCCCTTGTAGCCTATAGAACATCTCCGGCACACTCTCATCTTCCTTCATCTTGAAGCTTGCAAACTTCTCCTTCAAGATATATGCCTTGGCACCCTTCACCGCTTGTGTGCCCTCAAATGATTCCGCCAACTTCTTCCATGCCTCATGTGCCATCTCAATGTTCTTGATTTGCTCAAATGTCCTCTCATCCATGGCATCATGAATGGCATTAAGAGCAATGTCATTGTTTTGGAGTAGCACTTCTTTGGCCACGGTGGGAGTCTTTGGATCGGCTATCTCAATCTTGGTCTCCACCACCTTCCACACCTTTCTATTGATTGACTTGATGTGTGTGGTCATCTTTGCCTTCCAATGTGGATAATTTGAGCCATAAAATTAGGATGGCTTCTTGGTGTTGTTAATTTGAGCCATTTTGACACCGAAGGATATTAAGCCTTAAATCATTGTGTCTCTGGCTCAGATACCACTTGAAAGGTCCTAATGGCTAGAGGGGGGTGAATAGCCTATTAAAAAATTCTAAAACAACACTAAGCTAAGAGGTTAGATAATTATGAAGCGGAGCGAGTGTTGCGCTAGCCTACCAAAAATGCAAGCCACCTACCAACAATTCTAATTGCTATGATCTCTAAGTCACACTCAAGGCTAGGTCACTACCACTAAGTTAGTGAGCTCTCAAAGACTAACTAAAGAGCCTCACTAACCAAACTAGACAAGACACAAGCTAGCTCTCTAAACTAGTTACACTAAAGAGCTTAGCTACACTAAGAATGTAAATGCACAAGAGAGGTAGTGAGTTATACCGCCGTGGCAAGAGATATACAATCAATCACAATATAATCCAAGAGACAATGATGGCACAATGATTTATCCCTGAGGTTCACTTGCTTGCTGGCAAGCTACGTCCTTGTTGTAGCGATTCACCCACTTGGAGGTTCATGTGCTAATAGGCATCACACGCTTAACCTGCAATCGGGTGCCACATAACCGACATAAGATGGGGATCCACAAGCTACGAGCAATCCACTAGAGTACCTTTTGGTGCTCCACCGGGAAAAGGTCAAGAACCACTCACAATCACCATGATCGGAGCCGAAGACAATCACCTTCCTCTGCTCGACGATCCTTGCTGCACCAAGCTGTTTAGGTGGCGGCAACTGTTGGCGGTCTTTACCGATCAAATCCGACTGCCAATTAAGACACAAAAAGAGGAGAAATAAGCAATCTTAATCACATATGCATTTACTATTAACCAAGTTCCACATGTATATGGAGAACATTATTTTCTAGGTCACAAACACAAATACAAGGAGTAATTCACTGAAAGGCGCTTTTCGACACTGATTTGCACAAAGGAACAAGGGACATGCCCATCAAATCAATTCAAATGGGGCAAAACCCCACAGAGTAGTGATCCATGTCTAGCCCATGGCCTGCCACGCGAAGGCGGTGGCGAGAGGCAATGGTCAAGGGTGGCCAACCCCTAGGGGCGCCCGACCCATCATCGGTGCTCCTCAGCCCCTCCTTCGATAGGCGGTGGCATGGCTCCATGCTAAGGCGGTGGGAGCCAGCCCTCGCACTAGGAATAGCCTCTAGCACTGCCTAGGCTCTTGTATAAATAGAGGGGTACCCCCCTCTCACTCACACACTTCACTTGAGCAATACCTCACTCTCTCTAGTTCTCTTTACCTTTTAGTAGTTGTATTAGAGCAAGGCAAAGCTACCTTGGAGAGCTTGGCTCCTTAGAATAAGAGAACTTTGGGTATGAATAGAGATATGAGTTCTTCCAAAGTTATGCTCTCATATGATATTTATAGTCATACTTATGAACTAGAGTATAGTTGTTGTGTTATAATCTTGATATATGAACTAGTCTATACTTTGTATGTCATGAGCGTAGCATACACGATTTTAAGGTTAACTACTCATATAACTTATATAATCAGAATTAGAGCAAAGTTGAGGTGGCAGTTCATCATGCCGTCAGGTGTGCCCAAGTCCTTTACCAGTCAATCCATAGGGTCGGGGACCCGAGGGGATTTGGGTATTTTTTATATACGGAAGCGTGGTGCTTGGGTATAGAGAGACAGGTGAATGCATTGTCCCTTTCCATAGTTGAGGGGTAGGCGGCAGGTGGTGACAGCCCTATCCATCCCTTGTAATCCCCCACATTCAACTGGGATGTAGAAGTCTAAATTGTCACATGAGATTGCTGGCAGACTAGTACTCGATGCCTCCCGACTTGCTACACACTTAGCCCTAATACTAATTATGTAACTTGTATGATCGTTAACTAATCTTTGTATGACTATACTAGACCAATGCCTGCTCAACTTAGGATTATTCTTTTATTCTTTCTTTTCTATTTTATCCTTTGAGGAATGCCAAGTGTGTGTCCACTATCTTGAAATCACCGTTTTTACCCCTGCTATAAACAATTGGTGTACTTGCAAGCATTATTATTCAAGTTCATATCCATACTAGACTCTTAATCAAATGTCTTCCTTTGGGAAAATATAAATAATGATATCCTGAATACTTTCGGGTGAAATGCTACAATGATAACTTCGTGCACTTGCAGATAAATATCTAAAATTGTTAAGGAACTATCAAGGCTATTACTTAGTGGTATTGCTAATTATTAGTGATGATGCTAAGAAATACCAACAAGCACTTCTGGCACCATTGCTAGGGATACAAACCTAGTAGCTACGCTAAGAAGTGTCAACAAGCATTTCTGGAGCCGTTGCCAGGGAAGGCATCATTGATTAAAGAATCTAGTATGATATGTTCATGATAATATGCATGTAAGGTAGCCACTGTTTATGCAGGATAACTTTACTTGTTTTCTTCTGTTGTGGATGACAATAGGATAGTGTATGACCGGTTTTGATCTGCTGAACAACTACACCGAAAATCCAGAGGCACTCCTAAGGAAGAAACGATCTTGTGCTGCTTCTTCTTCTGCTACTCTTCTGACAGTTGAACCAGTCCCCACCGCACCTTCCGCTACTCCAATCATGGCCAAGACCCTCCATAACTACTCCACCACTGCTGTTGCCAACGTGCCTGTTGGGCCCGCTATTAACATTGGGGATGGGAACTTCGAGCTCCGTACCAGCCTCATCACAATGGTGCAGGCAAACCAATTCCATGGTTTGCCAAGCGAGGACGCGAACGCGCATCTCCAAGACTTCCTCGAGTTGTGTGACACGATTGTCATCAAGGATGTCATACCTAGGAGCATCAGGCTCTGCTTGTTTTCCTTCTCCCTCTCGGGGAAGGCAAAGCAGTGGTTTTACAAGGAAAAGGAAGCTGTCAAGACATGGGATAAATGTTCCACGGTGTTCCTCGCTAAGTTCTTCCCCATGGGCAAAACCAATGCCCTGAGGGGACGAATTTCAAACTTCCAGCAAAGCTATATGGAAACCATTCCCGAGGCATGGGAGAGGCTGTAGGACTACATCCAGGCATGCATGCACCATAGGATTGAAAATTGGTTAGTGCTCCAAAAATTTTATGATGGATTAATACCCATGTTTAGGGGCCACCTCGATGCTACTACTGGAGGAGCTTTCCTTTCCCTCACTATTGATGGAGCCACGGCTCTCATCAATAAAATGGTGTCGAATCAAAGCTAGGGGGAGGAAAGGAAAACACAAAAAGGAATGCACATCGTGAAGGAGACGGATATGCTTTCCATAAAAATAGATTTACTGATGAAAAGACTGGAGGAACGGACCCAAGATAAAGACGCCATGATAGGCACCGTCTAGGCCATGGACTCACACATGACGTGTGAGGTCTGTGGCAACGTTGGCCATTTGGGGAATGATTGCCCCGAAACTCACAAAGAAGCTGCCTTCATCAACAATGGGTTTCCCACCAGGTAATAATGGGTGGAACAACCAGTCCCGCCTGCAAGGTAATTCGAACTTCAATTTCAACTACAATTCGAATCAACCTTCGTTCAAAGATTTGGTATTAGGCCAAGCAAAAATTAATGAAAATATTACAAAGAAATTAATGTCAAACAATAAAATGCTCAAAAATATAAATTCTCAAATAGAAAGTTTATCCTCTGTGGTAAAGAATCAATTAAGTTTTAATAAAATGATAGAAACCCAAATTTCTCGAACAGATACCGCTATTCCTGCAAATCAATCAGGGAAAATCCCGGGCAACCCGAGAATTCCCTAAAAAATGTTAAGGTAGCTGCAGATCAATGAAGGAGGAGAGGTCTTGTCCGACAAACCAAAAACGTCGAACCCTTGCCGAAGGTAAATCGGTAGTTATCTTTAAAATTAAAACTACTAAAAATAAATATTTGTAAGATTTAAAAATTTGAAGTTTTATGTCAAAATAAAAACCTTCAAAAAATCCTCCAAAAATCGTTTTCTGAATAAGAATTATTTATTATTACTAGTTATCATTCTTGCAATAATTATAAAAATTAAAAATTCAATAAAATTTTGTTGGAAAATCAAAATCGAGCAAGCCGTTGGGGATCTGGACAAAACCGTTTGAAATGGCCGTTGGCCACTACTTTCCACAGGGGAGGGGAGGCGGGCCCACTAGGGGGGCGAGCGACCCCATGGGGTGGTCGGCCCGTGCAAGTGGCTGTTGGCCCTATCCTTTGGACATCAAGTGCCTGGTCGTTGCCTCTCCCCCCTCTTCTCGGGTTTTCGCTCTATAAATACCTGAGGAGGCCGGGAGAGCTCCTCTCCCCTCTCACACTCTCATTTTCACTCTCCCACTCACTCACTTGGTACCAATTTTCTTCCAAGCATTTTCCAACAAGTTCTAGTGCAAGAAATCGCTGCAATAATTCCAAGCTCAAGCTAGTTCTCGGGTTCATCATTTTATTTTTGTGCTAACCCTTAACCCGCGCCCGAGTTTTCGCTTGATGTTGTGTTGTTTTCCGCCATGGGTAGGTTTAGAAAGGCCATCGCCAGCGCCGTCAAGAAGATCATGGGATCAAGCTCGAAGTGCTCCCATGGAAGCTCAAGCTCGCGCTACACCGAGCATGAAGAAAGCCTGATGCATGAAGATGAAGAAACCATGCCAATGGAAGAGCAAGAACAAGAGCAAGGACAACCTATGTAGGAAGATGACAAGCCCCACCTCGACGTAGAAAGAGACCAGGAGATGGAAGCCTACCACCTCATCAAGGACCGCAAGTTCAAGCCCACTCCATTATATGACCTCGCGCTTCTCCAAGCCATAGGTATGGATGTCGAGTTCAATTCTATTTGGAAAGCCGTTGGGTGGGAAGAAATTTATCTCATTTGGGAAGAAGGTTATCGTCTCTTAACCATCCAATTTTTATGCTCACTGAAAGAAGTCAACAATGGGATCACTTTTGGCTTGTTTGAAATAGAGTATTTTGGCACTTGGAGAGATCTTGCCCAACACATAGGTTTTCATCAAAAATGCTTAATTGACATAGATCATGCTGTTAGAGGTTTTGATCGCCATAAATTTTGGAATAAAATTTCGGGTTAAGTTGTAGTTGGAAAATTTCAACCCCGCAACATGGACATCCAACATCCAACTCTTAGCCTCATGCATCATTGGATTTCCATGAATTTGTTTTCTAGGCAAGATATTCGAGTTGTTCATAATGACGAAATGAAAATACTCTATGCCATGATAAAGAAGATTAAAATTGCTCTTGTCAAAGAAATATTCAACCATTGGTTAGAATTGTTGAAAACATTTTCTACTTCAATATCTTGCACATCTCTTGTTACTCGCATTGCCACTAGTGTCGATGCAATAGAAAATCAAGAAGTAGAATATATTTTAACTCCACGCCTTATTATCGATGAGCATTACTTGTTACAAGGACATCATTTGAAACATAATGCAGCTAGACAACTTGTGTTCTTCTTTTAGGGGTGTACAAATGAGATCCCGTTACCTAACCTGGGTCTTTGTTTGTATAATTCCCCTGCGCTAACCTTCCCTCTTGTTCCACTAGAGGAAGCTTGTAGAAGTTCTGTGTCTGGCAGGATAACAAGGAGCACAGCTAGAAATGAAGCAAGCAGTTCACAGCAGGCACAGTCGTAGCCTTTTCCAGCAATGCCCCAGGCGTTCCACCCGGAGTCGTTCCTGACTAGGCAAGTACCGAGGTTCACACCCATGTACCACCCTAGTTGGGAGTATATTCCACAGACACACGAGGCTGGAGGATCCAGATGGGCAGAGGCTGACACCGCAGCTTGGGCGATGCTCTCGTCTGACTCCGACGGGCTCCCTCCACCTGTGCAACCACGATAGTCTATCTCAGAATGGGAGGACGTCAACAACCACCTTGGAGGATTAGAAATCCGCACAGGTGAGATCCAAAACACACTTAATACTCACGTGCAGGATTCAACCCAGTGGCATCAACAACATCAACAACAAATGGCGCAAATGAACGTGATGCTGCAGCAACAGCGAGAACAGCAGGCGGCCTACTAGCGATACATGGGGTTCAATCCCAAACCGTAGGTGACGAGCAAGCTTGGGGGAGGACCCCCGCAGAGGTAAGTAGTATCCTTTAATTCCTGCATTTTAATTTTTGCATTATTTATTTTCTGCATTTATTTATTTATTAGCATTTAAAAATAAAAAATATAAAAATCCAAAAAAAATAAATATGATAAAAACAACAAAAATACTTATTTCACTTTCATATGTGATTTAAGAATATTTAGTTTCTCCTATGTTTAAATGATAAATAGTTGCTCTGTCTATAATTCATCTGTGCCTAGGCTGTAACTTAGTATTTTCCAAGATTTAAGTTTGTTGGCTAAAATGTCTCAGCCTAAAACTTGAAACTTGTGGGTTCCAAAAGCATAATCCTTTTCTAAGTTGTTGCGAGTTATGATATGGTAAATAGAATATGTTATGACTTTATTCTAAGAGAAACTTAACATCCGGAGTTTTCATTTTAAAAATGCTAAAATCAAAAGTTCCTTAATGGTTATGAATTTCTACCACGGCCATATGACATGATTCAAAAGCAAACCTTAGTCATATGCTACTTATATTCACATTGAGTTTTGTCAAATTATTGTGACCCTTGTAGAGATTCTAGTCATACACCCATGATCAAGATTCATGTATACCCACAAATAAATTGCTAACTCTTACACAGAGAGTTACGCAAAAACATGCTTTTTCTGTCCACCTAAAATAAAAACTTCGTTCATTTGTCATGAGTCTTTGTCTCCAAAGTTTTTCATATGCAAAAAATAAGTATGGGGCTATGTTAAAAAAGAGAGACACATGAAGCTCTCAAAATAGCAAAAGAAAAGAAGAAAAAGAATGAAACACATGATGGTTTCAAAGTACTGAAAAAGAGAGAGATAGCCCATACTTCCAAGGCAAGTATCAAAAAGAGAGAAAGTCATGATCAAGGGAGTACCAAAAATATTAGGATTAGGAAAATATTCCACACACTTGCACTTCTTGATCAAAGTGTATGACTTGCATCTCCTTGGATCCGATTTTTGACTTAGCAATATATGTCATGTAAGTGTACCTCTCATTCATACCTACCTAAAACTCCACTCAAAGCCTTTTAGAGATAGGATGAAAAGAAGGCGAAACAATGCCTTGGTGAGAATCATACACATTGAGCGATCGAGTGGATCATTTGAGGAACTTACATCCTATTTTGCAAAACTCATAAAACCTCTAGAGAGAAGGTTGATCAAAGAATGAATGATTGGTAATTCTATTAAAACCGTTCTATCTTACAACCACCTAAGACATGGAAAAGCAATAAGCCCCACAAGGACTAAGTTAAAAAGGGTGAATAGAATGGCAAACTTATTTAAATTGAGGAAGAATACTTTGTTATAAGCATGGCACATGTGAATTATATTCAGCATAGTAGCAACTCCTGATCAACAACCAATAACTTAGCTATTTGCTAGGGATGAGCAAAGGTTAAGCTTGGGGGAGCTTGTTGGTGGTCTTTACTGATCAAATCCAACCGCCAATTAAGACACAAAAAGAGGAGAATGAGCAATCTTAATCACATATGCATTTACTATTAACCAAGTTCCACATGTATTTGGAGAACATTATTTTGTAGGTCATAAATACAAATACATGGAATAATTCACCGAAAGGCACTTTCTAATGCTGATTTGCACAAAAGAACAAGGGAGATGCCCATCAAATCAATTCAAATGAGGCAACACCCCACATAGTAGTGATCCCTGTCCAGCCCATGGCCTGCCACGTGAAGGCAGTGGCGAGAGGCCACGGTCAAGGGCGGCCGACCCCTAGGGGCTCCCGACCCCTCACCGACGCTCCTCAACCCCTCCTTCGATAGGCGGTGGCATGGCTCCATGCTAAGGTGGTGGGAGCCGGTCCTCGCGCCAAGAATAGCCTCCAGCACCACCTAGGCTCCTATATAAATAGAGGGGGTACCCTCCCTCTCACTCACACACTTCACTTGAGCAATACCTCACTCTCTCTTGTTCTCTTTGCCTTTTAGTAGTTGTATTAGAGTAAGGCAAAGCTACCTTAGAGAGCTTGGCTCCTTGGAAGAAGAGACCTTTGGGTATGAATAGAGATATAAGTTCTTCCAAAGTTATGCTCTCATATGATATTTATAGTCATACTTATGAACTAGAGTATAGTTGTTGTGTTATAATCTTAATATATGAACTAGTCTATAGTTTGTATGTCCTGAGCGTAGCATACACAATTTTAAGGTTAACTACTCATATAACTTATATAATCAGAATTAGAGCAAAGTTGGGGTGGCGGCTCATCGTGCCGTCAGGTGTGCCCAAAGTTGTATGACTATACTAGACCAATGCCTGCTTGACTTAGGATTATTCTTTTATTCTTTCTTTTCTATTTTATCCTTTAAGGAATGCCAACTGTGTGTCCACTATCTTAAAATCAATGTTTTTACCCTTGCTATAAAAAATTGGAGTACTTGCAAGCTTTATTATTCAAGTAAATATCCATACTAGACTCTTAATCAAATGCCTTCCTTTGGGAAAATATAAATAATGATATCCTGAATACTTCTAGGTGAAATGCTACAATGATAGCTCCTTGCATTTGTGGATAAATATCTAAAATTGTTAAGGAACTATCAAGGCTATTACTTAGTGGAATTGCTAATAATTAGTGATGGCGCTAAGAAATACCAACAAGCACTTCTGGCACCGTTGCTAGGGATACATAGCTAGTAGCTACGCTAAGAAGTGTCAACAGCAACCACCAAGAGAAACCAGTGAAACACAATCACCAAGTGCATCTAGATGTAATCACTCAAAACAATGCACTTGGATGCTCTCCAATCTCACCAAATGATGAATCAATCAAGTAGGATGAGTGAGAGAGGATTGGCTAGGCTCACTAGGGTGTATTCTCAATAGAAATGGCCAAGAGAGTGAGCCATGGCCGGCTACCACGTTTTAAAAAAGCCCCCAAATGAATAGAGCCGTTGGGCTCAAAACAGCACTGGCTTCGGGGCGACCGAACGTGCCGATCAAGTGTGACCGGACGTGCACCACCATGCGTCTGGCTAACGATCCACATCCATGTGTCCTTGCTTCAAATGAGAGCTGCTAATCTCCAATGGCTATTCGGTCACGCGCCCAGGGTTAAGTGGAGACCGAACGCGGCTGCCGAATGACTGGACGCACCGCACCTGCATCAGGTCCACTCGCGCCCGTGCGCCAAGTTCCATGACTGGACTCACTGCAGGCTAACCTAACGCTACGCCACCATAGAGTTAGGTTGAGTCCAGAGAGGGTCCTGAGATGCCCAACAATGATCAGACGCATCCACTCTTGCATGACCGAACATAGCCTGATTCCAGTCCTCATTCTCCTCGCACAAAAGCTTGCGTCAGCGTACGTCACTACCGATCAGATGCATCGTAGTCATGTCCGATCACTCAGGCGTCCATAGTTTGGTCAAAGACCGAGACCACACCCTTCACTGTTGGGGTGACCGAACTCACCACCACCGAGACCGCTCAGGCCGAGACCAGTGCCCGATCACCCTAAAACAGTGCCTCTACTTCTCCAATTTTGCCACCCCTGCATAAATGTGCCAACCACCAAGTGTATCACCTTGTGCACATGTGTTAGCATATTTTCATAAATATTTTCAAGGGTGTTAGCACTCACTAGTATCTAAATGCATATGCAATGAGTTAAAACATCTAATAGCACTTTGATAACTGCATTTCACGACGAGTTTCACCGCTCTTAATAGTACGGTTATCCATCATAAATGTGATCATACTCACTAAGTGTCATTATTAACAAAGTTGAGATCTTCATGGGTCTTAGGGTAGAAATTGCCTGAATGTCTGGTATCTCCTGAAACTTCACAAGTCATGTGGGTGTCCATGGCTTGTACAGTTTCTTGGGAACTCATTTTCTCGCAATTTTGTAGTCTCTTTGCGACTAGATCTACCTTGGCTGCAAGGAAGTCAGCTTCTTTAAGAGAATGCATACCTCATTTGCAGGGCTGTAGTCATTCATCGCTCCATGCTTGGATGGAAACCATCTTCTCGATCAATGCCTTGGCATCTATGATATTAATCCAAAAGAATGCTCCTCCTATGGCAGCATCTAAATGGCTCCTATCCAATGAAACTAAGCCATGGTAGAAGTTCTAGATCAAAAGCCAGTCTTCCATACCATGGTGTGGGCATGCGACGACATACTCTTGCATTCGTTCCTAGGCTTCGGGGATTGACTCATCAGCTTGCTGTTGAAAGCTAGAGATTTTGTTGTGAAGAGCATTGGTCTTACCCATCGGGAAGAACTTAACTAGGAAAGCATTGGAACACTTTTCCCATGTATCTACAGCATTGTAGTTTTTTATCACACAGACAGAGGTAACTAGAAGTGTAGTGTAGCTGAGTGTAAGAAGTAGAGTATGTAATCTTAAAGCAACAAAAGTAACTTAATGATAGTGAGAACGTCCTTAGTACGAGGGGCGTACTTGCGTTGTATTCAACCAAACACGAAGCACAACGAGCCCTATGTTTTAATAACTAGACCCAACATGGTGGAATATAGAGGAAGGACAGGGCTATCACCACCTGCTAACTACCACAATCTATCCAGGGATCTAGCCGTACCTACAGGCAAGATATAGCCTAAGCACCACGCTTAATCTATAAACTCGTTGTTTCTGGTGAAATAAGATCGAAACACCCTAACCAGATGGCAGAACAAGTACTAACGATGAACAGACTAAACACTAAGATAATAATGATGCAAATGCCAAAGGACAAGCACCTAAGCTCACTAATGATATACAAGAGCAAGACAGGACTTGAACTAAGCAAAGCTATATTACTAAATAAAGTACTTGACAAAGTAAAGTACTAAACAAAGTAAATGCTAAAACAAAGATCACAAGAGGAGCTATACCAGACTAGAAGACTCTTCTAGACTCCAAGGCGAGCTTCGCTCTACTCTTATCACTACTAGCTAGCTACTACTTCTAAGCTACTACTCTTGGAGAGCTTCTGAGATCTTGGAATACTTGGAATGCTTGAGAGCTGCTGAGTGATGATCTCCACCATGCACCACAGTACCCTTTTATAGTGTGTAGAGGGCATGGGGGGACTTGTAGGTGAAGATGAGGTGGTTTGGGGTGACTTCGCAGTCGAGCGACGCCAAGGGGCGTCGAGCGACTGTCCATCCCACCGCCTTGCCATCCAACGACAGTGGTTGGCCTCTGGATGGCGGTTGCATGGTAGGTAACTCAGTTTCCTAGCTTGTGAGGTGGTTTAGAGGTCCGTTTTTGTCCTCTAAGTGTATGATGGTGGACCTAGCGATCCGTGGGAGCTCAACCTCCATCCTTGGATCAAACCGACATGGATCAAGCGTGGTGATGACTCCTGGAGGTGCCACCTTGCATATCATGCAGATCAGTGACTTGGTAGGCCAGGTGGGGCATTCGCCGATGCCACATGGCATTGGCTGACATGGCATTGGCTGACATGGCTTGTGGGCCCATGGCCCCCCTGCCATGTCCCATTGTCTCCTATGCTTCATATTTGTCCATTTTTGTGATTTTTCCTGCATATTAATATTTTTTCCAAGTACAAGTGGAACTAGGTGAATTATAAACATAATATGGCACATGTGATGTTATTTTACCTTGATTTGGATGGAATGCTGATGGTCAAATTAGGTGTTTAGTGACCATCAACAATGAGCACCTTGCAACGCCTTCTACAAAGTAACTTGCTGCAACCAACACAAAGTCACAGTTCTTTTGATTAATAACTCTCCATAGCAACCTCATTGAATATTTATCAACTTTGATGATTGGATCACATAGATATGCAATAATGGGAGTCCTTCAATCAACCGAATTGGCTTTAGATCAATAGGGAGCAAATTGAGCCGATTCTGGGAAAATCCTGTAGACAAACCAGCCTAGCTAGTTCATCAGGCACTGTATGCTGCAGAATCAGCCTGGCCGGTTTGGCAGACTCTAGAGCAGCAATATAATGTATTGGCTCCTTTTTTATGTGAAAATTTGCCCACCGACATCATAACTTGAAGCTTGTTGAGCTAACATGTTGGCCTAATGATTCTTATGCCTTCAAACATGCCGAATTTGGAATTTGGCAAAAGAAACAATTATATCAAGGCACATATCAAGATAAGCACTAAGTGATCCTTTTAGGCATTGAAACTCACCAACTACTTGATGTGCCACCAGCAAGGAATCACCAAAAGCTTCAACATGTCATACCCCATGGATTGCAATATGGCCAAGCCGAATTAGAAAACTTCACATTCGGCTTAAGTGTTGGTGCAAGTGTAATTTAATCGGCTTGATGTCTCAAACAACACCATTTTGAGAAATAATGATTATGCCAACACCTTGGCCTTATTTGTAAGCCGATTAAGCATATTGTCACATCCATGAAGTAAATCCAAAATGCATATATCATGCCCCCAGGCCTTAAAGCCATCAAAGTAAATTCCATGGGGCTTTTCTAATAGCACGATGGTTGGTAGCATTAATCAGCTATGTTTTTGTGCTAAGGGCGATAGCAAAGTATTGGCCATATGAATTCATCCACATAAGTATGGATAAAAGAAACACAACACTTCAGCTCTTGAAATAGGAAGTCATTGATAAGCAAAATGATTTGGCAATCCTCCATAATATAAAGACCCATACCAAGGATCAAAATAAGGAAGTGAGGGATAACAATGCATACCTTGGAATGAATTCCACATCGGCATAGGCAGAGAATATGGATGATGCCATGACCAATAATTTTGAGGGTTTGGTGCAAACCCCCAATTTGGCAAACGTTTCTTGAATCTTCTTTCCTTTGCCTTTGTTGCACCACTTATTTGAGCATCATCCTTCTAAGCTTGAATACTCCTTTTAGGAACTCGCGCCAAGCCTTTTTCTTTCAGCTTCTTTGTGATAAGCTTTTGTAACTTCTTTTCATGCCACTTTGGTAAACCGGTTGAGCATATCGGTTTTATTTCTATTTTGGACAACGGCAACTCTTTCTCGATTTTGGGTACTCCAATCTTCTTTTGTTCAGATTTGGCAACAATAATACCAAGAGGTGACTTCCCTACTTCTTTGCCATCAATAGCCGGATTTTTCAACAATGTAATCGGTTTTTCAATAGTTGCATTCAAATCTGAATTTTTATCCTTGCGGCCATCATACTTCACACGGTAAACTTGCTTTACCACTTTCTTCTTTGGTTGAGTTCTGAACCGATTTTGATCAAAATGGTCTTTATAAATTGGTGATCTCTCTGAGTATCTAGGAGCTGTATACTCTACATATTGTGGCCTAAAATATGGTGGAACATGTGTCTCTTGATCAAACCAGCCCTAATATGAATAAGGATGAAAATATGTGGGCTGTGGTCCATATGACATGGGAATTGGCTGCTCAAAAGAAGAATATGTCGCTGCCGCATCAGGTCTATCTCCTTGCCAATTCCACTCATGAGACTTACGTTTTGGAGGCACTCTTGATTGGACCTTCTTTGGCCGATTAGCGACATTTGCTTCTACTTCCTTCTTGTATTTTGCTAGAAGTTCCTCGAAACTAAGCTTCAGCCTTTTAGTCCTCTGCTTGTCACTATCTTTACCTCCATTAGGTTTATGAGCATCCTCCTTCTTTTCTCCATCTTGATAGACACGCTCCAAAGGAGGATCTTTAGCCGATTCTCCTTGCTCAACGGGATTAATCGACCTTTGCTTTAGCTGGAGAGATTTCACCACCCCCAGTGTCTTCTAGAATAGTGATTACCTTGCTGTCCTCTAGAATATCTTCAATTTGCAATTCATGGACAGCAACCTTGTCTTCACTTGAAGGCTCTACATTTCTCTCTTGGGCATTCGAGCTTTGATCTTTGAATGAATCGGCTAATACAAGCCGATTCGAAACCTATTTGCCATCAAGACCAATTAAATCCAATTGGTCCATTTCTTGAGCTTCAGAAAATCTCAATCGTCCGTTATCAATAGCCGATTGGATCACTCGACGAAACACATTGCAATTAGAAGTATTATGATCAAATGAGTTATGCCACTTCAATATGTAAGATCTTCTAAGTTTTGAAACATGGCAAAGCATTGTGATCAATGATTCTAATAAAATTATTCTTGAGCAAGATATCAAAGACATGATCACAAAAAGTAAAATCAAAGGTGTACTTTGATTTCTTTAGCCGATTCTTTTTTAGAGTTGGCTTTAAAGCTAGGCAAACGAAGAGATCAAATTTATCATCAATCCATTCGGTCACACCTTTGTAACTGCTTTTGGGAAGCCTTAACTTTGACAAACTAGCACTATTGGCCTTGCTATATGGCACAATGTGTTGGCCGATAGAATCTGAATTTGTCTTATCATCAACAAATAAAATGCCATTCTCAATTGTTTTTTACAACTATTAGCAAGGATATCTCTAATAGATGCAAAAATTGAAATAGTATGACCGGATAGGAATTTAGGCAAAATATTTGATTTTTGTACCTTGTTGATCATGTTGGAGAAGTGTTTGTCCTTGATTTGCTTGATGTTGCTTTTCATCTCTAGAGAACAATCAACAACAGGAGCTAAACTATTTAGAGATGCACCGGTGGCTGTTGGAACCAGAGGAACCGGCCTAGCTGGTTTGGCAGCAATAGTAAGGGATGAACCGGCCTGGCCAGTTTTGGTTTCATCTACACCGCCGGCCTTCTATCCTCTCTTCTTGCTTGTAGGAGCTTCATCTTCATCATCTTGATATGCTTTATTAACTGGACCTTGTTTGGCTATAATTTGAGGCCTATCAATAATCTGGTAGTCGCTAGATAAGCATACAACCCCTTTAGCTCCTAAAAAATCAAGTCTAGGTAGTTTCTTGCGCTTCCCATGTTTTTGCAGCTAGACTTGTTTCTTGAGATTTGATTGATTCGGAAAGGATATTGTATTGTTTGGCTTTGGTAGCTGTGGGGGCATGGCCCCCGGTACCCACAAGACAAGACATGGGCTACGCCCCAAATGTGGCCCAGCCCATAAGATCAAGGCGTGCACCGCAAGACTAAATGAAGATGTGATTTATTGTATAATACCAAATAGGATATTTTCCTTGTAACCCTACCCCTATAGAGTATATAAGGAGAGGCAGGGGTCCCCTAGACTGGATATCGAATCTGATACACAATCAATACAAAATAACAGAGCACAGGGTGTAGGGTTTTACATCACATTGACGGCCTAAACCTGTATAAATCTTGTGTTTTGTATCTCTGTTACCATCTGGTTCATATCACGCGCACCTCCACCGATTCATCTACTACCGTCGGTATACCCCTCGGTAGACTGCCAACTAGATTTCATCGACAGTGGTGGGCCAGATAGGGGATGTGCATGCTGATTCTATGGTGATCCAGATGGGAATCTTTTCTTCAACCAACATCACCAGCAACTCAGCATTCGACGGCAACTCGACGCTGGCATGCAATGGATCACTTTCCTTGGTGAACGGCCGCACGTGCTGGAGTCCGACGCCTTGCCATGCGCCTCCAATAGACGCAACACATGACAACAAGATCAGAGTCAAGCAATCCAAGAAAGCTAAGTCAAGTTGCTTCCTAATTAAATATTGTTATTATACTTCCACATATATCTGTATGTCTGCATGATTTCGATTGGGAGAAACCTAATCACATCTTGTTGTTGCTCATGATTTCTGATCGGATATGCAAGATCATTTCTGTGGATCATGGCGACCAGCAATCAGGAAAGGCGGCCAGCGATAACGTGATGTGGAGCAATGTTTCCACCAAAGATGCTGGTCGGCCAAACAAGCTAATTGGAGTAGTTGAAGAGATATACAAGCATATATGCATCTGGATCTACACCACCATGCAGGCAACCTCACGTATCTTAGGCATGCAAGGAAGATCTTGGACTACGCCCTCGCCTCGGTCAGACATGCTCAAGGACTTCACCTCCCCACGCGGATTGACACTGTCAGGCTCAGATTACGTCCGTTCGCCTACGACTCCGCATACCCGTCCGAGCTGTCAAACGAACCTTCTGAGCCGTCAAGCGAGCTTCTAAGCGAGCCGACCAGAATACTCATTCCGATCGCCTACCATGTCGCAATGATCACCGTGAAGAATGGCGTTATAACGATCGCGACCACCGCCATGATGATAGGCCAGAAAGCTCGAGGACCGAGCAATTTCATCGCCGCCGACCAGACGTTATGTCTAAAGATAAGTACCTTTTTATATATGAATATTTAATAAAGTTTTTGCCATGATGTTTCTTCATACTATTGTCTACATGATTATTCTCCAAATGACTTTTCTCCATGTATGCCATCTTAAAGATGACATACGCTTTTGCCTCAACGGCTCCTCGAACAGCCACGTTTATGCTTGTGCTCTCTAGAGATGGCTCTGTCTCTGGCTTCTCCCTACACGTGCACGAGGGCCTACCCTCTGTGTTATGGGTGGTCAGCAGTGGCTCCTCGGTGATGCTTGTCTTCCTACACATACATGAGCTCCAGCGCTCCGTGTTACGGTTTATGGGCTAGTCGGGGCTGGGGGGCACAACCAACAAACTAACGCCTCAGGGCAGTTTATATTAAATATAAACACATCTCCAAAAGAAAACTTAATGTTTACAATATAATTAAGATATTCTTCATCAACTCGCCGACCAGCCACATTCTCACTTGTGTTACAAGAAACAACCCTGTTCTTGATCTCACTCCTACACATGCACGAGCGCCAGCCCTCTGCATTATGGGTGGTCAGCAGTGGCTCCTCGGTGATGCCTGTGCTCTTACGCGTAAACGGGTGCTAAGCACTCTATGTTATGGAGTATGGGCTAGTCAGGACTGGTGATGCGATACTGAACCAACTGGCAGGAAGTTACTCATATTTAAAATATGAACACTTCATACAAACATAATGTCTATCTATTCCGCTCTACTGCCTTCATCGCCGAGTTCATATATTTATATATAATTTCACTGCATAGATCTACTCATAACAATTCCAAAACATCTTCATTTACTATTTTATGATTTTTCTATGAATTACAATGTATTTTCAAAGTTTTAGCCATATTATATGCATGAGGGAAAGGATAAACACATTTGCATCAGGGACCCTACACTTTTCTCTAATCAGCCAAGCCCACAACTGCAAAACCTTCTCCATGAACATCTTGCATCAAGAAACCTAATAAGAGTTTCTAATTGAGTTTAGCTCGTCTTCTTCCTCAGATCGACACATGGAGCAGGGGATCGACAGAGCAGAGCCGATTCTCGTGGAGAGGATGGTCGCCGGTGGAGTTGGAGTGGTGGGGAAAACAAGACACGCCCGTGGGTGGCCTCGGCCCGGCCAAAGGCGGCCAGCGGACCAAGCTCGGCTATTGACAGTGCCAGCGCCTGCACGTGTGTGGCGGCATGCGGTGATCAGCCTAGCCAGAGGCGGCTAGAAGCGTGGCCGGCTACGGCAGCTTAGAGGCACGGCGAGGAGCGCTGAAGGGACACAGATGGCTAGCGGTGGGAGAAGCAAGCGGCACAACAGGGAGCTTTGCTCCACCCCCAGCATGGCGAGCGAGAGAGCGAGAGGCAGAGTGAGGCGAGAGAATCTGAGAGAGTAGAGCTTGGCAATCAAAAACGTGAGTGCGAGTGAGGTGGCAAGGCGTGAGGGCGCGAGGTGGCGAGCGGAACCAGCGCGAGGGAGCCATGTGGCGTGCAGGTGCAGAGCCAGTCGGCCATTGCTGCTGCTCCTACCGATTCAAAAAAATTGGCCGGCACCGACTGAAACCCAAACTTTCTCCTTCTCTAACCCCTAAACCAAGTGATGAAAAACTAAACCAATTACACTGTGTTGTAGAGCTACATGAGTACTATAACTTTAATTAAAGGAGCTCGGTCCAAATCGAACTAGTTTACAAGATATAAATTCCTAAACATGGCTACATGAAACTGAACACTGAAAATTCAGACCTTCAGACTTGGCCAAAATTTTGAGCTCTAAAACAGCGCAGGGTTCCGACTTAGGGCCACTATTTGGCAGTGCTCGGGGCTGAACTAGGTCTAGATCCTTAAACAAGATTTGTTCTACTGAAACTAAACTACAACTTTTATTTAAGATCCAACTTCATGCAAGAAATCTAAGACACAGATCAACTCAGGTCAAACTAGCATCATGAAAAAGGTTACTTCTAAATCATTAACACTTAAAAGCATTTTTTGGCTAAAAGATCAATATAAACCCTAGCTCATTTTTTATCCTAAGTAGTTCTAGGTTGGTTAGGTGACCAAACAACACTCACTTGTATTATCAAACATGATCATCAAGCATACCCATGGATAAATTAAGCATTTCTTGAGAGTGAACATAAACAAGTAAATGCATTGCACACGCTCATGATTATGAAATGAATGGATGATGCTTATGTTCATGCAATGCAAGTGCAACATGCAAGCTTAACACCTAGGGTGTTACAGTTCCAGCATCCCTTAAGCCTTCATGGTCCTCTCAAAGCATCTGACTACCTTCGAGTCTTTGTAGGCTTTTTGAAACCTTCGGTGACTAGGCCATGAGCCCGTTCTCCAAGACCTTCGGGGGGTCTTTGGCAACCATTTGGGAGACTTCCATATTCATCGTCTAGCCTAAAAGTGCCCTGAGTGATGGTGATATAGTGAGGAGAACTTCACTATGGCCATAGCATGTTCACTAGTGTAATATTGGAGGAATTGGGCCTACATTTCCTCTATGATGAATACACTATTGTTTAAAAGGCATCTCTTCCTTCTTGACATACTTCTGGTTGAGCTTCCACCTGAACTAGTGCACTGATTTCACACAGATACTCAATGCATAACACTTATTGAGCTCTTCATCGGTGCCCGTGCGTATGTGAATATCCTCTTAATCTCTTCCCACAGGTAATTCCAAAGTAAACCATGAACCTTCTTCCATTCTTGTATCATGAAGTCCACCTTGCCCCTGACTAGCATTGTGCAAGCATTACTAAACATGGAAATCACCAAGATGGGCTCATGGGGCTCTCCTATTTTGTTAACCCCGTATATTGCAAACATCTTGGTGGGTAGTTGACATCTTCCATGCTGGTATGTTTCCTCTTAGGCTTGCCTCATCATCTAAGTGTCAAAACACGACACTACCATTGCCATGACACCCCTGATACAAAGGTGCCTTTGCTGCTTTCTTTATTTCTTCAAAGTTATTGAGCCACTTGTGGGTTCTAATATAACATGTCATCATTCTCATCAATACAACACTAGATCACCTTAACATCATTGCGATGACTATGTCTTTCGATCTGTGTGACTACAAACTTCACATGAGGGTGTCGGTGTTTGATGACGGGTAACATGTTATGGGGCTACCCGGAACAGTGATTGATGGGCTTTGGTGTATGTAGAACTCGGTGGTAAATGGCAAGACAATGATTTACATTATTGGTTCAGGCCACTGAATAGTGTAATACCCTAGTCTAGTCAGTCATGTTGCTGTTGACAGTCGCTATAGCAAAAATAAACCATCAGTTTAACCTGCATTTATCCTTAAAATCAATGACCAACATAGGAGTAGAGGTTTAAAACTAACAAATTCCATAAGTCTTGGTGAACATTTGTATGTAGTAGATTTATCCAAAAAAACAGACCAAATGGGCCATACTACGTCAGCAAATCAAGATTATCCACAATGAAATAGACCCAACTAGGCTCCAATCCACTGTCCAAGCACTACCGACAAAGATGGATGACAAAGGAGATCAAAGTGGTCAGCTGACCTATAGGTGGGGTCGGTCGATGTAACAGAACCGCCCAATTTATACAAGATCAAGTACGGCTGTCCCCGCTAACACGTTGACACACACATACTTTCACTCATATAAACCCGGTAGTCCACCGAGTGTCCCAAAAGACCTCGGTAAATCAACATCACAACCAAGATCGCGTGATTAAGCAAATACACATCACATACGCAGGGTTGCAGCGGAAAATAATATTACAAATGAATTCAAAAATAATAGTACAAGTTTGGGTTTCAAAACCGATTAGTGAAAACAACATAGCTTTCAAAAGATTACATTAATATATGTTCCAAATACATTGCTAGCATAAGTGACATCATCCGACAAAAGCATATAGATGAGAAGTAACTATAGAATCACCGAGCCCATCGGCGGTTAGCCACCATCTTCACAGGCCAAGAACTTCACCTGCAACATGGTGGGATAAACCCTGAGTACTCGAATGTACTCAGCCAGACTTACCCATCGGAAACCAAAACAAGTGACACCAAGGGTCATGCAAGGCTTATGAGGTGAGCTAGCTTGACACTTTTGCATAAAAGAGCTTATGAGCATAGTAACCAATTTAAACTTAGCATCAAGCTTATCATCATTTACCTATCCACTAGATTAGCACCTGTACTAGAGCACTCACTTATTAGGAGCAAACAATATTAACCATAGCAGGTATAATAAGGCTGTCATCATCATATCATCATTTCCGAACCATTAGGTTATTTAGTGTATCTACATTGGAGATAAGCCCGTCAAGTTCTCACTAACCGGGAGAGACGGCGATTCGAATCGAATTACAACTCAGCTGAGGGGGTATTCCTAACTCTCACCCTGGCATACTTTGCAAGGGTAGCCGTGGGTCACCTTTGGAACATCTTAGGAACCAAATTCGCGGGTTCGATCAGCGCCAGCACTCTCAGGGATTACCCTTCTGCCAGGACGATCAGGACTTTTAAATCACCTGCCCTTGGACTCAGGCCTACGGCTCCCTTCCGAGGCGCACTTTATACTTATCGACTCCCAGCCTGAGGTGAGCTACTCGGCTTCGCGGTCGGTCATCGGACACGGCCAACTAAGAGAGAGGCATGCGTTCAACATGAACAGGAAAGGCTCCAAGATTTAGTCCTTAATCGACACAGACGGAGTCACTGCAAACCGGCAAGCCTCCGTCCAGTCTTCATTTCAAATTAAGACTGGTTCTTTTCCACTATAGCAAATATAGCCAACCGTGCCATATGTATCTTCCTATATCTCGCAGGTGATAGGAAATCACCCGACTTCTACCATGTTTGAGCAGGGCTAAGCACTACACGAGCCTGAGCTACATAGGATTCAGGGTATCAATATCTAGACAAGGATTGGATAACCAATGCAGCAAGTGTTTTCATCCAACGCCTAAACTTAATGCAACAATATATATATGTAACAATAATATTGTAACTGCATTTCAAAAATTAGGAGGCTTAATATGCTCCGGGGCTTGCCTGGGATCCCACACTGAGTCAGTGTTAGTTAGACGACACTCGCTAAGTGAACATCTCCCGTCCTAGCACTTGTCCAGTCCTTCCACCTTCGGGATAGGTCCACCATACACCATCGTCTGTCTCCACATCATGCGCTCCACGTCCACGTGCTGTACCTAGCGTACCTAGGATGAGATGCATAGATGCAGATGCATGAACATAAGGAATACACATGAAGGAATGCAACAAGCATACTAAACAAGCATATGTTACACTATACACACATAAGCATGTCATACAACCAGCTAGCTATACATGATCAAGTACTTCACAATTTAGCAAAACATTTTAGGCATGCTACCTTAACTCTAGGTGTCCAAGATAACCATTTGCAATCATACAAACAAGAGCAAGTAGAAGCAAACAATTCTAGATACAAGCAGATTTGGACAGCAGCAAACAGTCACTTGTTTCAAACATAACTTAAGCTACAAACATCCCACAAGGATGATCTAAGACTTTATGAAAATCCATAGAAATTGTATACAATATTGATGTTTACATAAAAAGCTAATTACAAAGTTAAACAGGTCAAACATGTAGATGTTTCAGACCTGTCCAGACATGGACATAAAACTGATTGCAACTTCAGAGAAGCATAACTGTAGTTACACAAATCCAAATGACTTGAAAGAAGACATTTTGGAAAGCTTATGAAATTATCTACATTTCATCTGTAACCATCATAGCATGATTCACAAGTTAAGTAGGTCGAAATTATACCTTTATAGAAACTGGTTCATACAAAACAGAGAGCAACAAATCCTGTACTCTAACTTTAAACAGTTGTAACTCTTAAACTACTTGGCCAAATGACACCAAATTTTAACAGTAGCTAGATACATGAATTATCTACAACTTTTGTATAAACAAGTTTCACAACAAAGCACATTATCATGAAGAACTTTGCTAAGTTCTCAGATCTGTCCATAAACCACATCGGCAAGAAAATAATTATTAACTTATGTTGCAAACACATAATTGGGCAAAACCAACTTTACCAACATGTCACACATGACTAAAGAACACCAGAAAACCTAGGGTCCATGACCAAATAAATTCTTTTAATGCATTTCTTAATTTATTTTAGATAACAAGGTGACTTAATGAACATATACCAAAAGTATACAATAAATTCTACAAACATTACAGTGGCTCACATATCCTCTCAATAGTCTACTGTCCAAATTTCACTCCATTTGAATATGTATAGCAACCTCTATGAAAAAGACAAGATGCTAAAGCAAGAAATCATGTGAGAGCAAGATAAACCAATAACTCACTCATACTTCATCCAATACTCATGAAATTTTTACCACACATCAACTATCACATGATTAGCATGACACAAAAATTTCACTTCATTTGGAGCCCTAGATCTACAGTTATGAAAAAGACAAATACCACTAGCATTACAAACCTAGCTGCATAAATATATTTTTACAGCTAAAACTTTAAAGTAAAACATGTAATATTATAGATCTATTGCATAGATAATTTCACAAGGATTCCAAAAAGTCCTCATTTGCTATTTTACGAATTTCCTATGAATTACTATGAATTTCCAAAGATTCAGCAAATTTACTGCAAATAGGTCCTTATCGGCACTATTCATCTGAGTCACTGACATTGCAGCTAGGCCCCTGACTTACGTCGAATTCTAGTAAACAGTCCCTGACGGGATTAGGAAGCAGAGGAGGCACTGTGGCTCGTCGGTGACGGTCGTAGGGGGCTCTTCGGCGATGGTGGAGCGGCGGCGGAGCACCGGGAGGCCCACGCGCACTCGCCGGTGGCCTCGGCTCGGCCCGAGGTGGAGCGTGGAGCCCCAGCCACGTGCGCTGGCTGCCCACACACGGCGCGGCTCCGATGGCTGGGCTGTCTGGGTGAGGTCTCCGCTTCGCCGAGGATCGCCGGTCGGAGAGGAGAAGAAGGCGGAGGCGGTGGTTCGCGTGGTTGGTCATGAGGGGGCTCGGAAGCTAGGGAACGGCGGTGACGGTGAGCTCGGCCCACCGGCCATGGCGGACGCACGTCCTGCCACAGAGCGGAGCGAGGAGAGAGCGAGAGGGAGCGAGCAGGGAGTGGAGAAGGGGATGGAGAGCTCGGCTGGGGCTCTGGTTATCCGCATCGGGCGCAGGGGCACGCGGCATGGAGGTGGGGGTGCTCGGCTCGCATGGCTGCTGCCGCGCCGCGCCACGCGTCGGCATTTTGACGAGCGGTGTGGCGGAAGCGATCCAGCAAGGTCTTGGAAGCCGTTTTTGGGCTGGTTCGGTAGGGAATTTGATGGTGGGCCTTTAACGAAGTTTGATCTCCATCCGATGCTCTACAAATTTTGTTAAAGGTTCATAGCCATTAGAGCAAAGGATTAAGAGATAAATAGGCCCTAATTTGACAATCATCAATGAATTAATGTCGATCAAAGTAAAGCTCGGTTTTTGTTCATTTTGGGAAGTCAAACTTGGTCCAATTGATCCCATCTTTGGGTATCCTCTTCTCCAAATAATTATCTCCAACTTTTATTTTTGGACCAACTCAAGTTGCTTAGCAAAATTTGTAGAACGCGGAATGCCAATGGCGACGACGATGAATTCAGACTTAGAAAAATTCTAAGTCCGAAAACAACCATTGATTCAATTTTCGAGCCTCTGTTTGACTTAGTTCCAAGTTGATCTGGCTCTTGCTCCAAAAACAAAGTTTGTTCTACTCTACTCAATCTTCAACTTTTATTTAAGGTGCAACTTCAAAACTGGTATAGAACCTACTGTTCTACTTTGACCAAAGTAGGATCACGATGAAGCTTAAATTATCCTTTTGATCCATTGGAGCATTTTTCGGCCACCGCTCAACATGAACCCTTCATAACTTTTGTTCATGAGTGCAAGTAGAGTTGTTTGAGCAAGGTACCAAGGTTTGGTTGACTTCATAGGTTTCCATCCACTTGATAAAGCAATTCATGCCAAGATATGACTTATCATTTCATGTGACTTTTTGATTCCAAACTTCATGAAACTTTTCCACGGGTCTAGATGGATGCATGGGGATGTAAGGTACATGGAATAAGCATGTTTAACATTACTCTTGCATAATCTTAACAAGGGTCCATATGTAAGCAATGTGCGTGGCCCAAGTTTAAGTTGGAGCTCCATCATGTAAATTTGATCTTGACACCTTGATTACCACTTGACATGTCATGTTTGAGCTCAAACCTATTGCTTAACTGATGATAAACACCTGGGGTGTTACAGCCCTCCCCCTTAAAGGAATCGCGTCCCGAGATTCGGTGCGAAAGACTCTTAAGGGAAGAAAAACTTGTCATCCAGTTTCCAACATCAGTGATAGCATTAGGCTACTTAACTTTGGAGTATCAGAGAGACTAATTTGGTCACGACACTTTCTGATACTTGCTCTTTGTCGTAAGTTGTTGTCTGAAGAATTTCTTTCGTTGGCGTCCATAAAGCATTGTTACATTGGAAGGAATCAAAGATAGCACTGTCCTGCGTACTTCGTCCATGATGTACGAAAAGTGATACAAGCATAGACTAAATACTTGTAACATCCACTTCCCTAGTGGATACAGCATAGACCTATGGACTTTGCACTAGCCCACAGTCTATTGACAGATATTCCTTGCAACGATGCTATATTTGTTCCCAAGGTTTGAAAAGCAGTTCTCTGCTAAAGTGGTTTGAGCACAACTTCTCATAAAGGATGTGATCATAGACGGGGTAAACATCCTTTAAGGGTATGAGAAGCTAGTTAACCAATATCCAAACTGGTTGTAGCGGTGCAATCACTTAGATGTCAACTGATGGAAAGCTACATAATGTTCCTTATATATAGTGCTCTTTCTCTGATACGACACTGTATTATCTGAGTCTGCTGAGTGAGCGGTGAATGTGATAGTGACGACTGTTGACTCTCAGCGTTTTTCGACGACCATTATTTAAGGGAATTCTCATATCCAAACGGTAATAGTTATCCGAGTTGTATCTCGAGGCAAACCCTTGGGTAAAACACATGGAAGACACCATAGGCATGTCAGCATTGGAGAACCATTGATGCGAGAAGGATGTTAGCGAGGCTTGGAGGGGGCAACACAAGTTGCAAGTAATCACAAAACTAGGGACTAGATCACTACCAAGCAGGTTAAGTACAATTTGCCTTCGTAGTGCAGGTTGCACACAAACAAGTTGGGTTGACTTGCATCGTAGCAAAACCAGCTTTCTTAAACTATATTTGACGTCGAGGCTTCCATTCTTAGTTCCATCAATATCTCAAAACCATAATCCAAAAATCTATGGTTTAACACCTTTCCAATTACTTTCGAATTGCAAGGGCACAATTTGACTTCTAGAACACCGGATTGCTCTCGCGCATTGCTGATCTAAGAGGGCAAAAGCAAGCCACATAGGGGTGCAATTAGTCTTCTCAAGGGTATGGAGGGTTGTCTAACAGCAATACACCTAAAAGTTGTAATTTCTTGGCATGAATTACAAACACAACCGTCTAATGCAAAGGATGATCGTGATCACACAGCGAAATTGCAGATTCTTTACCCTTTTGTTTTCTATTCATATTTCACAAACTACTGCTCCAATATGCACAAATTTTGGTGGGCATGTAGATCCATGGGTCTTCTAACTACTCACCAAAATTCAACTCAACCGGACATCGTTTGACCATCTAAACAATTCATCTACCAAAACTGCTCTGTTCTGAAATGGCAGCAAACCGAGCCGACAAGATATCTCTCAAATCCGATGTTTTACTCAACCAATACTCAAACCAACTTAAGACATTGAAGGGTCCTAAGCAAGGAATGAGATCACCAAGTTTGGGGTCAATCCAACTTCGTTTGAGTCACTAATCGTTGGCTTGAAGATGTTCGCTCAGATCTTAAAAATGTAGACATATTTCTCGTTCTTCTCTTTCTTTGCTTCAGACGTTGTGGTGTGTGTTCTATACTCTCGATCTCTTTGTATAGCAGCAGCAGCAGCAGCAGCTCTTTTCTCCGAGGATGTAGACTAAGGTTTTCCATATGTGGTTCTCGAGAAAACAACTTAAATTGTTTGATTTAGACACCAACTTGATGATGCACAAGCATTGGAAGTGTGGGCTGTTCTCACGGGGCACAAAGCATTATTTCACATGTAGGGCATTCCCTCTGAGAGACAAGGAACCATTTCTGAATATTCTCTAGCACTTGGTCTAATAAAACCTTGAACAAATCCGTTTGTGGTACCTAGGGCACAATGATGTTGATCAAAACAAGGCACATGCTTTAGCTAGCTCCTTACGTAGCCGATACAACGTTTTGTACTATATGTGTGATTGACGCATGACAGATGGTCGCCATCGTAGTCAGCAGACAAGGGGTCACACTAGAGATTGTTGATCTCGACTGTGCGATCAGCATACACATAATAATCAAGACTTGGATAGCCAGGTCATAATCATAATGTGGCGTTCGATTCTTATCTGACTAACAACTTATCCAACATTAATTGTTGTGTGTCTTTCTGATCCAACAGTGATGACATAAGTTGTTCACTAGGTGACGGACGTCAATACTGGGACAACCAAGTGGAGTCACTTGTCTACCACCTCTTGTAGTCTATTAATGTTTATGTCGGTGACCTGTTCTTCAAAGGTTATCCTTTTTGTGACTTCAAAAGGAAGCTCTACTACTTTTGGTCTGATATATGGATCTTCGATAAGATATGGATAGATAACCAAGGAAGAGCTCACATGAAAATAACACATCGGTGCAGTTCTGCAATGGATCATGACTAGAAACCTCGATACCTGCGCGCACCCAATAGCACAACCATGTGCCGGCCGGCCACAAGGAGGCCCTAGGTTCCATCGCGGCACCGTAGATCGCTAATCATGGCACCATTACTGGACATACACCCAAAGTGAAATTTCCAGTGGCACCAATTAGATTGTAAGAACAAGCATTGTGCAAAAGAGGGATAGCAATCAAGGATAGTCACAAGGTTAGGAATTAACAAGGAGGCGATCAGAAGATCAAAACATAGCGCAAAAGAACATAGCCTAATTGTCGAAGGCAACTAAGCAGGAGACTCTTGCTAATTTCCATATACGTCTTGTGTCCACCCAAGTGATTACCAGATAAAGATTAACATGAGATTTGGTCTTGTCGAGTAGCATCATAAGATCAAGACTGATAAACATCCAGAGACTTGAAAGGGTTGGAGGCAAAATACATGAGATTCGAGGGACAGAGCCATTGCAGTGACTAGAGATTCAGATTGATAAAGCAACGACATGATCTACTGAGTAGAAGGTTCCAAAGCTGTAAGAGATAGATAGCGATTATCGTTGCACCAGATTATCAAGAGAGGGAGAAGGAGCAATAAGATCTAACAAGGATTTTTTGCAGAGGGTCCTCCCACATAGGAGCGGGACAACCATGAAATATGCAAGCATTTAAGGGAACTAAGCTTGGGCCTAATGTCGAGCAAAAGCATGGATAAAGGTCTTCATAGTGCAACGTTCAAGGCTAGCAACCACATGTACAAGCTTAGGTTCCTAAGAGAGAACTTAATTGGAGACACATAACCGTGCGATTACGTAACTTGAGCGTTGTTTTAGGATAAAGCTATTTGACACTCGTGATGCTTACCGAGGACAAAAGGGTGACAACTACGGCACTACCTAGATAATGAGCATCCACGCCTACATCATGGTCTTAAGCGAGCATTTCAAACACTCAATCCAATTAGCTTAAATGGCTATTACGAAGCACAAAGCTCGTACATAACAAGCAAATCACCTACAACAACACCACTACACATATCGTGCAAAACATGGTGGTAAGGCAATCGTTATCTTTTGTTTCCTTTTACTTGAGTAGGTGAATATCTCTACAAAACAAGTTTTACTTACATTTAGCAATTTAGTTTTCAAAGGGTGAACTTTTTGTTAACTATTAACTCGTCATCTATTTCCTTTGGAAGCCAACATACGAGGCAAAAGCTAATCACACACTAACTTCCAAAGATAGCTATTCAAGCAAGCATGGGACAAGGCATTTTGGCTAGCTTCACATTGGGGAAAATAGTGACATCACATTGATCACAAGCTACTTAGCATTAGGACAAGGTGAGGGAAGCATATTTATGCACAAGCACAATCATGATGCATGCTCGTCCTATTCGTCCTCACGAAATTTGCCGCCTTAAGGTGGCAATCCCATTCTATGTCGGTGGCATAACACGTACTCTCTAGATATATAGCTAGTCGTTAGCTACATTCAATCTACGATTCGTGGTTAGCGTACTGCAGCAGCAAATTCATTGCGCCCCATCCCCACAAGAGATAAATAAGCATATAATGAAAGCGAAGAACTAAGATACTCTCCATATATACATCCCCCGATATATATACTTCGATATCCATAGCTACCCGATAAATATACCCATAATTAAGTACCTTCATATATACATGTGTGTAACATGTAAATATTCCAGTAACCACAGCTAACTTTCCCCTAGACCGACAGTGGGACGGTCATGCTCTCACAACTCACACTTACCTGGGCGTAGAGACAATTGATCCATACATTACCATTCAAATGAATGGCATCCATACAATAGCACGTCGTATGGACGACGAAAGTAAAAACCCCCATGTTAGTACTTAGATAGCCACCTAATAGTCTTTAACTAGGCATAAAGGAGGATGTTGCTAGCATAGTTTTGCAAATTAGTTTTTGATAACTTTGCTTGTAGCTAAAGTTTTAGTTAAAATAGACTTTTTAAAACCAAAACTTTGTTTTTAAAACAATGTACATGACCGTATTATGCTTAATCTTGCTCGACGATAAATTGTAATGAATCGCCTAATTTATACAAGATCAAATACATTTGTCCCCGCTAACACGTTGACACACACATACTTTCACTCATATAAACCCGGTAGTCCACCGAGTGTCCCAAAAGACCTTGGTAAATCAACATCACAACCAAGATCGCGTGATTAAGCAAATACACATCACATACGCTAGGTTGCAAATGGAAAATAATATTACAAATGAATTCAAAAATAATAGTACAAGTTTGGGTTTCAAAACCGATTAGTGAAAACAACATAGCTTTCAAAAGATTACATTAATATATGTTCCAAATACATTGCTAGCATAAGTGACATCATCCGACAAAAGCATATAGATGAGAAGTAACTATAGAATCACCGAGCCCATCGGCGGTTAGCCACCATCTTCACAAGCCAAGAACTTCACCGCAACATGGTGGGATAAACCCCGAGTACTGAATGTACTCGGCCAGACTTACCCATCGGAAACCAAAACAAGTGACACCAAGGGTCATGCAAGGCTTATGAGGTGGGCTAGCTTGACACTTTTGCATAAAAGAGCTTATGAGCATAGTAACCAATTTAAACTTAGCATCAAGCTTATCATCATTTACCTATCCACTAGATTAGCACTGTACTAGAGCACTCACTTATTAGGAGCAAACAATATTAACCATAGCAGGTATAATAAGGTTGTCATCATCATATCATCATTTCCAGAACCATTAGGTTATTTAGTGTATCTACATTGGAGATAAGCCCGTCAAGTTCTCACTAACCGGGAGAGACGGCGATTCGAATCGAATTACAACTCACCGAGAGGGGTATTCCTAACTCTCACCCTGGCATACTTTGCAAGGGTAGCCGTGGGTCACCTTTGGAACATCTTAGGAACCAAATTGTGGGTTCGATCAAGCCAAGACTCTCGTGGATTACCCTTCCGCCAGACGATCAGACTTTTAAATCACCTGCCTTAGACTCACGCCACGGCTCCCTTCCGAGGCGCACTTTATACTTATCGACTCCCGGCCGAGGTGAGCTACTAGGCTTCATGGTCGGTCATCGGACACGGCCAACTAAGAGAGAGGCATGCGCTCAACATGAACAGGAAAGGCTCCAAGATTCAGTCCTTAATCGACATGTGACGGAGTCACCGCGCAAACCGGCAGCAAGCCTCCGTCCGGTCTTCATTTCAAATTAAGACTGGTTCTTTTCCACGATAGCAAATATAGCCAACCGTGCCTATGTATCTTCCTATATCTCGCAGGTGACAGGAAATCACCCGACTTCTACCGTGTTTGAGCAGGGCTAAGCACTACACGAGCCTGAGCTACATAGGATTCAGGGTATCAATATCTGGACAAGGATTGGATAACCAATGCAGCAAGTGTTTTCATCCAACGCCTAAACTTAATGCAACAATATATATGTAACAATAATATTGTAACTGCATTTCGAAAATTAGGAGGCTTAATATGCTCCGGGGCTTGCCTGGGATCCCACACTGAGTCAGTGTTAGTTAGACGACACTCGCTAAGTGAACATCTC
Source organism: Miscanthus lutarioriparius (assembly GCA_904845875.1). NCBI lineage: Eukaryota > Viridiplantae > Streptophyta > Magnoliopsida > Poales > Poaceae > Miscanthus > Miscanthus lutarioriparius. The sequence continues at coordinate 69,490,889 of CAJGYO010000001.1, read as the reverse complement.
CCGTCCTAGCACTTGTCCAGTCCTTCCACCTTCGGGATAGGTCCACCATACACCATCGTCTGTCTCCACATCATGCGCTCCACGTCCACGTGCTGTACCTAGCGTACCTAGGATGAGATGCATAGATGCAGATGCATGAACATAAGGAATACACATGAAGAAATGCAACAAGCATACTAAACAAGCATATGTTACACTATACACACATAAGCATGTCATACAACCAGCTAGCTATACATGATCAAGTACTTCACAATTTAGTAAAACATTTTAGGCATGCTACCTTAACTCTAGGTGTCCAAGATAACCATTTGCAATCATACAAACAAGAGCAAGTAGAAGCAAACAATTCTAGATACAAGCAGATTTGGACAGCAGCAAACAGTCACTTGTTTCAAACATAACTTAAGCTATAAACATCCCACAAGGATGATCTAAGACTTTATGAAAATCCATAGAAATTGTATACAAGATTGATGTGTACATAAAAAGCTAATTACAAAGTTAAACAGGTCAAACATGTAGATGTTTCAGACCTGTCTAGACATGGACATAAAACTGATTGCAACTTCAGAGAAGCATAACTGTAGTTACACAAATCCAAATGACTTGCAAGAAGACATTTTGGAAAGCTTATGAAATTATCTACATTTCATCTGTAACCATCATAGCATGATTCACAAGTTAAGTAGGTCGAAATTATACCTTTATAGAAACTGGTTCATACAAAACAGAGAGCAACAAATCCTGTACTCTAACTTTAAACAGTTGTAACTCTTAAACTACTTGGCCAAATGACACCAAATTTTAACAGTAGCTAGATACATGAATTATCTACAACTTTTGTATAAACAAGTTTCACAACAAAGCACATTATCATGAAGAACTTTGCTAAGTTCTCAGATCTGTCCATAAACCACATCGGCAAGAAAATAATTATTAACTTATGTTGCAAACACATAATTGGGCAAAACCAACTTTACCAACATGTCACACATGACTAAAGAACACCAGAAAACCTAGGGTCCATGACCAAATAAATTCTTTTAATGCATTTCTTAATTTATTTTAGATAACAAGGTGACTTAATGAATATATACCAAAAGTATACAATAAATTCTACAAAAATTACAGTGGCTCACATATCCTCTCAATAGTCTACTGTCCAAATTTCACTCCATTTGAATATGTATAGCAACCTCTATGAAAAAGACAAGTTGCTAAAGCAAGAAATCATGTGAGAGCAAGATAAACCAATAACTCACTCATACTTTATCCAATACTCATGAAATTTTTACCACACATCAACTATCACATGATTAGCATGCCACAAAAATTTCACTTCATTTGGAGCCCTAGATCTACAGTTATGAAAAAGACAAATACCACTAGCATTACAAACCTAGCTGCATAAATATATTTTTACAGCTAAAACTTTAAAGTAAAACATGTAATATTATAGATCTATTGCATAGAGAATTTCACAAGGATTCCAAAAAGTCCTCATTTGCTATTTTACGAATTTCCTATGAATTACTATGAATTTCCAAAGATTCAGCAAATTTATCGCAAATAGGTCCTTATCGGCACTATTCATCCGAGTCACCGACATTGCAGCTAGCTAGGCCCTCGACTTACGTCGAATTCTAGTAAACAGTCCTCGACGGGATCGGGGAAGCGAGAGGAGGCCTTGTGGCTCGTCGGTGACGGTCGAGGGGGGCTCTTCGGCGATGGTGGAGGGCGGCGAGCACCGGAGGCCCACGCCAAGACTCGGCCAAGTGGCCTCGGCTCGGCCCGAGGTGGAGCGTGGAGCCCAGCCACACGCGCTGGCGGCCCACACAACAAGCGGCTCCGATGGTCGGGCTGTCTCTGGCGGTCTCCCTTCGGCCGAGGATCGCTGGTCGGAGAGGAGAAGAAGGCGGAGGCGGTGGTTCGCGTGGTTGGTCATGAGGGGCTCGGAAGCTAGGGAACGGCGGCGACGGTGAGCTCGGCCCACGGCCATGGTGGACGACGCCCGCCACAGAGCGGAGCGAGGAGAGAGCGAGAGGAGCGGAGCAGGAGTGGAGAAGGGATGGAGAGCTCGGCTGGGGCTCACGGTTATCCGTGACGGGCGCAGGGCACGCGGCATGGAGGGGGGGCGCTCGGCTCGCATGCATGGTCGCCACGCCACGCCACGCAGCGTCGGCATTTTGATGAAAGCAGGTGGCGAGCGCGCGATCCAACAAGGTCTTGGAAGCCATTTTTGGGCTGGTTCGGTAGGGAATTTGATGGTGGGCCTTTAACGAAGTTTGATCTCCATCCGATGCTCTACAAATTTTGTTAAAGGTTCATAGCCATTAGAGCAAAGGATTAAGAGATAAATAGGCCCTAAATTTGACACTGTCAATGAATTAATGTCGATCAAAGTAAAGCTCGGTTTTTGTTCATTTTGGGAAGTCAAACTTGGTCCAATTGATCCCATCTTTGGGTATCCTCTTCTCCAAATAATTATCTCCAACTTTTATTTTTGGACCAACTCAAGTTGCTTAGCAAAATTTGGAGAACGCGGAATGCCAATAGCGACGACGATGAATTCTAGACTTAGAAAAATTCTAAGTCTGAAAACAGCCGCTGATTCAATTTTCGAGCCTCTGTTTGACTTAGTTCCAAGTTGATCTGGCTCTTGCTCCAAAAACAAAGTTTGTTCTACTCTACTCAATCTTCAACTTTTATTTAAGGTGCAACTTCAAAACTGGTATAGAACCTACTGTTCTACTTTGACCAAAGTAGGATTACGATGAAGCTTAAATTATCCTTTTTGATCCATTGGAGCATTTTCTAGCCACCTGCTCAACATGAACCCTTCATAACTTTTGTTCATGAGTGCAAGTAGAGTTGTTTGAGCAAGGTACCAAGTTTTGGTTGACTTCATAGGTTTCCATCCACTTGATAAAGCAATTCATGCCAAGATATGACTTATCATTTCATGTGACTTTTTGATTCCAAACTTCATGAAACTTTTCCACGGGTCTAGATGGATGCATGGGGATGTAAGGTACATGGAATAAGCATGTTTAACATTACTCTTGCATAATCTTAACAAGGGTCCATATGTAAGCAATGTGCGTGGCCCAAGTTTAAGTTGGAGCTCCATCATGTAAATTTGATCTTGACACCTTGATTACCACTTGACATGTCATGTTTGAGCTCAAACCTATTGCTTAACTGATGATAAACACCTGGGGTGTTACAGTCGACCCCCTGTCCCCACCTTTTAGTCTCCCACGAGACGAGGATCCTCCCGACCTTGAGGATCAATAACAACCATGCTTCAAAGTTGGCTCATAATGGAGGGTCGAGATAGAGCCGTGCCATGGATTTATGGGCCATAGTGTGTCGGGTGCCCCTATAAAAGGATCAGATTAAGGAACACGGTGGCGACATATTCAAGCTGGCTTCAACAAGCCCTGGTGGAACTTGCCGAACCTCGCATCGAGGAGCGCCATGCCTACGATTTGGATTCTCCTGAGCGCGCCTTTGTGATCTCGCCTTTGTGATCTCGCCTCCCGATTCATCGGGATGATCACCCACGGTGACGAAGAGATGACCGAGGTCCCGAAAGAATGGGAGGATGTTGGTGACAAGTAGCCCATTATCGATCTTGATGATATCGACTACAATTAGTTCCTCCTCGAGTTCCTGGACCCGGACGAGGAAAAACCCAAGGAAAGGGACGCTGAGTCCTCGAAGCAACTCGAGTGCTACATGAGCGTGCAAGACCCAGAGCCACCTCGGGAAGAACTAAAGAAGCTTGCACTCGATTGTCCTACTCTCCTAGCGGGTGATGTGACCATCCCCAATGCTACTTATGAGATCAGCGGTGAAGTCTGCCTATGCCTGCTTTGCTAGAACAACATGCTCGAGACGGAGAACAATCATCTTTGCCAGCAACTCGAGCAATCTTCTGACATATAGCAGACTCAGGTGCCGATCACCCACCCGATGAGCAACCAAAACTTGGTCAATTGCTTCTAGGGAACGGTTAGGTTACTCTAATCGGCTGCTAGGGCTGGACAGAAAATGTTCACGACCACTCGAGTGTCGCCTACAGATTAGGAGACTCACGAAGCGAGCCACGCATTGGCATTGCGCGATCGCTAGCAACGCCCCTCAGGGGCAAAGGGTACGTCAGCCAATCGGAGGGCCAAGCACCCACCGACCTGAGCGTCGCCCTAACCCGATCCACGATCAACTGGGAAGAGATTAGGATGCAAGCCTGGTCATTGACATGTGACGGTAGGAACACGAAACTCGCAATCCCACATACCAAGCAGGCAATCCTCATCCTATGAACATCAGTGGCAAGCGGGACCGCTTGTTCTGGAAGCATGGTCAACCATCAGTGACCCTCAAGTATGTTATCCCGAATGCCATCCCCGATGACCGCAACAGATAGGTTTATCATGACATGTTCGAACAGATCATGAATAGTCCTTATCGGAACCATGGTTTCCCGTGACCCACCTCACCAAAGACTACATCGCCTGTAGGCTACGCGTCGCTCTGGAAGACCAGAGGTGCTCGACGCAGGGTGGATATCGGGGAGATGGCGATGATGATGAGGGGAGCGATGCAACCGCTGGATGTGCGATGCTCATATTCGGCGACCCCCAGGCCTATCAAGATCGAAGACTCCAGAAGCTGACCCACAGGTAGGTCTACGCGGCTGCACTGGCTGCCCTGCTATATCTATGCTAGTCCGAGCGGTTAATAATCCTTCCCATCCATGTTTTTTGGGAAAATGAAAAAATCCATCTCCAACAACTTTCAAACTCACCTTCCAATCTTTTGGCACTTGGGAAAAAAACCCTTGCGCGTAAAGATCTGTAGAGTCTAGGTCTCGCGTATCCTTCTTTCCCCACGTTGGGTCCTCCTTGGCGCGACACGGAGCCCCAGCAGCAAGCGTGGCAAGCGGACACGCGTGGAGAGGGTGGCGTGGAGGACGCCAAAAGGCGTGAGGGAGCGCTCTACACTACCACGCTGCTACAGTATCGCCGCAGCCACCCTAGCGAACGCGGTGGAGCCACCGCTGGCCTTCCCCGCGCGAAGCCGAGTGCTCTCACGGGTGAGCGGTCCCCAGCATGCCTCTACGCCACCCCTCACTACCGACGTGGCCCTCATGGCCGGGATCGACAGCTCTCTCTCGTTCGCGCGTGCTCTGTTGTGAGCTTGAGAAGAAGGGAGTGGGAAAGGAAAAGGAGGCAAGACAAGGTTCCAGGTGAGAAAAGCACAAGAGAGAAATATTTGGCGGGAGGGTTTAAATGGGTATAGAAACAAATTCAGGGTTTCTGATGCAAAACAGCACAAATCCTAGGACTAGGTCGCACGGAAAAAAGGAGTGCCGTAGAAAAAAATCTATGTTTTTGGGATAAAAATATTGGAAACTTTTGGATATAGCCTTCTTTATTCCTCCCAATACTTTTTTGGGATTTACAAAAGTTTATGTTTTTTTGATAAAAATATTGGGTACTCTTGGAGATGCTCTTATTACTGTAATTGATTTTGTAATATAAAAGTGACATTAGAGCATCTCCGAGAGTTCCAACAATTTTTTCCTAAAACTATAGAGTTTTTAAACACGATAAAAATTATTGGGATAAATAAATAAGACTATCTCCAATAGTTTCTAATAATTTACTTCTAAAATATATAAGACAATTTTACATCAAGAATCGTATACTATTTCTAAATTATCATAACCACTTTTATATATTCTTTATCTCTTATACATTTACACCAAAAACCCTTTCGAACTCTTTATTTCTGCCCACGTCCTTCCACCTTTGGTTTGGCCACGATCATTCTATTTTTCCAAGCACGGAAAGATCGGGAGGTGGGATTAAGAAAAGTTGGAGATGAATTTTTTTTTCATTCTTGCCAAAAAATTCTAGGTTGGAAGGTTTTATTGAGAACTCTAGAAGATGCTTTTACTAATTTTATATTAAAGTTTTACTTTCCTTCAATTTATGAGCATGATGCTTCATTAATTTTACACACGTTTCCTGTTCTGCCAAAAATGGTAAGAAAATATAAAAAAAACGGCTGCGCCCTTCTTTAACCCTTTACCTCCTCGGCTCTTCCCCCCTCCCCGCCCAGGGGCGCTCAGGCATCGCGGAGAGAACCCACAACGATGCCGCCGCCGACGGGCGCTCCGCATTCCCCGCCGGCTGCCGACGGCCGCAAGAAGCCGGCAGTCGCGACGTGGCGGGTGTGGTCGGAGGCGGACGAAGTCCGCATCCTCGAGGGCCTCGCCGCGTACGCCGCGGCCCACGGCGCAGAGCCGCGCCGGTCCCAGCTCCGCGCCGCGCTCGACGGCTGCGGCCTGGACAAGTCCGAGTTCACCGTCACGGAGATCTACGAGAAGGTGCGGCGGCTCCGTATCAAGTACGCGAACCTGCGCTCCTCCGGGGGCGTGCCGGTGCCTGCAGGCGGCGATGAGGCGCGCAAGTACGAGCTGTCGATGGCGATTTGGGGCGACCGGCCGCTCAATGTCCCCAAGAAAGTAGGCGCAAGCCGTGCTACCAACGCCAGTGCCAATACCAATGCGGCGCCGCGGCCAGGCACACGCGTGCGCAGAGGGGTCGAGGAGCTGCAGGGCCTGTACCCCAGCCTTGCCTTGGCAGTTGAGGGGATCACGGACGACGAGTCACTGCGGCCAATGCTCAAGAGGGCCTTCCAACTTATCAGCGACGAAAAAGCACGTGAATTGGATGCCAAAATGAAGAAGCAGATGGCTAAGGAGGTGCAGATGACGTTGAACCAAAGTGCTTTGAGGAACCAGGTACTTGACGTGCTTATCAGATCCATGGATTGACAAGGCTTCATCAGCGGTGTTAAGTATGATGGGTAGGTATATATATATATCTCTTTTGTGGGAAATGAACTCCGGAGGAATTAATTAATCACGTTCACTGTCGCCTAGTAAGTTTATATAGACTCTAGTAGGAGGAGATGGATGACGATTTTGTTTTTGGTGTCATCAACCCTTTAGTATGAGTGTTCCCGTGTGTCAATGTCAATGGCAAAACACTGGCAGCATGGCTTATGTCCTAGAAATACATGTTTTAAATATTTAGCTAAAACTTCTTATACTAGTAGTTGGATAGTTATTAAATTAAGGTATAGTACTTTTTTTTGTGTGTCATGCAGAAAGATATACTTTACAAATCTAGGGGTCAACTTCACTCCTATTTCCCCTTAATACATTAGGCAACACGCTGGTGTGTGACCCTGTTAAGTTCTGTGATTATGAGCTTTTGGAATTTATCCTTTTGTCCTTATAAAAAAAGATTTTTTCCTGCCTTTACAATCAACTCAAAACTCAAGACTGGACATCAAAATGTTTGTATGGGGTACTTCTAACATAACACTCGGAACAGCAGTGTGTCATTGTATCACTCTGAATAATGCACACTATGAGAGATTGCTCTAAACAGCATAACAGCCATTGTAACACCAAAATGTTTTGTCATGGTACATTTATGGTATTCTGAACTACACGATGCTCTTTAGAGTGACATTATGATATAACCCGATGCTGGGATACACAGATGACAATACCAGATCTATCCTGGAAGCACAGAACAGTAATACAAATACTAATTTAACTACATGCCAGCATGAATGTCAGGTTCTTATTCTGAAACAGAGTGGCTATCAGTTTGAGTCTGAAACTGAAAACACCTCTTCGATGGTGGAAAATGGCTTGATGATGTCGGGTTTTCAAATGGATGACGTGTATCGATCTTGTGCGTTCAACAGTGATCGGATGGTCCTGGTTTTATTTACAGTAGTTATTACTGCATGTCTTGGTTAAGTGGATGAAAAACAGTTGTCCTGTTAGAAGTTAATTACTGTCCTTTGGAAGGCATATGCACCTGCACGTATGTGGATATCACTTTTTCGGTTTTTTCCTCTCCTCTTTTTCCCTTGGACGATTCCCCATGGTGGTCAGCACCGTCATCAAGACTGAAGATGACGAAGATCCTCATGGATGGGTAGTGGCATCAACATCCTTTAGGCCTACTTTGGCAGCAGTCTTCCCCGCGTGGAACCCGGAGATTTCCCTGGGCCAATCTGCCCCGTGCCAATCACCCCCGGGCCAAATCTTCGTGCTCTTTGGCAGCCGACCAACCCGAGGATCGCAGCCCGCTTCCCTTCGTTTTCCACACGGAAGCAATCCACGAGCGATGAGGCCGGGAGGGTTTCCCCGTGCATCCCCTCGGCGAGTCGCGACCGTCCACGCACGCGCAGCTCTTCCTCTGCTCGCGCAGGAGCTGCAAGTCGCAAGGCCACCGCTACGGCATCCGGCTGTTGCCGCCACCCCGGCATCCTGTCGCCACCTCCCCTCCGCCTTCTTGTCGCTTCGGCTCACGCCAATGGTGAGCCCTCCTCAGCCTACATCTCTGTGCCTCCCGCTAGGGTTTAGGGTTTCTTGATCCTCTCTTCTCACAGACTGTTTCTCGTAGATCCTAGGGCCGCTGCCGCCAGATAGTCTACTGCGCACAGCCGTCCGGTTTTGAGGATCCCACCCATCCTGACTTTGTTTGTCGGCTCAACAAGTCATTGTATGGGTTGACACAGGCTCCTCGTTCTTGGTATAGCCGGTTCGCTACATATTTGGTTTCCCTTGGATTTGTTGAAGCCAAGTCAGATACTTCACTATTTGTCTATTGGCGTGGTTCAGATACTGCCTATCTGCTGCTTTATGTTGATGACATCGTCCTTACAGCTTCCTCACCGGGTCTTCTTCGACGGATTATTTCAGCCCTCCAGCAGGAGTTTTCTATGAAGGACCTTGGTGAACTGCATCACTTTCTAGGTATGCATGTTCAGCGTTGTGGCGATGGTCTTCTCTCCCAGCGGCAGTACATGCTGGACATTTTTAATCGAGCTGGGATGGCAGAGTGCAAGCCATGTTCTACTCCGGTTGACACAAATCCAAAGGTCGCTACTGCTGATGGTGCACCTGTGGCTGATGCATCTGACTTTCGCAGTCTTGCTGGTGCCTTACAGTACTTGACGTTCACTCAGCCTGACATCTCATATGCTGTTCAGCAGATTTGTCTACACATGCATGATCCTCGTGAACCTCATCTTGCGGACCTCAAACGGATTCTACGCTACGTCCGAGGCACTCTTCACTTGGGCCTTCTGCTGCAACTATCTACATCTACTGATCTTATGGTCTACACTGATGCTGACTGGGCTGGTTGTCCGGATACACGCAAGTCCACCTCGGGCTATGCCGTGTTTCTCGGTGACAATCTCGTCTCCTGGTCCTCTAAGCGTCAGAACACCATCTCAAGGTCTAGTGCTGAAGCTGAGTATTGCGCAGTGGCTAATGGTGTCGCCGAGGCCGCCTGGCTGCGCCAGCTCCTCCAGGAGCTCCACGCCGCGCTACATTGGTGTATTGTGACAACATCAGCACGGTCTACATGTCCTCCAACCCGGTTCCGCATCAGCGCACTAAGCAGATCGAGATTGATCTCCACTTCGTCCGGGAGCGGGTTGCAATTGGTGACCTTCGTGTCCTTCATGTCCCGACTTCATCTCAATATGCGGACATCTTCATCAAAGGCCTCCCTTCTTCGGTTTTCACGGAGTTCAGGTCCAGTCTGAATGTGCGCAGTGGCTGACGATCAGACTACGGGGGTGTGTTAGAATAGGGCTTATTGGGCCAGCCGCATGGGCCTAGGCGCCCAGGGCTTATATGGTAGTTGATTTGTTATTGGGCATGGATCCACCTGATTGGGTATTGATTATAAACCCTAGGCTAACCTTGCCTATATATTGTACGCCTCCTGTGCTACTCATTAATCAATCTACTATATTCCCGAGCACACTTTCCATCACCAGTGCTGCCGCCGCCCGCCAACCCGACCGTGCCAGCTCGATCTTGAGTTCTCGACCACTGCTCCATGACTGCCCCCGCCTGGCCACCTTGCCTCGTCCCAAGATCTGGTGAGCCCTTCCTCTCTCCTCCTTGTCCTCCCTAGATCAAGCTCCCGCAACTTGGATGTGTAACTTTTACTCATTGGATGTGCTTGTAGTAGCAAACTGAGAATACCATGTTTTGTCTTATTGTTAAAGAACTGCCTTAATCAGCAGTGCCTGCGACTTGGATGTGCTATGCTGAATTTATTTAAGCTGCAGTGCCTTAATCAGCGATGTTGTGCACGCATGAGGTTTATTTAGCATGTGTCAGATAGCAAATTCTCCTGTTTTAATTAGCTCAATAGACTGTGAAGCGTGTTCCAACTTCCAAGTTAGTTCAGCTGCTAACTCTGATGGTCACATGTTTGAGTCAGTCAGTTAGCTCGGAATTTTCATAGTGTGCCTCGCAATCGCAAGGTTTAGTACACAAGATGCTGCTTATTAGAGTTTCTGAAAATTAAAGCCAATGTTTTTTTGTTTGCAGTCCTGGGATCAATTCTGTGCCAAGATTACCAATTCTCTTGCTCAAAAATTTGAATCATGTTCCTGTAGGTCCAGCTCCTAGGGAGTCGTAGATTTCTGGTTTCTTGAACTAGTGTTGTCGCCATTACAATGTGCATTTAAATATTGCAAGGTATGTTCCTTTCTGCATTTAAATATTGCAATTCTTGAACACAACCAATTGACTGGGTGGTATGATATGTTCTACATATTTATTTTTAGATGTAGTTAATTCTTTGAGCTGGTATGCCTCTCATAGTTGAGGATTGATGTGGATCTCGTGCAATATATAGTAGGATAGCAGCAGCTCTATAAAATTCTCATTGTCATGTGCATGGTTGTGTCGGACTGCATGATTATAAAAGCGCCAGTTCAGTTTTGACCAGCTACTGCTAGAATAGATGCAGCTGACAAGAAGTGAAGTGGTAGTGCTACTGAATTGTAGTACTAATTATACTACTGTTATATGTCTCATATTGCTTGTAGATGAAATTTATCCTCCAATTTGGTAATCTGCAAAGTTCCTTAGGGCTCTACAAGTCCACGCTCTACAAGTCCACGCAGTTCTAAGTGCTCTGTTGCTGGAGAGGGATTTCAGTTTTGTGTGTAGGTAGCACTGCTCTGTGCACGGATGCTATCGGTTTGGCACCAACCTTAACAATGCATTATCTTTGCTTTGCTCAGATAAAATGGATATGCCTCACAGCACCTTGAAGACCTGTTTCAGTATTTGGTAGGTTCCCCTCCAGTCCTCCACAGCATTTAAGTTTTATGTTATTATCTACATGTTTCTCCTAGCTTAAGAATGTTATCAAATCCTATCATGACTGATAGCTGTCTTATACGTACATGTAACTAGATGTATTCCCTGAGCGTTGCTGTGGGAATTGGACAATGAAACTTGGGTGGTGGTTAGATGGAAGTAGGAACATTGCTTAAAAAAGTTGTGGAATTGAAATATGTCCAATGTTCAGATGCATTTCGTCTAAACAAAATTACGAAAGAGTTGATTACACCGATTATTAACACATGATATTTTCATATATATACGAAAGAGAAATGGTAATCTGAAATTTCTGAGCTCAAGTTTTGGTAACCTGAAATGTCTAAGCACAGTTGTCCTTTATGGTGTCCTGTTACTGCTGGTATAGTTCAGTAGTCCTACTTCTTCATCCTTTATGTAGTGCGAGAAAGACTTACCCAAAGCTTGGCCTTGACATGCTGCGCCTTGTACATTATTTCAGTTTGCTTTCGTGTGTGTGCTCAGATTTAGGTACTTATGTAGTTATGTTTTCCTATCTGTTACAAAATTTCCCATTTTAATTACCCAATGTTACTGTTCTTTGCGAGATCACATACTGGGATTCTCATGTACGCGTTCTAAAACATAGGCAACTTGCCTTTGCATTCAAACATAATTTTAGGACTGAAACCATTACTTAGTCTGTACTACCTGTTTACCAGATCCAGCTCAGTTCAATACAGCCATATTTTACACCTGGCTACCTAATGCCAAATTATGTAACACTGCACGCTTTGAGCTTAGGAGCATTTTGGACATTGCTAGTAATATTGCTACTGTGTTCGATGCCTATGCAAAATAGGGCACAAGCTATAAGCAACATTTCTATTACTTCCTGGGAACACTATCAACACACACAATCAAGTTTCTGGCATCAATTGACATTGCTAGTGATCAACACAAAATTGCTGAGGACGCACTGGGAGGAGGTGCTCACTGGCGCCGGGGGAGGACGTCGCCAGTGGAAGGCCCCGGTCGCTGAGGGTCTGGGGGCGGCGAGGGGCCCTGCGCAGAGAGAGCCCGGCGATGGGGGGCGGCCCGGCGGCGGGGGCCGGGGCAGCGACAATGGGCTCCCGAGGCGGCGACGGTGTGTGCTATGTGTGTCTGGTGCATGCCTGTGTGTGAGGCGCGGGGGTGGCCAGCGCACCCTAAATCGAAACGGTTTGCCGAGTGCCCGCGATCTAGCACTCGGCAAACATCGCGGGCACTCAGCAAACCCCTTTTGTTTTTTTTCCCAATTTCCAAACGCTAGAAAATTGTAGAAACTGTGCGTGGTGGGGCCGGGTGAGGGACTTTGCCGAGTGTCCCCTATATGACACTCGGCAAACCAACTTCATATTTCATGCATATTTCTTATTCTTTTCCATAACGTGTTTTACTAAATTTGTTCGAATGTGCTTTGAAAATACCTAGTTAAATTCACTCAACAATGTATATTTGATTTTTCTAGGAATATTATTCCATTATTTTATGCAGTTATAGCTCAAATTCAATTTATATCAATTAAAATTCTATAATTGCAGTTAATAAATTAAAATTATCAAACGGATCCAAAAAATTACCAAAATTTGACATGAACCAATCTATGTTGTCTATTGCCTATACAAAAAGTTTTGAAGTCAAACCCCATTTCGACCGTTATTTTGGCTCCAAATCTTACCGAATCCTTCTCGACGCTACGATTCTTCTTCTGAGATGTTTCTGTTTGTAAACATCATACATGACAGATTGTGCAAAACCTTCTCAATTTTTTTACCACAGCCTCCACGTATGATATCATGAGATCTTGACAAATCTTATGATTTTCAGACTTCGTTTGCTTTTTTTAGAATTTAAAAACCATTCAGCCACACGTTCGTGGACGTGTTTTCTAAACATGTTCAAAATTTCTTTTCATTTTCTAGGTAACGCCTCACACTGGACTTAATAACATGAATATCATTTTCTAACTCATTTTATTCTATTATTTGAATCACTTGTAGTTCAAATTTGACTTATACCAAAAAAATTCCTTGAAATGCAATAAATTAATTAAATATAGCAAATAGATATAGAAATATATCAAATCCTAACATGGAGTACCACATGTTGTATGAGGAGAGTAGAAAAAGTTTCAAGATCAGAAGAGAAAAAAAAACTTATTATTTCAAGCAGGTATAGCTCAAATTTAATTTATATCAATTAAAATTCTATAATTGCACTTAATAAATTAAAATTATCAAATGGATCCGAAAATTTACCAAAATTACACATGAATCAATCTATATTCTCTATTGCCTATACAAAAAGTTTTGAAGTCAAACCCTAATTCAACTGTCTCTTTGACTCTAAATCCTACCGAATACTTATTAACGCTACGATTCTTCTTCTGAGATACTTCTGTTTGTAAACATCGTATGTGACAGATTGTGTGAAACCTTCTCAAATTTTTACCATAGCCTCCACGTATGATATCTTGAGATCTTGATAAATCTCATGATTTTTAGACTTCGTTTGCTTTTTTTAGAATTTAAAAACCATTCGGCCACACGTTCGTAGTCGTGTTTCCTGAATAAGATGTTCGAAATTTCTTTTCATTTTCTGGATAAGGCCTCACAATTGACTCGATAACATGAATATTATTTTTCTACTCATTTTATTCTATTATTTGAATCACTTGCAGTTCAAATTTGACTTATACCAAAAAATTCCTCGAAATGCAATAAATTAATTGAATATAGCAAACAGATTCAGAAATATACCAAATCTTAAAAATGGAGTACCACATGTTGTATGTAGATAGTAGAAAAAGTTTCAAGGCAAGAAATGAAAAAAACTTATTTATTTGCCGAGTGCAAAAAACACTCGGTAAACTTATTTTTTTGTCGAGTGCTGGAAAAAAACACTCGGCAAAATTATTTTTTTGCCAAGTGCCACTAATGGACACTCGGCAAACTCCTAACGGCCGACACACTAACTAACGGATGTCACGTGGTGGTTTTTTGCCGAGTGTCTCTGTTTTGCCGAGTGTTTTTTTTAGCACTCGGCAAAGAGTTTGTTTGTCGAGTGCCATTATTTTTGCCAAGTTTGTGTTTTGCAGCACTCGACAAAGAGCTTGTTTGTCGAGTGTCCGATAGAATGCACTCAGCAAATATTTTTGTACTCGGCAAATCTGCTCTTTCCAGTAGAACAACCTTCTCGAGACGGAGAACAATCATCTTTCCCAGCAACTCGAGCAATCTTCTGACATATAGCAGACTCTGGTGCCGATCACCCACCCAACGAGCAACCAAAACTTGGTCGATCGCTCCTAGGGAACGGTTAGGTTACTCCAATCGGCTGCTAGGGCTGGACAGAAAATGTTCTTGACTACTCGAGTGCCGGCAATAGATTAAGAGACTCACGTAGCTAGCCGTGCGTTGGCATTACACGATCGCTAGCAACACCCCTCAGGGGCTAAGGATACGTCAGCCAATCGGAGGGCCAGGCGCCCACCGACCTGAGCGTCGCCCTAACCCGATCCACAATCGACTGGGAAGAGATTAGGATGCAAGCCTGGTCATTGACATGTGATGATAGGAACATGAAACTCGCAATCCCACATGCCAAGCAGGCAATCCTCGTCCTATGAACATCAGTGGCAAGCAGGACCGCTTGTTCTGGAAGCATGGTCAACCATCAGTGACCCTCAAGTATGTTATCCCGAATGCCGTCCCCGATGACAGCAAGAGATAGGTTTATCGTGACATGTTCGAATAGATCATGAACAGTCCTTATCAGAACCATGGTTTCCCTGTGACCCACCTCGCCAAAGACTACATCGCCTATAGGCTACGCGTCGCTCTAGAAGACCAGAGGTGCTCGGCGCAGGATGGATATCGGGGAGATGGTGATGATGATGAGGGGAGCGATGCAACCGCTGGATGTGCGATGCTCATATTCGGCGACCCCTAGGCCTATCAAGATCGAAGACTCCAGAAGCTGACCCATAGGCAGGTCTACGCAGCTACACCGGCTGCCCTGCTATATCTACGCTGGTCGGAGCAGCAAATAATCCTTCCCATCCATGTTTTTTGGGAAAATGAAAAAAATCCATCTCCAACTTTTAAACTCGCCTTCCAATCTTTTGGCACTTGGGAAAAAACCCTTGCGCGTAAAGATCTATAGAGTCTAGGTCTCGCGTATCCTTCTTTCCCCACGCAGGGTCCTTCTTGGCGCGACACGGAGCCCCAACAGCAAGCGTGGCAAGCGGACACGTGTGGAGAGGGTGGCATGGTGGACGCCGGAAGGCGTGAGGGAGCGCTCTACACTGCCACTGTATCGCCGCAGCCACCCTAGCGCACTCGGTGGAGCCACCGCTGGCCTTCCCCGCGCGAAGCCGAGTGCTCTCATGGGTAAGCGGTCCCTAGCATGCCTCTGCGCCACCCCTCACTGCCGGCGTGGCCCTCTCGGCCGGGATCGGCAGCTCGCTCTCGTTCGCGCATGCCCTCGCCGTGCCACTGCTGCACGTGTTGTCCTGCAGCCATGGACGCCCGTGGGAGCTTTGTGGCCATGCCGCCGGTGGCCAGCTCGGGCCGACATAGTGCAAGCCGTGGGTGCGGCCTGCCCCAGCGCCCTTCCTCTGCGATCGCCGGCCACCCTGGCTGCCTGAACCGATCGGTTCCGACGACCTTCCCCGTTGGAATCACGTCAAGGACCGCGCGCAACAATTCGACATAAGGGAAGGGTCTAACTGTGAACTATAGACTCATGTGAATAGTGCACATAAGGTTTGGTTCGCTAAGATCTATATTAGTAAGAAGTATAGGGTCCCCGATGCAAGATCTACACCCTTTTCTCTGGTTTTTACAGATTTGAATGATTAACTTTGCAAACTCATAGTAATTAGTAGAAAAATCGTAAAATAGTAAATGAGGACTTTTTGGAATCCTTGTGAAATTGTCTATGCAGTAGATTTATAATATTACATGTTTTAGTTTAAATATTTTGCTGTAAAAATAGATTTATGCAGTTAGGTTCTTAATACTAGTCATGTCATGTCTTTTTCATAACTGCAGTTATTTTACTCAAATAAATGTGAAATTTTAATGGAATGTTACTGATGTGATTAGTGATGTCTGGTAAAAATTTCATGAGTTTAGTCTTGATGGTTTAAGAGTTATAAAAATAACAAATTACCTGTATTGCGTTGATCCTATGCTGAATAGTGCTGCATGTTTGAATTAATTGGCTTAGTTAAGTTATGAATCATGACTTTATGATAATACATGAGTTGTAGTACTTTTATTATGATTTTCAAAAAGCTAAATATCATGATTTTTGGTTAAGTAGATCTTGAGTTATACTCGCTTGAATCTCTCTGGCTGTTTTGCCCAAACCTAGAGAGGGTTTCCTTGTTCTTACTGTGGGGCCTTCTGAATAGTAGAATTAGCTTGAGGTGTTTACAACAAAGTTGTTTATAATTTGATAAGATTTCTAAAAAGTCTAGAACCACATTTATTGGACATGTATAACTCCATTTATAGCTATTTAAAGTGGCATGTTAGTTTCTGTCTATGTTTTGGACAGGGATGCAATTATTGGATTAATTGACCCTTCTAACTGTAGAATCATCTTAATATGAGAATAAGAAAGTTGTAGGTAACTTCCTAATCTTTTCAAAAAGTTATGGTTCATGTTTATTGGAGGTCTAGAACTCCAGTTATGCTTCTCTAAAGTTCCTATCAGTTTTCTGTACCACTGCTGTTGGGTTGCATTTGCAGTTTTGCTTGTGCAATTATTTTCGTGGTGTAAATGATGTTTGCTATGGTTGTAGTGAATACAAAAGTTGTAGCAAATTTCATGATCTTGCTTGTGTTCAAATTGTAAGGCCATAGGCCTGATAGTGTAGGAGTTACATGACTTTTAAGTCTTCTGTCAGGTTTTGATTGTATTCTGAGCAGATCTGAAAGATGCTATTGTTTGATCTAGTTAAGATTTGAATGAGCTTTTGGTGATAATAACAAAGTTGTAGATAATTCATGTATATATCTGATATTAAAATTTGGTGGTATTTGGTCTTGTGGTTTGTGAGTTATGCCTGTTTAAATTTAGATTTCAGAAATGGCTGCTCTCTGTCAATTGTGGACCAGTTTCTATAAATATATAATTTCGACCCACTTAAATTGAGAATCACGCTACGATGATTAAAGATGAATTATAGAAAATTCCATAAGCTTTCCATAATGTCTTGTTGCATGGCTATTGGATTTGTATAGCTCTAGTTATGATCCAAACATGAAGGTGTTGTTTCCAGTCCTGAAATAGACATATGCTAGTTGTGGTTGTTTACTCCATGTGTTGCTAAGTGTGGCTTATGCCCTTGTTGATGGTCAAGTTATGATACTTGTGACCTTGTTAAACTTGTGTCATGCTTGATGTGCTTGCTCTCTATAGTTAGTTGTGTGATGTTAGTTAAATTGCTATTGGTGTCTATGTCTTGTATAATCTTGTGTTTGTCTTGAATGCTTATGTGATGCATCTTGTGTTACCATTCATCACATTCATACACATGCATCTTGCATCTCATTTAGGTACGCTAGATGAACCACGTAAAGGATGTGATGTGGAGCCGAACTCAAAGATTTGGTTTGGTGAATCTATCCCGAAGATGGAAGGACTAAGCAAGTGCTAGGACCGGAGATGTCACCAAGACTGTGCAAGCTAACTGAACTGACTTGTGTCGGATCCCAGGCAAGCCCCAAAGCATTCTAAGTCTCCCATGTTTTTACAAATATCTTGAGTATCTTTTATTGTTGATGATGCATTAAGTATAGGAATTGGTTGGAACCAATTGTTGCATTATATCCTTACCTTGTCCAGATAAAAACCTATGAATCCTAATTAAGTGTAGTATCGAATGATGCTTAGCTATGCTTAGACCGGTAGAAATCGGGTGATTTCCTATCACCTGCGAGATGTAGGATGAGCTCTGGTCACGGTTGGCTATATTTGCTATCGTGAAAAAGGAACCATGTGTTAATAATGAAAGGAGATCGGATGGGATGATGGTAGTGCAGCAAGAAGGCATGGTGGTCTTGGGTGTGAATCTATCCCCGTCTATGTCGTTTAAGGATCGATACGCTGTACGTCCTCATGTCATGTTGAACGCAGCCTAACACTTAGCTGGCCGGATAAAGTCGTTCCGACCGTGAAGCCTAGTAGCTCGACTCAGGCCGGGGACGCGAGCAGTGGCATGCATTCTGGAGGTAGTAAGGATGTGCGGAGAGCCATTGGCATAAGTCCAAGGTGGGTTAGAGTCCCGAACAACCTTGGCAGAGTGGTTCTTTGAGAATGTTGATCTGTTCGGACTCGCAACTCCTGAATTGTACCAAAGGTGACTCGTTTGCGACCCTGACAAGGGAAGCAGAGTTTGTGTTTAGGAATACCCCTCCAGCTGGATAGGAATCGATTCGAATCGCTGTCTCTCCCGGATAGTGAGAACTTGACTGAGCAGCGGCAACGTAGATTCACTAAATATAAAGATATGGTTACATGATGATAAGAATGATGATGAGAATTATGATGAGCCATGAAATACCTGATATGGTTATTATTGTTTGCAACTAAATCAAATGGTTGATTAGTACAGGTGCTAATATAGATGGTAGGTAATGGCTAAAAGTCAATGCTAGTACAGGTGAATAATGCTAATGGTTACTCAAGCTTTTATGCAAAAAGGTTATCCAGCTAGATCCACTGATAAAGCCTTCATACTCCTTGGTGTCATTTATTTTTTGTTTCTGACGGGTAAGTCTGGCTGAGTACATTCGAGTACTCAGGGTTTATCCCACCATGTTGCAGGTGGAATTCTCGGCCTGTTGAAGATAGTGGCTAACCGCCAGTGGACTTGATGATTCTATAGTTACTTCTCATCTATATGCTTTTGTCGGATGATGTCACTTATGCTAGCAATATATTTGGAACTTATATTAATGTAATCATTTGAAAGCTATGTTATTTTTACTAAGCGGTTTTGAAACCCAAACTTGTATTTTTATTTGTGAACCCATATGTAATATTATTTCCGCTGCAACCCGGTATGTGATGTGTATTTGCTTAATCACGCGATCTTGGTTGTGATGTTGATTTACCGAGGTCTTTCGGGACACTCGACGGACTACCGGGTTTATATAAGTGAAAGTATGTGTGTGTCAACGTGTTAGCGGGGACAGCCGTACTTCATCTTGTATAAATTGGGCGGTTCTGTCACAGGAAGTGCCAAGAGAGTGGCCAAGGCCGACCACCACCTCTATTGATAAGCCCACAGACAAAACTTGCTGTTATACCCCTTGGAGCAATTTCTGCATGGGCGCTGAACAGGCGGCTATGGCACCGGACATGCCAAGGCGGTGCCCCAACGGTCAATTTCCAATGACTAAGAAACTAGCCATTGATCATCGGACAGACGGTGGCGGTGGCACCGCCCTAGGGGGCGGTGACCACCTAGGCCAAACCACCAAAATCCCAAGTCTCTAGAAAAAAGCAACGGAGGCATCGGACATAGGGCGACGGTGCCCATGGTGGTGACCGCCCCGGTAATCCTTGCTCTCTGGATAAAAGGGGCGGTGGCACCAGACAGCCCCCGATGGTGCACCGCCCTCACCATGGCAGTGTACACCGATCACAGCAGTGACACCCCCTTCTCTGCTGCTAAGTCCCGAGGCCAGGTGGGCACCGCCCTAGGGATGGCAGTGCCACTGATCAGGCAGGGGCGGTGCCCCTAGGGCAGCACCCTGAGTCTGACGACACCTCCTTTCTTCACCTTTGCCAAAGTGCTAACACTCCAAGTGTTCCACCGTCACATGCAAGTGTGTTAGCATTTTCACAATCATAAAGGTTAATTACTTCTCACTGATTGTGCACTAGGCCGAAATGCAATGCATGTATTCCAACACCTAGTGGCACTAAATGATCGAGTTGTTTGATGAGAGCTCCCCTCTTAATAGTACGACCATCTATCCTAAATATGATCACACTCTCTATAGTGTCTTGATCACCAAAACAAAAATGCTCCTATCAAATATACCTTTGCCTTGAGCTATTTTGTTTTTTTCTCTTTCTTCTTTGCCGTGTGCCACAGGCACTCGGCAAAGGCTTTGCCAAGTGTAACACTTGGCAAACAGCACACGATATCTACAGTGTCGGCAAACGTCTCTTTGCCGAGTGTTTTCTATCGGGCACTAGGCAAATACTTTGCCAAGAGCTAAAACCGACACTCGGCGAAAAAAGTAACACGACGGTGCGGAGACGGTCACAGCTCGTTTGCTGAGTGTCCCAGACCTAACACTCGACAAACCTGCCATCTTTTCCGAGTGTCAAATCCCGGGCAATTAGGAAAACTGCCTTCTTTGCCGAGTGTCAAATACTGGAGACTCGGCAAAGACTGGCCCAGAATGTACAAAAGTTGGCTTCTTTGCCGAGTGTCAAATCCTAGCACTCGGCAAACCTGCCATCTTAGCCGAGTGTCAAATACTGGACACTTAGCAAAGACTGGTCCAGAACGTACAAATGTTGGCTTCTTTGCCGAGTGTCACTGCGTAGACACTCGGCAAAGAAGCCATTTTAGTCCCAAAATACATAGAAATTTGTCACGTGTCCGCTTTGCCGAGTGATTTTACCCTAGCACTCGGCAAAATGCCTCTTTGCCGAGTGTAACACACGGCAAAGCGACCATATATTTCCTGTTTTTATTGTTCGGTCACGTATAACGTACCCCACTCAAATAAACATTACAGGCATCACACATAGTTCACAATAAGCATCACAGGCAGTTCATATAGATATATCGACAACACATAAATGCAAATAAACTTCAGAATCACTAGTAGGTTCATTCACAACCACAAATAGTCACAAGTAGTCATAGGTAATCCACAAATACAAATGCAAATAAAATCACAAGTAATCACTTAGGCCACAAGTTCCACTGCGACCACACTAGGTCATGAGGCTCATTCGATGCTGTCGATTGATTATGCACAAAGGAGAAGAGATTGCATGTGTGAGACAAGATTGAACAACACGTATGGTCTCCCTGCTGCCTAATTAGTATAACCCTTGCAACTATGAGCAATATCTTCTCAGTTGCATTGTGCTCTAGTATGATTGCTTAAGTACTAATTGGTAACAAACATATAGCATTAGTCATTAAGTTTCTAGTGTCTGGGCATCTCTGTAAGATTGATTCTGCATAAACTAGAAACGGTGATTATAAGGTTGTAAAGTGACTCATAGTGCCTGAAACAGTATTTGGAGCAGGTTGAGGAGGAGGGACTAGCATCGGTGGTGGAGGTTGACCGATTGTAGCGTAAACACCCCTCATATATTCAAACATCTGCAGCCTCTTTGCCTCCATCCTCTGCCGCTCTGGCTCCATCCTCTACCGCTCTGCCTCCATCTTCGCCTCTAGCTCCTCCTGGCGCCTCGTTTCTTATTCCAGATGAGCCTACAATATTTCATCCCATTGTTACAATGCAATGCAAAAGTACGTAAAAATCAATGAACGATGAATAAAACAGAAATAACCTAGAGTGCATTCATCTAGAACCGTGTAGAGTTTTTGGCCGTGGGCGTATCGCCGGGCTGAAACTCATGCTCCGTGCATGAATCTGGGAGAGAGTGGGAGTACTGGCCGTGTCGATTGTGCCGTCGCCAATCCAGAACCAGCCATGCTTCTTTCCTCCTCCAGCCCTCATGACCACTTCTCCATCAAGATCATGGGTGCTCGGATCATACTCTGGGCCATGGACCGTCCTTGCCATCGATGTGTATCCATCGAGGCGGCTGTGGATGAACTCGTTGTTGTATGCCGAGGGCGGGTCCTCCGGGTTGTAGGCGACGTCGACCGTCACCTTGCCCTTATGGGCCAAAGCATATGCCATGAACTGGGAGTAAGGCTCGCCACCATGTGCCGCCGACTACAAAAAAAACAATATGATTAGAAATTATGTAGAGTTGAGCGTTAGAATAAATAAATGAATTCGCGTAACCATCTAGCCGTGTATTCTAAGAGGTTGAGGTTGCCCTGATGGTGTGGTGCACTCGGCATCAGCAAACGCTGCTCCCGACAAGCGTTGTGATTCTCCTCCCACGTGGGGTCGCACCACCTGTCCACCATCCGGGCCCAACACTACAGATCGTAGGCGCACCACCACGGAGGCACCTACGTCATCAAGTATGACATATAAGAAGATGAAATTAAGCGTAATTAATCTCAAAAAAATTAAGTATTAATGTTCTATATTTACCTTTAGGTATTGTTTCGGGGTCAGCCTCATGGTTCTTGCCGCACTTTTAGGGAGCCTCACTCTAAGAATTTCCACGTGGTATTGGATCACGGCCTGGATACGCGCCTCGTAGTGCATGTCCTTGACGAGTTTCTTAGTGGCTTTGTCAGCCACAGCATCCACCTTGGCCTCGTATCCCTCCTCGCATCTAAAGAAATCCTGCATATAGACGCGATGTATCCGGTCATTATTTTAAGAATATCCAATCAATACAATGCATTGAGCAATGTAGTGCGCGAAAGACTTACCCAAAGCTTGGCCTTGACACACTGTGCCTTGTACATTATTTCAGTTTGCTTTCGTGTGTGCGCTCAGATTTAGGTGCTTATGTAGTTATGTTTTCCTATCTGTTACAAAATTTCCCATTTTAATTACCCAATGTTACTGTTCTTTGTGAGATCACATATTGGGATTCTCATGTACACGTTCTAAAACATAGCCAACTTGACTTTGCATTCAAACATAATTTTAGGACTAAAACCATTACTTAGTCTGTACTACCTGTTTACAAGATCCAGCTCAGTTCAATACAACCATATTTTGCACCTGGCTACCTATTGCCAAATTATGTAACACTGCACGCTTTGAGCTTAGGAGCATTTTGGACATTGCTAGTAATATTGCTACTGTGTTTGATTCCTATGCAAAATAGAGCACAAGCTATAAGCAACATTTCTATTACTTCCTGAGAACACCATCAACACACACAATCAAGTTTCTGGCATCAATTGACATCGCTAGTGATCAACACAAAATTGTTGAGGGCGCACTGGGAGGAGGGGCTCACTGGCATGGGGGCAGGGGCGCTAGGGGAGGACGCCGGCCACCAGAGTGCATCGGCTGCTGGGGGAGGCCGGTCGCTGATGGTCCGGGGGCCGGCGAGGGGCCCGGCGCAGAGAGAGCCCGGTGATGGGGGGCGGCCCGACGGCGGGGCCTGGTGGCGGGGGCTGGGGCGGCCACGGCGGGGGCTGGAGCGGCCACGGCGGGGTCCCGGGGTGGCGGCGGCGGCGGTGGGCGCACGGGTGGTGGCAGCGGTGTGTGCTATGTGTGTTTAGTGCGTGCGTGTGTGTGAGGCGTGGGGTGGCCAGCGCACCCTAAATCGAAATGGTTTGCCGAGTGCCCGCGATCTAGCACTCGGCAAACATCGTGGGCACTCAGCAAACCCCTTTTGTTTTTTTTCCAGTTTCCAAACGCTAGAAAACTGTAGAACTGTGCGTGGTGGGGCTGGGTGAGGGACTTTGCCGAGTGTCCCCTATATGACACTCGGCAAACCAACTTCATATTTCATGCATATTTCTTCTCCTTTTCCATAACGTGTTTTACTAAATTTGTTCGAATGTACTTTGAAAATACCTAGTCAAATTCACTCAACAATGCATATTTGATTTTTCTAGGAATATTATTCCATTATTTTATGCAGTTATAGCTCAAATTCAATTTATATCAATTAGAATTCTATAATTGCAGTTAATAAATTAAAATTATCAAATGGATCCGAAAAATTACCAAAATTTGACATGAACCAATCTATGTTGTCTATTACCTATACAAAAAGTTTTGAAGTCAAACCCCATTTCAACCATCATTTTGACTCCAAATCTTACCGAATCCTTCTCAACGCTACGATTCTTCTTCTGAGATGCTTCGGTTTGTAAACATCGTACATGACAGATTGTGCAAAACCTTCTCAATTTTTTACCACAGCCTCCACGTATGATATCATGAGATATTGACAAATTTCATGATTTTTAGACTTCATTTGCTTTTTTTAGAATTTAAAAACCATTCGGCCACACGTTCGTGGTCGTGTTTCCTGAATAAGATGTTCAAAATTTCTTTTCATTTCCCGAGCAACGCCTCACACTGGACTCAATAACATGAATATCATTTTCCTACTCATTTTATTCTATTATTTGAATCACTTATAGTTCAAATTTGACTTATATCAAAAAAATTCCTTGAAATACAATAAATTAATTACATATAGCAAATAGATCCAGAAATATACCAAATCCAAACATGGAGTACCACATGTTGTATGTGGAGAGTCGAAAAAGTTTTAAGGTCAGAAGAGAAAAAAAACTTATTATTTCATGCAGTTATAGTTTAAATTAAATTTATATCAATTAAAATTCTATAATTGCACTTAATAAATTAAAATTATCAAACGGATCTGAAAAATAACCAAAATTACACATGAATCAATCTATATTCTCTATTGCCTATACAAAAAGTTTTGAAGTCAAACCCCAATTCTATCGTCTCTTTGACTCCAAATCCTACGTAATACTTCTCAACGCTATGATTTTTCTTCTGATATACTTCGGTTTGTAAACATCGTACGTGACAGATTGTGCAAAACCTTCTTATTTTTTTACCACGGCCTTCACGTATGATATCATGAGATCTTGTCAAATCTCATGATTTTCAGACTTCGTTTGTTTTTTTTAGAATTTAAAAACCATTCGGCCACACGTTCGTGGTCATGTTTCCTAAACAAGATGTTAGAAATTTCTTTTTATTTTCTAGATAAGGCCTCACACTTGACTCAATAACATGAATATTATTTTTATACTCATTTTATTCTATTATTTGAATCACTTGCGGTTCAAATTTGACTTATACCAAAAAATTTCTTGAAAATACAATAAATTAATTAAATATAGCAAACAGATCTAGAAATATACCAAATCTTAACATGGAGTACCACATGTTGTATGTAGATAGTAGAAAAAGTTTCATGGCCAGAAGTGAAAAAAAACTTATTTATTTACCGAGTGCAAAAAAAACACTCGGCAAACTTATTTATTTGCCGAGTGCTGAAAAAAAACAGTCGGCAAACTTATTTTTTTGCCGAGTGTCACTAATCGACACTCGGCAAACTCCTAACGACCGACACACTAACTGACAGATGTCCACGCGACAGTTTTTCGCCCAGTGGTCGCTGTTTTGCCGAGTGTTTTTTCTTAGTTTGCCGAGTGTTTTTTTTAGCACTCGACAAAGAGTTTGTTTGTCGAGTGCCATTACTTTGCTGATTGTATTTTTTTGCTGATTGTGTTTTTTGCAGCACTCGGTAAAAGAGCTTGTTTGCCGAGTGTCCGATAGAATACACTCGACAAACATTTTTGCACTCAGCAAATCTACTCTTTCCAGTAGAACAACATGGTCGAGACGGAGAACAATCATCTTTGCCAGCAACTCGAGCAATCTTCTGACATATAGCAGACTTAGGTGCCGATCACCCACCCGACGAGCAACCAAAACTTGGTCGATCGTTCCTAGGGAACGGTTAGGTTACTCCAATCGGCTGCTAGGGCTAGACAAAAAACGTTCTCGACTACTCGATTGCCGGCTACAGATTAGGAGACTCACGAAGCTAGCCGCGCGTTGGCATTGCGTGATCGCTAGCAACGCCCCTCAGGGGCTAAGGGTACGTCAGCCAATCGGAGGGCCAGGCGCCCATCGACCTGAGCGTCGCCCTAACCCGATCCACGATTAACTGGGAAGAGATTAGGATGCAAGCCTAGTCATTGACATGTGACGATAGGAACATGAAACTCACAATCCCACATACCAAGTAGGGAATCCTCGTCCTATGAACATCAGTGGCAAGCGAGACCGCTTGTTTTGGAAGCATGGTCAACCATCGGTGACCCTCAAGTATGTTATCCCGAATGCCATCCTCGATGACCGTAAGAGATAGGTTTATCGTGACATGTTCAAACAGATCATGAATAGTCCTTATCAGAACCATGGTTGCCCTGTGACCCACCTCGCCAAAGATTGTATCACTTGTAGGCTACGCGTCGCTTTGGAAGACCAGAGGTGCTCGGCGCAGGATGGATATCGGGGAGATGGCGATGATGATGAGGGGAGCGATGCAACTGCCGGATGTGCGATGCTCATATTCGGTGACCCCCAGACCTATCAAGATCGAAGACTCTAGAAGCTGACCCATGGCAGGTCTATGCGGCTGCACCGGCTGCCCTGCTATATCTACGCTGGTCCGAGCGGCTAATAATCCTTCCCATCCATTTTTTTGGGAAAATGAAAAAAATACATCTCCAACAACTTTCAAACTCACCTTCCAATCTTTTGGCACTTGGAAAAAAAACCTTATGTGTAAAGATCTGTAGAATCTAGGTCTCGCGTATCCTTCTTTCCCCACGCAGGGTCCTCCTTGGCACGACACGGAGCCCCAGCAGCAAGCATGGCAAGCGGACACGCGTGGAGAGGGTGGCGTGGAGGACGCTGGATGGCGTGAGGGAGCACTCTACACTACCACGTTGCCACTGTATCATCGCAGCCACCCTAGCGCACGCGGTGGAGCCACCGCTGGCCTTCCCCGTGCGAAGACGAGTGCTCTCACGGGTGAGCGGTCCCTATCATGCCTCTGTGCCACCCATCACTACCGACGTGGCCCTCTCGACCGAGATCGGCAGCTCGCTCTCATTTGCGCGTGCTCTGTTGCGAGCTTGAGAAGAAGGGAGTGGGAAAGGAAAAGGAGGAAAGACAAGGTTCCAGGTGAGAAAAGCACAAGAGAGAAAGATTTGGCGGGAGGGTTTAAATGGGTATAGAAAAAATTCTATGTTTTTGGGATAAAAATATTGGAAACTATTGGATATAGCCTTCTTTATTCCTCCCAATACTTTTTTGAGAGTTGCAAAACTTTATCTTTTTTGATAAAAATATTGGGTACTCTTGGTGATGCTCTTATTACTATAATTGATTTTGTAATACAAAAGTGATATTAGAGCATCTCCGAGAGTTCCAACATTTTTTTCCTAAAACTAGAGTTTTTGAACTCGATAAAAATTATTGGGATGAATAAATAAGACCATCTCCAATAGTTTCTAATAATTTACTTCTAAAATATTGATTTTGTAATACAAAAGTGATATTAGAGCATCTCCAAGAGTTCCAACATATTTTTTCCTAAAACTATAGAGTTTTTGAACTCGATAAAAATTATTGGGATGAATAAATAAGACCATCTCCAATAGTTTCTAATAATTTACTTCTAAAATATATAAGACAATTTTACATCGAGAATCGTATACTATTTCTAAATTATGATAACCACTTTTATATATTCTTTCTCTCTTGTACATTTACACCGAGAACCCTTACGTACTCTTTATTTCTGCCCACGTCCTTCCACCTTTGGTTTGGCCACGATCATTCTATTTTTCCAAGCGCGGAAAGATCCGGAGGTGGGGTTAAGAAAAGTTGGAGATGATTTTTTTTTCATTCTTGTCAAAAAAAAAATAAGTTGGGAGGTTTTACTGAGAACTCTGGGAGATGCTTTTAATAGTTTCATATTAAAATTATACTTTCCTTCAATTTATGAGCATGATGGTTCATTAATTTTACACACGTTTCCTGTTCTGCCAACCCTTCTTTAGCCCTTCACCTCCTCGGCTCCTCCCCCAACCCCGCCCAGGGGCGCTCAGGCATCGCGGAGAGAACCCACAACGATGCCGCCGCCGACGGGAGCTCCGCATTCCCCGCCGGTGGCCGACGGCCGCAAGAAGCCGGCAGTCGCGATGTGGCGAGTGTGGTCGGAGGCGGACGAAGTCCGCATCCTCGAGGGCCTCGCCGCGTACGCCGCGGCCCACGGCGAAGAGCCGCGCCGGTCCCAGCTCCGCGCCGCGCTCGACGGCTGCGGCCTGGACAAGTCCGAGTTCACCGTCACGGAGATCTACGAGAAGGTGCGGCGGCTCCGTATCAAGTACGCGAACCTGCGCTCCGCCGGGGGCGTGCCGGTGCCTGCAGGCGGCGATGAGGCGCGCAAGTACGAGCTATCGATGGCGATTTGGGGCGACCGGCCGCTCAATGTCCCCAAGAAAGTAGGCGCCAGCCGTGCTACCAACGCCAGTGCCAATACCAATGCGGCGCCGCGGCCAGGCACACGCGTGCGCAGAGGGGTCGAGGAGCTGCAGGGCCTGTACCCCAGCCTTTCCTTGGCAGTTGAGGGGATCACGGACGACGAGTCACTGCGGCCAATGCTCAAGAGGGCCTTCCAACTTATCAGCGACGAAAAAGCACGTGAATTGGATGCCAAAATGAAGAAGCAGATGGCTAAGGAGGTGCAGATGACGTTGAACCAAAGTGCTTTGAGGAACCAGGTACTTGACGTGCTTATCAGATCCATGGATTGACAAGGCTTCATCAGCGGTGTTAAGTATGATGGGTAGGTATATATATATATCTCTTTTGTGGGAAATGAACTCCGGAGGAATTAATTAATCACGTTCACTGTCGCCTAGTAAGTTTATATAGACTCTAGTAGGAGGAGATGGATGACGATTTTGTTTTTGGTGTCATCAACCCTTTAGTATGAGTGTTCCCGTGTGTAACAATGTCAATGGCAAAACACTGGCAGCATGGCTTATGTCCTAGAAAAACATGTTTTAAATATTTAGCTAAAACTTCTTATACTAGTAGTTGGATAGTTATTAAATTAAGGTATAGTACTTTTTTTTGTGTGTCATGCAGAAAGATATACTTTACAAATCTAGGGGTCAACTTCACTCCTATTTCCCCTTAATACATAGGCAACACGCTGGTGTGTGACCCTGTTAAGTTCTGTGATCATGAGCTTTTGGAATTTATCCTTTTGTCCTTATAAAAAAAGATTTTGTCCTGCCTTTACAATCAACTCAAAACTCAAGACTGGACATCAAAATGTATGTATGGGGTACTTCTAACATAACACTCGGAACAGCAGTGTGTCATTGTATCACTCTGAATAATGCACACTATGAGAGATTGCTCTAAACAGCATAACATCCATTGTAACACCAAAATGTTTTGTCATGGTACATTTATGGTATTCTGAACTACACGATGCTCTTTAGAGTGACATTATGATATAACCCGATGCTGGGATACACAGATGACAATACCAGATCTATCCTGGAAACACAGAACAGTAATACAAATACTAATTTAACTACATGCCAGCATGAATGTCAGGTTCTTATTCTGAAACAGAGTGGCTATCAGTTTGAGTCTGAAACTGAAAACACCTATTCGATGGTGGAAAATGGCTTGATGATGTCGGGTTTTCAAATGGATGACGTGTATCGTTCTTGTGCGTTCAACAGTGATCGGATGGTCCTGGTTTTATTTACAGTAGTTATTACTGCGTGTCTTGGTTAAGTGGATGAAAAACTGTTGTCCTGTTAGAAGTTAATTACTGTCCTTTGGAAGGGATATGCACCTGCACGTATGTGGATATCACTTTTTCGGTTTTTTCCTCTCCTCTTTTTCCCTTGGATGATTCCCCATGGTGGTCAGCACCGTCATCAAGACTATGAAGATGGCGAAGATCCTCATGGATGGGTAGTGGCATCAACATCCTTTAGGCCTACTTTGGCAGCAGTCTTCCCCGCGTGGAACCCGGAGATTTCCCTGGGCCAATCTGCCCCGTGCCAATCACCCCGGGCCAAATCTTCGTGCTCTTTGGCAGCCGACCAACCCGAGGATCGCAGCCCGCTTCCCTTCGTTTTCCACACGGAAGCAATCCACGAGCGATGAGGCCAAATCTATGAATGACCTTGGTGAACTGCATCACTTTCTAGGTATGCATGTTCAGCGTTGTGGCGATGGTCTTCTCTCCCAGCGGCAGTACATGCTGGACATTCTTTGTTCAGCTGGGATGGCAGAGTGCAAGCCATGTTCTACTCCGGTTGACACAAATCCAAAGGTCGCTGCTGCTGATGGTGCACCTGTGGCTGATGCATCTGACTTTCGCAGTCTTGCTGGTGCCTTACAGTACTTGACGTTCACTCGGCCTGACATCTCATATGCTGTTCAGCAGATTTGTCTACACATGCATGACCCTCGTGAACCTCATCTTGCAGTCCTCAAGCGGATTCTACGCTACGTCCGAGGCACTCTTCACTTGGGCTTTCTGCTGCAACTATCTGCATCTACTGATCTTGTGGTCTACACTGATGCTGACTGGGCTGCTTGTCCGGATACATGCAAGTCCACCTCGGGCTATGCCGTGTTTCTCGGTGACAATCTCGTCTCCTGGTCCTCCAAGCGTCAGAACACCGTCTCAAGGCCCAGTGCTGAAGCTGAGTATCGCGCAGTGGCTAATGGTGTCGCCGAGGCCGCCTGGCTGCGCCAGCTCCTCTAGGAGCTCCACACCCCTCTACGCCGCGCTACATTGGTGTATTGTGACAACATCAGCGCGGTCTACATGTCGTCCAACCCGGTTCCGCATCAGCGCACTAAGCACATCGAGATTGATGTCCACTTCGTCCGGGAGCAGGTTGCAATTGGTGACCTTCGTGTCCTTCATGTCCCGACTTCATCTCAATATGCTGACATCTTCACCAAAGGCCTCCCTTCTTCAGTTTTCACGGAGTTCAGGTCCAATCTGAATGTGCGCAGTGGCTGACGATCAGACTACGGGGGCGTGTTAGAATAGGGCTTATTGGGCCAGCCGCATGGGCCTAGGCGCCTAGGGCTTATATGGTAGTTGATTTGTTATTAGGCAATGATCCACCTGATTGGGTATTGATTATAAACCCCAGGCTATCCTTGCCTATATATTGTACACCTCCTGTGCTACTCATTAATCAATCTACTATATTCCCGAGCACACTTTCCTTCACCAGTGCCGCCGCCGCCCGCCGACCTGACCGTGATGGCTCGATCTCGAGTTCTCGACCACTGGTCCGTGACTGCCCCCGCCTGGCCGCCTTGCCTCGTCCCAATATCTGGTGAGCCCTTCCTCTCTCCTCCTTGTCCTCCCTAGATCGAGCTCCTGTGACTTGGATGTGTAACTTTTACTCATTGGATGTGCTTGTAGTAGCAAACTGAGAATACCATGTTTTGTCTGATTGTTAAAGAACTGCCTTAATCAGCAGTGCCTGCGACTTGGATGTGCTATGCTGAATTTATTTAAGCTGCAGTGCCTCTGTGCACGCATGAGGTTTATTTAGCATGTGTCAGAGAGCAAATTCTCCTGTTTTAATTAGCTCAATAGATTTTGCAGCTTGTTCCAACTTCCAAGTTAGTTCAGCTGCTCTCAACTCTGATGGTCACATGTTTGAGTCAGTTAGTTAGCTTGGAATTTTCATATGCCCTGTTCGCTTGGCTGATAAGCCATGGCTGAAAGTACTGTTGGCTGATTTGTTGTGAGAGAAAAATACTGTTCGTTGGTTGAAAAAGTACGGCTTATAAGCCAAGCGAACAGGGCATATAGTGTGCCTCGCAATCGCAAGGTTTAGTACACAAGATGCTGCTTATTAGAGTTTCTGAAAATTAAAGCCAAATGTTTCTTTGTTTGCAGTCCTGGGATCAATTCTGTGCCAAGATTACCAATCCTCTCGCTCAAAAATTTGAATCATGTTCCTGTAGGTCCAGCTCCTAGGGAGTCGTAGATTCCTGGTTTCTTGAACTAGTGTTGTCGCCATTACAATGTGCATTTAAATATTGCAAGGTATGTTCCTTTCTGCATTTAAATATTGCAATTCTTGAACACAACCAATTGACTGGGTGGTATGATATGTTCTACATATTTATTTTTAGATGTAGTTAGTTCTTTGAGCTGGTATATCTCTTATAGTTGAGGATTGATGTGGATCTCGTGCATTATATAGTAGGATAGCAGCAGCTCTATAAAATTCTCATTGTCATGTGCATGGTTGTGTCGGACTGCATGATTATAAAAGCGCCAGTTCAGTTTTGACCAGCCACTGCTAGAATAGATGCAGCTGACAAGAAGTGAAGTGGTAGTGCTACTGAATTGTAGTACTAATTATACTACTGTTATATGTCTCATATTGCTTGTAGATGAAATTTATCCTCCAATTTGGTAATCTGCAAAGTTCCTTAGGGCTCTACAAGTCCACGCTCTACAAGTCCACGCAGTTCTAAGTGCTCTGTTGCTGGAGAGGGATTTCAGTTTTGTGTGTAGGTAGCACTGCTCTGTGCAGGGATGCTATCGGTTTGGCACCAACCTTAACAATGCATTATCTTTGCTTTTCTCAGATAAAATGGATATGCCTCACAGCACCTTGAAGACCTGTTTCAGTATTTGGTAGGTTCCCCTCCAGTCCTCCACAGCATTTAAGTTTTATGTTATTATCTACATGTTTCTCCTAGCTTAAGAATGTTATCAAATCCTATCATGACTGATAGCTGTCTTATACGTACATGTAACTAGATGTATTCCCTGAGCGTTGCTGTGGGAATTGGACGATGAAACTTGGGTGGTGGTTAGATGGAAGTAGGAACATTGCTTAAAAAAGTTGTGGAATTGAAATATGTCCAATGTTCAGATGCATTTCGTCTAAACAAAATTATGAAAGAGTCGATTACACCGATTATTAACACATGATATTTTCATATATATACGAAAGAGAAATGATAATCTGAAATTTCTGAGCTCAAGTTTTGGTAACCTGAAATGTCCAAGCACAGTTGTCCTTTATGGTGTCCTGTTACTGCTGGTATAGTTCAGTAGTCCTACTTCTTCATCTTGTTTATTTTGGCACAATGAATTGATGTTTATTCTAGTGAATTTCTAGTTGGAGTAGACCTTGTTGTCATATCCTGTTGTCATTTTCGGCTGATTGATCAAAAATGGGAAGCTTTGTTCACTGCACTTGAAACAAAAATATACAGTTCATTATTCATGCAGCCAAAGAGGTAATTACCATGTCTGATTTATCTCATTGCAAAATTGCAGAATCCTTGGTGGATGCATTGCATGATTTGAGATGAGTGAGGTGATACTTGAGTGCCTAATATATTCTAGGCATGACCCTACATTATGACATTTTTCTTTCAGATATGACATGCTAAGGACTTATCTGGTCTTGTTTGTTTCCGACATGCCATTCTTTCATCATTGGGCTATTGAGGCTGCCATGTTTAAGGGACTTAGAGAGCCTCAGTGTGGGAAGTGCCAAGAGACTGGCCAAGGCCGGCCACCACCTCTATTTATAAGCCCACCGACAAAACTAGCTGTTATACCCCTTGGAGCAATTTCTGCATGGGCGCCGGACAGGCGGCGGTGGCACCGGACATGCCAAGGCGGTGCCCCAACGGTCGATTTCCAACGGCTAAGAAACTAGCCATTGATCATCGGACAGACGGTGGCGGTGGCACCACCCTAGGGGGCGGTGACCACCTAGGCCAAACCACCAAAATCCCAAGTCTCTGGAAAAAGCGACGGAGGCACCGGACATAGGGCGACGGTGCCCATGTCGGTGACCACCCTGGTTTTCCCTGCTCTCTAGATAAAAGGGGTGGTGGCACCGGATAGCCCCCCGATGATGCACCGCCCTCACCATGGCGGTGTACACCGGTCACAGCGGTGACACCCCCTTCTCTGCTGCTAAGTCCCGAGGCCAGGTGGGCACCGCCCTAGGGATGGCGGTGCCACCGAACAGGCAGGGGCGGTGCCCCTAGGGCAGCACCCCGAGTCCGACGACGCCTCCTTTCTTCACCTTTGCCAAAGTGCTAACACTGTGTTCCACCATCACATGCAAGTGTGATAGCATTTTCACAATTATTTTTTAAAGGTTAATTACTTCTCACTCATTGTGCACTAGGCCTAAATACAATGCATGTATTCCAACACCTAGTGGCACTTGTAAGGAAAATGGACCCTAGGTCCATTTACTTTGGATTTTGGTACTTGATGACCAACACAACCAAATTAGACTAATAAATTTAAAAGTGATTGTTTTGTAGTTAAATAGGATGCAAGACGTGACTTGGACAAAGGCAACGTAATGATCCGATGATCAACACTTCAAGTAAGACCTTAGGAGCACAAGAGAAGACCTAAGATATCAAGCAGAGTCCAAGCATGAAGATAGGAACCAAGCCGCACGCAAGATCGCAAAGAAACGAGCTCACAGCAGCGATCGAACGCTAGACCGGACGCTGACGAAAAGCGACCGGACGCTCCGATCAGAGGCTCGGCAACAGCAGCAGCGACCGGACGCTGGACCGAACGCTGGCGGCAAACCGACCGGACGCAGGACAGCAGCGTCCGATCGAGTACAGAGAGGTTCCAGAGCGGCGAATTTGTGATCGGACGCTGACGAAAAGCGACCGGACGCTCCGATCAGAGGCTCGGCAACAGCAGCAGCGACTGGACGCTGGCGGCAAACCAACCGGACATAGGATAGCAGCGTCCGATCAAGTACAGAGAGGTTCCAGAGCGGCGAATTTGTGACCGGATGAGTCCGGTGGCAAGTGACCGGACATTGGCAGCGTCCGATCAGTTGTTCGTGGCTCCAACGGTTGGGATGACTGGACGCGTCCGATCAGGATGACTCCAGCGTCCGGTCAGTAGCAGAAAAGCGGGATTTCGTCCCCAACGGCTACTTTCTCAGTGGGGCTTATAAATACAACCCCCAATCGACCATTTGGCAGGTGTGGAGCTAAGGAAACATATCAAGGGTGTTGATACACCATTTTAGTGATCTCCACTTGCATAGTGCTTAGTGTTTCATTAGGTGATTAGCGTAGGTGCTTTGCAAAGTGCTTAGGTTGATGAGACCACTGCTTATGCGCTTGCTCTAGGTTTAGGCCTAGTGTTTAGTGAGGTTTGTATACCTCTTACCACTCGATGCTTGCGCGCACCATTATTGTACACCGGAGGGGCTTGTAGTCTTACGAGATCACACCAACCGCATTTGTGGTGTGGCCGCCACCGTGTACCAGAGGGAACAAGGCCCGCAGCATTTTGCCGAAAGCTTGATAGTAAAGACGGTGGGGAGCATCTGGGAGAGGCTTGCCGGAAGGCACGTTGGAGACCCACTTGCGCGTGGGGAAGGCCCGAGGCTATCCACGGAGTTACCGGATCGGGAGGTTGGCCCTTGCGAGGGATTCTTTGCGAGGGGCTCTAACGAGGACTAGGGGGAAGCTTGCGTGCTTCTCGATACCTCGGTAAAAATACCGGAGTCGTCGACGGGAGTTTGTATATCTCTACCTTGCTCTTTAGCTTCTGCATTTACATTATTTGTATTACTCCTTTGGCGGTAGAGATAGCAACACACTAGCAAAACCATAGTTGCACATTAGATAGTTTATCTTTTGCATAGGTTTTGCTAGGGTTAGAAAAGGAGGCCATAGCTTAGAGTTAGATTTTTAAGTTGCCTAATTCACCCCCCCTCTTAGGCGTCATGGTCCCTTCAATTGGTATCATAGTCGGTCGGCTCAATTTGGACATTTGGCTTAACCGCCGTTGAGCCGACACTATTTAGAGTGGTTGGGATGGATACCTCTAGGTCTTCGCACTTTGACGGCACTAACTTCCCTTATGATAAGGCTAGAATAGCTTGCTACCTTGAGGCGGTTGATTTGGGAGTTTGGAGAGTCACTCGTGACGGGATAAAACCCATTAAGAATCCTAATAAACCCATAAAGAGTGAAGAAAAGGAAATTCATTTCAATGCTAGAGCTAAGAATTGCTTATTTGAATCTTTTAGCATGGATGTGTTTAACCAAGTGTTCACTTTAAATACGGCACATGAAATTTGGTTAAAACTCCAAGAGCTCCATGACGGCACATCTAATGTTCGTGAGCAAAAACATTGTCCAGCTAAACAAAATTATGATTCCTTTACAATGAATGATGATGAGCTTGTTCGTGATATATATTCCCGTTTGAATCTAATTATTAATGAGCTTCATTCTATAGGATTAACAAAGCTAGATGATGCGGACATCGTGAGGAAGATCATCTCCATGCTGCCACAAAAGAAATATGCAAGCATCATCACCATCCTTCACAACATGGAGGACTTGAGCAACATTGTAACACCCTAGGTGTTTAGGCTTCCACTAAATTGCATGTCATTTCATAAACATGTGCATTATCTATGTCATCATGCCATTATCATTGAAACATACATATGCAACATTTTAAATTGTATGTGTTTCATGCTTGATTGCTTAGAGTGGTAGTAGTGCAACATGTGAATGTAACATGAAACTCTCGTACTTTGAAACATGGCAATATGGTAGTAATGTGACAATTATAAAATGACAACAAGGTCTTGAAACATGTGAAACATTGCATTGCAACATATGAGTGAATTACTTGTTTTAGTTGCTTTATCACATGTGATCATTAAAGGTTGGTATAACAATTTGGTAAAGTGGTTGATCATGGTCTATTACACCTTAACTATACTTAGGTTACTTGTTGGGACATTGTTCATGTAGATCAAAATGACCAAAATGCCCTCAAGTGGAGGTTTGACTTGAATTGACCCTTGGAGTGTCACCGTTTGACTGATTCAAAAGTCCAACTTAGAGACTTTGCATGGCTGTGCACTCTTTACAAAAGTTGTAGCTAATTTATCAAGGAACAAAAGTTGTTTTATGGCCAACTCATGAAAATGTGTGGAACATGGTCAAACATGGCCCACAAGTCAGATTGCCATGCTGAATTCACACTTAGAATTTTTCCTAAGTCGTTTTGGCGATTTTCAGTTTCGAGTATCCCTGTTTGGAGGCTTGTATCTCCCAATCCTAACCGAATTAGTCCAAGCTCCAATTAACAAAGTTATTGTACTCACTTGGATCTTTAATTTTATTAACTACACCATGAACCAGATCGCCACCGTTTGGGAGTTATAGATCATCAAAAGTACGCTGTCAATCGGTCGTTGGATCAATGAATCGATGTTTCAGGCGAGCTACAGTGATCTCTGCTTCAGTAAACACCCGACGCGTGGGGGACGCGCGTCGCCGGTCGCCTAACCGCGTAGGCCACGCGCCGCAGGCGCCCTGGCATGACCAGACGCGTCATGGAGCACCCCAGCGCCTGCCCGACCGAGTCACCCGCTCCATTCTCATCTCTCGCCTCCCACAGCGCGTAGCACCGAAGCCGTCCGCCATTGCCAGCCGGACCTTCGCCCTCACCTAGCTCCCGCGTCCTGGCAAAAACGCGTCGCCCAGCTCTCCCAGAGCCTCGCCGTGTTTCCCTCTACCTCCTCCACCCCACCGTCGTGCCAATTTCGCCTTGGTAAGGATGAAATCGCCGTTTTTCCCCACCACCGCCTTGTCGGACCTCGCCGGAGTTAGCACTCCACGCGGCCAGCTCTCCTCGCGCCATTGCCGTCCCTCCTCTGCCTTGCGCTAGGTCTAAGGAGCACTGAGGAAGCTCGTAGGGTCACCGTTAGGGGCCACGACGCCGTAGTTTCGTCGGAGCCAGTCAAGCCGCGGTCGAGCGCCGTCGTGGCCCTCGCCACCCCTCTAGCTGCGTCATTTGCTGCAATAGATGGTTCCCCTATGTCCGCTTGGGTGAGGCGAAACCGTTGGCACCGTTGCCTTCGCCGGAGGAGCCACCGGCGGCGAGTTGCGCCGTCGTCTACCTCCGCTCCCGTGTCTGTCTCGCTGACGCGCGGGCCCCTCCCGTCAGTCACCGCGGCTGAAGCGGGAGCCCAGCGTGGGCCGCGCCGCGTCTTGGGCCGCGCCAGTGCGCTTTGCGGGCCGCCGTTTCCTCGGGCCGACCCAACAGCAGTGAAATGATTTCTTGTTTTGTTTTGTTTATTTTGTTTTTCACAGAATTGTGTGCATGATTCAAAAATGTGTAACTCGAGTTTGGTAGATCCACATGCTATGGTTCCAATTTTGTTGAGTTCCTAGTAATGTCTAGTATTTAATAAAAATATTATATGAGCACATGTTTTAGAAATTCTGGATGAATTAAATAGGACTTGGAAATGTGTTTTTGGATACATGCAAACTTGTTTGAATTTTATCTTGAGTTTCTGTGGTCCAAAAATTATGAAATTTTGTGGGTAATCTATTATTGCTTAGTGGAAGCTCTGGTTCAAATTTCAGAGCTAGTGCATGTGTAGTTTTTGAGTTATAGAATTTCCTTTTATCAATGGATGGATCTTGTGTGAATTTTCATAATTTTTCTATAGATCCAGTGAAGGTAAAATTTGGTGAGTGCTATTCTTATGCTTGAATGATACTAGGAAAAATGTGATATCTGTTGCTTGACACTTTTCATTAGGGTTTCCTAATTATGCTAAAAATAGGCATGCCACCTGTTATTTTGGATACAGCAAGTTCTGCTTGCTCAATGACTTTGAAATTTTTATGGTAGTCTATGTGAAGCATGAGATAGCTACTATAATGTTTGTAGATTTTTATGAATAGTTTTACTATATGTTGCTTTAATCACCTAATTAACTAAATAAATTAGAAAAGGATATTAAATGATTTATTTAGAAGTTGGCATTATACTTTCTAGTGTTTCTCTGGTATGTGTAACAAGTTGGTAAACTTGGTTTGATCAAATTAGGCTTTTACATCATCATTAAATAATTAAGTTAGTAACCCTGTCATTGCGGGACAGATTCTAGGTTTACTGGAATTTGATTTGGTTAACTTAAGAATCATGCTTTGATGTTTACAAATGAATTGTAGAGAATTTCATAAGCTTTCCAGAATGTCCTCTTGCAAGTCATTTGGATTTGTAGAACTCTGGGTGTGATTAAATTAATGGACTATTTGTGT
The DNA here is from genome assembly GCA_904845875.1 of Miscanthus lutarioriparius. Lineage (NCBI taxonomy): Eukaryota > Viridiplantae > Streptophyta > Magnoliopsida > Poales > Poaceae > Miscanthus > Miscanthus lutarioriparius. The sequence goes on along the minus strand of CAJGYO010000001.1, from coordinate 69,451,787 downwards.
GCATATGAAACTTTAAATATTGATTTATGTATGCCTTTACTATTTCTAAGTTTGTGGTAATGTTCCTAGGTGTTAGGCCTTTAACTGAAGATGAGCATCTTTATCTTAGGTTATGCAAGTTAGGTAAGTTGATCTTGTTCCTCGAATTCTTAATCGGTAAACGAGTGTCCAAAGAATGTTTTCGTCAAACACTTCATCGTGATTCATTCATCATGAGCATCATGTCATTCCTTATGCATCCATGATATTTATCTCGTGCATCGGCATGCAATAGGTGTGTCTGGGAAGGAGTGACCTGCTGGAATTCGAGGAAACGAAAGCGAGCAAAAGCAGAAACCGACACGAAGGTTCGGGAGGTGCAGACCTTCGGAAGAAGTGCAGCGCGACGAGGTCGCCATTGAGTGCCCGGTTCACCGTGCGTGCAACTTTGTGAAAGGCAAGCCCGGAGCATATTAAGCCTCCTAATTTCCGAAATGCGACATATGATTATTATTATATATCTATATATATATATATTGTTTCATTAAGTTTAGGTGTTGGATGCAAACAATTATCGCATTGGTTACCCAATCCTTGTCCAAATATTGTTACCACAGAATCCTATGTAGCTCTGGGCTCGTGTAGTGCTTAGCCCCGCTTAAACGCTGTAGAAGTCGGGTGATTTCTGTCACCCGCGAGATATAGGAAGATACATATGGCACGGTTGGCTATATTTGCTATCGTGAGAAAAGAACCGGTCTTAATTTGAAATGAAGACCCAGAAGGCGGAGGCTTGCCGGTTTGCATTGACTCCGTCGTGTCGCTAAACAGGACCTGATTCTTGGAGCATTTCTGTTCATGTTGAACGATGCCTCTCTCTTAGTTGGCCATGTCCGAAGACCGACCATGGCCGAGTAGCTCACCTCGGCGGGAGTCGATAAGTATAAAGTGCGCCTCGGAAGGGAGCCGAGGCGTGAGTCCAAGGCAAGGTGATTTAAAAGTCCCGATCGTCTGGCAGGAGGGTAATCCCCGAGAGTCTTTGGCGCCTGATCGAACCCATGAATTTGGTTCTGAGTTATTCCAAAGGTGTCCCACGGCTACCCTTGTAAAGTATGCCAGGTGAGAGTTAGGAATACCCCTCACCTGAGTTGTAATTCGATTCGAGTCGTCGTCTCTCTTGTTAGTGAGAACTTGACGGGCTTATCTCCAATGTAGATGCACTAAATAACATAATGGTTCAGAAATGATGATATGATGATGACAAACCTTATTATATACCGCTATGGTTAATATTGTTTGCTCCTAATAAGTGAGTGCTCTAGTACAGGTGCTAATCTAGTGGATGATAAATGATGATAAGCTTCATGCTAAGTTTAAATTGGTTACTATAATCATAAGCTCTTTTATGCAACTGTGTCCAGCTAGCCCACCGAAAAGCCTTGCATGATCCTTGGTGTCTTTTATTTACGGGTTTTGTCGGGTAAGTCTAGTGAGTACCTTCTCGTACTCGTGGTTTATCTCCCACCTGTTGCAGATGACCAGTTTTACTTTGGTTGCTGCAAGTACTGCCTTCTCCCAACTGGGGATGAAGACTAGGCCATTGGTCACGGTCTCTACTAGTTCTCGTACCTGATAATGCTTTTGTGGGACATGACTCAGATCTGGCAATGTATTTGAAACTATGAAGTTATGTACTAAACTATGTTGCTTCCGCGCATTTGAATTGGGTTTGTAATATTTTATTTGAACTCTGATGGATGTAATCCGAATGCTACTTATGAAATGTTGTAACGCATGATGTGTTGTGTTGAATCACTACGATCTTGGTTTGTATGTCGAGAGTTGGTTGAAATCCTTCGTGATTTCCGGACTACCGGGATTATGGGAGCTTAAGTACAGGAATTTGATCGCTTTGGTGATTGTTTTTGTACTTAGGTTCTTTTGATTTGGTCGGTTCTGTTACAGCTGGCATCAGAGCAAGAGTCGACACTAAACATGTCATTTGTGTATTTAAAACAAAAGTATTTGCGAAAATCCTAAATTAAATACTAAGTGTTGCCAGTGGTCATATCCCTTATGCCCAAATAAGGACTCTTAGGTGGCTTATTAAGTACTAACTTGGGGGTTCCTGCTTGTTTCTGTTTCGTCGTCCATACGGCGTGCTATTGTATGGATGCCATCCGCTTGGGTGGTAATGTTTGGATCAAATACCTCTACGCTCTGGTAAGTGGGAGTTGTGAGAGCATGACCGTCCAACTATCGGTCTAGGGGAGAGTAGTTGTGGTTGCTCGCATACTTACATGTTCAATCATGTATCTATGAGAGTACTTAAATGTTGGTATCTCTGATGGGTAGCTGTGATACTAGAGTATATGCATCAGGGGATGTATGTATGAAAGTATTTAGTTTACTGCTTGCTTTTATGCATTTTGGAAAATTACTGGGCTGAAATGAAATTTTCTGCAGGTACACTAACAACGTATCGTTGTAGATCGACTAGCTACCGTATACGAGAGAACGTATGTATGCCACCGTATATTCGCTAGCCTTTAATTTTTTTCTAGGTTTGTGAGGACGTATGGATCGTGCATGCATCATGTTCAAGCATACATGACATTTCTTGCATTACTCCCTCCTTTAAAATATGATTGTCCCGACTAATTAAATTTTGTATCCCTTAAATGATTCTCCCCTTACGTTGTAACTTTTTGCTACAGATGGCGCGCACGAAACTCACTGCTCGCAAGTCCGCTGGAGGCAGGGCGCCTCGTCACCGTTTAGCTCCTTGTGAGCCCCGTCCTGAGCCTACTGAGGCGGAAAGGCTGAGGACAGAGCTAGCTCGGGTGACTGCTGAGAGGAATGCGGCTCAACACCGCTTGGAGCAAGTAACACAGGAAAGGGACCAAGAGACCCTTGAGGTTCAGAGGTTGACGGTTGCTCACTACAACTGTGAACGCATGTTGATTCACGTGATGAACCAAAGGAATGAAGCCTGGCACGAAGAGAATGTGTTGAGAGCACAACAGGTGGAGTTAGAGCAGCAAGTGGCAGTTGCTGAAGAGTACAATGACCATCTCCATGAGGAGGTTCACCTGTTACACAATCAACTTCACCCTCTCCTGCCACCTGATGATGAGGACGAGATGGGCTCTGGTGTCATCATGGCTGAAGGTGATGATGACGTGGAGGTCAATGGACCTGAGGACATTCCACCTGATGAGGAGGAAGATGAGGAGTTAGAGCTTGCTAGTGATGAAGATGGAGGAGAGATCTTTGACACTGACTCCGAGGACGATGCGTAGTTTAGCTTACTACTTAGCTAATGCGCAAGAGCTGGTCTTTTGTTGATCCTCATGCATGAACGAGTAGCTTTGTAATAAGTTAATCGTTGGGATGTAATATCGAACCATAAGTTATCTTTGGATGTAAGTTTGGAACCACTATGGCTTGGATGTAACCTATTGAACGTATTATGCTCCACGTATGTGAGCCTTTGTTAAATGTCGTCTTTGCGGTCTATGGATCTCGTTGTTGGTTAAGTTCATCGCATTTATGTGTCAATCGATGCACTTGATGAGTTGTGTGGTTGTGATGAATGATTGTGTCTCTGTTGATTATATAAATGCATTCCCTCCAATGGACTCAGTTTGGCATAATTATACGATTCATCTACAAAAATTTCCACATCGTTAGTGCTCATTGGATATACATTTTGCAGATGGCTCATAACCTTCGTCGCGGTCGTGGCATGGGAAATGAGGAACAACCACCTCCGCCACCGCCCACACCAGCTGAGCTGATGCAGACGGTCGTGGAAAGTCAGCGCATGCTAGCTGAGGCTATGTGCCAGATGGCTAACCGTGAGGATCGGCATGTCTGCCAGGGACCCGAGCCGAACCAGTACAACAGCTTTAAGGACTTCATGGACACAAAGCCTCCTATCTTTCGTGAGGCAGAAGAACCATTACAAGCTGATGAATGGTTAAGCACGATAGAGCAAAGGTTTGGATTGCTCCGTTTAACTGAGGGTATGAAGGCCACATATGCAGGACACCAGCTCCAAGGTCCTGCGGGCATCCGGTGGACCCATCACAGGATCACCTTCCTCGCTAGCGTTGAGATAGTTTGAAACCGTTCGTGCAGCTTTCGGGGACACTTTATCCCTCCTGGTCTCATGGCCATTAAGCATACCGAGTTTATGAAGCTAACCCAAGGCAACAAGAGTCTTAATGAATACCTCCGGGCATTCAACAACTTGGCGAGGTATGCTCCCCGAGTTCGTTGATACCGATGCCAAAAAGATAGCTAGCTTCAAGAGGGACTTTCCCTAAACCGATGAAGTCTATGGGCAATCGCAAGTGTGTCACCTTCAATGAGTTTATCGGTGACACCCCGACTCAGAGAACAATGATAAGATATATGTTTGCTTCCAAGAACCGCAAAAGAAACTTTGAGCGGGTGCTTCTCGATCTAAGGCACCCGATGATATCCAAGACCCAGTACCATCCACCCAATGCTAATGTCCGCATCGCCCACCTCGGAAGAAGAATCAAGCTAAAACTAGTTTTCGTAAGGGTACACAATTTCCTTGCCAAAGAATACCTCTGGCAGGCAGCTCCAATGTCCCACCAGCTAATGTGCCATGTTGGAACCAGTAATCGACTGGTCATTGGGAAAATAAGTGTCCCTATCCTTCCAAGCAGAATGCTCAAGGAAACGTCCGTCAGGGGCGTGTTCACTATACTACTGTGGAGGAAATTCCTGCTGGTGAAGTGGTCACCGCTGGTAAGTTTCTTGTTAATGATCACCCTGCAGTTGTGCTCTTTGATTCGAGTGTTTCACATTCCTTTGTGAGTTCTACTTTTGCATCTAAGCATAGGATGAATGTGATTACAATTGTCATGGGTGGTTATTGTATTAGTGCTGCTGGGAATAATATCATGACTAACCAAGTAGTAAAAGATGTAAAGCTTGAGATTGGGGATCGAGAGTTCCTTGTGGATCTTGTAGTTCTACCAGGGGTAGGAATGGATATAATCCTAGGAATGAAGTGGATGAGTGGGAATGGAGTGTTGATCGATACGTCAACCCGTGTGGTAATGTTGAGGGATCCTGTGGATAAGAAGGGTTTTCTAGTGCAGTTACCTCGTGATATCTCTATCCACAATACAGCCAATGCTACCCTAGCCAAAGCCATTGAGGATCTACCAGTTGTCTGTGAGTTTCCAGATGTCTTCCCTGATGACTTGCCTGGATTACCTCTGGACCGTGATGTAGAATTCAAGATAGAACTCATTCAGGGTACGACTCCTATTTCTCGAAGGCCCTATAGAATGCCGCCTAATGAGTTGGCTGAGCTGAAGAGTCAGTTGAATGAGCTATTGAAGAAAGGTTTGATTCGGCCTAGTTCTTCTTCTTGGGGTTGTCCGGCTATCTTTGTGAAGAAGAAGGACGAATCTTTGCGCATGTGCGTAGATTATCGACCCCTAAATGTTGTTACCATCAAGAACAAATATCCTCTTCCTCGCATCGATATTCTGTTTGATCAGCTCTCCAAGGCTAAGGTATTCTCCAAGATCGATTTGAGGTATGGTTACCATCAAGTCAAAATTCGTCCTGAAGATATACCTAAGACAACTTTCTCTACTCATTATGGCTTGTTCGAGTACCTTGTCATGTCCTTTGGGTTGACAAATGCTCCGGCACACTTTATGTACCTGATGAATTTTGTATTCATGCCAGAATTGGACAAGTTTGTTGTCGTGTTCATTGATGATATCTTGGTATATTCTCAGAATGAAGAAGAGCATGCTGAACATCTGAGAATTGTCTTAACTCGGTTGCGTGACAACCAGCTTTATGCTAAGTTCAGCAAGTGTGAATTCTGGTTGAACAAGATACCTTTTCTAGGTCATGTGTTATCTGGTGATGGAATTTCGGTTGACCCTACGAAGGTGCAAGAAGTCCTTGAGTGGAAGGCACCTACTACGGTAACAGAAGTCCGAAGTTTCTTAAGATTGGCTGGCTATTATCGTCGCTTTATCTCGGATTTCTCTAAAATCGCCAAGCCCATGACTCGACTACTTCAAAAAGATGAGAAGTTTGTTTGGACTCTGAAGTGTGAAGAGGCTTTCCACACTTTGTGGACCTTGCTAACCTCTGCTCCTGAATTGGCACAACCTGACATCGAAAAGCCTTTTAATGTCTATTGTGATGCATGTGGCACCGGATTGGGGTGTGTTCTTATACAGGAAGGCCGAGTAATTGCTTATGCTTCGCGCCAGCTTCGAAAGCATGAAGTCAACTATCCTACCCATGACTTAGAGCTAGCAGCAGTTGTTCACGCCCTGAAAATTTGGAGACATTACTTGCTGGGTAATGTGTGCAACATCTATACTGACCATAAAAGCCTCAAGTACATCTTTACTCAACCCGAGTTGAACATGCGTCAACGACGATGGTTAGAATTAATCAAAGACTACAACCTTCAAGTGCACTACCATCCTGGTAAGGCAAATGTGGTTGCTGATGCCTTAAGCAGAAAGGCCCATTGCAATTCCTTAGTTAGTGAAGATTTTCATCTGGCACACCTCCTTCATCCTGTAGTACTCCACAATATCACTGTGGATTGCTCTCTTAGAAGTCGAATTATCGAACTCCAGAAAACTGATGTGGGTGTGTTTCACATCAAGCGGAATATGAAAGAGAAAGAGACCAAGCACTTTAGGGTCGATGACAAAGGAATTCTCTGGTTTAATGATAGGTTTGTGGTACCCAAAGATAAAGAACTTAGAAATCAAATTATGGCTGAAGCCCATTCTTCTAAATTGTCCATCCATCCTGGTAGCAGTAAAATGTATCAAGATCTCAAGCTGTATTATTGGTGGACCAAGATGAAGAAAGAGATCGCAGCTTACGTGGCAAAGTGTGATAACTGTTGCAGAGTCAAGGCTATTCACATGAGGCCCGGATTATTGCAGCCACTCTCTATTCCTGGCTGGAAGTGGGAAGAAATTAGTATGGATTTTATTGTTGGATTACCCACTACCAAAAAGGGTTGTGATTCCATCTGGGTTATCATAGATCGTCTAACTAAATCCGCTCACTTTATTCCGGTCAAGTCTACCTATCACCCTCACAATTATGCTGAGATTTACTTCCAACAAGTGGTACGTCTCCATGGTGTACCCAAATCCATTGTTTTTGATAGAGGACCGCAATTCACGGCTCGCTTTTGGGAGTGCTTACATCAGAATTTTGGCACTCATCTAATCCGCAGTTCTGTCTATCATCCGCAAACATCAGGACAGACTGAGCGTGTTAATCAAATTCTTGAAGACATGCTTAGAGCTTGTCTTATCTCTTGCAAAGGCTCTTGGGAAGACTAGTTACCTCTCGCTGAATTCTCTTATAACAACAGCTATCAAGAGAGTATTAAAATGGCTCCTTTTGAAGCTCTTTATGGCCGCAAGTGTAGAACTCCTTTGAACTGGGTGGAACCTAGAGAAAGAAGATTCTATGGTATTGATTTTGTAAAAGAAGCCGAAGAGCAAGTCTGAACTATACAGAAGAATATGACTGCCGCTCAGGCTAGACAAAAGAGCTATACTGACAAGAGAAGAAAACCTATTGAGTTTGAAGTAGGTGATCATGTTTATCTGAAGGTATCCCCTATGAAAGGAGTCAAGCATTTTGGAATTAAAAGGAAGCTTGAGCCTCGATATGTTGGACCTTACTGCATTATCGAGAAAAGTGGAAGAGTAGCATATAAGCTCGATCTACCACGTGAAATGGGAGCTATATTCCCGGTATTCCATGTGTCCTAGCTAAAGAAGTGTCTCCGTATTCCCGAGGAAAGAATAGCGACAAGAAAAGTCAACTTGAAATCTGATCTTTCTTATGAGGAGAAGCCCGTGCAAGTCCAGGATACTCAAGAAAGAGTGACTCATACATGAGTGGTTAAGTTATACAAGGTAGTTTGGAGTAATCATAGTGAACGGGATGCAACCTGGAAGCGGGAAGATTATTTAAAGGAAAACTATCCAGCTTTCGATACTGATTGGTACGCTTTCCAAATCTCAGGACGAGATTTTTCTAAGGGGCGAGGGCTGTAACACCCTAGGTGTTTAGGCTTCCACTAAATTGCATGTCATTTCATAAACATGTGCATTATCTATGTCATCATGCCATTATCATTGAAACATACATATGCAACATTTTAAATTGTATGTGTTTCATGCTTGATTGCTTAGAGTGGTAGTAGTGCAACATGTGAATGTAACATGAAACTCTCGTACTTTGAAACATGGCAATATGGTAGTAATGTGGCAATTATAAAATGACAACAAGGTCTTGAAACATGTGAAACATTGCATTGCAACATATGAGTGAATTACTTGTTTTAGTTGCTTTATCACATGTGATCATTAAAGGTTGGTATAACAATTTGGTAAAGTGGTTGATCATGGTCTATTACACCTTAACTATACTTAGGTTACTTGTTGGGACATTGTTCATGTAGATCAAAATGACCAAAATGCCCTCAAGTGGAGGTTTGACTTGAATTGACCCTTGGAGTGTCACCGTTTGACTGATTCAAAAGTCCAAATTAGAGACTTTGCATGGCTGTGCACTCTTTACAAAAGTTGTAGCTAATTTATCAAGGAACAAAAGTTGTTTTATGGCCAACTCATGAAAATGTGTGGAACATGGTCAAACATGGCCCACAAGTCAGATTGCCATGCTGAATTCACACTTAGAATTTTTCCTAAGTCGTTTTGGCGATTTTCAGTTTCGAGTATCCCTATTTGGAGGCTTGTATCTCCCAATCCTAACCGAATTAGTCCAAGCTCCAATTAACAAAGTTGTTGTACTCACTTGGATCTTTAATTTTGTTAACTACACCATGAACCAGATCGCCACTGTTTGGGAGTTATAGATCATCAAAAGTACGCTGTCAGTCGGTCGTTGGATCACTGAATCGATGTTTCAGGCGAGCTACAGTGATCTCTGTTTCAGTAAACACCCAACACGTGGGGGACGCGCGTCGCCGGTCGCCTGACCGCGTAGGCCACGCGCCGCGGGCGCCCTGGCATGACCAGACGCGTCATGGAGCACCCCAGCGCCTGCCCAACCGAGTCGCCCGCTCCATTCTCATCTCTCGCCTCCCACAGCGCGCAGCACCGAAGCCGTCCGCCATTGCTAGCTGGACCTTCGCCCTCACCTAGCTCCCGCGTCCTGGCAAAAACGCGTCGCCCAGCTCTCCCAGAGTCTCGCCGTGTTTCCCTCTACCTCCTCCACCCCACCGTCGTGCCAATTTCGCCTTGGTAAGGATGAAATGGCCGTTTTTCCCCACCACCACCTTGTCGGACCTCGCCGGAGTTAGCACTCCATGCGGCCAGCTCTCCTCGCGCCATTGCCGTCCCTCCTCTGCCTTGCGCTAGGTCTAAGGAGCACTGAGGAAGCTCGTAGGGTCACCGTTAGGGGCCGCGACGCCGTAGTTTCGTCGGAGCCGGTCAAGCCGCGGCCGAGCGCTGCCATGGCCATCGCCAGCCCCTCTAGCTACGTTATTTGCTGAAATAGATGGTTCCCCTATGTCCGCTTGGGTGAGGCGAAACCGTTGGCACCGTTGCCTTCGCCGGAGTTGCCACCGGCGGCGAGTTGCGCCGTCGTCTTCCTCCGCTCCCCTGTCTGTCTCGCTGACGCGTGGGCCCCACCCGTCAGTCGCCGCGGCTGAAGCGGGAGCCCAGCGTGGGCCGCGCCAGTGCGCTTCGTGGGCCGCCGTTTCCTCGGGCCGGCCCAACAGCAGTGAAATGATTTCTTGTTTTGTTTTGTTTATTTTGTTTTTCACATAATTGTGTGCATGATTCAAAAATGTGTAACTCGAGTTTGGTAGATCCAAATGCTATGGTTCCAATTTTGTTGAGTTCCTAGTAATGTCTAGTATTTAATAAAAATATTATATGAGCACATGTTTTAGAAATTCTGGATGAATTAAATAGGACTTTGAAATGTGTTTTTGGATACATGCAAACTTGTTTGAATTTTATCTTGAGTTTCTGTGGTCCAAAAATTATGAAATTTTGTGGGTAATCTATTATTGCTTAGTGGAAGCTCTGGTTAAAATTTCAGAGCTAGTGCATGTGTAGTTTTTGAGGTATAGAATTTCCTTTTATCAATGGATGGATCTTGTGTGAATTTTTCATAATTTTTCTATAGATCCAGTAAAGGTAAAATTTGGTGAGTGCTATTCTTTTGCTTAAATGATACTAGGAAAAATGTGAAATCTGTTGCTTGACACTTTTCATTAGGGTTTCCTAATTATGCTAAAAATAGGCATGCCACCTGTTATTTTGGATACAACAAGTTTTGCATGCTCAATGGCTTTGAAATTTTTATGGTAGTCTATGTGAAGCATGAGATAGCTACTGTAATTTTTGTAGATTTTTATGAATAGTTTTACTATATGTTGCTTTAATCACCTAATTAACTAAATAAATTAGAAAAGGATATTAAATGATTTATTTAGAAGTTGGCATTATACTTTCTAGTGTTCCTCTGGTATGTGTAACAAGTTGGTAAACTTGGTTTGATCAAATTAGGCTTTTGCATCATCATTAAATAATTAAGTTAGTAACCCTGTCATTGCGGGATAGATTCTAGGTTTACTGGAATTTGATTTGGTTAACTTAAGAATCATGCTTTGATGTTTACAAATGAATTGTAGAGAATTTCATAAGCTTTCCAGAATGTCCTCTTGCAAGTCATTTGGATTTGTAGAACTCTGGTTGTGATTGAATTAAGGGACTATTTGTGTGCATATGAAACTTTAAATATTGATTTATGTATGTCTTTACTATTTCTAAGTTTGTGGTAATGTTCCTAGGTGTTAGGCCTTTAACTGAAGATGAGCATCTTTATCTTAGGTTATGCAAGTTAGGTAAGTTGATCTTGTTCCTCGAATTCTTAATCGGTAAACGAGTGTCCAGTAATGTTTTCGTCAAACACTTACTGTGATTCATTCATCATGAGCATCATGTCATTCCTTATGCATCCATGATATTTATCTCGTGCATCGGCATGCAATAGGTGTACCGGAAGGAGTGACCCTGCTGGAATTTGAGGAAACGAGCGAGTAGCAGCAGCCGACACCGGAGGTTCAGGAGGTGCAGCCTTCAGAAGAAGTGCCAGACGAGGTCGCCGTTGAGTGCCCAGATCACGGTCCGTGCAACTTTGTGAAAGGCAAGCCCCGGAGCATATTAAGCCTCCTAATTTCCGAAATGCAGTTACAGTATTATTATTATATATCTATATATATATATTGTTGCATTAAGTTTAGGTGTTGGATGCAAACTATTGCTGCATTGGTTACCCAATCCTTGTCCAGATATTGTTACCCTGAATCCTATGTAGCTCAGGCTCGTGTAGTGCTTAGCCCTGCTTAAACGCGGTAGAAGTCGGGTGATTTCCTGTCACCTGCGAGATATAGGAAGATACATATGGCACGGTTGGCTATATTTGCTATCGTGGAAAAGAACCAGTCTTAATTTGAAATGAAGACCGGGCGGAGGCTTGCCGGTTTTGCGTGTGACTCCGTCCGTCAGGTCGCTTAAGGACTGATTCTTGGAGCCTTTTTCATTCATGTTGAACGCATGCCTCTCTCTTAGTTGGCCGTGTCCAAAGACCGACCGCGGAAGCCGAGTAGCTCACCTCAGGTGGGAGTCGATAAGTATAAAGTGCGCCTCGGAAGGAGCCATAGGCGTGAGTCCAAGGGCCAGGTGATTTAAAAGTCCCGATCGTCCCTGGCGTAAGGGTAATCCCGAGAGTGTCTTGGCTGATCGATCGAACCCGTGAATTTGGTTCCTGAGTTGTTCCAAAGGTGACCCACGGCTACCCTTGCAAAGTATGCCAGGGTGAGAGTTAGGAATACCCCCTCAGCTGAGTTGTAATTCGATTCGAGTCGCCGTCTCTCCCGGTTAGTGAGAACTTGACGGGCTTATCTCCAATGTAGATGCACTAAATAACATAATGGTTTAGAAATGATGATATGATGATGACAACCTTATTATACCTGCTATGGTTAATATTGTTTGCTCCTAATAAGTGAGTGCTCTAGTACATGTGCTAATGTAGTGGACGATGTAAATGATGATAAGCTTGATGCTAAGTTTAAATTTGGTTACTATAATCATAAGCTCTTTTATGCAATCTGTGTCCAGCTAGCCCACACGAAAAGCCTTGCATGATCCTTGGTGTCTTTTATTTCGGTTTTGTCGGGTAAGTCTAGTGAGTACCTTCTCGTACTCGTGGTTTATCTCCCACCACATTGCGGATGACCGGTTCCACTTTGGTTGTTGCAAGCAAATCGCCTTCTCCCGGTGGGGATGAAGACTAGGTCGTTAGGCGCGGTCTCTACTAGTTCTCGTACCTGATAATGCTTTTGTGGGACATGACTCAGATCTGGCAATGTATTTGAAACTATGAAGTTATGTACTAAACTATGTTGCTTCTGCGCATTTGAACTGGGTTTGTAATATTTTATTTGAACTCTGATGGATGTAATCCGAATGCTACTTATGAAATGTTGTAACGGATGATGTGTTGTGTTGAATCACTACGATCTTGGTTTGTATGTCGAGAGTTGGTTGAAATCCTTCGTGATTTCTGGACTACCGGGATTATGGGAGCTTAAGTACAGGAATTTGATCGCTTCGGTGATTGTTTTTGTACTTACGTTCTTATGATTTGGTCGGTTCTGTTACAAACATGACCCCGGCCATAGTCATTGGCAAGATAGTGGCATTTAAAATGTCATGCAAGATGGGTCAAGAAGAAGCCTCTTCATCAAGCAAAGGCAAAGCTCTTGCATGTGGCAAGAAAAAGAAGATGAAGGGCAAGCAAGTTGAGACAAGCTCAAGCTCAAGCTCCTCAAGTGAAGATGAAGAAGAAGATGAGGACGACGATGATGATGAAGATTCAAGTGATGATGATCAATCTTCCTCCTCCACCTCCGACCTTAATGAAGAATCAATGAAACTAATCAACAAGGTGAAGAAGATGATCCAAAGGCTCAATGTCAAGGGTGTGCCCATCCAAATCCAAGATCTCATTTTCACCAATCAAAGAAATGAGCAAAGAAAGAGAGAATGCTATGGATGCGGCGAGTTGGGGCACTTTGTGGAAGTTTGTCCAAATAAGCCCACACCCAAGACAAAGAAGAAGGCATGCAAGAACCAAGCCCTCACATCAATAAGGTCATGTGATGATTCTTCAAGTGAAGAAGAACACCATAACAAGAGGCGAGGCCGTAAGCACTCATCATCAAGCTCTTCTTGTGTGTGCCTTATGGCACGAGGTAACAAAAGCTCATCCGCTAGTGACAGTGATAGTGATGATGAAATGCCTTCTTATGAAGAAATTGTGCAAATGGGATCATGATGGACAAAGACATTGCCAAGTGGGTTAGTGAATACTATGGACCCAAATTCCCCTTCCCATGTTAGGTAACTAGATTCAATTTACTTCAATTGGTATTAGATTTAAATTTTCCTACATTTAGTATCTTTTAGCATCTAGTTACTCTTCATGCCTAGGTTTGCATTTGAATTCTTATATCTTTTGTCATGCATACACTAGGTATATCATATGGTAGGCTTGCTCGATTTCATTCTTAACCCTTGGAGCAAACCTACATGGTTTAAAATTAGGAGCACGGCACATAGCTTGTCCTTCAATTGTTCGTCTAATATGTGCCAAAGTCTAAATTATAGATAATTTTTCCCGAATATCGTCTTCGAAAATGACCCTCACATTCATGTGATGTCATATTTCAAGTAGTATTTTTTATTCTAAAATCAATGTGCATGTTTTCTACAAGTATTCCATACTTGTGTGCACAATTTTAGGGGGAGGTTACTCTACAAGTTGGATGCCTTGAGACTAACACCTTTTCAAGCTTATCATGGGTGTAGTAGTCTTATTGCAAGGAAAATGGAGTCCCCAGAGTTAAGCATCATACTTCAAATATCCACCACCTATTGCAAGTGGTAGAAATCAAATTGGTTTCCACATATGGTATTTCTAAACCGATATCATTATGTTGATTTCATTTTGATATTTATATGCTTTCTCCATGCATTATATAGATTAAAATTCCCTTGAGCAAAAATTTGCCAATTATGCATATGCTTTGTCTTCTACCATATGTATACATATATTTAGGGGGAGCTTAGTCTATATAATGTGAGAGTCAAAATTTGTGATCTATTTCACTCTACCCTCAAAAGATCACAAGGTTTGACCCTCCCTTGTGCTACTAATGTCTTCCTTTTTAGTGTTTGATTCCAAAGGGGGAGAATTTATAGGACCAAAAGTAAGCATTAATTTGTAGTAATGGTCCAAGAAAGGGAGGATAGTGGATTATGGATTAGCCTATGTAATGGGGAGAATTTGTAGGAAGCAAGGCTTAAATCCATAATACCACATGGGGACATTTGCAAGGGCAAGATAAGTTTTTTATAGTCTTACAAGTAGTATCTTTTAGCATCATATAATCTTGCCCCTTGCATTGCATCCTAGCAAGTAGGTAGTTTTTAAATTTCAAAATTTTATTATTTGCTTGGTTTGGTCGTGTTGTCATCAATCACCAAAAAGGGGGAGATTGTAAGGAAAATGGACCCTAGGCCCATTTACTTTGGATTTTGGTGCTTGATGACCAACACAACCAAATTGGACTAATGAATTTGCAAGTGATTGTTTTGTAGTTAAATAGGATGCAAGACGTGACTTGGACAAAGGCGACGTGATGATCAACACCTCAAGCAAGACCTTAGGAGCACAAGAGAAGACCCAAGATATCAAGCAGAGTCCAAGCATGAAGATAGGAACCAAGCCGCACGCAAGATCACAAAGAAACGAGCTCACAGCAGCGACCGAACGCTGGACTGGACGCTGACGAAAAGCGACCGGACGCTCCGATCAGGGGCTCGGCAACAGCCGCAGTGACCGGACGCTGGCGGCAAACCGACCGGACATAGGACAACAGCGTCCAATCGAGTACAGAGAGGTTCTAGAGCAGCGAATTTGTGACCAAACGTGTCCGGTGGCAAGTGACCGGACGCTGGCAGCATCCAATCAGTTGTTCGTGGCTCCAACGGTCGAGACGACCGGGCGTGTCCGATCAGGACGACTCCAGCGTCCGGTCAGTAGCAGAAAAGCGGGATTTTGTCCCCAACGGCTACTTTCTCAGTGGGGCTTATAAATACAATTCCCAACCGGCCATTTGGCAGGTGTGGAGCTAAGGAAACATATCAAGGGTGTTGATACACCATTTTAGTGATCTCCACTTGCATAGTGCTTAGTGTTTCATTAGGTGATTAGCGTAGATGCTTTGTGAAGTGCTTAGGTTGATTAGACCACCGCTTATGTGCTTGCTCTAGGTTTAGGCCTAGTGTTTAGTGAGGTTTGTACACCTCTTACCACTCGGTGCTTGCGCGCACCATTGTTGTACACCGGAGGGGCTTGTAGTCTTGCGAGATCACACCAACCACGTTTGTGGTGTGGCCGCCACCATGTACCAGAGGGAACAAGGGCCGCAATGTTTTGGCCAAAAGCTTGATAGTAAAGACGGTGGGGAGCATCCGGGAGAGGCTTGTCGGAAGGCACGTCGGAGACCCACTTGCGCGTGGGAAAGGCCTGAGGCTATCCACGGAGTTACCCGACTGGGAGCTTGGCTCTTGTGAGGGATTCCTTGCGAGGGGCTCCAACGAGGACTAGGGGGAAGCTTGTGTGCTTCTCGATACCTCGGTAAAAATGCTGGAGTCGTCGATGGGAGTTTGCATATCTCTACCTTGCTCTTTAGCTTCCGCATTTACCTTAATTGTATTACTCCTTTGGCGGTAGATATAGCAACACACTAGCAAAACCATAGTTGCACATTTAGATAGTTTATCTTTTGCATAGGTTTTGCTAGGGTTAGAAAAAGAGACCATAGCTTAGAGTTAGATTTTTAAGTTACCTAATTCACCCCCCCTCTTAGGCGTCACGGTCCCTTCAGCACTAGATGATTGAGTTGTCCGATGAAATCTCCCCTCTTAATAGTACAACCATCTATCCTAAATATGATCACACTCTCTATAGTGTCTTGATCACCAAAATAAAAATACTCCTATCAAATATACCTTTGCCTTGAGCCATTTTGTTTTTTCTCTTTCTTCTTTGCCGTGTGCCACAGGAATTCGGCAAAGCCCACAAAATACTCGGCAAAGGCTTTGCTGAGTGTAACACTCGACAAACAGCACACGACATCTACAGTATTGGCAAACGTCTCTTTGTCGAGTATTTTCTATCGGGCACTAGGCAAATACTTTGCCAAGAGCTGAAACCGACACTCGGCAAAAAAAGTAATGCGACAGCGCGAAGATGGTCATGGCTCGTTTGCCGAGTGTCCCGGACCTGACACTCGGCAAACCTGCCATCTTTACCGACTGTCAAATCCCGGGCACTCGGGAAAACTGCCTTCTTTGACAAGTGTCAAATATTGGAGACTCAGCAAAGACTAGCCTAGAACGTACAAAAGTTGGCTTCTTTGCCGAGTGTCAAATCCTGGCACTCGGCAAACCTTCCATCTTAGCCAAGTGTCAAATACTAGACACTCGGCAAAGACTGGCCCAGAACGTACAAATGTTGGCTTCTTTGCCGAGTGTCACAGCGTAGACACTCGACAAAGAAGCTATTTTAGACCCAGAATGCACAGAAATTTACCACGTGTCCGCTTTGCCGAGTGGTTTTACCCTGGCACTCGGCAAAAGGCCACTTTGCCGAGTGTAACACTCGGTAAAGCGACCATATATTCCCTGTTTTTATTATTTGGTCACGTATAATGTACCCCACTCAAATAAACATTACAGGCATCACACATAGTTCACAATAAGCATCACAGGCAGTTCATATAGATATATCGACAACACATAAATGCAAATAAACTTCAGAATCACTAGTAGGTGAAAGCTCTAGTTTGGTTTTGGTGAATTGATGAAACCCTAAGTGCTAACCTAGTTTATCAAGTGATCATGAGATAGGTAGCACATTCCAAGTGGTGAAGCAAATGAAGATTATGACATGATGATGGTGATGCCATGGTGATGATCAAGTGCTTGGACTTGAAAAGAAGAAAGAGAAAAATAAAAGGCTCAAGGCAAAGGTATAAATGGTAGGAGCCATTTTGTTTTGGTGATCGAGACACTTAGTGAGTGTGATCACATTTAGGATCGATAGCCGTACTATTAAGAGGGGTGAATCTCGTATCAAAATGCGGTTATCAAAGTGCCACTAGATGCTCTAACTCATTGCATATGCATTTAGGATCTAGTGGAGTGCCAACACCCTTGAAAATGTTTGTGAAAATATGCTAACACATGTGCACAAGGTGATACACTTGGTGGTTGGCACATTTGAGCAAGGGTTAGGAACTTCACCGGCGGAGTGTCCGCCCGTAGAGTGTGGATTGTCCGACGGTGCCACCGGCGCTCTATACAGAAAATACGAAGGCCACTGTAAGTGACCGAACGCTGGTCTCGGTTGGACCGGCGCGTCCGGTCAATGGCAGCAGAGGGCGCGCTGTTTCAGTCTCATGACCGAACGCTAGCGCGAAAACTGACCGGACACTCAGGGCCTGAGTCCGGTCAGTCTGATGTATGATGACATTGAGTGACCGGACGCTGGGTGTGTCAGGTCGAGCATGACCAGACGCGTCCGGTCGTGAAATCTCACTTCTAGATGCTTACTGGAAACGACCGGACACTGAGGTCCAGTGTCCGGTCACTTTGCAGCAGTGCGTCCGGTCATCACTTGACCGTTGGGATCGGACGCTTAGTATTTGAAGAGAGGGGACACGTGGCGTGCATCGCACGACCGGACGCTGGAGTCCTGTATCCGGTCGATATGACCAGAGCGTCCGGTCACCCCGTGTTGTGCCCAGTGAAGGGGTACAACGGCTCTATTTCATGGGGGCTTCTATTTAAGCCCCATGGCTGGCTCAAGCTCACTCTCTTGGCCATTTGCATTAACATAGCAACCTTGTGAGCTTAGCCAAAGCCCTCCCACTCATCTCCATCATAGATTCAACATCTTTGTGAGATTGGGAGTGAATCCAAGTGCATTGCTTGAGTGTTTGCATCTAGAGGCACCTGGTGTTCGTGTTTCGCTGTGGGATTCGCTTGTTACTCTTGGTGGTTGCCACCACCTAGATGGCTTGGAGCAGCGAGGATCATCGAGCGGAGGTTGATGATTGTCTCCGGCTCCGATCGTGGTGATTGTGAGGGGTTCTTGACCTTTCCTCGGCGGAGAGCCAAAAGGTACTCTAGTGAATTGCTTGTGGCTTATGTGATCCTTATCTTGTGTTGGTTGTACGGCACCCTATTGAGGGTTTGGCATGTGATGCCAATTAGCGCGTGAACCTCCAAGTGAGTGAATCGCCATAATGAGGACTAGCTTGCCAGCAAGCAAGTGAACCTCGGTAAAAAATCATTGTGTCGTCATTTGATTCCGAGGTGATTGGTCTTCATTGTTATTCGTTCTTGTGATTGTTTGGATCCTTCCTCAACACGGTGGTATAACCTTTTTGCTCACTCTCTTTACATTACCGCAAACTAGTTGTCAAGCTCTTTAGTGTAGCTAGTTGTGAGAGCTTGTTAGTTTGCTTAGTGTGGCTCTTTAGTTAGCTTTTGAGAGCACACTAACTTAGTGTAGTGTCATAACTATTGTGTGGATAGAAACTATATAAACTAGAATTATGGTAGGTGGCTTGCTATTTTAGTAGGCTAGCGCAACACTTGCTTCACCTCATAATTGTCTAACCGACGTGTTAAGTGTTGTTGTAGAAATTTTTAATAGGCTATTCACCCCCCCCTCTAGCCATTAGGACCTTTCAGTAGGTTCATTCACAACCACAAATAGTCACAAGTAGTCACAGGTAATCCACAAATACAAATGCAAATAAAATCACAAGTAGTCACTTAGGCCACGAGTTCCACTGCGACCACGCTGGGTCATGAGGCTTATTCGATGCCGCTGATTGATTCAGCATAAAGGAGAAGAGATTGCATGTGTGAGACAAGATTGAACAACACGTATGGTCTCTCTGCTGCCTAATTAGTATAACCCTTGCAATTATCAGCAATATCTTCTCAGTTGCATCGTGCTCTAGTATGATTGCTTAAGTACTAGTTGGTCACAAACATATAGCATTAGTCACTAAGTTTCTAGTGTCTGGGCATCTTTGTAAGATTGATTCTATATAAACTAGAAACAATGATTATAAGGTTGTAAAGTAACTCACAGTGCCTGAAACAATATTTGGAGCAAGTTGAGGAGGAGGGACTGGCTTCGGTGGCGGAGGTTGACTGATTGCAGCATAAACACCCCTCATATATTCAACCATCTGCAGCCACTCTGCCTCCATCCTCTGTCGCTCTGGCTCCATCCTCTGCCTCTCTGATTCCGCCCTCTGTCGCTCTGCCTCCATCTTCGCCTCTAGCTCCTATCAGCACCTCGTTTCTGGTTCCAGCTGAGCCTAAAATATTTCATCCCAATTTTACAATGTAATAGAAAAGTACGTAAAAATCAATGAATGATGAATAAAACAGAAATAACCTGGAGTGCGTTCATTTGGAACCGTGTAGAGTCCGGTCATGGGCGTATCGCCGGGCTGAAACTTGTGCTCCGTGCTCGAATTTGGGAGAGAGTGGGAGTACTGGCCGTGTCGATTGTGCCATCATCAATCTAGAACTGGTATGCGCGCCTCACTCTAAGAATTTCCGCGTGGTATTGGATCACGGCCTGGATGCGCGCCTCGTAGTGCATGTCCTTGACGAGTTTCTTGGTGGCTTTGTTAGCCACAGCATCCGCATTGGCCTCATATCCCTCCTCGCATCTAAAGAAATCTTGCATATAGACGTGATGTATCCAGTCATTATTTTAAGAATGTCCAATCAATGCGATGCATTGAGCAATGTAGTGTGAGAAAGACTTACCCAAAGCTCGGCCTTGACACGCTGCGCCTTGTACATTATTTCAGTTTGCTTTCGTGTGTGCGCTCAGATTTAGGTACTTATGTAGTTATGTTTTCCTATCTTTTACAAAATTTCCCATTTTAATTACCTAATGTTACTGTTCTTTGCGAGATCACATATTGGGATTCTCATGTACGTGTTCTAAAACATAGGCAACTTGCCTTTGCATTCAAACATAATTTTAGGACTGAAACCATTACTTAGTCTGTACTACCTGTTTACCAGGTCCAACTTAGTTCAATACAACCATATTTTGCACCTGGCATCAATTGACATTGCTAGTGATCAACACAAAATTGCTGAGGGCACACTGGGAGGAGGGGCTTACTAGCGGGGGCACGGGTGAGGACGCTGGCCACCGGAGAGCGTCGGCCACCAGGGGAGTCCACCGGGGGGGCCCGGCTGCCAGGGGAAGGCCCCGGCCGCCAAGGCTTTGGGGGGCGGTGAGGGGCCCGGCGTAGAAAAAGCCTGGCGATGGGGGCGGCCCGACGATGGGGGCCAGGGCGGTGGCGGCGGTGGGTGCATGGGTGGCGGCGGCGGTGGGTGCACGGGCGGCGGTGTGTGTCTGGTGCGTGCATGTGTGTGAGGCGCGGGGGTGGCCAGTGCACCCTAAATCGAAACGGTTTGCTGAGTGCCCACGATCTAGCATTCGGCAAACCTAGGCTTTGCCGAGTGCTACATCGTGGGCACTCAGCAAACCCCTTTTGTTTTTTTCCAATTTCCAAACGCTGGAAAACTGTAGAAAACTGTGCGTGGTGGGGCCGGGTGGGGGACTTTGTCGAGTGTCCCCTATATGACACTCGACAAACCAACTTCATATTTCATGCATATTTCTTCTCGTTTTCCATAACGTGTTTTACTAAATTTGTTTCAATGTACTTTGAAAATACCTAGTCAAATTCACTCAACAATGCATATTTGATTTTTCTAGGAATATTATTCCATTATTTTATGCAATTATAGCTCAAATTCAATTTATATCAATTAAAATTCTATAATTACAGTTAAAAAATTAAAATTATCAAACGAATCTAAAAAATTACCAAAATTTGACATGAACTAATCTATGTTGTCTATTGCCTATAAAAAAAGTTTTGAAGTCAAACCCCAATTCGACCGTCACTTTGGCTCCAAATCTTACCGAATCCTTCTCAATGCTACGATTCTTGTTTTGAGATGCTTTGGTTTGTAAACATCGTATATGACAAATTGTGCAACACCTTATCAATTTTTTACCACAGCCTCCACATATGATATCATGAGATCTTAACAAATCTCATGATTTTCAGACTTCGTTTGCTTTTTTTAGAATTTAGCAACCTCTCGGCCACACATTCGTGGTCGTGTTTCCTGAACAAGATGTTCGAAATTTCTTTTTATTTCTAGGGTAAGGCCTCACACTAGACTCAATAACTTGAATACCATTTTCCTACTCATTTTATTCTATTATTTGAATCACTTGCAGTTCAAATTTGACTTATACCAAAAAATTCCTTGAAATGCAATAATTTAATTAAATATAGCAAACAGATCTAGAAATATATCAAATCCTAACATGGAGTACCACATGTTGTATGTGGAGAGTAGAAAAAATTTCAAGGTTAGAAGAGAAAAAAACTTATTATTTCATGCAGTTATAGCTTGAATTCAATTTATATTAATTAAAATTCTATAATTGCACTTAATAAATTAAAATTATCAAGCGGATCCAAAAAATTTCCAAAATTACACATG
This sequence comes from Miscanthus lutarioriparius, assembly GCA_904845875.1. NCBI lineage: Eukaryota > Viridiplantae > Streptophyta > Magnoliopsida > Poales > Poaceae > Miscanthus > Miscanthus lutarioriparius. The sequence continues at coordinate 69,430,005 of CAJGYO010000001.1, read as the reverse complement.
AATCAATCTATATTCTCTATTGCCTATACAAAACATTTTGAAGTTAAACCCCAATTCGACCGTCACTTTGGCTCCAAATCCTACCGAATCCTTCTCAACGCTACGATTCTTCTTGTGAGATACTTCGGTTTATAAACATCGTACGTGACCGATTGTGCAAAACCTTCTCATTTTTTACCATGACCTTCACGTATGATATCATGAAATCTTGACAAATCTCATGATTTTCAGACTTCGTTTGCTTTTTTAGAATTTAAAAACCATTCGGCCACACGTTCGTGGTCGTGTTTCCTGAACAAGATGTTCAAAATTTCTTTTTATTTTCTAGGTAAGGCCTCACACTGGACTCAATAACTTGAATATCATTTTCCTACTCATTTTATTCTATTATTTGAATCACTTGCAGTTCAAATTTGACTTATACCAAAAAATTCCTTGAAATGCAATAAATTAATTAAATATAGCAAATAGATCTAGAAATATACCAAATCCTAACATGGAGTACCACATGTTGTATGTGGAGAGTAGAAAAAGTTTAAAGGTCAGAAGAGAAAAAACTTATTATTTCATGCAGTTATAGCTCAAATTCAATTTATATCAATTAAAATTCTATAATTGCACTTAATAAATTAAAATTATCAAACGGATCTGAAAAATTACCAAAATTGCACATGAATCAATCTATATTCTCTATTGCATATACAAAAAGTTTTGAAGTCAAACCTCAATTCGACCGTCACTTTGACTCTAAATCCTACCGAATCCTTCTCAACGCTACGATTCTTCTTCTAAGATACTTCGGTTTGTAAACATCGTACGTGACAGATTGTGCGAAATCTTGTCATTTTTTTACCATGGCCTTCACGTATGATATCATGAGATCTTGACAAATCTCATGATTTTCAGACTTTGTTTGCCTTTTTTAGAATTTAAAAACCATTTGGCCACACGTTCGTGGTCGTGTTTCCTGAACAAGATGCTCGAAATTTCTTTTTATTCTCTAGATAAGGCCTCACACTTGACTCAATAACATGAATATCATTTTTCTACTTATTTTATTCTATTATTTGAATCACTTGCAGTTCAAATTTGACTTATACCAAAAAAATCTTTGAAATACAATTAATTAATTAAATATAGCAAACAGATCTAGAAATATACCAAATCTTAACATGGAGTACCACATGTTGTATGTAGAGAGCAGAAAAAGTTTCAAGGCCAGAAGTGAAAAAAACTTATTTATTTGCCAAGTGCAAAAAAAACACTCGGTAAACTTATTTCTTTGCCGAGTGTTGGAAAAAACACTCGACCAACTTATTTTTTTGCTGACCGCCACTAACGGACACTCGGCAAACTCCTAACGACCGACACACTAACTGACGGATGTCCACGTGGCGATTTTTTTGCCAAGTGTCTCTGTTTTGCCGAGTGTTTTTTCTTAGTTTGTCGAGTGTTTTTTTTAGCACTCGGCAAAGAGTTTATTTTCCGAGTGCCATTATTTTACCGAGTGTGTTTTTTGCAGCACTCGGCAAAGAGCTTGTTTACAGAGTGCCCGATAGAATGCACTCGGTAAACATTTTTGCACTCGGCAAATATGCTCTTTCCGGTAGAACAACGTGCTCGAGACGGAGAACAATCATCTTTGCCAGCAACTCGAGCAATCTTCTAACATATAGCAGACTCAGGTGCCGATCACCCACCCGACGAGCAACCAAAACTTGGTCGATCGCTCCTAGGGAACGGTTAGGTTACTCCAATCGGCTGCTAGGGCTGGACAGAAAACGTTCTCGACTACTCGAGTGCCGGCTACAGATTAGGAGACTCACGAAGCTAGCCGCGCGTTGGCATTGCGCGATCGCTAGCAATGCCCCTCAGGGGCTAAGGGTACGTTAGCCAATCGAAGGACTAGGCGCCCACCGACCCGAGCGTTGCCCTAACCTGATCCACGATCGATTGGGAAGAGATTATGATGCAAGCCTGGTCATTGACATGTGACGATAGGAACAGGAAACTCGCAATCCCACATACCAAGTAGGCAATCCTCGTCCTATGAACATCAGTGGCAAGCGGGACCACTTGTTCTAGAAGCATGGTCAACCATCGGTGACCCTCAAGTATGTTATCCCAAATGCCGTCCCTGATGACCGCAAGAGATAGGTTTATCGTGACATGTTCGAACAGATCATGAACAGTCTTATCAAAACCATGGTTTCCCTGTGACCCGCCTCACCAAAGACTACATCGCCTGTAGGCTACATGTCGCTCTAGAAGACCAGAGGTGCTCAGCACAGGATGGATATCAGGGTTATGGCGATGATGATGAGGGGAGCGATGCAACCACCGGATGTGTGATGCTCATATTTGGCGACCCCTAGGCCTATCAAGATCAAAGACTCTAGAAGCTGACCCACAGGCAGGTCTACGCGGCTGCATCGGCTACCCTGCTATATCTACGCTGGTCCGAGCGGCTAATAATCCTTCCCATCCATGTTTTTTATGAGAGATTGCTCTAAACAGCATAACATCCATTGTAACACCAAAATGTTTTGTCATGGTACATTTATGGTATTCTGAACTACACGATGCTCTTTAGAGTGACATTATGATATAACCCAATGCTGGGATACACAGATGACAATACCAGATCTATCTTGGAAGCATAGAACAGTAATACAAATACTAATTTAACTACATGCCAGCATGAATGTCAGGTTCTTATTCTGAAACAGAGTGGCTATCAGTTTGAGTCTGAAACTAAAAACACCTATTCGATGGTGGAAAATGGCTTGATGATGTCGGGTTTTCAAATGGATGACGTGTATCGTTCTTGTGCGTTCAACAGTGATCGGATGGTCCTGGTTTTATTTACAGTAGTTATTACTGCGTGTCTTGGTTGAGTGGATGAAAAACTGTTGTCCTGTTAGAAGTTAATTACTGTCCTTTGGAAGGGATTTGCACCTGCACGTATGTGGATATCACTTTTTCGGTTTTTTCCTCTCCTCTTTTTCCCATGGATGATTCCCCATGGTGGTCAGCACCATCATCAAGACTATGAAGATGACGAAGATCCTCATGGATGGGTAGTGGCATCAACATCCTTTAGGCCTACTTTGGCAGTAGTCTTCCCCGCGTGGAACCCAGAGATTTCCCTGGGCCAATCTGCCCCGTGCCAATCACCCCCGGGCCAAATCTTCGTGCTCTTTGGCAGCTGACCAACCCGAGGATCGCAGCCCGCTTCCCTTCGTTTTCCACACGGAAGCAATCCACGGGTGATGAGGCCAGGAGGGTTTCCCTATGCATCCCCTCGGTGAGTCGCGACCACCCGCACATGCGCAGCTCTTCCTCTGCTCACGCAGGAGTTGCAAGTCGCAAGGCCGCCGCTTTGGCATCCGGCCGTTGCCGTCGAATGGCATCTTGTCGCCGCCTCCCCTCCGCCTTCTTATCGCTTCGGCTCACGCCAATGGTGATCCCTCCTCAGCCTACATCTCTGTGCCTCCCGCTAGGGTTTAGGGTTTCTTGATCCTCTCTACTCACAGACTGTTTCTCATAGATCCTAGGGCCGCTGCCGCCACCTCGACGCCTGGCTACCTGAGCCTGATCCAGTTGTTAGGATAGGGCTTATTGGGCCAGCCGCATGGGTATTGATTATATGGGCTTATAGAGCTTGATCCCAGGGCTTATATGGTAGTTGATTTATTATTAGGCAAGGATCCACCTGATTGGGTATTGATTATAAATCCTAGGCTATCCTTGCCTACCGATTCCTAGCTATCTACCATGCTGCGCCGCTGTCCCCTGTGCCCAAGACCTTCCGTAGCGCCCTTGCTGCCCCAAGTTGGCATGCTGCTATGGAAGAAGAACATGTTGCCTTGCTGAAAAACCACACCTGGGATCTCGTGCCCCGGCCCCCTCGAGCTAATGTGGTAACGGGGAAGTGGATTTTAGGCACAAGTTCAATGCCGATGGGTCTCTTGAACGGTACAAGGCATGCGGGTTCTTCATGGATTCACCTAGGGCCTTGGTGTGGACTTCGCTGAGACGTTCAGTCCCATGGTAAAGCCAGCTACTATCCGCACGGTGCTCTCACTTGCTTTGTCTCATCAATGGTCGGCTTTGTCTCATCAATGGTCTGTTCACCAGCTTGATGTGAAGAATGCTTTTCTGCACGGTTCCTTGACTGAGATAGTCTACTGCGCACAATCATCTGGTTTTGAGGATCCCACCCATCCTGACTTTGTTTATCGGCTCAACAAGTCATTGTATGGGTTGAAGCAGGCTCCTCGTGCTTGGTACAGCCGGTTCGCTACATATTTGGTTTCCCTTGGATTTGTTGAAGCCAAGTCAGATACTTCACTCTTTGTCTATTGGCGTGGTTCAGATACTGCCTATCTGCTGTTTTATGTTGATGACATCGTCCTTACAGCTTCCTCACCGGGTCTTCTTCGACGGATTATTTCAGCCCTCTAGCAGGAGTTTTTTATGAAGGACCTTGGTGAATTGCATCACTTTCTAGGTATGCATGTTTAGCGTTGTGGCGATGGTCTTCTCTCCCAGCGGCAGTACAGGCTGGACATTCTTGATCGAGCTGGGATGGCAGAGTGCAAGCCATGTTCTACTCCGGTTGACACAAATCCAAAGGTCACTGCTACTGATGGTGCACCTGTGGCTGATGCATCTGACTTTTGCAGTCTTGCTGGTGCCTTACAGTACTTGACGTTCACTTGGCCTGACATCTCATATGCTGTTCAGTAGATTTGTCTACACATGCATGACCCTCGTGAACCTCATCTTGCGGCCCTCAAGCGGATTCTACGCTACGTCCGAGGCACTCTTCACTTGGGCCTTCTACTGCAACTATCTGTATCTATTGATCTTGTGGTCTACACTGATGCTGACTGGGCTGGTTGTCCAGATACACGCAAGTCCACCTCGTGCTATGCCGTGTTTCTCGGTGACAATCTCGTCTCCTGGTCCTCCAAGCGTCAGAACACCGTCTCAAGGTCTAGTGCTGAAGCTGAGTATCGTGTAGTGGCTAATAGTGTCGCCGAGGCCGCCTGGCTGTGCCAGCTCCTCCAGGTGCTCCACGCCCCTCTACGTCACGCTACATTGGTGTATTGTGACAACATCAGTGCGGTCTACATGTCCTCCAACCTAGTTCCGCATCAGTGCACTAAGCACATCGAGATTGATCTCCACTTCATCTGGGAGCAGGTTGCAATTGGTGACCTTCGTGTCCTTCATGTCCCGACTTCATCTCAATATGCGGACATCTTCACCAAAGGCCTCCCTTCTTCGGTTTTCATGGAGTTCAGGTCCAGTCTGAACGTGCGCAGTGGCTGACGATCAGACTACGGGGGCGTGTTAGAATAGGGCTTATTGGGCCAGTCGCATGGGCCTAGGCGCCTAGGGCTTATATGGTAGTTGATTTGTTATTAGGTAAGGATCCACCTGATTGGGCCTAGTCTTGTTTGTTTCTGACATGCCATTCTTGCATCATTGGGCTATTGAGGCTGCCATGTTTAAGGGACTTAGAGAACCTCAGTTGTGAAGGTGCCTCAACGAAGTCCCTGCAAGAAAAACCGCACTACGACACTATGAGAAAACTGCACAGTTATCTGAATTTGGGGTGTGTTGAATAGATTATTTCAACCATTGTGCCAACAAGAACCCAAGCATTGCCAGTTCCAGTAGAAGAACTTTACATTTTTTATATATGTTTATGGACTAGTTCATATAACCTCTGGTTTATGTCTATCTATTAGACGTAAAGGATGGAGACCATCTGTATCAATGCTATTATGACTTGGCTTTCACTAGATTTTAGATGATAGTTAGACATGATTTTAGATTTGAAATATTATTTATGTATTTGTATAGAGACTTATTCTAGAGATTTTCATGGTTCTGTGGTTCTAACATTGATCTGTGGTGAATTTCTTATATTATTTAACTTTTTCTGTTTTTCTTGATTTTTTACCATTTTTTTGAGACATTGTTTTCAATTCTTCAATGGTGACAAGCAGCTCTAGAGAAACCAATCAGCATCAGCTGAACTCTTGCTCTCGTGAGTCCTCACAATGGGATGCCAAACAACCACGGGAAAACTGCCCCCATACCTGGATATCTCCTCAGGGATTGTGGCGGGAATCAAATGTCCAAAAATATCAACGCGCGTGGTTGTTTTCCCGGGGTTTATTCACCCGTGCTGCCAAAGTAAGCCTTACCCGGATGCCTTCAACAAGCTTGACGTAAGGAAGCTGCATGCATCGTAGTCTCCCTTGGCATTGTCCCCGGGTGGCGTGTCATGCCCCTAAGCACAATATATCTCTCTTTAATATTCGGTGATGTGGTACACTACCAGAAGGAGACACTCTGAAAGGTCCTAAATAGCTAGAGGGGGTGAATAGCCTATAAAATTTTCTACACAGACACTAAAGCAACTTGTTAGATAACTAAATAGCGAAATGCAATTTTCTCTAGCTCTACTCAAAAGGCAAACCACCTACCAACAATTCTAGTCAATTATGATCACTAGGCACTCAATGGCTATATCTCTATTCTCTACACTAGTTGAGCTACCTAAGAAATAATTACAACTAAGAGGCTAAGCTACACAACTAGCTATAACTACCACAATCTCTACAAAAAGTAAATACACAATGTAATACAAGAGAGTGATAGAGGAGATAAACCGCCGTGGCAAGTGATCAATCAATGAATACCAAAGAATACCGAGGAGACAATGATGACACATAATTTTTCCTCTGAGGTTCAGTTGCTTGCCGGCAAGCTAGTCCCCGTTGTGGTGATTCACTCACTTGGATGCTCATGCGCTAATAGGCATCACACGCCTAACCTACAATCGGACGCCGCACAACTAACACAAGATAAGGATCCACAAGCCATGTGCAATCCACTAGAGTTGTCTTTCGTGATCTCCCACAGGGAAGGCACAAGAACCCCTCACAAGCACCACGATCGGAGCCGCCAACAATCACCAATAGCCGCTCAACGATCCTCCAATCACCGGGCCATCTAAGTGTCGGCAAACACTAAAAATAACAAGATCTCCACCAGCCCAAAATGCCCAACTAGTGCCACAAGATGCAAGACCACTAAGCAATGCACTAGAGGCTCTCCAATCTCACTCAAATGATGAAATCAAGTGTGCAAGTGAGTGGATTGTATTTGCTCAGCTCCCAAAGGGTGTACTCAGGTGTGGGAAGTGCCAAGAGAGTGGCCAAGGCCGGCCACCACCTCTATTTATAAGCCCACCAACAAAACTAGCTGTTATACCCCTTGGAGCAGTTTCTCCATGGGCACCGGACCGGAGGCAGTGGCACCGGACATGCCAAGGCGGCACCCCAACGGTCGAATTCCAATGACTAAGAAACTAGCCATTGATCATCGAACAGATGGTGGCGGTGGCACCACCCTAGGGGGGCGGTGACCACCCAGGCCAAACCACCAAAATCCCAAGTCTCGCCGGACAGGAGGCGGTGGCACCGGACATGCCAAGGCGGTGCCCCAACGGTCGATTTCCAATGGCTAAGAAACTAGCCATTGATCATCGGATAGACGGTGGTGGTGGCACCGCCCTAGGGGGGCAGTGACCACCTAGGCCAAACCACCAAAATCCCAAGTCTCTAGAAAAAAGCGATGGAGGCACCGGACATAGGGCGACGATGCCCATGGCGGTGACCACCCAGGTTTTCCCTGCTCTCTGGATAAAAGGGGCGGTGGCACTAGATAGCCCCCCGACGGTGCACCACCCTCACCATGGCGGTGTACACCGGTCACAGCGGTGACACCCCCTTCTTTGCTGCTAAGTCCCGAGGCCAAGTGGGCACCGCCCTAGGGATGGTGGTGGCACCGAACAGGCAGGGGCGGTGCCCCTAGGGCAGCACCCTGAGTCCGATGATGCCTCCTTTCTTCACCTTTGCCAAAGTGCTAACACTCCAAGTGTTCCACTGTCACATGCAAGTGTGTTAGTATTTTCACAATCATTTTCCAAAGGTTAATTACTTCTCACTAATTATGCACTAGGCCTAAATGCAATGCATGTATTCCAACACCTAGTGGCACTAGATGATCGAGTTGTCCGATAAGAGCTCCCCTCTTAATAATAAAACCATCTATCCTAAATATGATCACACTCTCTATAGTGTCTTGATCACCAAAACAAAAATGCTCCTATCAAATATACCTTTGCCTTGAGCCATTTTGTTTTTTCTCTTTCTTCTTTTCCATGTGTAGAGCTTGATCACCAGCATCACTTGTCCACCAACATTACCGTGGACTTCATCTTTGCTCCATCACTTGGCTTGGACCAACCTATCTCAATTCCACACTTAGAGCATAGGGTTAGTTTAAATGGGTTTCATCAATTAACCAAAACTAAACTAGAGCTTTCAATCTCCCCCTTTTGGTAATTGATGACAACCCTTTCACAAAGATATGAATTGAAATCATTTTGAATCCATGTTGCTTGCCCAAGCATTTTTACCATGTGTAAAGGATTTGGACAAGTTTCATGAACCTGAATTGGTAGCATTTGCTCCCCCTACATATGTGCTAAGAGTTTGGATTGAAGCATGCACATATGCATAAATAGGAAAAGTGGGAGGGCGTTGTCTACCAAATGATGCTAAGGTGTAAGAGATGGACCTTTGAAGCGTGATACCAATCGGAGTGCATTAATAATACCATCCTTAGCACCATTGTTAGTTAGATAGCTCTTGCAAAACACAAACACTAGATACCTCGTGAGATCAACATTATAAGCAAGGCTCTAGTACCACTTGTAAATAAGCAAGATAAAATCTAACTATCATCCTATGCATGCTAGTTTTTCATTTCATCAATCAATCCTACAACTAGCATACATCATACAAGCATGAATATTAAATTTTAAAACTTGTGACATGCAAGCATACATATGTAGATGCACATTCAAATGCAACATTCAAGTTTATGAGCTTGCTCCCCATACTTGTGTGCTTAAATTTTAATCGATCCCCTTCCTTTGTTATTTCTCTATCTCTCCCCTTGTCTTTGTGAACTACTTCTCCCCCTTTGTCATCAAAGACAACAAAAGGTGAGCTCCAATTTTAGATAGATTAGGGTGAAAGTGAGGATCATTTTCCCAAATTTGGTTCAATCTAGATCACTTGCCAAAGAAATTTAACTCGGTTTGATCCAATGGCAAGCTTCTTCACACCTCATTTCAAGGGTTATCTTGACAATGCTGAGTTAAACACTTATAGATCATTTTCTAGATCAAAAACTAGGTTCACAAGCCCACAAACATGTCATATGCTACCACTAGATCAAGTCAATCACATAAGCAATAGTGGTACCATACAAGCATCAAATTCATTTAATTTTCATGAATGAGCCTAAGACATGATAGGAATGTCTAGATGCACTAAACAAGTCCTTAGCAAAGGACGTATGCCGTGCCAATCAACTTTTACCTTGCTTTGCTCGAAGAAGAGGCACGCCATATAAGTGGGGGTGCATCAACACATATTTGAGAAATCCAATACGCTCAACTCATTCCTTAGCTTGCAAAACCTCTTCTCATCAAGTGGCTTGGTGAATATGTCGGCAAGTTGATCTTCGGTGCCCACACTCTCAATTGAAATGTCCTCTTTTTGTTGATGATCTCTTATGAAATGGTGGCGGACATCAATGTGCTTTGTTCTTGCATGTTGAACTGGATTGTTGGTTAGCTTGATAGCACTCTCATTGCCACATAGCAATGACACTTTCTTGAACTTGATTCCAAAGTCATTCAAGGTGGCCTTCATCCAAAGAATTTGTGTACAACAACTACTGACGGATATGTATTTGGCTTCAGCGGTTGATAATGCAACACTATTTTGCTTCTTTGCTGACCAAGATATATGTGATCTTCCCAACAATTGACATGTGCCCGATGTGCTCTTTCTTGCCACTTTGCATCCCGCATAATCAGAGTTGGAGTATCCAACTAACTCGAACTTTGCTCCTTTAGGATACCACAAACCAACATTTTGTGTGTGCTTCAAGTACCTTAATATTCTCTTTGTAGCATTCAAATGACTTTCTCTCAGTGAGGCTTGAAACCTTGCACACATGCACACACTAAACATGACATCTAGCCTTGATGCGGTCACATAGAGTAGGCTTCCAAGCATAGACCGATACAACTTTTGATCCACCATGTTGCCACTTGCATCATAATCCAAGTTGACATTTCTTCCCATTGGTGTACTAATGGCCTTTGCTTCGTTCATGCCAAACTTCTTGAGCATGTCTTTGATGTACTTGCCTTGACTCACAAATATACCATTCTTCAATTGCTTGATCCGAAGACCAAGGAAGTAACTCAACTCTCCCATCATGGACATCTCAAACTCATTGGCCATCATCTTTCCAAACTCTTCACAAAAGTCTTGATTGGTTGATCCAAAGATAATGTCATGCATATAAATTTGCAACATACAAACAAGTCATTTTCAATCTTTTTGGTGAAAAGTGTGGTGTCAACCTTTCCCATCTTGAACCCCTTAGAGAGGAGAAAGTCTCTCAACCTCTCATACCATGCTCTAGGTGCTTGCTTCAACCCATATAATGCATTTCTTAGCTTGTAAACATGGTTGGGCTTCTTGTCATCTTTAAAACCAGGTGGTTGCTCAACATAAACCAATTCATTGATGTATCCATTGAAAAATGCACTCTTCACATCCATTTGATAGAGCTTTATGTTGTGGATATAAGCATAGGCTAACAAGATCCGAATTGCTTCTAATCTAGCAACCGGGGCATATGTTTCTCCAAAGTCAAGACCCTCCACTTGAGTGTAACCTTGTGCTACTAATCTTGCTTTGTTCCTTACTACTATCCCATCTTGATCTTGCTTGTTTCTAAAGACCTATTTAGTTCCAATCACATTATGGTTTTTTGGTCTTTCAACTAACTCCCATACTTGATTTCTAGTGAAGTTGTTCAACTCTTCATGCATGGCATTCACCCAATCAACATTCTTCAATGCTTCTTCTATCTTCTTTAGTTCAATGGATGATACAAATGAGAAATGCTCACAAAATGAAGCCAATCTTGATCTTGTTTGTACACCTATAGAAATATCTCCAATTATAGTGTCCAATGGATGATCTCTTGTAATATTGGTTGGTTGGAGTATTGGAACTTGATTGCTTGCACTTGCTTGACCAATTGATTGATCCACTTGAGATGATGAGCTAACAACTTGTTGATCTTGCACATTGTCATGAGAGTCACTTGTATTTGCTTGATTTGCATCAACTACAACATTTGAGTTAGAGAGCACTTGAACTTGATCATCTTCTTCATCTATCACCTCTCTAGGCCTCAAGTCACCAACATCCATGTTCTTCATAGCATTTGACAATTGAGTCCCTCTAACATCATCAAGATTCTCATCTTCATCTTGAGAACACTTGGTTTCATTAAATTCAACATCATGAACTTTCTCAAGAGTACCACTTGCCAAATGCCAAACTCTATATGCTTTGCTAGTGGTTGAGTATCCAAGCTAGAACCCTTCATCACACTTCTTTGTCAAACTTGCTCAATCTAGTGCCTTTCTTCAATATGTAGCACTTGCAACCAAAACCCAAAAGTATGCAATGTTGGGCTTTCTACCATTCAAAAGCTCATAAGGTGTCTTCTCCATTATTGGGTGACAATAGTCAGTTGCTACAATAGCAAGCTATGTTGATTGCTTCAGCCCAAAAGGATTGACTCACATTGTACTCACTAAGCATAGACCTTGCCATGTCAATAAGTGTTCTATTCTTCCTCTCAACAAGGCCATCGAATTCCAAATTCATCACACAAATCATCAATTCTAGTATTCTTGGACTCACTACCATTGTCACTTCTAACTCTCTTGATGGTTGTCTCAAACTCATTGTGAATGCCCTTAACATGACAAATGATTTGAAAGTTACAAATACATCACTCTTATCCACTAGAAAGAATACCCATGTGTATCTAGCAAAGTCATCCACTATCACAAAGCTATATTTGTTTCCACTGATGCTAGTGTATTGTGTTGGCCCAAACAAATCCATGTGCAATAACTCAAATGCCTTGCTAGTACTCATCATGTTTTTCTTAGGATGGGTGTTTCCAACTTGTTTTCCGGCTTGACAAGAGCTACAAAGTATATCCTTCTCAAATACCACATCTTTCAAGCCTCTAACTAGATCATGCTTAACCAATCTATTCCATTGTTTCATTCCAATATTACCAAGCTTCTATGCCATAACCAACCCATACTAGACTTAGTGAACAAGCATGTTGACAATTGAGCTTCACTAGCATTGAAATCAACCAAGTATAGATTCTCATATCTAAAGCCTTTGAAGATCAAATTTGAGCCATCTACACTTATGATCTCCACATCATCTACTCCAAATATGCACTTAAATCCAAGATCACACAATTGAGCCATGGATAGCAAATTGAAGTTCAAGCTCTCAACTAGCAACACATTGGATATACTCATGTCATTGGATATTGCAATCTTACCAAGCCCCTTGACCTTGCCTTTGCCATTATCACCAAATGTGATACTATCAAACCCATTGCTATCATTGGTGTTGATTGAGTTGAACATTCTTGCATCACCAGCCATGTGTTGAGTGCACCCACTATCAAGAACCCAATGTCTTCCTCCGGTTTTGTAATTGACCTACAAAAGAATATCAATTCTTTTTAGGTACCCAAACTTGCTTGGGTCCTTGAAGGTTATTGACCAAGCTCTTTAGCACCCAAATAGCTTTCTTCTTTGAACCCACAATTGGTGTACTAATAAACTTAGCCTTAACTCCATTCACACCCTTGGTAAGCATGTAACAAGAATTAAATCTAATTGAGGATACATTTTGTTGCCAGTTCTTGTTCTTGCAATATTGCTCTACATGCCCAACTTTCTTGCATCTATTGCAAAACTGACCATTGTCTTTCACAAAGTTAGCTTTGGGAGTTGCAAAGGCCACCTTGCCTTTCTTGGGGTATAGCCCAATCCCTCTTTGTTGAGAGAAAATCTTAGGCTACCCAAGCACTTTAGCAAGCGGGCCTCACCACCATAGGCATTGCCTAAGGCGCGAGTGAGCTCATTGATGTTGACACCAAGGGTGACACACACAGAAAAGACCGCAAGTGCATGGTCGTCAGAGTAGCTTTTCACCAAGGAGTAATCTTGGGTATCGAATCCACATGGAACAAGGAGTGATCAAATTCTAGAACTACTAGGTTTCTATAGGTTTTGGGGAGAAAAGGAGTGGATTATTATGGTTTATTCTGTAACTATTACTTGAACAAGAGATGCTAAATAACAGCTACTTACCTCAGGGCACAACCCGCCTGCCAACTAGGAGGGTTAACTAGACAAGGTCTACCATGAGCCCTACGATTTAATAACTAAGCCTATCATGGTGGAATATAGAGGATAGACAGGGTTGTCACCACCTGCCACCTACCACAATCTATCTAGAGACTTAGCCATAAACACAGGTAAGGTATAGCCTAAGCACCACGCTTAATCTATGTGCTTACTACTCTAATATGGATCCCGATGAAACAAGACTAGAGTACTCTAACCAAGTGGTGAAACCAGTAAACAACAGAAATGTAACAAAACTTAATGCAAGAATGGGAACAAAATTACCATTGAAGAGCCATGGAGCTACAAGAAGAAGAGGTTGCTGACAAGCCTGACTCCTCGTCCAGCTTCTCCTTGCCTTCTCTCTCTCTCTACTCTAGAGAATAGCTATCCTAAGCTAAACTACTCTCTTGAGAGCTCTTTCTTCACTTGTGTCTTACAAATGAGCTCACGACCCCTATTTATAGTTGAAATGAGGCAGGGGGTACTTATAGGCAGCTGGTGAGGCGGTGGGGACTTGGGTGCTAGGTGGCCTCAAAGGGGCATCGGTCGGCCCTTGGTTCCATCGCCTTAGCATTGTACGACGTTGGATGGCACCCAATGGTGGTGGCAAAGGACGCACATGCCAAGATTCACACTGAAGGTCAGTGCTTAAGTCGGTTGGAGGCCCCTCTTTGTATGACAGTGGGCCCTTCGATCCAAGAGAAGCAAATCTCAGCCACTGAGTGAACCAACTTGAATCAACGCTCCAGAGCACTCTAGGCCACCCTCCCATGGATCAGTGATGTGGCAGGGCGCCAAGTGGGGCTGAGCGGTGCCATCTTGTGGGCCCTGCCTCTCCTGGCCATGTGTGTGGGTTCTAGAAGGCTTGGTTTTGCTCCTTTTTGACTGTTTTGTCCCTGCAAGCATAATTCTCCAAGTACATGTGGAACCAAGTGAAATCCAAACATAAAATGTTGTTTCTTGTTTGATTTTATACATTTCATGGCTATTTGATGGTGGCAAAAGAAGATGTTAAGAGCCGTCAACATAGAACTTTTTGCTCTTTTATTTTCTCTCTCTCTCTCTCTCTCTCTTTTCTGTAGCCCATGCCTCTCTTTTTGATGAAAGATATCTAGAGTGGTAACTTTGATTCTCATAGAGTAATAATGAATGAAAAGCATATGTGGTTGCGTATTCCCAGTGTAGGAATTGCATAAGTATGTGGGTGTATGTGCTCTTGATCAAAAAGCATGACAAGTTTCTCTACTCAGATCAACAAGGCTTGAAAAAGCTCAAAACAAACAAGTAGCTTTTATAGTGGCTTTATCATGTATGAATATGTATTTGGCTCTGGTGGGAATATGTCACCATTGAGTAACTTCTAGCAAGAGAGTTTTAGCATTTTGCAAAACAAAACTCCAGGTTGATTTTACCATTCCCTAGATAGTTTCAAAGATTCACTCTAGTCTTACTACAACATATCTCACAAAACTTAGACTTGGTTCTAGTATTTGCAACCCACAAAAGCATTCAACTTAAGATTAACTCTAAATTATCATGCTCAAAACTTAAGAAGTATCAGTTTGTATGATAAGCTTTTGCAAAGTATTACAAATCAACTATTCATCATCTCCAAATAACTTTATCATCATTTATTAGAGCAGAGTTTCTTTTAAGATAAATTTCAAGGCACTCCTCTCTACATTCTATGATCACGGATTTGACATGTAAAACAAAACATGAATGCAAAGAGAGGGTTTAAGATTTTTCATATCTGAGCGGGTAGAGATGTCTCTGCCAAGCTTGCCTTTTGCATAGGTTCAAATGTCTTCTGACAGCTCTTTGATTCTTTCTTTATTGACTAACTACTACTAGAATGCATAAATGACTAAATGACCAAACCTATGTCACACCCAATTTTAAGGACAAAATCGGATGTAGAAATCCTATGTATGCCCAGGAATCAGTCACACATAAGATGACAAATTACATTGTATCAAGCTCAAAGTTTATTATATATCGAATGATAATCCATACACTACAACAAATAAATTATCAAAGTAGTGGAAACTCAAATCTAATCTTCATGTGAGGCCTCTAAGCGCCACAGGGATGGTTGACTGGTGAACCACAAGTCTAGTAATCCTTAGAACAGTTATCATAACCACCATAATCTGTTACCCATCCGAGATTTTTGTCAAAATAATGAAAATAAACAAGCATAAGTACATCTTGTACTTAACAAATATAACATAGGATTCATGAGGCCCAAAAAGGTTAAGACACAGGTTTACAGCGTTAAGCATTTTAATGAGTCAAATTTTAGCATTAGTAGCAACAAGTTTTGCAATGCCCCAATTAATCACATGAAACTGATAACATGAATAATGAGATAGCATTTAAAAACATCGTCGATCATTTGTTATTCCACAAGGAGTTCAGGCCGCTCGTATCCGTGAGCACGGCTGTTATAACAATTTTTAACACTCTGCATAGGTTGTACATCTTTACCCATGGGCCATGATTTACCCTTTCGCTTGAGATAGCTAATCTCTTGACCCACTACCAAGGAAGGTTGGTAGGGTTCACTATGAAGTCTTTCAAAGGTTCATCTAACAAGTTAGGGATGCTAGGTTTCCATGGCAAGTAGGTGTAGGAGCCCCCCTTTGGAATGTCACAATTCCTTCTTGGCTATACTCATAAGAACAGAGGCTGTCCTATACCCATCTCGTCACAGTCCTTTTGCGCCCTTTCGGGTAACCACTAACAAGCTAGAAAAGGTCCTCATACCTGACTAAAGCCAGAGCCATATAGCACTCATGGTTGTATTGTAAGTCCTGGGTGATCACTTACAGATAAGCCCTTAGGGAGGACAAGAGCATCATGTATAAAGCCAAATGCTCTCACCCTTTAATTCACGCTGCTAAAAGGCATCTTTTATTTTTCATTACATATTCCATTAATCAAGTTACAGTTCATGATTATAATTAATTGAGCACTAGCATCAGCTACCCATATGCAAATTTTCCCAAGGTGATAACAAATCAGGGTATCAATTAGTTAGGATAAAACTCTATGGGTATCAAGGTAGACACATGCATATGATTAATGTTACTAAGGTGAATTGGAAAACAAGGATGATCCCATGCTATACTTGCCTTGCTCAAAGTTTCCCTACTGATCCTGGTCATCAAAGTATTGCTCCTGATCACCATAGTACTGCTCACCGTCTATTCTCGATTATATATCAACATACAAGCATCCATAGGAAATCATGCATAAAGCAAACAAGAATTACAATTAGAACATTATACCAACAGTGGAAAAAGATGTTGAAAAACTTATAAAACTAATCTACACATTTCTACGAACACATAGACGCGAATAGCACTCTAATCGGAGGTATGGTGGAAAAGAAACTACTACCGAATATTTATTTATTAAATCAGTTGCATAAACATTATTCAAGTTAGGATTAAACCATGAAATTCCAGAGCTATTGACAATGTAAACATTGTTACTAACGTGTAGATTATGCTGTTATGAATCTAACATAACTTGAATGGATCAAAACGGAGTTTAAACCGAGAAGATATGAGGTTTATAAGGGCTGGATGGCAAAACCATAAATACTGCGAACTATATACGAAATAAAATAAATAAAAATCGGATTTTAAAATCAGCGTAGGGACCGCGACCATCAATCAGTTAAAACACGGGGGTTCTTTTGCAAAACTGGAACGACTGACCGGTATTGACTCCATGCGAGCCGTTAATCTGGGATTGGATGGCTCAGATTAGATGGTAGAGAGGGAGGGGATTTCAGCCTACCGAAACAGGAGACGGCTGCCATTGGAGGCGTGGCGAGTTCGCTGGCGAACACAGAGATGGACCTACAGGCCATGATTCGTCTGAGTAAAAACATGGGATTAAAGAGGAGATGAAAGCGAGCTCACCATGGGGATTATGGCGGCCGGAGGCGGCTTCGATGATGGCGTATGGCTTGGCGAGTGGACGACAACTCCGATGAGGTCGGTGAGAGGCCAAAAGGCCATGAATCGATGCTAAGATGTATCTGAGGAGCTTCGGCATGTCCTTTCAAGGCCAATGGTGGGATTGGTGAGGCGAGAGGTGGCTATAGAGGGAGTTTGAGAGTTTGGAGGTGTGCTCGTCAATGGTGGTGGCGGCTGGTGGCGCTAGCACTGCAGGGCAAGATATGGAGCGAGGAGCGACTGGGTGGATGCGGGCTATGTGAGAGACGCCTCCATCCATTGAAGTGAGTAGAGGAGGGAGTGGAGGGAGAGAAGAGGCTGGGTCTCGAGCTTGTCATGTCAGCCATGGCGGACATGACTTGGTGCGCGCGCAGGAGAGCGACTCGCGGGCGGGGAAAGGGTCGTGGGCGGCTACGGGGTGTGCGGGGCCTGGTAGACATGGCTCGGTCCACGCGGTGGTTTGGTCTGCGCGGTAGCTTGGTCCTTGTAGATGAGTGGCGGCGATGGCATTGTCCGTTTTGTTCAGACGGAGGTAGGAGATGAAGTCCCATTCGGCTGTCGTGTGGGGTCTGCTTGCCAGCGGCTGAGAGAGAAGGGGAGGTGGGGCCCTGCTACAGCGATAGCGGGAGGATGAGGCACGGGCTGCGACTGAAGCTAGTTGCTGGGCTGTGCCCCATGCGAGGAGGGAGAGAGGAGGCCGATCTAGGCCTGAGGGCAGGCTGGGCCACTGCGCCGAGAGGGGAGATGGCCACCAAGCCAAAAGGAGTGAGGGGGAGGATGAAATCCTTTTCTTTTCTTAAACAATTTTTCAAATGCATTTTCAAAAGAATTTTGAATCCTTTTGAGTTTTGCTCAAAACCAAACAATACAAGAACAAAAATGCAACAACATGAATGCAGGAACATGTTACTAACCTTATGATTTATTTTAATTTGGCAAAAAATATTATTCTCCTAAATTTGTATGCACACATAAAAGCATAATTAAATTAATTTAGGCTAATTCAAAAGATGAAATTTTTAGGGAGTTACAACCTATTACTACTAGATAACTTATTCATTAATATTTATTTATTAAATTTTTTTTATAGTTTATTTTATTTAAATGCAAACCCTATCATGCATAGCTACTACAGAACTTTATTATTAACATAGAGTAGCTGAATGCAACTAACTAATTATTCAATGCAAAGCAAATTTATTGGAAATTGAAATATGAGATGCAAATACTTAAAATGTGGTAAATATGCAAGGGATTGAAAACTTACCTTTTTGACAGGCTCAAGGTCATTCTTCCTTGAGTGGGGGTAATTCCTCTTGTTCCACCTCGGAGGCCTTGTTGGGATCAGGGGATGATGAATTTGAGGACATATCTTTCTTTTTACGCCATCTCTTTCTGTTCTTCTTCTTGACAGGCTTCTCCGATTCTTCAATCGGCTTTGGTTTCTTCATCATGATTCTCTTCGGATGCTTCTTCTTTTCTTGTTTCTCATCAAAGAGGGATTGTCCAGAGGCAAAAGCAAATATTTCTTTCTAGCAAAGTGGAATTGGATTTGCCCAGAAGCCACATATATGCAAGCATTTGTAGTATTAAGGAAAGGACGACCAAGGATTAATGGTGTATCCTTGTCATTGCCCATGTCTACGATCATAAAATCTATAGGGACATAAGTGTCTCTCACTTTAACTAATAAATCAGTGGCTACTCTCTCGAGATAATAGGTAGATTGATCAGCTAGCTATAAGTAAACTGAAGTTGGAGCTAAGGTAGTGTAAAACAATCTATCATGAGTTTCCTTGGACATAATGTTAACACTAGACCCTAGATCACAAATGGCATTATGAAAAGGGTTTGGTCCTATGGAGCAAGTAATGACGGGGTTCCCAGGGTCACCTTTCTTAATAGGAAACCCTCGACCATTTTCAGAAAAGTCATACCTTGCCGTGACATGGTTGGCTGTCTCCATGGTTCCTTTAGGTTTGCCAGAAATTCTATCTTTTTCATAGGATGGTATGGTAGCAGCTATTTGGGCTAATTGGGTTTCTATCATCTTATTGAGACTAAGTTGATTCTCTAAGGCAGAAGAAAACTAATCCAATTTAGCATTTATATTTTCCAACATCTTGTCATGAGCTTGCAACTTTTTATTAATGCTATCAGTCATTCTACCATTGCTATAATAAGATCTTTAAGGAAAGCATAACTATTATTACCTTGATTATTCACATGTTGAGAAGAGCAATAATTGTTACCTCCTTGATTGTTGGAGCGCTGATTCGATCCTTGATGTTGTTGTGGATGAAACCTGTTGTCGGTGTTGATGAAGTTAAGATCCTCCTGGGTCTTAGGACATGAATTTCCTGAATGTCCAACATCTCCATAGACTTCACAAGTCATGTGGGAATCCATGGCTTTGAGTGTCTCTTAGGCACTTATCTTCTCATAATGTTCTACTCACTTCGCGAGTATATCCATCTTAGCTGAAAGCATGTCAATTTCTTTAATTGAATGCATACCTCATTTACGGGGTTGGAGTCGATCGTCGCTCCATCCTAGGTTGGAGACCATCTTCTCGATCAGTGTCTTGGCATCTGTAACACTTAGTGAAAAGAATGCTCTACTAGCACCAGCATCTAATTAGCTCCTATCTAACAAAACTAATCCATGGTAGAAGTTCTAGATCAAAAGCCAGTCTTCCATGCCATGGTGTGGGCATGTAGAGACATACTCTTGCATCTGTTCCCAAGCTTCAGGAATCGACTCATCTGCTAGTTGTTGGAAACTAGAGATCTTATTGCGAAGAGCATTAGTCCTCCCCATAGGAAAAAAACTTGACTAGAAAAGCATTGGAACACTTATCCCAGGTATCTACAGCGTTGGGGTTAGAGTAAAATCATTGCTTACCTTTCCTAACAAAGAGAAGGGGAAACGACAAAGACGTATAGCCTCTTTGGTCACTCCCTTTATGGTGAATGTGCTACAAATCTCCAAAAAGTGTTGGAGGTGAGCATTTGCATCCTCGTGGGCTTTCCCACAAAACAGACTAGCTTGAACCATCGTAATTAACGCTATTTTAAGCTCAAAGTTAGCATCCCCATTGATAACATTGGGTCCGGTGGCTACATTAGTAGCCGAGGGTGCAGAAAAATCACAAATGGACTTATCAGCCATGGCCGTGTTGGGTAGTGATAGGATATGAAGAGAAATGGATAAACTACTTAGGATAGCAAAAAGCCTAGTTAGCAAAGCTAACACCAAAAAAAATCGATGCCAGTTGGCTTCCCCAGCAACGACGCCAGAAATGCTTGTTGATACTTCTTAACGACTAGTGGAGGAATTCCGCAAGTGCATAGAACTAACGCATAGCACTTCGCTCGATGAGTATCGAGTGTCAAATTTATATTTTCCTACAGGAAGGCGGAAGGCTAAATTTATATTACATTAGGATTGCTAAAGGTAATCCTAAATGTATCCTAGGTAGGTGAATGATAATGGTGGGTTGAGTGTGAACTACCTAAACCAACTACTAAACAAGCTACACTAGAGATAGCTAGGTGGGAGAGTCAGCGGTATATCTTTCAGTAACAAGGGGTAAACTAATGACTAGGAGAAATACACTAGTACTTTAGGGCACAACCCGCCTTCCAACTAGGAGAGTTAAATAGATAAGGTCTGCCACGAGCCCTACGATTTAATATCTAGACCTAATGTGGTGGAATACAGAGGATGGACAAGGCTGTCACCACTTGCCAACTACCACAATCTATCCGAAGGCCTAGCCGTATCCACAGGTAATCTATAGCCTAAGAACCTCGCTTAATCTATAGGCTTACTACTTCAATCCGAGCTCAGATGAAATGAGATCAAAGCACCCTAACTAGACAGTAGAATCGATACTAAGGAACGACTACTAACTATAAGATAACCTATGCTACTAATGCCAAGCAATAAGCACCAAAGCTCACTAATGATGAACAATAAAGAATAAGTACTTAAGCAAAGCAAAGCAAAGCAATAATACTGAATAAAGTACTGAATATAAAGTACTAAATAAAGTAAATGCTAAATGAAAGAATTACAAAAAGAGCTATACCAGACCCAGAAGACTCTTTCGTACTCCGAGAGAAGCTCTACTCTTGCTCTACTTCCACTACTAGACTACTACTCTAAAGCTAAGCTAAGCTAGAAAGCTTGGAGAAACTTGGAGAGCTTGGAATTGAATGGGTGTTGGTACTTCCTAGCATCATTACTAGAATGACACTAAGAAGTACTTTGGTATTTTATTGTGACTCGGAATTAATGCAATTATATAAATGAAGAGTTCTGCAAGCGCATAGATAATATACCATTGTAGCACTTCACCCGGGAGTATTCCAGGTGTCATTATTTATATTTGATTTAAATGCACCATAGGTCCATTAACTTTTGGTGGTGTGTCATCTAGATCCATCAACTTTCCAACTGCATTTTTGGGTCCATTAACTTTTGGTGGTGTGTCATCCAGGTCCATCAACTTTCAAACTACATTTTTGGGTCCATTAACTTTTGGTGGTGTGTCATCCAGGTCCATCAACTTTTAAATTGCATTTTTGGGTACCTAAACTTTTTAACTGGTTCACCATAGGTCCATACCCCTTCGTTTAGCGAATAGATCTGACATGACACGCCAAAAAAGTAGCCACCGTGGAGTACAGGACGAGATCACCATCTGGAGATAATCTTCAATACGAAGAACCTGATGGGATCACCATGTAGGATTTCTCGAGTGGCGGCTCGACAGGGAATAAACTCCACAATAAAATCCAGCCTAATCTACCTGGTACAAGGCCGAAGGCCATAGGTATAGGCACGCAAGCCACCTAACCCAAACAAAACTCGGACTCCACTAGCCCAACTAGGACTGATTGACCCTGAATCCCTGATTCGACTAACATGCATGGCACGTCCAAACGCAGTTGTAAGTGAAAGCATCTATGCCCCTAGTTGGGTTTCGGTGATTAATGACAATACTAGATTACTATGACTAACATGTGTTTTGCAGAGGCAATTAAGTTAGGTCATGGTAATGACAATTGATTGGGCAATCACGGTTGTCATGCCCCTACGATGGAAATCGTTTTAGTTTTCAAAGGATGGACGACAAGGTTAAGGATGGACTAGTTCTAAGTGTCATTTGGTGTTGAAGAGACACTTAGATTAGGTTAGGACTTTGTTTTTTCCTTTGGCCGTACTATTAAGGGGGTATGGACTAGTAGCTTGACCTAGGTGAGTCTAGTGGGTTAGGTGTGGTGCACACTTGTCAAATCTAGCACTAGGTAGCTCCGAAGTAGCCCTTAGATCAATTGGAGCAAACTTCATTCACATATGATTTCGAGTTGGAAGTGAATGGAGGGTCAAATATTGACCGAACGCTGGCGAGTAGAGTTCGGTTAGTTCATTTGATCAACTAGAGTTGTCTGGTTGCGACCGGATGCTGAGTGAAAAGTGACCGGATGCTGGGTGCCAGAGTCCGGTCAACTCCAGAGAGGTTGCAGAGAGGGAGAATCCTGATTGGACGCGTCCGGTCAGTGCTGACCGGACGCTGGTCTGGATCCAGTTACTGACCAGACACTGAACAGCAATGTGACCGAACGCTGGGTGCCAGCGTCCGGTCAACATCAGTAAGGTTCCAGAGGGTGTTTTTCATGATCGGACGTGTCTGGTCAGTGATGACCGGACACAGGCCAAAGTCCGGTCACAGCTTAACGGCTCGTTGGCGGGGATAACTGACCAGAGCATCCGGTCACCTTGATCAGAGTGTTCGATCACCCTGTAGAACACTGGCACAACTCCGTAATGGTTCATTTTGAATGAGGGAGTATAAATACTTCTTCTATTCACTCAAGGGAGTACTCTTGCCCATTTCAACAGCTAAGAAACACCGTTGAGAGTGCAAAGGAGTGCAAGAGCTTAGTGAGGTGATTGAGATTTGAGAATCTAAGATTAAGGCCTCATTAGTTCAAAGAGAGTAGCAAGTGTGCATCCACCCTTCTCATTAGGCTTGTTGTGGTCAAGTGAGAGTTCTTACTTGTTACTCTTGGCGATTGCCATCACCTAGATGGCTTGGTGGTGATTGGGAGTTTCGTGATCATCCGGTGGAGCTTGTGGATGACCCAACTCATGTTGTGAGTGGTTGTGGGTGATTCACTGTGATGGAGTGTTGAAGAATCAACCCGTAGAGAGCACTTGATCCTTGCGCGAATCAAGGGGGAGCTACACCCTTGTGCGGGTGCTCCAATGAGGACTAGTGGGGAGTGGCGACTCTCGATACCTCGGCAAAACATCGCCGTGTTCCTTCTCCTCTCTTTACTTTAAGCATTTACATTTGAGCAATTCAATTATTGTCTTTACATTCTTAGAATTGCCATGCTAGAGTAGGATTGGAACCTAGGGCACAAAACTTTTGTGCGGTAGATCAATAGGAATACATTCTAGGCACAAGGGGTGAAGTGGGCTAAGTGTAGGGTTTAATTATTGCAAAGAATTTTAGAATTAGCCCAATTCACCACCCCTCTTGAGCATCTTGATCCTTTCAGTAAGGAAAATGGACCATAGACCCATTTACTTTAGATTTTGGTGTTTGATGACTAACAAAACCAAATTGGACTAATGAATTTGCAAGTGATTGTTTTGTAATTCAATAGGGTGCAAGACGTGACTTGGACGAAGGCAACACGATGATCCAATGATCAACACCTTAAGCAAGACCCTAGAAGCACAAGAGAGGATCCAAGATATCAAGCAAAGTCCAAGCACGAAGATAGAAACCAAGCCGGATGCAAGATCGCAAAGAAACGAGCTTCATAAAGGTGACCAGACGCGGCAATTATAGCGACCGGACGCGTCCGATCAAGATGCTCGGCAACAGCAGGCGTCTGCAGCAGTGACCGGACGCTGAGGACTAAAAGTGACTGGACGCGACGATGATAGTATTCATCATCTCGGCAACACATTCAACACTGATCGGACGCTGGCGGATAATCGACCGGACGTAGGAACTGCAGCGTCCGATCGAGTCCAGAGAGGTTTCAGAGCGGCGATAGCACGACCGGACACATCCGATCAATAGTGACCGGACTCTACAGTGTGTCCGATCAATGCACGCGCTCTAATGGTTGGGACGACCGAACGCGTCTGATAAGGACGACAGTAGCATCCGGTCAGTAGCAGAAAGCTGGGTTTCGCCCCCAACGGCTACTTTCTCTACGGGGCTTATAAATAGACCCCCAACCGGGCATTTGAGTAAGATGGAGCTAAGGAAACATATCAAGGGTGTTGATACACCATTTTAGTGATCTCCACTTGCATAGTGCTTAGTGATCCATTAGGTGATTAGCGTAGGTGCTTTGCGAAGTGCTTAGGTTGATTAGACCACCGCTTATGTGCTTGCTCTAGGCTTAGGCCTAGTGTTTAGTGAGGTTTGCACACCTCTTACACTCGGTGCTTGCACGCACCATTGTTGTACATCGGAGGGGCTTGTAGTCTTGCGAGATCACACCAACCGCGTTTGTGGTGTGGCCGGCACCGTGTACCAAAGGGAACAAGGCCCGCGACGGTTCGGCCGGAAGCTTGATAGTGAAGACGGTGGAGAGCGGTTTGGGAGAGGCTTGCCGAAAGGCACACCGGAGACCCACTTGCATGTGGGGAAGGCCCAGGGCTATCCACGAAGTTACCCGACCGGGAGGTTGGCCCTTGCGAGGGGCTCCAACGAGGACTAGGGAGAAGCTTGCGCGCTTCTCGATACCTCAGTAAAAATACCGGAGTCATCGATGGGAGTTTGCATATCTCTACCTTACTATTTAGCTTCCGCATTTACATTGTTTGCATAACTCCTTTTGTAGTAGAGATAGCAACACACTAGCAGAACCATAGTTGCACATTTAGATAGTTTATTTTTTGCATAGGTTTTGCTAAAGGTAGAAAAAGAGGCCATAGTTTAGAGTTAGACTTTTAAGTTGCCTAATTCACCCCTCCTCTTAGGCATCTCGGTCCCCTTTCAGCAGCCACCAATTTGATTCACGTACACAGGTGCGTGCAGACACTAAAAGCTAGATGCTGGATAGGAAACTAATACATGGAAATAATAAAATACTACGGCAAGGATGCTAATCACGTTGGAAAAATTCCATTGATGATCTCCACCTCTTTAGAATTAGTACTAATGTATTGGCTTTATTTTCTCCTCATTTCCACGCAATAATAAGGTACCTCTATAAAATATCTTTGATGACAGTCCAGCAGTTGTAAATTTCTCCATGTCCACAATATATTTATCCTTAAAAATAATAGTTTCAAATTTAAGACCAGAGGATATTAACGAATTATCAGCTGCTACATTTGAATTATTGCTAAACAAGTCTCTATGAAGATCTTGAGGAGCTATGGACTCATCACCTACTCCACGGTGGCTGCTTATTTGGCATGCCATGTCAGATCTATTCGCTAAATGAAGGGGTATGGACCTACAGTAAACCAGTTAAAAAGTTTAGGGACCCAAAAATGCAATTTAAAAGTTGATGGACCTGGATGGCACTTCACCAAAAGTTAATGAACCTAGAAATGCGGTTTGAAAGTTGATGGACTTGGATGACACACCACCAAAAGTTTATGGACCAAAAAATGCAGTTTGAAAGTTAATGGACCTAGATGACATACCATCAAAAGTTAATGGACGTACGGTGCATTTAACTCTTTATATTTTTACCACAGGGAAGGACGGGAAAAAGGGAATATATTGATAACTTATACTTATGATGGAGAAATAAACCATAACCAATCTTCTACTCATAATAGGGGTAAGTCAAAGGATAAATGTAATATGAATGTTAAATGATAATTGATAATTGAACACTCAGAGTACTCCTTTGGATGGCATTAGCATGGCTAAGTAGATACAATAGAGAAATAATTCCTAAGTCATTCTTAATTACAAGTCAAAGCATACTATAATTAGTGCAATTACACTTAATAATCATGGCTAAGATCAACTTCATATCTACACATAAGGGATATTACTAAGGAAGATCAAGAACAGAGCCTGACTTCTTTCGCAACTAGATCCTACTTGTCCTATATTCGGGGAGTGGACTACAAAGGACTCAACAAGAGTGTCACACTCGTGATCTACCACATAGCCCAGAATATAGGGTGCATCCGTAGGTAAACAACATATAAGCACCATGCTTACACAATGTCGACCACTCACCCCATGTACATTAGAGCGAGTGCTATATGAACTTATGCTTGAACATAAAGAT
The DNA here is from genome assembly GCA_904845875.1 of Miscanthus lutarioriparius. Classification (NCBI taxonomy): domain Eukaryota; kingdom Viridiplantae; phylum Streptophyta; class Magnoliopsida; order Poales; family Poaceae; genus Miscanthus; species Miscanthus lutarioriparius. The sequence goes on along the minus strand of CAJGYO010000001.1, from coordinate 69,403,318 downwards.
AATCTAGCTAGACTCATCATATAATCAAAGTAAACGATGAACATGATAACTAGGAACTTGAATAATATTAAGAACAATGTCATAACAAATGTAGCAAACATATGGAATATGAAAGATACAAGAGAGGATACAAAAGACTATACCAAGCCACGCTCTTGACAAGATCAGGAATCCAAGCGAAGCTTGCCTCCATCTAGATGTAACTTAACTAGCTATGCCCTAAATATTTGTGGAGCTTTGAGGTTCTTCTCTTGACAATGATAGATGATTATGGAGGAGATATTCTGCCAGGGGTAGGGGCTGATATATATAGGGGGAACCATCAATCTTGAGCTATCGGATCAAACCAACTAAAAGCAATAGCATAGATCTAATCTATTAGGCGGTGGAGAACCGACGTAGCGAAGGGGGACTGACATGTAGGCCTAGGGGGCCAGCCGGCTTGTAGGTGGGCCTAGTGTTGGCATTTCTTAGTGCAATCTCCAAGTAAGGAGATGGAATCAATTCCTAGCAATGGCACTAGAAATGCTTGTTGGTATTTCTTAGCTCCATCACTATGATTTGGATAAATCTTAGCAACGCCGCCAAGGAACACCAACATGATAGTTCTTAACGATTACAAACATTATCCGTAAGCGCACGAATCTATCGTTGTAGCATTTCACCCGAAAGTATTCAGGGTATCATTATTTATATTTTCCCAAACGAAGGCATGGTGTAAAGAGTCTAGCATGGATATGAACAAGATTACATGCTTGCATAGCGAACCAAAGTTTATGACAGGGGTAAACAAGCTATTTTTAAGGATAGTGGACACACACTTGGACCAACCTCAAGGATAAAAGAGAAACAAAGAATAAAAGAATATTCCTAAGTGGAGCAGGCTTGTTCTAATATAGCCGTGCAAAGAACAGTTGATGATCATACAAATTGCATGGTTAGAGCTAGAACTAAGTGTAAGATGGATGGGAGGATCTCCGAGCACTGGTCTGCCGGCAAGCGCGAGAGACTTTAAGACTCCTACACAATACCCAAACATGGAGGATTACAAGGGACGGACAGGGCTGTCACCACCTACTGCCTACCCCTCAACTGTGGAGTACCATCATATCCGAAGGTTCCCATGCACCTAGGCACCATGCCCGTGTACAAAGAAACTACCCACATCCCCCCGGGACTCCGATCCTACGGATCGACAAGCATAGGACATGGGCAAACCCAAAGGAACTATGAACCACCACCTCAACTTAGCTCTACTTCTAATCATACAAGTCATATGAATGATTAAGCATAAAGTTCTACATGTTAAGCTCATAACATACAAACTATGTGCTAGTTCATATGTGTGGGTATTTATTAACTTGTCACTTGTTTAGTAGCCACCTATTATAAGCATATATCTCCTAACATTACTTTACTAGGTTGTCATCCCTAGTGATGATGACAGATATGCTTGTTGGTACTACATAGCATTACTACTAGAATAATACTAAGTAGTTCTTTATTAATTTATGTGACTAGGAAGAATATATAAATATATGAATGAAAAGAATTTGTAAGCGCACAGATAATTATACCATTGTAGCACTTCACCCGGGAGTATTCCAGGTATCGTTATTTATATTTTTACCATAGGGAAGGTCTAGCATGGACATGTATTGATAACTTATACTATTGATAGAGAAGTAAACCATAACCAATATTCTACTCATAACAGGGGTAAGTCATAGGATGAGCTATATATATGATAAGTTTTTATCATCAATAATGATAAATCACTTAGAGTACTTCTTTCTATGGCATTAGCATGGTTAGGTAGAATATTAGAGGAATAATTCCTAAGTTATTCTTAATTACAAGTCAAAGCATACATTGATTAGTGCAATTACACTTAGTAGTCATGGCTAAGGTTATCTTTATATCTACACATAAGGGATATTACTAAGAAAGATTAAGAACAGAGCTGGTTCTTCCTTCATAACCGAACCCTACTTGCACCTATATTCGGGAGTGGACTACAAAGGACTCAACGGGAGTGTCACATCCACGATCTACCACATGACCCAGAATATAGGGTGTATCTGCAGGTAAACAACGTATAAGCACCATGCTAACACAATGTCGACCACCCACCCCGTGTACTTTAGAGTGAGAGCTATACGAACTTATGTACAAACATAATGATAAACTAGCTATACTAAGTATATAATCAAAGTAAACGTTGAACATTATAATGAAGAACATGAATAAGGTGAATACTAATATTGTCATAACAATTGTAGCAAGCATATAAAAATAATGGAGGTACAAAAGAGAGGGGGTACAAAGATTATATGAAACCACGCTCTTGACACGATCAGGAACCTAGCTAAGCCTGCTTGCCTCCCTCTAGACCTAGCCTAACTAGCTATGCCCTAAAATATGGTGGACCTCTGAGGGTGATTAGGGTTTCTGTCTTCTCAAATGACTTGATGATTGGGGTTATGCCTATGGGGGGTGGCAGGGGCTGGTATATATAGGTTGGAGCGTCCAACGTAAGCCCTTGGATCAAACCAACTTAAAGGACGGCGTAGATGCAACCTAGGAGGAGGCCTATAGGTGGGGCCGTTGTCTCGCCCTCTGCTTCAGTGTGGAGTCCTCTCGAGTCTTCTGGAACCTTCTGGTGTTCATTTCACTACGGATAAGCATAATTAAATATGACATCTTGGTCCACCTTGACAATTTTCTCGATAAACCCTGCAGAAAATACAGATTCACTAAAACTTATGGAATTTGTTAGTTTAAACCCCTAGACCTTCATTGGTGATTATATTTATGCCCTTATGTATGTTATATTGATGGTTTATAATGGTTGTTAACTACCATCAACAAAGTCCCCCAAGCTTAACCATTGCTAGTCCCTTAGCAAAGCTAAACTTAGTAAATGGATCAGGAGTTGCGTTGATGCTTTCACTCCTAGGAGTACACATGCATTAAACAAGAATTATCCTCTGGATTGGAATAAACCGATCTGACTTTCAAACTTACCCATATTACCTTCAACCATGGGGCTTTTTAGCGTTCACTTGGGTCTTGAGCAATTGAAAGACAGAATGATCAAGACAAGCACTATGTCTCAAGTTCTTTGCTCAACCATTATTCTGGAGTTTTTTTATTGATTTTTAAAATAAAACTCAGGGCTTCCTTTGTATGACACTCTCAAGTCTCTCAATATATGTGGTATTTGTGGATCCTAACCAAAGCAAAAGTGATGTTATGCCTTTCTCTTCCTACAACTAAGGTTTATGTGGAGCTCATAGGAGTAGAAAAAGCATGAAAGAGCATATTTGCAATACATATATTGTAAAGTCAAACCTCAGATCCAAAGAGAGTTGATTCATATAATCAAATCAAGATGTGCATGTGTGTGGATGTATGATGGATATATTTTGTGGCTACCCTAATTCTACTATGCTCCTTGAAAACATATCTATCTTTTGAAACTTGAACACAACTTTGCAAGAAAACATGGGCTATCTTATTCATCTTTTCTTCTCCTTTTTTTCTAGGAGGGCATCTAAGTACCCATTGTTTTAAATATCTCAGACACTTATCCATTTTTTCTTATCTTTCTTTTTTATGAATAACTTTTGCATAGCCACATGCTTCTTTTCTGCAATAGAACTTTTGAGAGATAGCAACAAGAACTTTGGAGCATTTATTTGGTGCATATCCTATCAAGAATATTTTTGGTGTTTACTCCGAGTGTAGGAGTAAAACATTTGTGGATGGTTCTAGATGGAATGGCATGTTGTTGCTCCTATCCCTAGTGTAGGAGTAGTGCATATTTGGGTGGTGTGTACGTGATCTTGATTTTAAGAGCGTGACAAACCTCTCATAAGGGTCAACAAAGCTTGACTAAACTCAATGTAATGCAAGTGGCATATATGAGTGGAAATTTTCCTAATCTAAATATTATATACGTCTCTGGTAGGAATACAAGCTTTGTCATATAGGAGCTCATCATGTAGGATTTTCATATTTTTCAAAAGATAAATCTCCAGAACTTTAGTGTCACTTGGAACAAGACAAAGAACAGCTTAGACCTTCTCATATCATATCTGTTAATTACCTAGACTTAGATCAAGCATATGCGACCTACGAGTTTCAAGTTCAGAGTAAATTCTTATATCAAAACAGTCGTATCCAAAACTCAGAAGAATTCAAGGCTGAAAACTAGGTACTTAAAAGGAATTATGACAGAACAACTATTCATTATTTCCATTGCAAGAGATTATCCTTAGAATTCATTTATTTTATTTAGCTCTTAAAAATCAAACTTAAAGAAAACTTAACACACCTTTTATTTTATTTTCAAAATTTAAGATCACACCTTAATATATATATATATATATAACTAGCTAAGATAAATTTTTATTTTGCTTTTAGTTTGTTATGCATCTTTTTATTTCATTAGCAAATATGAAGCAAACTTAAAAATAGTAAAACCAAAAGGGAAAGAAATGCTCAGCTAGATACATCGGGGATGCTCCTCCCCTAAGCTAGATGTTGTTGTGGTCTTTCTTAGAGTGAGTCTACCAACAGAAGTCTTTCTCATCATCTAGAAATTGTATTCCTCGTGCAGCGAGTGTAGCGACAGTTCGGGAAAATGTACTTTGGATGGATGACTTTACTCTTTATCATCCTGCAAAATACTCTAACAAGAACACCAAAACTCATGGCACATATTAGCATAAGGTGTTACCGGTCAGCCATTCAGAGATTTGTTGTCCTTTGGGGTTTAGACAGATTTTCTAATTGGCAAAGTTCTAGTAGGATGTCTATTTAATATTTTTTTGGATATTCTTATGTGTGATATATATTATTATTATTATTATTATTATTATTATTATTATTATTATTATTATTATTATGCCACCACAGTGAATACGTCCTTGGGCTTTTACACACCGAGAAATTTTTTCACATGGGGCTTAGGCTTTATGATGCAATGACATAATGCAGTCATGAAACTTTTTATCTTTATTTTCTAAATGTAATGTCAATGCAGAAAAATGAATATGCTAAAGTGAAAAGTAATTCATGCAATACTAAAAATAAATATGGATAACTACCGATGTTACCTCACGGTCAGGGTTTAGATTTTTAAGTCCTCCGGACAGGACTTGGCTAGAGAAAAGTTCTTCACTCTTCGGGTGCATCATCTGATCTCAACGATGGAGACCCAGATGGCTACACATCTTGTGATGGTGTCTCTGATGGTGATGTCACCTTTTCTTTCCATACCTGCTTGGTCTGTGGGCTTGACTTAGGCAGAGTAGGTTCATCTTTCATAACTTCTTTAGGTTCTTCATCTTCTTTCCATTCATTCTTTGGAGGTTGATTCTTCCAGCGTTGGGAAGATCGACATCTCCTCCTAGAGCAGGTCTTCTTGGGCTGTTCATAAGTGGTATTACTATTGAAATAATAGTGTACCTTTTCTCTAGGGAATTGGAAGTGGACTTGTCCAGATCTGACGTAGATGATTGTGTTAGTTGTGTTGAGGAACGGTCTTCCCAATATAATAGGTGTATCATCTTCTTCTTCACCCATGTCTAGAACCATGAAGTTAGCAGGGGCAAACTGATCGTGTATTCTTACCATGACATCTTTTGCTATTCCTTCCAGAAATCGGATTGATTGGTCCACCATCTGCAATTGCATATATGTAGGGAACAAAGGTTCATCACCGAATAAGTATTCATACGTTAACTTGGACATTATATTGACACCCAACCCAATGTCGTAGAAGGTCTTGTGAAAAATTCTTTGTCCAATGGTACACTCGATCATGGGTACGTGTTGACGGTCACTAACATCAATTATAAACCATCAACATAACCTGCATATATACTTAATTCCATCACCAAACATAGGTATTGGAGTTTAAACTAATAAATTCCATGAGTTTTGGTGAATCTATGTTTTCAGCAGGGTTTATCTAGAAAACTGTTAAGGGGGACCAATTCGTCAAAGGAAATTATGGAATTCTACCGTGTAATCGACGTGGGAATACTCTAGAAGACTCCAGAAGTCAAATGACCGAAGCGGAGCCCGTGTGAAGGGTCGAGATGGCGACTAGACGGGGGGTGAATAGTCATTTCTTAAACTTAATCACATCGGCTAACCGAAACAAGTGCAGAATAAAAACTATTAGTCTAGCCAAGACTACACCCCTCTATCTATGTTCTCTAGCACCTTGCAAACATCCTAATTAAGCAACAAAGGTGCCGGGCTAACTAGAGCTCACCTAACCAATTCTAGGAGCAAGGTCACACAAACCTATGCCACTAGTATTTCAAGCAATGAGGGAGCTCCTACACATGCTAGTAAGCAAAAGCACAAAGCCAACTAAGCTCACTAGCAATGCTCAATAACAAGGCAACCAATGCCAAATTAGAGAGCGCAAATACTTAGCTACACAAACTAAGCAAAGTGACTAACAAGGTTACACAAACCAAATTAGGCACGCAAGGGAGCTACTTCTATGCTACACAAGCAAGAAGGTAACTAGTGAGCTACACAAGCTAACTAATCACAAGAGCAACTACACAAGAACAATGTATATAAAAGTAATCACAAGCTTGTGTAAGGGGATTGCAAACCAACGCGAAGAACAAGGTTGACACGGTGATTTTCTCCCGAGGTTCACGTTCTTGCCAACACCCTATGTCCCAATTGTGTCGACCACTCACTTGGTGGTTCGGCGGCTAATTGGCATCACCCGCCAAGCCCGCACGTTGGGCACCGCAAGAACCTACCCCAAAAGTGAGGGTAGCTCAATGACACGCTCAACTAGAGTTGCTCTTCGTGGCTCCCACGGGGCGAGCACAATGCCCCTCACAAAGCTCTTCTCAGGAGCACCGCACAAGCTTCTTGCAGGCTTTGACGGAGACCACCACCAAGCCATCTAGGAGGTGGCAACCTCCAGGAGCAACAAGCACCACCGGCTTGCAACTCGAACACCTAGTGTCACTCAATGCAATCTCACAATGCAACGCACTAGAATCACACTCGCAATTGATTCGCACTCTTGCAAGCACAAGTGAGTTAGAGGGCATCCAAGCACTCCTACACAAGCCACATAGGCGTGAGGGTGCTCAGCTGCTAGCCCAAGGCCGGCCACACACTCCTTTTATAGCCCCAAGGGCTAAAATAGCCGTTACCCCTTCACTGGGCAAAGCGTGTACTGACCAGACACGCAGGTCATAATGATCGGACGCTGGACCCCAGCGTCCTGTCACTCACAGAGGGGTTCAAGATCCGGTCATAACTGACTGGACTCTCCTAGCGTCCGGTCACTTCTAGACACACTAAAAACACTGACCGAACACTGGGACCGGACTCGTAGGTGCTGACCGGACGCTCAGGTCGCAGAGTCCAGTCACAAACCTTTTAGCGCTAAAACGGCTATAACTCTTAGCTCCGAACTCCGATTTCGATGATCTTGGACATTCTGGAAAGCTTACTCAGAGGGCTACACATCCCACATGCATAATTGATCCAAATCACAATGGATCAAAGAAGTATTCCAATCTAAGGACCATCCTATAGTTTGGAGTACACCGAAAACCCTTTTTCTCTTCTCTAAGTTGATTCACAACAACTCTAACTTCTTCTCCTTTGCAAATGTGCCAACACCACCAAGTGTGAACCACCATGTGTATGTGTGTTATCTTTTCACAAACATTTTTCCAAAGGAATAGTCACTCAACTTGCCACGCCACTCGATCCCAGCGATGATGCAAAGTTAGATCACTCGAGTGGCACTAGATGACCGATATGCAAACAAGTTTGCCCCTCTTGATAGTACGGCCATCTATCCTAAACCCAGTCATCAACTTCTCTACACACCTATGACCGGTGAAATGAAATGCCCTAGGTTATACCTTTGCCTTGCGCATTTCATTCCATCTCCTCCAAAGTCGACGCAACACATGCACCAACATGATCAACAATGATATGATCCACTTCATATCATCACGTGATCATATTGGTTCATCGATCTTGACTTCACTTGCTTTTCACCGTTGCCTTCGTCCATCGGCGCCAAGTCTTGCTCAAGCTTCACCGCCACGTGGTCCATCGCTCCAAAGCCTCCGACTTGCCCTTCACGCTTGCAACCGGTCCATCAAGCCAAGTCTTGTCTTGATCTTCTCCACCTTGATCACATGACTCAATGTCATGTCTCATGTGCAATAAGCTCCTTCATCATCACATGTGTGAGCTTTGCAACATCTCAAAACCATTTTCACCTTCAAGGCATATGTTGCTCACACACATGTACTTGTGGACTAATCACCTGTGTATCTCACATAAACACAATTAGTCCACCTAGAGTTGTCAGTCAATTACCAAAACCACACAAGGACCTTTCAATCTCCCCCTTTTTGGTAATTGATGACAACTCTACAAAGATATGGAAATTAAGCTCTTTTGGATTCATGTTGCTTGCCCAAGCAATTTTAGCATGTGTAAATAATTTTGGACAAGTACCACAAACCCGAAATGGTAGTATTAGCTCCCCCTACATATGTGCTAGAGTGTTTGTTTTGAAGCTCGCACATATGCATAAATTGAAATTGTGGGAGAGTAATTACTACTAAATGATTCTAAGGTGTATAGAGTAAACCTTTGAAGCGTGATACCAATTGGAGTTGCACCTTTAAGTTCATCCTTAGCACCATGGTTAGCTAGATATCACTTGGAAATAAAATCACTAGATACCTCATGAGATCAACATTAAAACCAAGGTACTAGCATTACTTGAAATGCATACCAAGTGTCTAGCTATCATCCTATGCATGCTAGTTTTCATTTCATCAATCAAATTCTACAACTAGCATACCTCACACAAGCATGCATATTGAATTTAAGAACTTATGCAATGCAAGCAAGCATATGAATATGCACATATCAAATGCAATCAATCAAAGTTCATGAGCTTGCTCTCCCTATTTGTGTGCTTCTCTTGTCCAAGAATTTTGATCCATCTCTTTTCTTCAATGGTGTTCCCTCTTTGTCCATGTCCATGTCCAACCTCTACTTCTTTGTTTCAATCTCTCCCAAAGCTTTCATATCTACAATCTCAATCTTAAAGCTTTCATATCTTTGTACAATCTCTCCCCCTTTGTCATCAATTTCCATAAAAGGTGTGCTTCTCATTGATGCAAAGGTATGCACTTGGGGTAGATGGTTGAGACTTGAATCTTGCATTTTTTATGGACACCACTTGATTGTTGGAATGACACCACTTGTAGATACCATTTGCAACTTGTACCACTTGTATCTTGTGTAGGGCTTCTTGAGATACCACACATAAGATCTTTGATCTTGATACCAATTTGTGTGACACCTCCCCCTATGTGATAGCATGGGTCATCCATTTGATACACTTGAGCTCTTGTAGGTGAGGGATTAATTCTTCATTTGATGATCACTTAAAGTTGAGGATCACTTGTGGAACCATCGTCTTGCATGATTGATACCATGTGTAGATGTGATACCACTTGAAAGAATCTTCTAGTATGGAACCACTTGTTGGATTTATCAATAAAACCATTTCTTTAACATTTGCTATCTTCATGAGTACCACTTATAGGATACACTTGTGAGTTGATCTAGACATCACTTGTAGATTCTTGATGAAATACTTGAGTCTAGATACCACTTGTAACAAACAAACTAGATATCCATTTGCATTGATGTCTTGTACTTGTACTCTTATCACCATCATGAGCTTCTTGAACTAAATTGATTTACCTAAGCTTCCAAGTCTTGCAAGGGTTATCTTGCCAATGTTGTACTTGTCACTTGTTGGCAATCCAAATTAAATCAAGCACTTGGGTTTACTTAGCTCATGAACAAATTCATATACTAACCACTAGATCAATTAATCATTCAAGCAATAGTGGTAGGCTATGAATGTAAACATTTCATTTGTTATGCATGATCCTATAAAGTATATACTATATGCACTAACCGCATACTAGTAAGGGATGAAATGATCATGCACATTACAATGATACCTTTGCTATGTTGGAGTAGAGAATAGTCATATAGATTCCAATTCATTATTCCAATAGCAATGTGAAGTCCAGTTATAAGCTTGGTGAAGACCAATAGATACCATTTTGAATTCCATTCTTCACCCATATGAAATGAATACCACTTATGATCAAGTGCATTTTCTTGTTGTGGTTGGCTTGCTTCATCTTTTGATCAATGCTTGCATGAGAGCATTAACGTGAGAATACCACTTGAAATATTATGATTAGCTCTCTTTTGGGTGTTGCTTGCTTTTCTTGGTCAACCCTTCTGATTGCTTCAACTAAGCATCTCAAAAATTTCTTGGATCACCACTTCCATGTTAGCCTTCCAAGTACCACACTTGGTTTACCTACTCATAGGCGGCAAGCCCCTACAATAGGGATAAGTGACCTCTCTCCAAGAACCATTCTTGATACTCACTTGAAATAACTTGATTGATTGATCCAAGTGATGGACTTAACTTGAGGATAACCTTGATTCCTTCTTTAAGTCCTTTTCTTTCTACTTGCTTAAGTCCTTTTCTTTCTACCAAATGATCTCCAGTCATATCTAGAACTTAAACTTAATCTTCAACTTGAGTTTGATCTTGATCTTCATCTTGAGTACCAAAAGTGTCCAAAGTACACTCCACAATCAAATGGCCTTATACTCTTTACTTGTCATGCTTCTAGATCATCTCAAAAACCAAACTTGGGTGCCTCAATTACTTATAAACATGTTTTTAACTTGAGGACCTTTCAATCAAAGTGACTCTAGATCAATCCAATATTTGTCACTTTTCTGGTACTCTTCAAAGAAAAAATGCATATCTCCCAAAGTACACATCTAAAAATCACGAAATTTGGTGGAGGTGTGCATCACTAAGTTATATAGCAGCTGTAAAAATTTGAGATTCATTTGACTTCTAGATTGCTATCAGATTTCAATTCTTCCACCACTGATACATGCTGAAAACTGCTGCACTATATCTTACAAGATCCACTCCAAAACTGAAGCATCTCTTATCCAATTCTCATGAAATTTGTACACCATCTTATACCAAATGTCTAGAGCATGTACACCAATTTTTATACCAATCCAATAAGTTTTGATCACTCAAACATGGCTAAGATCACAGCTAGCTCAGATTTTGCAATATAGGATAGATTTCAACAATTGAGCTATACTTCATCAAATATGAATCAAACTTGAAACTAACTTGTTTGAATACTTCCATAAGACATATATCCATTCAAACCACTTACTAAAAGTCATCTCATGAATTTATCCAACACAAATCAATCCAAACTTAATTACTAATCAGATTATCCATTCAAACATCTTATAGCAAGCAACATTGCATATTTATCCAATTCAATCAACTTATATGCATCCATATGAAATGATCAACAAGAGATATACCTTGTTTAGCTCATGATCATTTAACTAGCAAGCTTCAACTCAAATATTTGCAAGCCATCAAATAATCCAATGAATCACCAACAACTTGAATATGACACTTGTATGTTGTAGCACATTTGGACTTCACTCAATTATCATGGCATTGGGTTTGGATGTGCACTAGGCTTCATAACTTGACTCAACATATGATGATCAATATGAAGTCAATTGAATCAAGTCTCCAATGCCAATGGTACCTACAATCAATCATCCACTTTTTGATGGTACCCAAATAATTTTGGGTCCTCTCAAGTTAGGAGCGACATACTTAGGCAAAGCCTTAGTATGAGTAGCGGGATGTTTTGCAATAGCAACCATAGAGGTACCATTATCATCCTTCCTAAGCATAGAATCATCATCAATTGAAATAGGCTTAGGAGTGTTACCTAGGGGATATGAATGTGCCATGTGTCCCCTTTCCCGGCATGAGTAGCACTTTCTCTTTGATTGAGCCTTCTCTTCCTTGCTCATGTGGTGCTTCTCATTGCCTTGCCTCTCATGGATTGCTTAAGCCTTCTTCTCATGCTTGGTAGGACACTTAGAGGCAAAGTGTCCCATACTTCCACACTTGAAGCACTTGATATGAGCATAATCTTTCTTCTCATCTTCATTCTTGCTCATCATCTTGGCATCTTGAGTTTGCATTGGATGCCTTGCCTTTCCACCCCTTCTTGTTTTCTTCTTCTTTATCATCAAATCACCACCATCTTCATGGTTGATCTTGATTTGCTCTTGGGGTGTCTTCTCTTGCTCAACTTGTGGCTTTGGTTGAGGCTCTTCTAGTTGCTTCACCAATTGCTTGGTTGGGCACATTGAGGTAAGGTGACCCCAAGTGCGGCACTTGAAGCACTTCACATGCTTGAGCCTCTCTTCTTCTTTTATCTTTTTGAGCTTCTCAATGTTAGGGCAACCATTTGCAAGGTATCCCGCTTCATTATACCAGTAGCATATGGTATGAGAGAGCTTTCTTTGTTGTAGCTTCTTCATCTTTCTTTCTCTCTTTCTCTCACCCTTTGTCACCTTCTTCTTGAAGCCAAGGCCACACTGTCACCATAGTTTCTTTGAGTCTTCAACATGTGCTCAAAGGTGACTTTTGAGTTGTAGCACCTCTCTAACTTGTTGCTTAAATTCTTCACTTCATTTTTGAGCTCATTGTTCTCCTTCAAAAGGTTAGTCTCACACGACATAGAAGTAGAACAAGCATCTATTTGTGAAGAACATGGCATTTTTAATAAATCATCACAAGAGGTGGATACATGCTTCTTGCCTACATCACAAGGGTTAGCAACATTTTGCAATTTATCATTTGATCCATGTGATGAGCTCTCATTATTTTGAAGTTTCTTTGTAAACACTTTAATTAGAGAAGCATATTGTTCTAATAATTCATCATGAGATGCAAGTAGTGTCTCATGATTCAATTTTAGCTCATCATGTGAAGATTTAAAAGCATCAAGTAATTTCTTTTGTTCTTCACAAGAGTTCTTTAGAAATGAGTTTTCATTTTCTAATTTCATTGTTTTAGCTTTCTCATTTTCTAAAGACATGGTCATGCTAGCAAGTCTACTAACAAGCTCATCATATGAATCAACATGTTCAACCACATTATCATTTGATACCTTGGTGTCACCTTGTGACATGAAGCATTGTGGTGATGGAGAAGAGCTTGTAGTAGCATCACAATCATGGCATGAGCATGAACCATCATCATCAAGATCACCATCAAGTGTGCTTGAGGTAGAATCTTCATGTGCAACACTTGTGGCATCATCATCAACCTTGTCAAGTGAACTTGTGGTAGATTGATCATCATCATCACTTGACCATGAGGTGGAGCAATCTTCCACAATCACCAAGTTGTGGTCATGCTCAATATCCTCATGCACTACTTTCTTGGGCTCATCCTCCTTAAACTTGCCATCATCCCATGTGGAGGAATCACCAAAGGTGCGCTTGATGGACTCCCATATCTCATGAGCGGTTCCCGTGTAGTTTACTTGTTTCATCAAATCAAAACTCAATGCATCCATTAGAAAACAGCAAGCATGTGCATCAAGTTCATAGAGAACTCTTTGAGCTTTGGTGAGATTTTTATGGTCTAAGACAAGGGTGAGACCGCTAGAGACAATCCACCAAAACTTAGGTCCCTTTGCATGAAAATGATCCAGCATGTGATTTTTCCAAAATGCAAAGTTTGTGCCATAAAAAATGTGACTCTCATAAACATCTAGCCCACTAGACGCCATCCTCTCAGGTCGGTGAAGACCACAAACGAGAGACCTAGCTCCGATACCACTTGAAGGGTTGAGATGGCGACTAGAGGGGGGGTGAATAGTCGTTTCTAAAACTTAATCGCGTCAGCTAACCGAAACAAGTGCGGAATTAAAACTATCAGTCTAGCCAAGACTACACCCCTCTATCTATGTTCTCTAGCACCTTGCAAACATCCTAATTAAGCAACAAAGGTGCCGGGCTAACTAGAGCTCACCTAACCAATTCTAGGAGCAAGGTCACACAAACCTATGCCACTAGTATTTCAAGCAATGAGGGAGCTCCTACACATGCTAGTAAGCAAAAGCACAAAGCCAACTAAGCTCACTAGCAATGCTCAATAACAAGGCAACCAATGCCAAATTAGAGAGCGCAAATACTTAGCTACACAAACTAAGCAAAGTGACTAACAAGGTTACACAAACCAAATTAGCCACACAAGGGAGCTACTTCTATGCTACACAAGCAAGAAGGTAACTAGTGAGCTAAACAAGCTAACTAATCACAAGAGCAACTACACAAGAACAATGTATATAAAAGTAATCACAAGCTTGTGTAAGGGGATTGCAAACCAACGGGAAGAACAAGGTTGACACAGTGATTTTCTCCCGACGTTCACGTGCTTGCCAACACGCTACGTCCCCGTTGTGTCGACCTCTCACTTGGTGGTTCGGTGGCTAATTGGCATCATCCGCCAAGCCCGCACGTCGGGCACCGCAAGAACTTACCCCGAAAGTGAGGGTAGCTCAATGACACGCTCAACTAGAGTTGCTCTTCACGGCTCCCGCGGGGCGAGCACAATGCCCCTCACAAAGCTCTTCTCAGGAGCACCGCACAAGCTTCTTGCGGGCTTCGACAGAGACCACCACCAAGCCATCTAGGAGGTGGCAACCTCCAAGAGTAACAAGCACCACCGGCTTGCAACTCGGTCACCTAGTGTCACTCAATGCAACGCACTAGAATCACACTCGCAATTGATTCGCACTCTTGCAAGCACAAGTGAGTTAGAGGGCAGCCGAGCACTCCTACACAAGCCACATAGGCGTGAGGGTGCTCAGCTGCTAGCCCAAGGCTGGCCACACACTCCTTTTATAGCCCCAAGGGCTAAAATAGCCGTTACCCCTTCACTAGACAAAGCGCGTACTGACCAGACACGTAGGTCATAATGATCGAACGCTGGACCCCAGCGTCCTGTCACTCACAGAGAGGTTCAAGAGATGTTTTTCAGCGACCGGACGTGTCCGGTCATCACTGACCGGACTCTCCTAGCGTCCGGTCACTTCTGGACACACTAAAAACACTGACCGGACGCTGGGACCAGACTCGTAGGTGCTGACCGGACGCTCAGGTCGCAGAGTCCGGTCACAAACCTTTTAGCGTTAAAACGGCTATAACTCTTAGCTCCAAACTCCGATTTCGATGATCTTGGATATTTTGGAAAGCTTACTCAGAGGGATACACATCCCACATGCATAATTGATCCAAATCACAATGGATCAAAGAAGTATTCCAATCCAAGGACCATCCTATAGTTTGGAGTACACCGAAAACCCTTTTTCTCTTCTCTAAGTTGATTCACAACAACTCTAACTTCTTCTCCTTTGCAAATGTGCCAACACCACCAAGTGTATGTGTGTTATCTTTTCACAAACATTTTTCTAAAGGATTAGTCACTCAACTTGCCACGCCACTCGATCCCAGCAATAATGCAAAGTTAGATCACTCGAGTGGCACTAGATGACCGATATGCAAACAAGTTTGCCCCTCTTGATAGTACGGCCATCTATCCTAAACCCAGTCATCAACTTCTCTACACACCTATGACCGGTGAAATGAAATGCCCTAGGTTATACCTTTGCCTTGCGCATTTCATTCCATCTCCTCCAATGTCGACGCAACACATGCACCAACATGATCAACAATGATATGATCCACTTCATATCATCACGTGATCATATTGGTTCATCGATCTTGACTTCACTTGCTTTTCACCGTTGCCTTCGTCCATCGGCGCCAAGTCTTGCTCAAGCTTCACCGCCACGCGGTCCATCGCTCCAAAGCCTCCGACTTGCCCTTCATGCTTGCAACCGGTCCATCAAGCCAAGTCTTGTCTTGATCTTCTCCACCTTGATCACATGACTCAATGTCATGTCTCATGTGCAATAAGCTCCTTCGTCATCACATGTGTGAGCTTTGCAACATCTCAAAACCATTTTCACCTTCAAGGCATATGTTGCTCACAAACATGTACTTGTGGACTAATCACCTGTGTATCTCACATAAACACAATTAGTCCACCTAGGATTGTCACTCAATTACCAAAACCACACAAGGACCTTTCACCGTGTCTCTGACATGTGGGGCTGGCCGGCCCCACCTAGAGTTCGTCCGACCTATGGGCCCCCCATGTCAGCCTCCTGTTGTTATGTTAGTTCTCCACCGCCTCTTAGGTTGCATCTACGTCGTCCTTTATGTCGGTTTGATCCAAGGGCTCACGTTGGACGCTCCAACCTATATATCAGCCTTTGCCACCCTCCCTGGAGCCATCCTGAAACCCTAGTTCATATTCTCCTCATTAGGATCAAAGCCAGCTATCAAGAGAAGATTAGTCCCCTATAGGATCTAGTCTTATAAATAATAGGGAGATAGAGAGTGAGAGAAGAGTTTGAAGGTGGTGCCGGCCTGTCGGTTCTCTCTCTATGGCTTGTAGCTTGGTGGATTCAAGTTCTATTTGAGATTGTCTCTGGGATTTCTCTGGTAATCAACTTCTGATTCAAGTAAGCATCTTGTTTATATTGTTCTTCAAGTTCACAACTCTTTTGAGTGCTTTATTCCTGTTCTAGAGGGAGTAGAGTATTAATCGTAAGTGTAAGTGTGGTGCTTAGAATTAGGTTAATCATGGATGCACCATGCATTTGGTAAGGTGGTATATCGCGTGAGTGACATAAGTTCTATATAGCCTGTACTATATAGCTTCGTTGATCCTTTGTAGTCCACCTCCCATCTGTAGGCGCACGTAGGACGTGGTTGCGAATGAAAGCATCCTCTGCTGGTGTCTTTCCCTAGTAATGTCCCTAGTTGAATAGTAGAAGACATAAGCTTACCGAAGGCAGAACTAGAGAACTTTAGTTATCCTCTCTACACTCCTATTTATCCTAACCTTGTTGCTACCCTTAGTTAAGTTAGACCATAGTTAGTCTCACACGTTTCCCTTTGGATATGATACTTGGATACTTTTGGGTGAAAGCTCCAGTGGTATCCATGCGCATGTAGATTTATCTATGTGCGTTAAATATACCAACAAGCTTTCTAGCGCCGTTGCCGGGGAAACCATTGCTAAATTAACTTTGAGCCTAGCTTAACATTTTATTTTACTTTTTCTTTTAGCATGGATTCCACTCCTATCTATCAATATGCTAACCCCACGAGCGTAAGCATAGAGCCACCAAAATCTTCAGAGCCCATCCTAACACCTGGCTATGAGCTGTGCCCATGTTTTATAAAATTGATTCAGGATAAATCCTTCTCGGGAGAAGGCAACAAAAACCCATACTCACACCTACAAGAGTTTGAACAGACCTGTGCATGCTTGCGTATCGCTGGCATGTCTAACAAAACCTTAAGATGGAAGTTATTTCCATTCTCTTTGACGGGAAGAGCTAAACATTAGTATAGTCAAACCATAGGAAGTATGCAAGGAGATTGGGAAATGCTATGCTCTAAATTTTGTTTGTGTTTCTTTCCTATCTCTAAAGTGGTTAGCTTTCAAAAAGAGGTTCTAAATTTTAGACAACTAGAAGAAGAATCTCTTGGTACATCGTTGGATCGTTTTAATGAACTCATCATCACTAGCCCAGACCTTACTATTCCAGACCCAATGCTCCTTCAATATTTTTACATGGCTCTTAGCAAGGATTTCATGGAATCCCTTGATGCAGCCTCTAGAGAAGCTTTCCTTCATCTGTCTCCTAGTGAAGCAAGGTCTATGCTTGATAGAATTAGTGGAAAGACTCCCTGCACTAGCATTCATAATGAACTCCCTGAGGAAGAGAAGCAATCATCTCTTGAACAAGTAGACGAGGTTTTGATAGCCAAATCGCAACCACTCGAATCCCAAGATTTAGCTATCAATCCCGAACCACCAATCCCCCAAAATCCTCCAAGAGAAGAAGGAATTCCACCTTTGCAAATCCCTGTTGAAATCAAGGATGACCTTTTTATGCTGATTTTGGGAAAAGCTTACACTTCTAGTTCCACAAGAGACCTTCGAGCGAATATAATTCAAATCCTCTCAAGAAGGGATCTCTTAGAAAGTGTCCTTATTCCCATATAGGACATTGGGAAGAATTCAAGGATGGCATTTCAAGTATTGCCATAGAAGGAGAGCTGAGCCATTTAGAAGCCATTCCTATCCTCTTCCCTTCTATTTCCACATTAGATGTCTCATCTGAACCCATCTTTCAACCCATCCTTGATCCCAATGATCCCTCTTATGCTCTCTATCCTAAGTCTCATGATGACCCTAGAAATCCACTAAGACAACCGAAGCATAGGAGTCATGAAGACCACAAGGAAAACCAAGAAGAGCAATGACAATGGCTGGAATGTATGAAGAACTCATATGCCATTGCTAAAGAATGGATGGACAAGGACGAAGCCTTATGGGTAGAATCCAAACTTGGCCTAGATTCAAACAGTAAGCTTAAATAAATCTTTTTAATAAACACGACTCATCCAAGTTTGGTGGAAGCCTTAGACAAGACCAACCCGAGAATCACCATTCCAAGGAAAATCTTAGACAAAATGACCAATGAAAGTCATAGGCATGGAATGATGGAGACTATGTTTCCACCTATAGACATTCATGAAGAAACAACCATGGAGTCTGAAAAGGAAGATGACATTGATGAGCATGGAAGTTATTTCATGAATACCTCATCAAATCCATGCTCGCATGAGAAATCTCCTGAATTAATTGGTCTCTCCAACATTGCGACACACGAGATGTTCAACCCCCTCGTGCTTCATATTCATAAAGACTTTGAAAGAGTGGTTGTAGACGCATATGTTTATCATAAATATTGCAAATCTCGTTGGCATGAATCTTGGGATAGGCACACAAAGGTTGATGTTGGAGGGGAAACCACTTCACCAACTTGAGTGCAATTCAAAGGTTTCCCAAAGACGAGCTCCTGTCCTAAAACAAGCACTTTTGGGAGATAATATGAGTTTTTACCTTCTGCTGTGATGCCCTTGTGAAGTGAGCTTAGAAACATAATTGTGAAAATATTCCTTTAGGTATTTTTGTCACTTACCATTCTAGGTTTGTAGCAAAAGGAATGAATGATGATGACTCAAGGTATGTCCAACCAATCATCATGCAATACTAAATCACATCCATCCAAACTTGACTTTACCTTGCAAAATTCAAGCCTAGGGGATGGGCTTCTTTGAAAAAATTTATGCCATGTTGCTAATTCATTGTGGTTGTCTCTACCTTTAAATCATACTCAACTTGCTAAACAACAATCATGTTCATTCATCTCTATTTGAATAAATCTCTACAATACTTTGTCTTTTGCTGCAAGTTACCTTTGCCTTGAGCCAGGCTTGTATAAAATATGATCTCTATACTAAAGTAATCCCAAAACCATCTTTTCATTAGCATAGAGGGAAATTATAAAATTCTAGACAAACAACCCGTGTTTCAAAATTATATATTCCTTCGGGTATGTGTTGTCCACTAATCCTTTGCAGGCATAATACAATTAGTGAGGCAAAAGGTCTAACAAGGTGTCAAAAGATCAAAGAGCAGAAAGATGGCATAACAAAAGGATGAGAAAGAAAGGGTGCAATTTAGGAAACAAGAAGCTCATGAATAGCTCAAGTTGCGAGACTAGCCAAACAAGGAAAACTTCAAGCAAAAGGGAAGGACCTTCGTGAGTCATCTACCCTTCATCATATGGTGACATTATGCTCCAATGACAAAGGTAACATCCTAAGGTAAATGGCCATTATTTAAAAAGCTTTTCCTTGATTCTAGTAGGCACATAAATAAGAAATAAAATATGTTTGAGTTACAATTTACGTGATCAAACCTGATTAGCTCAACATGTCTTATTTTTTAAGCTTGTTTGTAGCACCACTTTCTTGATCTCATAGTTTTAACCAAATAAGCTAAAAGGTTGCACTAATTATCTCTAGAAGATGATAGTCATAATCATGTAAAGATAGACAATCCTTCCAAGGGTTAAGAAACTCAACCCTTTTGGACAAATGAACTTAAATGCTACATGCATGCTCAATCTTCTGATCTTATCACCCATGACATAATTGAAGAAAGCACATAACATCAACTTCATCATATTCAATGTGCCTAAGGTTAGAGAGGAATGAATAAAATTTGGTTATGTTGGTGCTTTCCCACCAATAGAGCCCATGCACTTGATCTCTACCTTGTCTTATGAGCAGGACACACTTCAAGCAAAGTGTGGGGGAAGACAGTTGACTCCCTAATTTCTACAAGTGAAGGTGCTGAACCTGTCAAGCCAAAATAAAAATTCAAAACTAAGATAGGTTTGGTGGAAGAAGGTGACACCACCATTAGAGGCACCACCTCAAGAATTCTCATCTTTAGAGCAAACCAAGGTACTTGATCAATGAACTTCACAAGGAGAAGTCCGGTTTGAAGGACTTACAATACTGAACCCTCACCGAAAGAGCCAATTTGGGGTAGAAGCACTCCTGTGTATCCAGGTAAGTATTCTTTCTCCTTTTTATTTTAATTGTAGTTTCTTTTCAATAGTTAAGAAAATGGTAAAATTGAAAATAAAATAAAAGGTGTGTCTAGTTTGCTTAAATTTATTTTTAAGAGTTGAATAAAATAAAGGGGACTCAGAATAATCTAAGTCTAGGTAATTGACAAATATGATATGAGAAGGTCTGAGCTGCTGTTTATCTTGTTCCAAGTAACACTAAAGTTCTGGAGATTTACTTTTGAAAAACACAAAAATGTTACATGATGAGTTATAGTATGACAAAGCTTGAATTCCCACCAGAGCCATACATGTTATTTAGGCTAGGAAAACCTCCATAGTTTTGTCAAGCTTTGTTGACTCTTATGAGAGGTTTGTCATGCTCTTAAAATCAAGATCATGTACACACCACATACACATATACCTGCTGCTCCTACACTGGGAGTACGCAAGAACATGCTATCCATTTAGATCCACCCAAAAATGTTCTACTCTTACCTGGGAGTGAACACCAAAAACATGCTTGATAGGTTTTTCATCCACCAAATAAATGCTCCAAGTTCTTGTTGCTATCTCTCAAAAGTTTTGTTTTGAGAAAAGAGACATGGGGCTATGTAAAAGTTGTTCATACAAAAAGAAGAAGAAGAAGAAAAAAGAAAAAAAGAGAGATGAGAAAAATGGACAAGTGTCTGAGATATTTAAAACAATGGGTACTTAGATGCCCGCCTGAAAAAAAATAGAAGAGAAAGAGAGATGAATAGGATATCCCCTGCTCTCTAGCATATGTTTCCAAGTTTCAAAGGAGAGATATGTTTTCAAGGAGCATAGTAGAATTAGGTTAGCCACCATATATATCCACCAAATATCCACACCCATGCACATCTTGATTTGTTTGTATAACTCAACTCTCTTTGGATCTAAGGTTTGACTTTACAATATATGCATTGCAAGGATGCTCTAGCTTTCTATCTACCTATGAACTCCACATAAGCTTTACTTGTAGGAAGAAAAAAGGCATAACATCTTTACTGCCTTTGGTGAGGATCCACAAATACCACATATATTGAGAGACTTGATAGTGTCATAAAATGGAATCTTTGAGTTTTATTTTGAAAATTTATAAAAACTCAAGAATAATGGTGGAACAATAAACTTGAGACATAGTGCTTGACTTGATCGTTCTGTCTTTCAATTACTCAAGACCCAAGTGAAGGCTGAGAAGCCCCATGGTTGAAGGTAATATGGGTAAGTTTGAAAGTTAGATCAATTTATTCTAATCTGGAGGAGAATTTTTGATTGAACGCATGTGTACTTTTGAGGTAGGAAAACATTGTAGCAACTCCTGATCCATTGCTAAGTTTAGCTTTGCTCAGGGACTGGAAAAGGTTAAGCTTGGGGGAAATTGTTGACGGTCACTAACATCAATTATAAACTGTCAACATAACCTACATATATACTTAATTCCATCACCAAACATAGGCATAGGGGTTTAAACTAATAAATTCCATGAGTTTTGGTGAATCTATGTTTTCAGCAGGGTTTATCCAGAAAACCATCAAGGGGGACCTATTCGTCAAAGGAAATTTTGGAATTTTGCCGTGTAATCGACGTGCGAAGACTCTAGAAGACTCTAGAAGGCGAATCACCAAAGCGGAGCCCATGTCTCTGACATGTGGGGCTGGCCAACCCCACTTAGAGGCCGCCCGACCTGTGGGCCCCCATGTCAGCCTCTCATTGTTATGTCAGTTCTCCGCCGTCTCCTAGGTTGCATCTATGCCATCCTTTAAGTTGGTTTGATCCAAGGGCTCAAGTTGGATGCTCTGGTCTATATATCAACCCCTGCCACCCTCCCTAGAGCCATCCTAAAACCCTAATTCATATTCTCCTTGTTAGGATTAGAGCCAGCTATCAAGAGAAGATTAGTCCTCTATAGGATATAGTCTTATAAATAATAGCAAGATAGGGAGTGAGGGAAGAGTTTGGAGGAGGTGACGACCTATCGATGCTCTCTCTATGGCTTGTACCTTGGTGGATTCAAGTTCTATCTGAGCTTGCCTCTGATATTTCTCTAGTAATCAACTTCTGATTTAAGTAAGCATCTTGTTTATATTGTTCTTTAGGTTCATGACTCTTTTGAGTGCTTTATTCCTATTCTAGAGGGAGTAGAGTATTAATCGTAAGTGTAAGCGTGGTGCTTAGATTTAGGCTAATCGTGGATCACCCTACATTCTAAAAGGTGGTAGATTGCGTGAGTGACATAAGTTCTATATAGCCTGTACTATATAGCTTCATTGATCCTTTGTAGTCCACCTCCCGTCTATAGGCACACGTAGGACGCAGTTACGAAGGAAAGAATCCTCTGCTGGTTTCTTTCCCTAGTAATATCCCTAGTTGAATAGTAGAAGACATAAGCTTACCCAAGTTAGAACTAGAGAACTTTAGTTATCCTCTCTATGCTCCTATTTATCCTAACCTTGTTGCTACCCATAGTTAAGTTAGACCATAGTTATTCTCACTTGTTTCCCTGTGGATACGATACTTGGAATGCTTTCGGGTGAAAGCTACAGCGGTATCCGTGCGCTTACGGATTTATCTGTGTGCGTTAAATATTCCAACAATATGCCTAGGTCATCCTTCTTAGCAAGGAATGGGTGTGGCAGAACCTCCTAAATTATAGGGCTCACATGCACCTATCATTGTCCAATGACCTCTGACGACCATCCATATGTTCCTGATAACTTAAGAAGCTTGTCGGGTGTCCTCGGGAAACCCGAATCATCCACAATTTTTCCGATCAAGATCCATTACAGAGTCATTGCAGTATTACAACAATTTATTCATTAATTTACATCAGAGTGAAATAGCGGAAGTCTTACAATAACTTAGTTTACAAAATAGTTATTTCAAACCTTACAAACTAAGTACGATTATTAATACAAACCATAGTAGTGGAGTAGCTTTAGTAACATAAAACAAAACACACAAATAAAGTGCCCTGCCCAAGGGCCACACATTTACTTATCATCATCGATTTGAACAACCGTCATGCAGCATGATCCAAAGCAGACCTGCTCATGAGACTCACTTGCAACAAGGGTTACAGAACCCTGAGTACAAAAGTACTCAACAAGACTTAACCGAAGTAACAATAGAGAAGACTCAGGAATGCAGGCTCGAGGATCCAAGGTAAGGCTTTAGCAACAATCAAAGTTCTTTTGCGTAAAAGCTTTCTAATAAAATTCTTTCTTTCAACCATTAAAACTTCACCAAGATCATATATGAATCTGCCATGATCCGTATTGAGATCATGAACTTCATATCAAACTCTTTCTCAAATCTTACTCAAGTTTCATTTGTTAACTACAATGATGAACAATGCCATGTTTAATATGATGCGAGATATAAAACATCATGCTTGATGAAGGATGCAAAAGTTAATAACTTGAATACAACTTTCCTTCGCGGTATAGTTATAAGCCAAAAACTAACTAAACCTTTTTCACAAACTCAAACACTTACTTTAAGTACCAAGGATCATTTTATGCTAATGACCTAAGGTCATCACTCAATCAAAATTTCAAACAAAACCTAAGTCATTAAGGTTTACTATTTGTTTTATGAATTAATTATTTAATTCAAAATTATGAAATAAATCAACTTTTTCCAAATGAGCTCAAAATTTTTGTGAAGGCTCATCACATGATAACTAAGTGTAAAACAATTTTCATAATTTTTGGATAATTATTTAAGCCTAGAAATATCATGGAAACCTATTTATTAATTAATTTGAGCAATTTTTATCACATTCAAAATGTACTGAAAAGTAACATTTAATATTTTTCCTAAATATTTTACATCTCAGAGAGGTCACACAAAAATTTTCATAATTTTTGGAGCTCTATTTAATTCTACACAAAATAAACAAATTACAACACTATTTAACCATTTCTATAAAATAGAAAATTCATTTTCAAACAAACAGTCAGTAACAGAGTAACCCCACTCGTTAGTGAGAGCAGCCCGACGGCGAGCCTCTGACCGGTGCATTCTCGCCGGCGGCGAGGTCTCTGGCGGCGGGACTCGGACCAACATGATCTCCTTGACATTGCGCACACACCGGTGGCACAGGTTGAAGCTCTAGGTCACTGGAGCGACCTTGCCGACGACGATGGTGGCTCAGCGGAGCACGGCCGACGTGCGCCCGGTGATTCAGTACCTCATCGGTGAAACTAAGGTCGTTGGCGTACTCAGCACCACCTAACGGGCTCAACCAAGCACTCAATTGAACTAACGACACAACACAACGCAGGTAGCGACGCGCACAGCGGCACGACGGAGCAAAACTCGCCGGCGTCCCGCGGTCCCATGGCTATGGCATGGTAGAGGTTAAATAGATCGCACAAACCTAATCAGTGGCTCACCCCGAAGCTGATGCGCTCGAGAGCGACAGCTACGGCGAGTCGGAGCCAAGTCATCGACGTTGGAGACGATGGCGGCGGCGTGAACTCACGGTGAAGCTCCGTTCTAAGGAAAGTAGCTGACCAAACGATCAACGATCAAGCTCATGAGCATCATGAGAGAACAAAGATCAAGAAACAACAAAAGCTGAAGCAAGAAACCCACCCGAATTCCCTGTCCACGGTGGAACTGATCTCGGCGGAGCCTTGCCGGGGTTGGAGAAGACGGGGTTACGCCGAGCAAACCAGAGGACTAGAAGCTGGGCAAGTGGGTGGTATGGAGGCTCTAGGTGATGGCGATCATGGTGACGTGCTTGGCTGAGGTTGGGAGGATGTTATGGCTCCGGTGCGAGCTCGACGGAGCAGGACGGCGATGACTGGGAAAACAGAGGAAGAAGAAAGAGCGACGGGAGGGCACTTCTAGTCTTATCGGTGAGCGAAGAGCGGCGGTGAAAGGTGCGCTTGACACGCCACGACGGCGTGGCCATGTCGAAGCCAGAGGTGTCACCCGCGGGCGCGCGTAGAAGCCAGTGGAAGCTCACCGTCGGTGAGAGCTGGCCTGCTTTCACTGTTCAAGCTATTTACCGAATTGCCACTCGCTTTATTTCTCAATTTACTCTCAAATTTGTATGGTAACTCAAAAATCTCCAAAAATAAAAGTTGCTCCAAATCCAAAGTTCTACAACTTTGCTTTAATAACCATACTCAAATTATGTCTACATTTTAAAATTCAAGTTTAAAATCAAAAGGGGACACTTTAAGAATTTATCCCTTTTCAAATTACTTCAAATTTTATATAACAACTTTGAAAACTCTAAAAACCAACTTTGTACACATTAACAAGCTCTACACTTTTTCTTTTAGGCTTAACCCCAAAATGTGCTTAGATTTTGAATTAGGTTTTCTAGGGTAGAATTAAATGCTGGAAATTAGGGTTTTGGAATTCCAACTCAATACAAAGATTTTTAAATTTGATTCATCCCATACAAGTCAACACATATAATCATAAAAATAAACTTGTTTTAGTGAATGCATATCAAAGTTTTCACTAACACAAAAATGATGTGCAATGCATATGATGACATGGCATATTTTAGGGTTAAAAACACTAGAGGTGTTACAATCTTTCCCCCTGAAAGAAATCTTGTCCTGAGATTTAATGTCCTAGAATAAGTAATGGAAAAGGAAATGTGTCAAGCAAAAACATTCAAAACCTGACCATAAAACAGCTAAGGTCCCTTTACAAAACATGGTTTGTAAAGATAGAGCACAACTAACATTATTCTATATTGACGCAAGAAACTCCGAAAATTGTTCTAGCAAGTAATCTTCGAATTCCCAAGTAGCTTCTTCTTCGGAATGTTGATTCCATTGTATCTTGTAGAATTTGACTGTCCTCCTTCGAGTGACACGGTCTTTCTGATCTAGAACTCATATAGGATATTCGGAATAGGTCAAATCAGGCTCAAGTTCTACTCCTTCAATATCAACATTTTTATTAGGCACTTGAAGACATTTCTTTAATTGGGAAACATGGAACACATCGTGTACATCTGAGAGATGTTCTGGTAACTTCAAGCGATGTGCCACCTTCCCACACCTCTCCAAAATTTGAAATGGTCCAATATAACGAGGTGCCAACTTGCCTTTAACACCGAAATAGGTAACTCCCTTCATTGGTGATACCTTTAGATATACAAAATCTCCCTTGTTAAACACCAATGGTCTACATCGTTTATCTGCATAACTCTTTTGTCGGGACTGAGCTATCTTCAAATTATTTTGTATCTACCTAACCTTCTCTTCTATTTCTTTCACAAGGTCTACTCCAAAGAACCATCTCTCCCGGGTTCAGACCAATTTAGCGAGGTCCTACACCTACAACCATAGAGTGCTTCAAACGGAGCCATCTTAATGCTCTCTTGATAACTATTGTTGTATGAGAACTCAGCCAAAGACAAACATTCATCCCATTTATTGGAATAGTTAAGGACACAACACCTTAACATATCTTCAAGTACTTGATTTACTCTTTTAGTCTGACCATCAGTCTATGGATGATAAGTGGTACTATATAGAAGTTTGGTACTCATCGAAGCGTGCAATTGTTTCCAAAAGTTGGAAACAAACTATGTACCTCCATCCGACACAATGGTCTTTGGTACACCATGTAGGCTCACGATTCGTGCTAAATACATCTTGGCATATTGGATAGTGGGATATATACTCTTGACTGGAAGAAAATGTGCTGACTTAGTTAGTCGATCTACAATAACCCATATTGAGTCAAAACCTTTTGATATCTTGGGTAGACCGACGATAAAGTCCATACTAATATCCTCCCACTTCCAAGCTGGAATAGGCAGTGGCTGTAACTCTCCAGCGGACTTCAAATGTATAGTTTTTACTTTTTGACAATTATCACACTTGGCTATATATCGAGCAATCTCTATCTTCATTTTGGTCCACCAAAATCTCTGTTTCAAGTCCTGGTACATTTTATTGCTTCCCGGATGAATAGAGAACCTGGTGGCATGCGCCTCTTCAAGAATCAACTGTTGCAACTCAGAAACTTTTGGTACCACTAGGCGATTCTTGAACCATAGCACACCTGCATCATCTATTCTGAAGCATGCTGCTTTTCCCTTCTTGACTCTTTCTTTGATATGGGCTATACCCTTGTTTTCTTTCTGAGCGGCAATAATTTGGTCTCGAATAGTTGATTCAACAATTATATTGGTCAAACTACCTTGTTGAATTATCTCTATATTCAACTTCTCCATCACAAGACATAAAGTTGGATCCATTGTCTTCATGGTCATGCAATTGCAATGGCTCTTACGACTGAGTGCATCTACAACCACATTTTCCTTACCAGGGTGGTAATGCACCCCCAAGTCATAATCTTTAATCAATTCCAACCATCTTCTTTGTCGCATATTCAATTCTGATTGAGTAAAGATATACTTTAAACTCTTGTGATCTGTATAAATATGACAAGTATTACCAAGCAGATAATGCCACCAAATCTTCAAAGTATGGGCAACTGCTGCTAACTCTAGATCATGAGTTGGATAATGTTCTTCGTGTCACTTAAGTTGTCTGGAAGCCTAGGCAATGACTCGGCCTTCTTGCGTCAATACACACCCAATACCAATACCAGAAGCATCACAATAAACGTCAAACGGCTTCTTGATATCTGGCTGTGCTAACACTGGTGCAGTGGTTAATAATCTCTTCAAAGTTTGGAAAGCTTCTTCACAGTCAGGTGACCAGACAAACTTGGCTTGGTTTTTCAACAATCTAGTGATAGACTTGGATATTCTAGAGAAATCTGGAATAAAACGACGGTAATAACCCACCATTCCTAGAAAACTTCGAACCTGATGAACAGTGGTTGGTAGTTTCCAATCTAGTATATCCTTAACTTTGCTTGGATCTACTACAACTCCTTCAGCTGACAAGACATGTCCTAAAAACTATACTTCCTTTAGCAAGAAGTCACACTTACTGAACTTGGCATATAACCGATGTTCTCTTAGGCATGTCAAAACAACTCTGAGATGTTCAACATGTTCTTTCTTGTTCTTGGAATATATTAAGATGTCATCAATAAAGACCACTACAAACTTGTCTAGCTCAGGCATGAACACTTAATTCATCAGATACATGAAATGAGCTGGGGCATTCGTCAAACCAAAAGACATTACCATGTATTCATATAATCCATATCTGGTGGTAAATGCCATTTTGGGAATATCTTCAGGCTTAATTTTAATTTGATGATAACCTGACCTCAAATCAATCTTGGAGAAAACTTTGGCTCCAGCCAGTTGATCAAAAAGTAAATCTATCCGAGGTAAGGTATATTTATTTTTAATTTTCACTTCATTCAATGGACGATAGTCAACACACAATCTCAGGGTCTCATCTTTCTTTTTCACAAAAATTGTAGGACATCCCCAAGGTGATGAACTAGGTTGGATAAACCCTTTATCAATCAACTCTTACAACTGAGTCTTCAACTCGGCTAATTCCTTGGGAGGCATCCTATAAGCTCTCCGAGAGATCGAAGCTATTCCAGGTTTTAAATCTATTCCAAACTGAACATCCCTATCAGGTGGTAGACCGGGTAAATCTTCAGGAAAAACGTCTGGGAATTCACAAACTACAAGGATATCTCTAATCTCCTTGACGGAAGTTGCACAAACTTTTTCCACTAATCTCTTTAAGATTGGAAGTTGGATAAGAAGCTGAGAATTACTATCTGGCAAACTCAACCGTATTGTCCTATTCAAAGTATCTACAACAGCTTTATGCTGATACATCCAGTTCATTCCCAAGATCACATCTATATCCTGATCCTTTAGAATAATCATGGTGGTGGGAAAAATGTGCCCACCTAGGTTTATGGGTACCTGGTACACCATTTCCTTAGTACACAGACGTCCCCCGGGCGACTGTATATAGAAATTTTCCTTTGTTTCCCCAACTGGAATTTCATGGTTTATAACAAAGGTTCTATTGATGAATGTATGAGATGCACTAGAATAAAAAAGCATAACTGTAGGATGATCGACGATAGGAAACATACCCAGCATCATGGGTTCCCCTTCTGGAATCTCCCCAGCTTGAGTATAGAAAACCCACCCTGTCTTCTTTTCATTTTTGCCCTTATGAGCATTTTGGTTATTGTTCTTGTCCTGAGCTTAACCCTATTGTTAATTTCAGGGAGCCTTCTAAAAATTTGGATTATACTGCTTAGGATACGGACATTCCCTAGAGAAATGACCGGACTTCCCACAATTGAAACATGGGTAATTGTGGCCTTGGGGTGTTGGAGCATGAACACCAGGAACATTTGTCTATTGAGAGTTTAGGTAAGTTATGGCAGGACAGACATTTGGTCATTGACCGGCTTGAAACTACGGCGGGCGATAAGGAGGACGGTAGAGATTCACCAGATGATAAATTATCTTCTGTCTCTTTTGATTGCCACCAAAAGACCCGGATGGCACACTCTTTTTGTTCTTAATTTCCTTATGCTGCCTATATTTCTCCTCTGAAGCAATAGCAATGTTGACTGCCTCATGATACGTGACATTTGTATAGGTAGTCATCATGGTCTGAAGTTTGGTATTAAGACCACGCATGAACCACTTCTTCTTGGCATCTGTGTTGACATGCTCAGGTGCATACTGTGAAAGGTGATTGAACTTGCCCACATACTGCATGACTGTTTGATCACCTTGCTTTAAAGCAAGAAACTCATCAAGCTTCATGGCCATAACTCCCTTCGGAATATAATGGGCATGAAAAGCAGTGCGGAACTCGGCCCAAGTTAACCGAGTACTGGCTGGTTGCATGGCCACAAGGTTCGCCGACCAAGCACCTGCTGCACCTCTAAGCTGTTGGGCAGCAAAAACATGCTTCTGAAACTTAGTGAATGGAATGAGGTCAAACTTCTGCTCCATGGTACGAAGCCAATCATCAGCTTCAAGTGGTTCGTCAGCCTTGGTAAATACTAGTGGTCATGTATTCGTAAAGTCAACATACGTAGCTTCTTGCCTTTGATAATTACGACCACGATTCCCTTGCAGCATATTTTGATTGCTTTGAGCTAACTCCCGAAGCAACCGAGCATTATCTACGGTCCCATTGACCAGTGCCGCGATAGCATCAGCCAAATTTGGCGGAACTGGTGGGGATCAGGAATACCATCCTCGTCTTGTAAAGAACCAGGAATATTCGAAGCTCGAGTACGATGCATCTGTTCATGACAAACCAAACTTTACTCACAAACATTTATTGAACTATTAAAAGAGCTTACTACAAACACATTACATTGGGCTCATTTATTTATACACAAGTCTACACTTAAGCAAGACTACCCAACTAGACTAGAACTCACAATTTTACAACTCTACTCTTCTCCTCGATCACATCAAACCTCTTGATCGGTATCCATTCCAGAAATATTTCTGCCTTCATCATCACTTTCATCGACCACCACTACTTCTTCTGGATCCTCTTCTTCTTCCTCTTCAAGTTCATCATCATCTGCAATGATGGCATCTGGGTCCATTGCATCTACTTGAGGCTCATGATTTGGATTCAGGAGATTGTTTAGCCTATGGACTTCTTCATGCAGATTGGTATAATATTCTTCTAAGTCTTCTACATAGAACTCTAACTCATGAGCTCAGGCTCTAGCTACATCTTCTCTATGCCAAGCCTCATTTCTTCCTTCCACCATACGAACTAACATACGCTCACAGTTCTGATGAGCGACGGTGAGATGCCTCAATTGGTCCTATAACTCGCCCACCTGGATGGCATCCAAGGCCCTATCTCTAGTAGCATGTGCTAATTCTGCTGAAAGCCTCTATACCTCAGCCTAGGGATCAGGCCTAAAGTTGCTACTGCTAGCACCATCCCTTCTAGGGGCAAGCTAGTGACGAGGAACTCCTTTGGGTCCAACGGACTTATGGGGCGTTACCTTGGTACGAGCCATACTGTAGGAAGCAAGATTTAATAAAAGTAAAACAATCTGAGAAAAGTCTAAAGAGTAGCAAGGATGGATTACACTACTCAACCCAGACTAAGAGGGAAAGTAAGTAACAAGTGGATTAATCATGATGCATGAATCGTCCATACGAAACTTAAACATCAAAGCTCTTAAGGTACATAACCAATAGTTCTTATTATATAGGGCATAATAAGATTACTACTCCACCATATAAAACCTTACTAACCAAATAAGTAATTGCGAGAATAAATTGAGATAAGTCGGAAGCCATTTGGACCAAATTAATAGGTTAAATTTATTTGACCCAAATCATTTTGAAGTTTTTGTAAAACAATACTACAAAAACCTTTGTAATGGTCGCTCCGATACCATTCTATGGCAGAACCTCCTAAATTATAGGGCCTACATGCACCTGTCACTGTCCAATGACCTCTGACGACCATGCATATGTTCCTGGTAATTTAAGAAGCATGTCGGGTGTCCTCGGAAAACCCAAATCATCCACGATTTTTCCAAGCAGGATCCATTACAGAGTCCTTGCAGTATTACAACAGTTTATTCATTATTTTACATCAGAGTGAAATAGTGAAAGTCTTACAATAACTTAGTTTACAAAACAGTTATTTCAAACCTTACAAACTAAGTACGATTATTAATACAAACCATAGTAGTGGAGTAGCTTTAGTAACATAAAACAAAACACACAAATAAAGTGCCCTGCCCAAGGGCCACACATTTACTTATCATCATCGATTTGAACAACCGTCATGCAGCATGATCCAAAGTAGACCTACTCATGAGACTCACCTGCAACAAGGGTTACAGAACCCTGAGTACAAAAGTACTCAACAAGACTTAAATGAAGTAACAATAGAGATGACTCAGGAATGCAGGCTCAGGGATCCAAGGTAAGGCTTTAGCAAGAATCAAAGTTCTTTTGCGTAAAAGCTTTCTAATAAAATTCTTTCTTTCAACCATTAAAACTTCACCAAGATCATATATGAATCTGCCATGATATGTATTGAGATCATGAACTTCATATCAAACTCTTTCTCAAGTTTCATTTGTTAACTACGATGATGAACAGTGAGTTGAGTCTCCATAACCGAGGAGCAACGACAATTCAAACCGATTATAACCCAGTTGGGGATTCCCAACCACACGACATATGCAGGTCCCTGACCTATATATTTCAACCTACCCTCAGATCTTCTAAAACAAGAATGGGTCCGCACCACCCGAGAGCATAGTACTCCACCAATCCAGCCCATTGCCACGTGGGTACACGCTACTCCCGCCATCTCTCCACTCCTAGTGCGCGAGTAGCCATTCTCGTAATAGAATAGCTGAGTTAAGGCTTACCGGAGCATGTGGCCAGTACTACAAAGTCTCACCTCATGCAATTTAACAATGAACGGTTCTTAATCGACACAGGCGGAAAGAACCCTCTCACAAGACATCCATGTCTTATGGCTCTCATACACCGAGTCCGCCCGGTCTAGATTTATTACTCCACATGATTATATCTCATGATAACATAAATAACCAATCGTATCCAAGAATCCATTTATATCTCGTAGATGACAGGTAATCACCCGACTTCTATCAGTCTAAGCATGACTAAGCATAATTAGGCATTCTCGAATTGAAGCTGGTAACAAGGTTGATATGGAAAAACAAGGTTAGTAATGCACCAATTAGGTTTTCATTCAACTCCTAATCACTTAATGCAATATTTAAAAACAAACGTGATATAAATTTGGAAAACACAAGGTAGGTTTAAATGCATCCGGGGCTTGCCTTGATTGACGGAATAGTTAGGTTCCGTAGATGTTCCACAGATATCAAACCCGACCTCAACAGGTGGATTAACTTCCTCAACAACTTGGTTGACTACCACGTTCTCACTTTCGTTCACTACACGAGGTAACAATGCCATGTTTAATATGATGCGAGATATAAAACATGATGCTTGACGATGGATGCAAAAGTTAATAACTTGAATACAACTTTCCTTCGCGATATAGTTATAAGCCAAAAACTAACTAAACCTTTTTCACAAACTCAAACACTTACTTTAAGTACCAAGTATCAATTTATGCTAATGATCCAAGGTCATCACTCAATCAAAAATTCAAACAAAACCTAAGTCATTAAGGTTTACTATTTGTTTTATGAATTAATTATTTAATTCAAAATTATGAAATAAATCAACTTTTTCCAAATGAGCTCAAAATTTTTGTGAAGGCTCATCACATGATAACTAAGTGTAAAAACAATTTTCATAATTTTTGGATAATTATTTAAGCCTAGAAAAATCATGGAAACCTATTTATTAATTAATTTGAGCAATTTTTATCACATTCAAAATGTACTGAAAAGTAACATTTAATATTTTTCCTAAATAGTTTACATCTCAGAGAGGTCAGACAAAAATTTTCATAATTTTTGGAGATCTATTTAATTCTACACAAAATAAACAAATTACAGCACTATTTAACCATTTCTGTAAAATAGAAAATTCATTTTCAAACAAACAGTCACTGACAGAGTAACCCCACTTGTCAGTGAGAGCAACGTGACGACGAGCCTCTGACCGGTGCGTTCTCGCCGGCGGCGAGGTCTCCGGCGGCAGGACTCAGACCAACATGATCTCCTTGACATTGCGCACACACCGGTGGCACGGGTTGAAGCTCTAGGTCACTGGAGCGACCTTGCCGGCGACGATGGCTGCTCAGCGGAGCACGATCGACGTGCGCCCGGCGATTCAATACCTCACCGGCGAAACTAAGGTCGTCGGCATACTCAGCACCTCCTAACGGACTTAACCAAGCACTCAATTGAACTAACGACACACCACAACGCAGGTAGCGACGCGCACAACGGCACGGCAGAGCAAAACTCGCCGCCATCCCACAGTCCCGTAGGTAGCGACGGGAGGGCACTTACAGTCTTATCGGTGAGCGAATAGCGGCGGTGAAAGGTGTGCTTGACACGCCGCGACGGCACAGACACGTCGGAGCCGGAGGTGTCACCCACGGGCGCGCGTAGAAGCCAGTGGAAGCTCGCCATCGGTGAGAGCTGGCCTGCTTTCACTATTCAAGCTATTTACCGAATTGCCACTCGCTTTATTTCTCAATTTACTATCAAATTTTTATGGTAACTGAAAAATCTCCAAAAATAAAAGTTGCTTCAAATCCAAAGTTGTACAACTTTGCTTTAATAACCATACTCAAATTATGTCTACATTTTAAAATGCAAGTTTAAAATCAAAAGGGGACACTTTAAGAATTTATCCCTTTTCAAATTACTTCAAATTTTATATAAGAACTTTGAAAACACTAAAAGCCAACTTTGTACACATTAACAAGCTCTACACTTTTTCTTTTAGGCTTAACCCCAAAATGTGCTTAGATTTTGAATTAGGTTTTCCGTGGTGGAAATTAGGGTTTTGGAATTCCAACTCAATACAAAGATTTTTAAACTTGATTCATCCCATATAAGTCAACACATATAATCATAAAAATAAACTTGTTTTAGTGAATGCATATCAAAGTTTTCACTAACACAAAAATGATGTGCAATGCATATGATGACATGGCATATTTTAGGGTTTAAAACACCAGAGGTGTTACAATGGGGAAGCGTGGAGGGGTCATACCCTGATCAAAGTGTGTTGATCTTGTTAACTGATTCTTCTTGAGGCTACCTGGCCTTATTCTTCATCCTTCTCCTATTATTCTTCTTCTTGGTCACTATTGTCTCTTTGGGCAAGTAAGGCATCTGCGGATGTCCAAGAGATTGCTGGCTGTGGTTCTTGAAAGAAAACTTCTCCTTCCTATCCTTGATTGTGAAGCAGATCTTGGCACTATCCGCGTATATGATGGATTTTGTGGTGCTCAGGAAAGGTCGGCCCAAAATAATGGGTGCCCTTACGTCTCCACTTGTTTCCAAAATCACAAAGTCTATGGGAACATATGATTGTCCCACTTGAACAATGGCATCTTCAATAACACTCCTAGGGTAACAGAGTGACTGATCTGCATGTTGCAAACGCATATTTGTGTACAACAAAGTATCTCTATTAATTTGATCATGAATTACCTTAAGCATGATGTTGATACTTGCTCCGAAGTCATAGACAACTTCTTGAAAATGTAAGGTCCAATGGCGATGGGGATGACATGTCTCCCTAGATCGCTCTTCTTTTCTATCAAGGTATAGTCTATCCACTTTCCCATCGATGGTTGTATATAATAATATGCTGCATTGTGAATATCGACAAGATTTGTAGTTTCTAGATCTTTCGGTTGCCCTAGAATCTTACCTTTGTTGGACAGAGGAATAACAGCTGCCAACTGAGCTATTTGTGATTCTATCATTTTATTAAAGCTATGCAGGTTCTTAATGGCAGAGTCAAAGTTATTCATTATGTTATTTATGTTCTCTAGAATTTTATCCTTGGTAGCTACCTTTCTAGATAATCCCTCCATAAGTTTAGATTGGCCAGCAATTAATTCTCTTAAGGGTGGTTGATTAAAATTATTAAAATTATTACCTTGATAGTTACCTTGGTAGTTTGGTCTTTGTTGCTGGTTCCATCCTTGATTCTGTTGAGGACGAAAGTAGTTGCTATTGTTGACAAAGTTTACATCCTCTTGGGTTTCAGGACAGTTGTTCCCTGAATGCTCAGTATTTCCACACTCTTCACATGTCATGCGAGAATCATGAATGTGCATGACTTCTTGCTTCTCATTGGCTCGATCTTCAAGCTTCTTCATCAGCAGGTCCATCTTGGCAGACAGCATGTCTACCTCCTTGAGTTGATGCATACCTCCACCTCTCTTGTAGGTCTGAAGACGTTCTTCATTCCAACCTTGGTTGGAGGCCACCTTCTCCACAAGAGCTATTGCAGCTGGTATGGTGAGTGATAGGAATGCACCAACAGCAGCAGCATCCAAAGTCTTACGGGTACTATTAGTCAACCTGTGGTAGAAAGTCTGCATGAGTAGCCAATTCTACAATCCCATGATAAGAGCATTCCGCAATGTAATCTTGAAAGCATTCTCATGCCCCAGGGACAAATTCATCATGTTGTTGCTGAAAGCTTGAAATTCTCCCATGCAGAGCATTGGTCTTGCCTGTAGGAAAGAACTTTGCTAGGAAGGCAGTGGAGCAGTTATCCCATGTAGTATTTCTATCTTTGTTGGCGTAGAAACATTGCTTTGCCTTCCCCAAGAGTGAGAATGGGAAGAGGTGAAGTAGTATGGCATCTTGGGTCACTCCTTTGATGGTGAAAGTGCTACAAATCTCCAGAAAGTGTTGGAGATGTGCACTCGCATCTTCATGTGTCTTTCCACAAAACTGGCTTGCTTGCACCATGTTGGTGAGGGCTGGCTTGAACTCGAATCCATTGTCTCCAACATTGACTGTTGGTCTAGTACGAATGTTGGCCGTAGTTGGAGCAGTGTAACAGAACCATCCAATTTATAAGAGCACAAGTACAATGGCAGCCCGTAAGCGGTCGCACTATCATACTTGAGCCCATATAAACCTGGTAGTCCGTCGAGTACCACGAAGGGTTTCAATTCATCGCCAACATACAACCACAATCGTACATGATTCAACATACATGCCACATGTTACATAGAGTTCACAAATACATTGCCATACATCAGAGTATGATTAAAATTATTACAAACCAAGTTCAAATAAAGTAGTAGCGGAAGCAAAGTAGTTTTAAACCAATGTCTCACACCATTGTTTAATACAAGCTAGTTTGTGATCACCACCCACAAAAGCATCATAGATAAGATATATAAGTAGAAGGGCCTTGCCCAGGGCCTACTCCTCGTCAGTAGCGGGACATAAGCAATTCTTACAGTAGCCATGATAAATAGTGTTATGTACAACAAGTGGGAAATAAACCCTGAGTACAAGAAGGTACTCAGCTAGACTTACCTGTCATAAACCAAAAATAAAGTGACTCCAAGGATCATGCAAGGCTTTATAAGTGGAGCTAGCTTGACAACATTTTACATAAAAAGCCGCTAATTCAGCTATACATTTTATAATTCGTTCATCAAGTTAATTATAGTTATTCATCTCTAGATTAGCAACTAACCTATGCCAAACATGTGGTATATCAGTTGTGATAGAATAATAGTAACCATAGCAATTTATTATATCATTCTTAGAACCATTCCACTTGCCATTATCACTATGATAGAAGGAAGCTCAGTCAAGTTTCTCACTATTCGGGAGAGATGGCGATTCGAATCGATTGTAACTAGCTGGGAAGTATTCCTCAGATAAACCCATGTAGACCAGATCAATGGTAACCTTAGGTCACCTTTGGTACAACTCAGGTCGAATTTGCGGGTTCGATCAGCGTCGCACAATCAAGGACACTACTGGATGCCAGGTCGATCAGGACTCTAACCTGCCCTTGGCCTCACACCAGCTCCCCACACATCCTTACTACCTCCACTGTGCGCACTCTAACAGAATGAGGCCCGACCTGAGTTGAGCTACTCAGCTTCATGGTCGGAACGAGTTATCCGACCAGCTAAGTGAGAGGCATGCGTTCAAAATGACCGAGGACCAACAATGATGCAGTCCTTAATCGGCGCTGACGGAATCACATGAGTCAACCTACAACATAGACTCCATCCAACCTCGATTTACAACATGCCAAGGTTCTTTTACATGATAGCAAATATAGCCAACCATGGTTCAGTGTCCACCTATATCTCACAGGTGACAGGAAATCACCTGACTTCTACCGAGCTAAGCATTGCTAATTAGTTATTCGATCCCGGACCTATACAGGGTTAAAGGTATATATCTAGACAAGGTAGTTCTATGCATCAGGGGTTTCTAATCAACTCTTATAACCTAATGCATCAAACATAAAGTACTCAAGTGATATTTTATAAAACATAGGAGGCTTATAATGCTCCGGGGCTTGCCTTTCAGGAAAGAAGTGCGTCAGCGGTCAGGGCACTCCAGAAGTTCATCAGTGGCTGGCTCCTCTCCTTTGGGAGTTGTAGGTTGGGGTGCCTCTAGATTGCCCTCCGTCTCTTCTTTGAATTCCAGTAGGGTTACTCCTTTGGGTCATCCTATATGTATGAGCTTGAAATAAGATATCATAGATGCATAGATATTGACATGGATGATATGATAAAATGCATACTCATAATTGTCCTTAATAGTAATGTATTAGGGTGATAACAAAATAAATTTTCTTTTACTGAGTAGGTGCATATCTCTTCTTTAGTAATTAAACAAATAGATATTTTAAACATTTTCTAGACTGCAAGACAGCAGCCAATTGTTTTGACCCTAACTAGAGTTTTACACATCCAAACAATATGATCTTCAAGTTTCTGTAAATATTATAAAATTGTCTACAACTTTGTTTTAATCATCTTAAGGTGATTCAGTAGCTATCTAGGTCAAACAATTCAATCTTTCTGATCTATCCAGAGGACAAGCAAATCTGACAACAGACTTCTAACAGCTATAACTCTTAAACAATTAGGCCTATGACCATGAAATTTTAGGACAAGCAATATGAGTAAGTTATATACAACTTTGTTATTAACAAGTTTCACAGGAAAGATCATTATCATCACAAAATTGTCACCACAACAGAAACTACACATGCAGCCATCTAGTTGAATTATAAAGCAATAATTAACTAGCTGCCTATAACCAATTAACTTTGAGCACAACTACCAATACCAATAGACCATATGCATCAAAAGCACCCTAGAAAACATCATGGTAAAACCCCAATAACTTATTTACATGCATTTATTAATTTCCTTATATAATAAGGTGATTTAAAGGATAAATATTTCCATTGCTCAATAAATTCTGAGAACATTACAGTAGGTTACATTTGACCCCAATAGTCTACTGTACAAATATTATGCCATTTGGCTAAGTATAGCAACCTCTACAAAAATGACAAGTTGCATAGGCTTATTTTAGCAAAAATAGTTTAGCCTAGTGAAAAGTGGCAAACAACATATTTCCTATTTTTCTTACTTTCATCCTAGCATAAGAACACTATGTAAAAATTTGCATGATTATATGTTATGTATTTTTACACCAATTATTTTCACTAGAAACTAGCAATTAATTAAGATATGCAATTAATAAATATTCCTACTATAGGTTTAGAATTTTTCCTAGCTAGAGCATGTCAACACGAGACTAGCAAAATTAGAATCACAATTTTTGCACTTCCCTAGCTCAAGATATGCATTTTATAAGATGGTGTACACTTTATTAGAATCACAATTTAAAAGCACCTATATAGCTCAATTTAATTCCACCAGAAAAATATCCTAAATAGTAGGTTTTAGATTTTTATCAAATAGTACACTTTATGATGAATCCAACAAAATTTGGTTCACTCAATTTGGACAACCCGAGCTCAAGATATTAATTTTTGAAGTTTGCTACAAAATCTGTGAAAACAAATAAAGAAAATCACTCAAAAATCTGAAATATACTACATACACCCGGTCTATACACCCACTGCGGCTGACAGCAGGGGCCTACGGTCAACGTGACCCCATGTGACAGACACACAGAGCAGGGGTGTGGCTTGACCGGTGAGAACTCGCCGACGGTGAGGTCTCCGGCAAAACCACCACCACCAACGTGCTCCCCTCATCAACCCACGTCTTGTGGTGTAGGTGGTTGAGCCGATTACAGTGGTTAGACACGACGGCGGTGAGCATGGTGGTGCAGTGGAGGTGTGCGGCGGTGCCATTGCCATTCTTAGCAATGTTGAGCTCTCCCGAGCTTAGTTAAGGCTTTAGGGAGACCTAGTTGATGACCTAGGGCTAGGGTAAGGGTTCGGCAAAGCGCCGGTAAGCTGAGCCACGTGCATGGCGGCGAGAGCACGACGGTGCGGTGCATGTTGTTTCAGTGAGCCAGCAGTCAGTGACGGGTCTATGTCTTTGGGGTAGGCACTAGGGTTCATGGCGGCTCAGAAAAAAACATAGGAGGAGGAAGACGGGGTCTTGCGAGGGCCGATCGCGGCAAGATTGAGCTAGTGACCATGGCGGGCGTGCTCGGTGCGGCAACGCGTTCCCATGCGGTGGTGGCTGTAGCAGTTAAATAAACAATGACATGAGCATCTAGGACCTAAGGCGATGATGGACCAAGGGAGAAGAAGGTAGGAGGAGCAGTGGATATGGCTGGCCACGGTGAGCTTGAGCTCGGCGGCGCACCATGGCCATGGCGGCGACGGCGATGCACAATGTGGCTTTACCTCGGCTCGAATGGAGACACTGGTGGGTCGGGGAGGTAGTGGAGATGATGGCAGAGCTATGAGCATGATGGATTGAATGGAGGTGCAACGATGGTGGTGCCCGAGCTCAGTGAAGGCACGACGGCGATGGCGACAGCACGGCTGCTTGCTCTACTTGCGCGGCGAGGGATATGAAGAGAGTGAGGGTGTGAGTGAGTGGAAATGGGAAGCAGCCGGCTCACTCTCCTTCTTGATAGGGCGACACGTGGGCAGGTGAGTGGCGACATGCGGCGCACGACACATGACGTTTGAGCCGGTCGGCCATGACCGGCGCACGTCCGGCCGATTTGAAAAGGCCATCAGGCTGACTGAAACAGCCCTGTTCACTAACCTTTATCTCCTAATCCATGGTGAATCAGTTAATATGATATTAGTGAAAGTTGTAGAGCTACATGTACTCTCCATCTTTGCTTTAGAGAGTAACATCTAATTCGTCATGGTTTTCAAAAGGCAAAGCTCCAGAGTGTGCTACTTTGAAACTGTAATAAGCTAATGACAGCAAAATTTTCTAAGTTTGAAAACAACATTTCATTACTACTTGTGGGCTCTATTTGACTATGCTAGGCACTGAATTAGCTCATGGCCCTAAAACAAAGTTTGTTACACATGTCAAGAACTACAACTTTTATTAAGGGTGCACTGCCATGAAAACCCTCTATGCTGTAGTTCAACTTTAGTCAAAGTAGGATCATGAAAAATGACATTATGAGTAATCTAGGACTTAGAAGCAAAATTGGCCCATGCCATGAATACAAACATTGTTCCATTTTCCATCCTAGATGTGTCTAAGGTGTTTTTGTGACCTCACAACCATCTCTTGCATTGGTCACACATGATCACAAGCATATGCATGTATATAATCAACATCACATGTGATAGTATGTAAACAATAAGATGAAATTCCATATGCTCATGCTCATGAATGCTTGGATGATGCTTGTGCTCATGAAATGCAAGTGCCAAATGCAATGCTTAACACTAGTGTGTCACAAGCAGAAAATTCATAGAGAGTCCTCTTAG
The DNA here is from genome assembly GCA_904845875.1 of Miscanthus lutarioriparius. Classification (NCBI taxonomy): domain Eukaryota; kingdom Viridiplantae; phylum Streptophyta; class Magnoliopsida; order Poales; family Poaceae; genus Miscanthus; species Miscanthus lutarioriparius. The sequence continues at coordinate 69,361,426 of CAJGYO010000001.1, read as the reverse complement.
CCATGGCTTCAAATTCAGGTGTTAAGCTTCACCTTATATGGTTGTCTTCCGACTTTAAAGCTGGAACTTTCTTGAGTATAGTTGTAGTCCTCCTGATTAATGCTTCTGGATCTTCAACGTAGTTTGTCAGAAGGTCAAAACCGGTCATACATTACCCTACATAAGATACACAAGTAGACAAAACAAGGGTAAGCCTGTTTGAGCAGAGGTCAATGGTTTTCCTCGACCACATCAATAAGTATAAGTTTATCAATACTTCCTTTGCCTACCTACCTTCTCCGGCAACAGCACCATAAATGCTTGTTGGTATTTATTAACTTGTCACTTGTTTAGTAGCCACCTATTATAAACCTATATCTCCTAACATTACTTTACCAGGTTGTCATCCCTAGTGATGATGCCAGAGATGCTTGTTGGTACTACATAGCATTACTACTAGAATAATACTAGGTAGTTCTTTATTAATTTATGTGACTAGGAAGAATATATAAATATATGAATGAAAAGAATCTGCAAGCGCACAGATAATTATAGCATTATAGCACTTCATCCGGGAGTATTCAAGGTGTTGTTATTTATATTTTTACCACAGGGAAGGTCTAGCATGGACATGTATTGATAACTTATATTATTGATAGAGAAGTAAACTATAACCAATATTCTACTCATAATAGAGGTAAGTCATAGGATAAGATATATATATGATAAGTATTGATCATCAATAATGATAAATCACTCAAAGTGCTTCTTTCTATGACATTAGCATGGTTAGGTAGAATATTAGAGGAATAATTCCTAAGTCATTCTTAATTACAAGTCAAAGCATACATTGACTAGTGCAATTACACCTAGTAGTCATGGCTAAGGTTATCTTTATATCTACACATAAGGGATATTACTAAGGAAGATTAAGAACAGAGCTTGTTCTTTCTTCGTAACAGAACCCTACTTGCACCTATATTCGGGGAGTGGACTACAAAGGACTCAACAGGAGTGTCACATCCATGATCTACCACATTACCCAGAATATAGGGTGTATCTGTGGGTAAACAACATATAAGCACCACGCTTACACAATGTTGACCACCCACCCCGTGTACTTTAGAGTGAGTGCTATACGAACTTATGCATAAACATAATGATAAAGTAGCTATACTAAGTATATAATCAAAGTAGACATTGAACATTATAACAAAGAACATGAATAAGATGAATCCTAATATTGTCATAATAATTGTAGCAAGCATATAAAAATAATGGAGGTACAAAAGAGATGGGGTACAAAGATTATACCAAACTATGCTCTTGACATGGTCAAGAATCCAAGCAAATCCTGCTTGCCTCCCTCTAGACCTAGCCTAACTAGCTATGCCCTAGAATATGATGAAGCTCTGAGGATGATTAGGATTTCTGTCTTCTCAAATGACTTGATTGGGTTCATGGCTAGGGGGTGGTAGGGGCTGGTATATATAGGACGGAGCATCCAACGTGAGCCCTTAGATCAAACCAACTTAAAGGATGGCGTAGATGCTACCTAAGAGGTGGTGGAGAACCGACATAACAACAGACGGCTAACAGGTGGGCCTAGGGGCCGACCGGCCTATAGGTGGGGCCAGCCATGGCGTCTCACCCTCCACTTCAGTGTAGAGTCCTCTCGAGTCTTTTAGAACCTTCTGGTGTCCATTTTGCTGCGGATAAGCACAATTAAATCTGACATCTTAGTCCACCTTGACGGTTTTCTAGATAAACCCTACAGAAAATAAAGATTCACCAAAACTTGTGGAATTTGTTAGTTTAAACCCCCTAGACCTTCATTGGTGATTATATTTATGCCCTTATGTATGTTATATTGATGGTTTATAATGGCTGTTAACTACCATCAACAATATCTCACGATTATAACATGAAGACTATACTCTAATTCCATAGCACAACTATATTGATAATATGAGAGCAAGACTTTGGAAAAACTCTTCATAGTATTCATACTGAGATTTCTCTCTTCTTCCAAAGAGCCAAGATCTCCGTGATAGATTTCCTAGCTCCGAATAGTACTAAAAAGTAAAAGATTACAAGTAGAGAAGTGGAGGTGTAGAGCCCAAATCAAGTGTGTGTGAAGGAGAGCTCCACCCTTGCTTTTATACTAGCTAGAGGTTGGTTTAGGGGGAGATAAATTAGGAAACTATCCTAACCGACCCCAAGCGTCATCAATGCACTGCCTATGCAAGGTGGGGCCAGGAGGAGGTGGGGGCGGTGCGCCCGCACCCCTGGTGCGGCCGCACCTGGGCCAACCCTCGGCACCGCCTTAGCGCTGTGGGCTGCATGCTAGGTCTGGATCGCTCCCACGTCGGTGCTTGGCTCAAATTCTTCGCTGGAGTGGGCCTTTCATCTTATTCTTTGAAACGAATCTTCTTTACGCTTTGTCCAAACAATTATTTTGATTATAATTCCCATGTATTCAATTATTGGTCCTGTAAAATAGGAATTCTCCAATACAAGTGGAACTATGTCAATAGTCAGAGCATATGTGCTATAAGTTTGTTTATTTCTCCTGTTTTGGATCTTATTTGGCGGTCGGATATGGTCATTAAGGACCACCAACAAATCCCCCAAGCTTAACCTTTGCTCGTCCCGATTAAATAGCTAAGTACTTGGTTGTTGATTAGGAGTTGCAACTATGCCGAATATATTTCATAAGTGTCATGCCTATAACAAAGTATTCTTCTATAATTTAAATAAGTTGGCATTTTTATCCACCATTTACCTTGATCTCTGTAAGGCTTATAGCGTATCCAAGTTCTTGGGCGGTTGCAAGATAGAATGGTTATAATAGAATTACCAATCATTCATTCTTGGATAAACTGTCTATCTAGAGGTTTAATGAATTTTTGCAAAGAAAATATAAGTTCCTCAAATGATTCTCTTGATCGCTCAATGTGTATGAAACCTCACCAAGGCATTTGATGTTTTGGCTTCTTTTCATCCAACCACTAAAAGGCTTTTTGGTGGAGTTTTGGGTAGGTATGAAAGCGAGGCATACTTGCATCACATATTTTGCTAAGTCAAAAACCGGACCTCAAGGAGATGCAAGTCATACACTTTGATCAAAATGTGCAAGTGTGTGGAATTTTTATAATGTTCCTAATTCTAAATTTTTTGTACTCCTTTGATCATGAATTTCTCTCTTTTGGAGTAATGCCTTTTATTTGAAAGTGTAAGGGACCGCAATGCCTAAGAGGGGGGGGGGTGAATTGGGCCACTTAAAAATCAACTCTAAAATAAGGCCTCTAATTTCACCTAGTCAAAACCTATGCAGGAAAGTAATCTATCTAAATGTGCTACTATGGTTTTGCTAGGTGTGTTGCTATCTCTACCGCAAAAGAGTGATGCAACCTAGGTTCCAATCCTATCACCTAAGCTAGGGAAGTAAAGCACACAACCAAGGTAGCAATGTAAATGCGAAAGGTAAAGATGAGGTAGAGGTGCAAACTCCCGTTGACGACTCCGGTATTTTTATCGAGGTATCTAGAAGCGCTCAAGCTTCCCCCTAGTCATCGTTGGAGCCCCTTGCAAGGAATCCCTCGCAAGGGCCAAGCTTCTGGTCAGGTAACTCCATGGATATCTCTAGGCCTTCCCCATGCGCAAGTGGGTCTCTAGTGTGCCTTTCGGCAAGCCTATCCCAGACTACTCCCTGCCGTCTTCACTATCAAGCTTCCGGCCGAGCCGCCGCGGGCCTTGTTCCCTTCGATACACGGTGGCGGCTACACGACAAATGTGGTTGGTGTGATCTCACAAGACTACAAGCCACTCCGATATACAACAATGGTGCGAGCAAGCACCGAGTGATAAGAGGTGTGTAAACCTCACTAAACACTAGGCCTAAACCTAGAGCAAGCACATAAGCGTTGGTCTAATCAACCTAAGCACTTTGCAAAGCACATACGCTAATCACCTAATAAATCACTAAGTACTATGCAACTGGAGATCACTAAAATGGTGTATCAACACCATTGGTATGTTTCCTCAGCTCTCTCACCCTAAAATGGCCGGTTGGAGGCATATTTATAGCCCCACAAGTGAGAACTAGCCATTGGACCTGACACCCAACTTTCTGTTAGTGACCGGACACTGATCACGTCCTGATCGGACTCGTCTGGTCCTGTCGACCATTGGAGCACGCGTGTTTGATCGGACCCTAGGCCAAGTCCGGTCTCACTCGATCAGACACGTCCGATCGCGCTGGCGCCGCTCTAGAACCTTTCTGGACATAATCGAATGCTACTTCTTGGTGCGTCCGGTTGTCCTGCCATCGCGTCCGGTTACACTGAGAACGTTGCAGTGACAATGAATAGTGTCACATGTGCGTCCGGTCATCGCGTATGTCACTGTGGTTGCATGGGCAATGATCGGACGCGTCCGGTGCCTTCATGGCAGCGTCCGGTCGTCTCTGTCGAGCCATTTCTTCATTCATTTCTTCGCGATCTTGCGTTCGACTTGGTTCCTATCTTTGTGCTTGGACTTTGCTTGGTTTCTTGGGTCTTCTCTTGTGCTTCTAGGGTCTTGCTTATGGTGTTGATCGTCGAATCATCATATCGCCTCTGTCCAAGACACGTCTTACACCCTATTGAACTACAAAATAATTACTTGCAAATTATTGGTTTAATTTGGTTGTGTTGGTCATCAAACACCAAAATCTAAAGTAAATGGGCCTAGGGTTCATTTTCCTTACAGAAAATATGGGCTATCTTCATTTGTTTCTTTCATTTCATTTCTTTTCTTTTCTTCATGCTCTTTAACATGCATTTTTTTCTCTCATGCCCTTTTGGCATGGATATTTTTCTTTTCTTTCTTCTTTTGTTTTTAACATAGCCCATACTATTTTTTGGCATATGAAATTTGTAAGAGAGACTCATGATAAATGCATGGAGTAATTATTTGGTGGATGGAAAAACATGTCTTTGCGTAACTCTCAGTGTAAGAGTCACCAATTTATTTGTGGGTATACGTGTGTCTTGATCATGGGCGTATGATGAGAATCTCAACAAGGGTCACAAACAATTTGACAAAGCTCAATGTAACAAGTAGCATATGATTAAGGTTTTGTATTTGAATCATGTCATATGGCCTCGGTAGGTATTCATAATCATTGAGGAACTTTGAATTTTAGCATTTCTGAAATTGAAAACTCCGGATATCTAGTCTTTCTTAGAACAAAATCATAGCAAATTCTCTTTGTACCATATCATAACTCGCTACAACTTTGAAAAGGAGCATGCTTTGTCAACCCACAAGTTTTCAAGTTTTTAGGTTGAGACATTTTTAACCAACAAACTTAAATCTTAGGGAATACTAAGTTACAACCTAGGCACAGATGAATTATAGATAGAGCAACTATTTATCATTTCAACTTAGAAGAAACTGAACATTCTTAAAACACATATGAGGAGTGGAATTCATATTTTTGTTGTTTTTATCATATTTTATTTTTTTGGTATATTTTTTGAATTTAATATATTTTTTATATGTATGCTAATAAATGAAGAAAAATAAAAATGTGGGAAATAAAAGACACAAGTTACCTCCATGGGGGTCGTCCCCCAAGCTAGCTCCAGGCCTATGGTCTAGGGTTACTTGGTGATGACTCTGAGGTAAATTATGTGTTTTGTTTATTATATGTTTTTATATGGTTTTACTAATAGTTTTATACTTTTGTTTCTTCCACCCATAGTCTATACTTAGTAGTTTTGGTACAATGATCAAACTATGCATTTAATCAAGGTAGGCTAATCAACCTAAGCACCATGCTTAATTTGAAAAGCCTATGAAAGTATGATTACACAAAAGATCATACCCAAACCGAAACATACATGTATAGAGCATATAAGAGCAAACAAGATTTATTCAGTGATAAAGAAAGGTGAACTTAAACTTTTTGTCATTATTATTATTTTTCTTTTAGTATGCATAAATATAGTTTTATTATCTAGAAATTATGATCATAAAGATAACTACTGATTTACCTTCGGCAAGGGCTCAGCATTTAAAGTCCAACGAGCAGGACTCTTCTCCCTTTATCTCTTGCTCGATGAAGGTACATCCATGCCCGGAGAAGTGGACAAGGATGATTGCACTTTCTTTGGTTTTCACACCATTTTGTTTGTTTGTAGTGGTGTGGTGGTGGACTTTGGAGCTTCTTCCTTTTGTTTCCATACAATTGTATTCTTTTTAGGAGGTGTGGGGATAACCTTGGGTGTTTCCTCTTTTGGAGTTGGGTTGTCCTTTTCAGCTCTGGCTTCTTTTTGTTTTCTTTGCTATTTTTAAAGAGGATGTCCACCAGTTGACGTTGGATCTCAACCTCTTTAATGCCTTGTGGGTTCGGCCCGTACTTGATACGGATTGGAGCATTGCTCCTGCCTGGGCCAGAAGTCAAACTTCTCCTCTTTGCCATTGATATTGAAGCGGATTTCTCTGGCTCCAACATCAATTTGTGCTATGGCAGTGCTGAGGAAAGGTCACCCAAGGATGAGGGGCGATTCTTTCGTTGTCTCCATGCAGAGCACTATGAAGTTGATAGGGATGAAGTATCCCTAGATTTTCACGAGGATATCTTCAGCAATCCCTGCCAGATAGCGGACCGTTGAGTCAACCAGCTAGAGCATCATCGGCGTTGGTGCTAGGTGTGTGAAGTTCAACTTGTCAAATACGACCTTGGGCATCACACTGACACTAGCCCCTTGGTTGCACAAGGCATGATCAAACCGCTGGGTCCTGATTGAGCATGTGATTGTGGGCCACCCAGGGTCCTTTTCTAGTAGACGATTGAGTATAGCAGCGCTACACTCTTCCATAAGCTTTACGACCTCTATGGATGGCAATGGTCATTTGTTGTTGATTATTTCTTGATATATTTCACGTAAGAAGGTACATGTAAGACGTCCATTAATGGGATGCTTATGTGTATCTTCTCTATCATCTCCACAAAACGAGCAAATTGCTCGTCCATGGCTTGCTTCCTATTTCTTGTAGTAAACGATAAGTAGCTTGTGTCGACAAAGTCTTACGGTGCCATTTCCTCTTCTTCTTGGTCTTTTTTGTGTTTTTGTTGATGGAGAAGATCTTTCCTCTTGCTGTCTTTGTGCTCTCCTTGCTTTATTGTTAGGGTTTGGTAGATCATGAGTGAACTTACCACCCCTCGAGGTCACCACATTAACCTTTTCAATGGAATTCTCGGGTTGCCTTGGGATTTACCCTTCATTATTAATTAGAGTAGCAGCAGCAATTTGAGCTAACTGTGTTTCTATCATTTTATTAAAGCTCAATTGATTTATAACAAAGGAAGATAGACCCTATTTTTGAATTAAAGTTTTCAAGCATTTTGTCATTAAACATCAGCTTTTTAGTGAGATTTTCGTTTATTTTTGCTTGGCCTAAGACCAAGTCTTTCAAGGAAGGTTGATTCGAATTGAAATTTGAGTTGAAGTTCGAATTACCTCCTTGTGGGCGGGAATTGTTGTTCCACCCATTATTGTTTTGTCGGAACCCATTATTGATGTATGCGGTGTCTTCATGAGTCTCGAAGAAATCGCTCCCCGAGTGTCCGACTTCTCCATAGACCTCGCAAGTCATTTGTGAGTCTATGGCCTAGATGGTGCCCTTCATGGCTTCCTTTTCATGGGCCCATTCATCCAGCCTTTTCAATAGTAGGTCCATTTTTGTGGCAAGCATATCCGCCTCCTTCACGGTATGCATCTCTTTGTTGTTTTCTTTCTTCCCCCCAACTTTGATTGGACACTGTTGGCGGTCACTAATGATCAATTCCGACCGCCAATTAATATCCAAAATGAGAGAAATAAATAAACTTTCAACACATATGCTTTTATTATTAACATATTTCTACATGTATTGGATACTTAGTGTTTTGCAGGACACATACACATACACCAAATACATGGGAAAATGATCAAAAGTATGACATACATCAAAGCACAAAGCAGATCATTTGCAAAGAAGGAGAAGAAGGCCTATCTAAATGCCAATTCTAGGCCAACCACCAGCGTACACATGGTCCAGGTCCACCCAACAATCGACTAGAGAAGGATGGTGGCCAAGCACGCCAACCAGGGAGCGGGCGCACCCTAGGTGCAGCCGTACCCTCACCACCTCCTCTCGAGCCCACGTTGCTCAGGCGGCATCATTAATGCTAGGGGAGGTCAGTTACATAGGGGTTTGCATGTATAGCACACCAAATCGACCTCACAATAGTATAAGAAGAGGGGAGGTTGTTGACACTAGATATGGCAAACAGATAAATCCGCAAGCGCACGGATGTCAATGTAGCTTTCACCCGGGAGTATAACAAGGTATCGTATTTTCATGGGGAACGCGAAGTGAACTAGACTAAGAACTAAGTTGTCCAAGGATAGAAAAAGGGTAAAGATAATGGGTAGAAAAGATATCTGTGGTTTCTATGAACTAATGCAAGACTAAGGAAACCTATATCACGATTGTTTACTTCGGGGCACAGCCCGCCTAGCAATCAGGAGGGATAACTCGACAAGGTCTGCCATCAGCCCTACGATTTAATAACTAGACCTATCATGGTGGAATATAGAGGATGGACAGGGCTGTCACCACCTGCCACCTAGCACAATCTATCCAGAGGCCTAGCCATAAACATAGGCAAGCTATAGCCTAAGCACCACGCTTAATCTATAGACTCACTACTCTAATCATGTACATGATGAAATGAGACTAGAGCACTGTAACCAAGTAGTGAAACCAGTAAACACAATAATATAAATAATACTTAAGTAATACAAAAGAGAAGAGTTACCACAAAACATGCCGAACTTCACTCAAAGAAGAGCTTCATCCGGCGAAGCACAAATGGAGAGGATGCCAACAACCCCAGCCTTTCTCCAAGCTTCTCCTCACTCTCTCCCTATCTTCTATGTCGCAGAACCGACCAATTTATAAGAATACAAGTACAATGGCAATCCGCAAGCGGTCACACTGTCATACTTGAACCCATATAAACCCGGTAGTTCATCGAGTACCACGACGGGTCTCGATAAACGATTTACAACAACCAAGATCGTACAGGATTCAACATACATGCCACATATTACATAAAGTTCACAGATACTTTTCATCATCAGAGTACGAATAAAAGTTATTACAAACCGAGTTTGATAAATAAAGCGGAAGCAAATAAGTTCGAAGATAAAGTTTCCAACATAGTTTGATATAGTGCCAAGCTAGATCACAGTCCACAAAAGCAAGGATAGGAATTACTAAAGAAGCCTGCCCAAGGCTTACTCCTCATCCACAGCGGGATAGAAGCAACTCTTGCAATAACCATGATACACAGTGCCATCTGCAACATTGGGAAAATAAACCCTGAGTACGAGAAGGTACTCAGCTAGACTTACCCGTCAAGAACCAGAAAATAAAATGACTCCAAGGATTGTGCAAGGCTGTATAAGTGGACGTAACTTGACAACATTTTTGCGTAAAAGCAATTAAATCATGGTACAATTACTAATTCTTTACCAAGTTAATTATAACTATTCATTTCTAGGTTAGCAACTATCCTGTGCCAAACATGTGGTACATCCTTTAGAAGCATACAATAGTAACCATAGCAGGTATTGTAATTCCATTTTCGTCCGAACCATCATGTTCCATAACACAGTTACTACGATGTTGGGACTAGCCAAGTTTCTCACTATCCGGAGAGACGGCGATTGAATCGATTTCAACCACGGGAATTTATTCCTAACACAAACCCAGTCTACCGACCACGATAGACTTAGGTCACCTTTGATACAACTCGGTACACATTTCACGGGTCCGCATCACGCGCCGCACAAACTGGAACACCAGATGCCGGGATGCTCGTGCCAAGCCCGCCCTTGGGCTCGGATCGATCGTTCCTCGGAAGGGCGCAATGTAAGCGATTCCGGCCCGAGTTGAATTACTAAACCAGCGGTCGGAACGAGTTATCCGGCCAGCTAAGTAAGAGGCATGCGTTCAATCTTGTCAGAAGCACCAACAATGGTACGGTCCTTAATCGACATAGGCGGGGATAAATCCACACCCAAGACCTCCATGTCTTGTTGCTTCTCTATCTACTTCCCGTCCGGTCTTGATTTACTTTTACCACATGGTTTACATTCCACGATAGCGAGATATAGCCAACCGTGCTCGGTATCCACCTATATCTCGCGGTGACAGGACATCACCCGACTTCTACCGGTCTAAGCATGGCTAAGCATATATATTCGATCCGGACCTATACCCGATTCAGGTGTAATATTTGGACAAGGAATGTACATGCATCAAGTGGTTTCATTCAACTCTTATAACCTAATGCATCAATCATAAATACGTAAGTAAACATTTGTAAATTATCGGGAGACTTATAATGCTCCGGGCTTGCCTCTCGCAGAAAGGAAGTAGGGCGATGATCGGGGCACTCCGGAAGCTCTTGAGGGTTCGCTCCACGCCCGGGGAGGCTGCGGCTTGCGGATCCTCCCACGGGTTCCTTTCTCTCGCTTCTTGAATTCCAGCAACGTGATCTCTTCCTCCGATCCTAGATGCATGAGTATGTTATAAGTATTACGAATGCATATATGTTAACAAGTGCATCACGTTGTTTGAGTAGGTGCATATCTCTTCTCGATTATTACTTAACTACTTCTACAATGCATTGACTATGCCACAAACAGTAGTTACTTGTTTCACTCATAACTGGAGTTCTACAAATCCAAAAACAGTGATCCAGGACTTTCTGGAAAGCTTATCAAATTCTCTACCACTTTGTTATTAACCATTTTTACAGTACACATCAGTTTCAACATGCAACTCATCACACTCTAGAATTAGTCCGGAAACTATTTAACATGCAATATAAAGTAATAACACCTCTACTTCATGTAATCATTCCAAATTTGACAACTTAAAATCTACCAACAGTATAGGCATACCAAAGACATTTTAGATAATATAATGGTGAAGCCCAAACTATTTATTAAATTGCCTTTATTATTTTATTTAGATATCTAGGTTAAATAATAAATATATATCAGATGTGCTTAATAAATTCTCAAAAATTTACAGAGTCTTACTAATGCTATCAAAGGACTACTATAAAAATTTCATGTCATTTTACTAAGTAGAACATTCTATACAAAAATGATAAGGAAGCAAGGCTTGAAATAGCATAAATGGAAAATCCTATTGAAAAGTGGCAAGCAACAGATTTCTTATTTTTCTTAACATCCATAAGGTACTAGGATTACCTCCAACAAATTTCAAGAATTTTGGACTCATAATTAATTTATAAAAAATCATGCAAGGATGGACTAGCCATAAAAGAAAAAATCTATAACTATAATTATACACATGCACTGGTCCTCAAATTTTTACTAGAGTTCATATATGACAAGAATAGCCTACCACAAAAATTTCATAATTTTTGGAGCAAAGGAACTCTAGATATAAAATAAACAAATTTAAATACATTCAAAAGCACATTTCAAATCCTGATTTAAATCTCCAGAAATTTCTACTGTTGAAACCAAGAACATATTTTTATTAAATACTATACTTCCTAAGCAACACAATCATATTTATTTCAAAATTTTTAGGAGCTACCAAACTAAAGATACAAAAATAACAAAACACATGTGAATCAGTATTCAAACCGAATCTGGATTTGAAATCTTTGAGTCGCCGACACGCTGGACCCAATTGGTCGTGAGACAAAACAGAAAGCACATGGCGGCGCTCGCTTTCGACGGACGCGCCAAACTCGACGCGGCGGGAGAAGTTCGCCGCGGTGACATCATCACTAGACCTTCTACTCGACCTAGCGCGTCGATTGGTATATTTGGTCGGCCCTATCGTCGACACCAAATGACGACGGCGGCGACCATGGTGGTTTCGGCGGCGGGATGTCGGCGGAACGCCGGTGGGGGCTACGATGGCTCGACCTAGAGCTCGGACAAGCACCAGTGGACTACAGCGAACCCAGCGCATCAGCTATCGCATGGAATGGTAGACTACAACGGCGTGGCCACGACAACGACACGGCGGTGAAGCTCGGTGAGTTTTTGCTGGCGGCGACGCTTTCGAACGCGAATGGTGGGCACGGGAAGAAGCTACGGGTGTTGGGGAGACGGTGGAGCTATGGCGGTGGTGCGGGGAGTGGCTAGGCGCGAGTGTGCGCAGCTATGGCGGCGGCGGCGAGCTCATGAAATCTTGCTGGGCGCCGCTGAGAGGCGGCGAAGGGGACCGAGGAAGCAAATGGGTGCTTCGGTGAAAGTGCTTGGGGTATTTGGCGTGATGAAGGCGCTGCCGGGCGCTGCGTCGTGGCCTGCGCGCGGATAGATAGACCGGCGGCGACACACGGCCGTTTCCCGCGCCACGCGGCGGCCAAGGCCTGACGGCGGTCGGCCACTGAACGTTGCCATTCAGTTGATTCAGACGCGAACGGGACGCCTGACAGCGTGTTTTCTCGTTGATTTATCTGCAAATCCGTGGCTCCTTAGTACAAACCCCTGAATAAATTTCGTGAGACCTAAGTACCAGCTACAAATGTCGTTCAATGATCTCGTGGTAATTCGCAAGCGAAACTGAGAAAAATCATCCCCAAAGTGAGCACGTCGATTCGATCGATGAACCTAGACTTAGAAAAATGCTTAAGTGTTGAAATCAAGATTTTCTTTGGTTTTGTGGGACCCATTCAAGCATGTTAGAAGCTAAATCAGTCCATGACCCAAAAATAAAAGTTGTTCCTTATGTCAAACACTACAACTTTGCTTTAGTGAACTCCTCCATGCAAGGTCCCTAACACCTAGTTCAACTTTAGTCAAACATGTCACTTTGAAATCATGATACATACACAAACCATGGCTAAATGACCAAACTAGCCTTAGCACTAAATACCAAAGTTGTTCCTAATGATATCCTAAGCATGTTTAAACAATTTGCAAGGTCATTTAAGCATTTCATGTAGTAGTCACTCATATAGCTATCCGAGGTCAACACATGTGATATTACTTAAGTGCTTGATCATGAAAGGTGACCTTCATGAACAAGGTTTCTTTTGTTAACCTAAGTGTAGCTAAAGTGTTTTAGTGACCAACATTACCCACTTGCATTCATTTGCACATGATCATAGGCATATGTTCCAAGAAACACGAGATAACAAGCAATGTTTCATATGTTTCGATCAAATGTTTCAATTGTAAGTGATGATTTATGAATGCTTGATGCTCATGCTCATGTTATGCGAGTCAAGTTATGCAAGGCTAACCCGAGGTGTTACAGCCCCTCCCCCTTATAAAAATCTCGTCCCGAGATTTGCAAGACCTACCATTCTTGGAAAAAGGCGGGATAAACTTCTTGCAGATAATCCTCTCTTTCCCACGTAGCATCTTGTTCACTATGATTGTTCCACACCACCTTATAGAACTTAATAATCTTACTCCTTGTCACTCTCTCCATCTCTTCTAATACTCGAATTGGCTTTTCTTCATAGGTCAAATCCGATTGAAGTTTGCGTTGGCGGGTGCAATAGCTTCTTCCGGTACTCAAGACATTTCTTTAGGTGAGAAACATGGAACACATCAAAGATTGCACTCATCTCTGGTGGAAGTTGTAACTTATATGCAACCTTCCCTTTTCGTTCCAAAATTTTGTATGGCCCTACATATCTTGGTGAAAGCTTCTTTTTCATCCCAAATCTTTTCACGCCTTTCATGGGTGATACTCTCAAGTATACATAGTCACCCACTTCAAAAGTTAGTGGTCTTCTTCTTACATCGGCATAACTTTTTCTGTCTTGATTGAGTTGCCTTCATGTGTTGTTGGATGATACGTACTTGCTCTTGGCTTCATTTACAAAATCAATACCAAAGTATCTCCTTTCACGGGCTCAATCCAGTTCAAGGGAGTTTCGCACTTACGCCATACAAGGCTTCAAATGGAGCCATTTTGATACTTGCTTGATAACTGTTGTTATAGGAGAATTCAGCTAAAGGTAACCATTTCTCCCATGAACCTTTTGAAGATATAACACAAGCTCTAAGTAAATCTTCTAGGATTTGGTTCACTCGCTCTGTCTCATCACGAAGTTTGCGGATGATAAGCTGAACTTCTGATTAGCTTGGTTCCCAAAGCTTGGTGTAAATGCTCCCAGAAGCGAGCTATGAACTGTGGTCCTCTATCTGAGATTATGGTCTTGGGTACTCCATGCAATCTCACGATCTGGGCAACATATATCTCAGCGTATTTCCCAACTATATACCGCGTGTTCACGGGTATAAAGTGTGCTGACTTGGTAAGACGATCAACAATGACCCAGATTGAATCGTGACCTTGTGGCGTCGTTGGAAGGCCTGTGATAAAGTCCATGCTGATTTCTTCCCATTTCCATCCTGGAATAGGCAATGGCTGAAGTAATCCAGCGGTTTTCATATGGACGGCTTTCACTCTCATGCAGATTATCACACCTAGCAACGAGGGCTGCGATCTCTTTCTTCATCTTAGTCCACCAAAAACGGGTTTTCAAATCTTGATACATTTTACTACTACCCAGGTGGATAGACAATTTGGACGAGTGAGCTTCTTCTAAAATTTGATTCCTTAGCTCATGGTCTTTCGGCACCACTAGTCGGTCCTCAAACCATAATACACCTCTTTCGTCCAATCTAAAATGTTTGGCCTCTTGCTCTTGCATTTTTCTCTTGATGTGACTTATTCCTACATCGATCTCTTTGTAGCTCTATGATTTTGCCCTCAAGTGAACAACTGATTGTGATATTGTGTAGTACAATGAGGATGTAACAAGTTGAATCCATCTTCCAAAGCAATGCTTCCACGGTGTTACAATGGGACTTCCGATTGAGTGCATCGGCTACTACATTAGCTTTACCGGATGGTAATGCACCTCCAAATTATAGTCCTTAATCAATTCTAACCATCTTCGTTGTCTCATGTTCAGCTCTGGTTGGGTAAAGATATACTTGAGGCTTTTGTGGTCAGTATAGATATGACATACATTGTCCAACAAGTAATGTCTCCATATCTTTAGTGCATGGACAACGGCTGCAAGTTCCAAATCATGTGTAGGGTAGTTGACTTCATGTTTTCTCAATTGCCGGGAGGCATATGCAATTACTCTCCCTTCTTGCATAAGCACACATCCCAAACCTATTCCTGATGCATCACAAAATACATCAAAAGGCTTTTCAATGTCTGGTTGTGCTAGCACAGGTGCGGTAGTCAACAAAGTTCTGAGGGTGTGAAAAGTTGTTTCACATTCTTGTGTCCATTTGTACCTCTCTTCTTTCTGAAGTAGCCTAGTCATAGGCTTAGCTATCTTTGAGAAATCTAGAATAAACCGACGATAGTACCCTGCTAACCCTAGAAAACTCCGAACTTCATGAACCGAAGTTGGGGCTTTCCAATCCATGACCTCTTGTACTTTGGATGGGTCTACTGAGATTCCATCTCGTGATAAAATGTGACCTAAGAAAGGTACTTTGCTCATCCAAAATTCACATTTGCTAAACTTGGCATATAACTTATGCTCCCTCAGTCTGGATAGGACAATCCTCAGATGCTCTTCATGATCGGTCTCATTTTCTGAATAAATCAATATATCATCAATAAACACTACCACGAACTTGTCAAGTTCGGGCATGAATACCGAGTTCACCAGGTACATGAAATAGGCTGGAGCATTTGTTAGTCCGAAAGACATAACCAAATACTCGTATAAGCCATACCTAGTAGAGAAAGCAGTTTTGGGTATATCCTCCGGTCTGATCTTTATCTGATGGTAACCTGATCTCAAGTCAATTTTGGAGAATACCTTTGCCTTCGCTAGCTGATCGAACAAGATGTCGATGCGGGGTAATGGATATTTGTTCTTGATGGTCACAGCATTGAGTGGTCTGTAATCTACACACATCCTCAGTGACTTATCCTTCTTTTTCACAAACAGTGCTGGACATCCCCACGGAGATAAGCTAGGTTGAATAAGACCCTTGTCCAATAGATCTTGCAATTGAACCTTGAGTTCTGCTAACTCATTGGGTGGCATTCTATAGGGCCTTCGGGATATGGGTGCGGTACCTGGCACTAATTCAATCTTAAATTTCACGTTCCTATCCGGTGGTAGACCTGGTAATTCCTCTGGAAATACATCCGGAAACTCACCAACCACTGGGATATCACATATTGTGGTGGTTTGGATAGCACAGGCTAAATGTTGGGGTTCGAATTCGTGGGAGAGTGGGACTAGAAAAGCATTCCCTCCCGTGGGTTCTCTCAACATAATGGTACGGGTGCTAGTGTCAATAAGAACACCATGATCCTTCATCCAATTCATGCCTAAGATTACACTTATCGACAATCCTGGCAATATTATCAAATCTGTTGTGTACTCCCTCCCTTGTATCAAGATGAGTACATTTTTGACTATCTTTTTGGTAGTAACAGTTCCCCCTGCTGAACTTATGTTAAAACCCCCTTTACTTACTTCTATAATTTCTTGATCATGTCTAGATGCAAATGCTTGACTCATAAATGAATGAGAAGCTCCCGAATCAAATAAAACAACAGCGGGATGCTTGTTGACAAGAAACATACCAGCCGTGACAACTTCTCCGGTGGGCACTTCCTCCACAGCGGTATAATGCACTTGTCCCTGACGTGCCCTGGCATTCACCTGCCTCTGATTGTTCTACGTGGGGTTGCCATTCCTCTTGGGGTGGGGGCATTCTTTGGACCAATGACCCAGTTGGTTCCAGTTGAAACATGGTTGATTACTTCTGAATCCAGCGGAGCTGTCCTGATTGCCATTTCCTTTTGGTAAGGCAATAGTGAACGCCTTACGGAATGGTTTCTGTGGCCTGTTATTCTGAGCTTTCGGTGGTGGAGGCCTAAACTTGGGTGCAGGTGGACGGAATTGTGGCCTAGCTGTGATAGGAGCTTTTGATTGGAAGGATCCGGAGGCACCGGCCTCATATGTCCTCTTGCGCCCCTTAGCAACTGCATGCATGTTGTTGTGGTTTTCTTGGGTCAAGGCGTCACTAATAAACTCGTTGTACGTGGTACATCGAGAATTGGCCATGGTCTTCATTAATTTGGTACCCAACCCTCGCTTGAAACTCTCAATCTTTTTTTCTCTTGGTATCCACGAAACTTGGAGCATATCTTGACAAGTTGTTGAATGCGTGCATATATTACGTGAGTGACTTTGTTCCCCTAAGTGAGCTTCATAAATTTCTCTTTGCTTTCATGCGCATCAGGCCCGGGAGAATATGGTGTCCCCTAAAAGCCAGCTTGAATTGATCCCAGGTCACTCTCGCATTAGCAGGTAGAGACGACAGGAAGTGCGTCCACCAGATTCCTGCTGGTCCTTGCAATTGATGAGAAGCATATTCTGCTTTCAGGTGTTCTATGACCCTTAGCAGACGAAAATTTCGCTCGATGGTATTCAGCCACTCATCGGCCTGCAGTGGTTCCTCAGCCACCTTGAAGATCGGTAACCGTGTCCGAAACTCCTTGAATGAACTGTGTTGATTAGGCTCGGCCCCTGGTTGCTGTGGGTGGCCACGAGCAGTGTTTTGCGCGATAAGGTGCAAAGCTTCTTCCATTGTCCTCTGGCTCCCTAGGAACTGGGCAAAGAACTCCTGAGCAGACGGCGGCGGCGGCGGTGGTAAGTCATCACCATTGCCATTGTGACTGCTACCAGCTCCAGCACGGGTGCGCGTCATCTGCGAAGTTGCAACAATAAGCGATTATTGGTTGATGTCACGAGATTGCAGATGAATCATAATCATGCCAAACTGAAAATCACTGGAGAAATTCTCAAATTCACAATAAAAAGCAGAGGCATAACAATTCATTCTCGCAACATGGCATCCCCAATTTGACCACTTATCGCGCTCATAACGCATGCAAAGTTAACTCATGATCACCAACAAGGAAATGTAATTGCATTGATTTTCAACCAAAGGTGCACTTAATCCACATTACATGATAGTGCGGTTACTAATGCCAAATTCAAACTACAGGTCCATTACATAAATAAAGGTGATACATTAGTCCTTCCACTAAATGCTAAGCGATCTAATCCTCATCATGATCACTATCGAGGTCGACGCTTAAGATCATCTCCTTCCTCGTGTTCTACTTCTTCTTCAGCTCCACTTCTTCTTCTCCTTCCTCGCACCCTTCTAGATCCATTTTGCTGCTCCGGGTGGGACATAAGGGTGGAGCTGATTGTTCGGAAGATGAACCTTCTTCATGCAGATTATCATTGTATTCTTCCGCATTGGCATTTCTTGTCCCCACTCAAGCTGTCGAGCTCTTAGGACATCTTCCCCTGGACCAGCTGCATTCATTGGTGAGTTAACCGAGTCATTTCTTTGATGAGCCTCTCAATCTCGGCGTCGTGCTCCCTCTAAAAGTGGACGTCGGTCCTCATGAGCATGACCAAGAGCACAGACACATGTTTGAGGCTACCTTCAACTCCATCCAACACTCTCATCATTGCGAACATGGCGCTCATGGAAGGGTTATCACCATTCGCCTCTCATTGCACCAATCTCCAAAGATTTTCCTCTTGTCTGCTGCCATGAGTCGGTGGAGGGTTACCTCTTGGAAAGACTCCAACCAAAGCGGCTGCTAGCTCTCGAGGAAAATGATCCATGATGTCCCTCGGGATCCAAAGGCTGCCCCGCCGGTGCTTCTTCAGTGATCCCTGCCAGTTGACTCATAACACCAGCTGTCCACTCGAGAATCGTCACCTCGGGGGACGAACAACGCCTCCACAAGAACTAAGAGACCTTCTCCCAACCGCTCATTCGCCTGAGTAGCGGGGTTCCATTCCATCTGGATAGCCTACATAACTAAGCACTCTCCACAAGAGTGTAGGCATCCCAAACTCTCCAAGGAACGTGTGTCGTTGCCAGAGCACGTGGAGCAAGCTAACGGCGGGGAGCTCTGCCTCCGGTGGACTTGCGAGTGGGTCTGCTTGGTGCGTGCCATCTGCACCATTAACATGTACCCCTTGGTGAGACAATGCCATAATGGATAAGAGTTACATAACCGAGTAAGAATTTTATAAGGGAGGAACAATATAATTATGTGAATGGTAATTATCATGATGCATGCTCGTCGTTCAGACGTCCTCACAAACTTAGGAAAAATTTGTTTCTAACGGTAGACACGGTGGCATACATCGTTCTCTCATAAATAGCGTAACTAGTCGAGCTACACGTTTATTTGTTAGTGTACCTGCATAAGATCTCATTTCAGCCCTAAACCCATAATGAATATGCAGAATGTAATTGTAAATACTTCCATATATGTATACCCATACATATACTTCCGTATCAATCTACCCGACAATAATTTAACCCACAATTAAATACGTACCATATACACATGCAAGCATGCATACATAGTCGTACCAAAGCTAACTCTTCCCGACCACACGCTCACATCTTGCGGTCATACACTCATCTTACCTTGGCGTAGAGGCATTTGATCCATACATTACCACTCAAGTGAATGGCATCCATACTATAGCACGCCGTATGGACGACGAAATAAAAACCCCCATGTTAGTACTTAAATAGCCACCTAATAGTCCTTAATTTGGGCATAAGGAAAGTGATCATTGGCACACTTTAGATTTCAAATACCTATTATATAACTAATAGTTGCTAGAGAAGGGTTTTTGGAAAACAAAAACTTTGTTTTTAAATACACTTGTGACAATTAACGTTGAATCTTGCTCGATACCGGTACATCATGAGAACCGACCAATTTATAAGAATACAAGTACAATGGCAATGCAAGCGGTCGACCTTTGTCATACTTGAACCCATATAAACCCGGTAGTCCGTCGAGTACCACGACGGGTCTCGATAAACGATTTACAACAACCAAGATCGTACAGGATTCAACATACATGCCACATATTACATAAAGTTCACATATACTTTTCATCATCGAGTACGAATAAAAGTTATTACAAACCGAGTTTGATAAATAAAGCGGAAGCAAATAAGTTCGAAGATAAAGTTTCCAACATAGTTTGATACGGTGCCAAGCTAGATCACGATCCACAAAAGCAAGGATAGGAATTACTAAAGAAGCACGCCCAAGGCTTACTCCTCATCCACAATGGGATAGAAGCAACTCTTGCAATAACCATGATACACAAGTGCCATCTCGCAACATTGGGAAAATAAACCACGAGTACGAGAAGGTACTCACTAGACTTACCCGTCATGAACGAGAAAATAAAATGACTCAAGGATTGTGCAAGGTTGTATAAGTGGACGTAACTTGACAACATTTTTTGCGTAAAAGCAATTAAATCATGGTACGATTACTAATTCTTTACCAAGTTAATTATAACTATTCATTTCTAGGTTAGCAACTATCCTGTGCCAAACATGTGGTACATCCTTTAGAAGCATACAATAGTAACCATAGCAGGTATTGTAATTCCATTTTCGTCTCGAACCATCATGTTCCATAACACAGTTACTACGATGTTGGGACTAGCCAAGTTTCTCACTATCCGAGGAGAGACGGCGATTGAATCGATTTCAACCGGTGGGAATTTATTCCTAACACAAACCCAGTCTACTACCCACACGATAGCCTTAGGTCACCTTTGATACAACTCGGTACACATTTGGCGGGTCCGTCGCGCCGCACTGTCTGGAACACCGGATGCCGGGATGCTCAAGCCAAGCTCGCCCTTGGGCTCGATCGATCGTTCCCGGAAGGAGCGCACAATGTAAGCGATTCCCTACCGAGTTGAATTACTCGACTTTGCCAGCGGTCGGAACGAGTTATCCGGCCAGCTAAGTGAGAGGCATGCGTTCAATCTTGCGAAGAAGCACCAATAATGGTACGGTCCTTAATCGACATAGACGGGATAAATCCACACCCAAGACCTCCATGTCTTGTTGCTTCTCTATCTACTTCCCGTCCGGTCTCGATTTACTTTTACCACATGGTTCTGTTTCACGATAGCAGATATAGCCAACCGTGCTCCGGTATCCACCTATATCTCGCAGGTGACAGGACATCACCCGACTTCTACCGGTCTAAGCATGGCTAAGCATATATATTCGATCCTCGGACCTATACCGATTCTGGTGTAATATTTGGACAAGGAATGTACATGCATCAAGTGGTTTCATTCAACTCTTATAACCTAATGCATCAATCATAAATACGTAAGTAAACATTTGTAAATTCTTGGGAGACTTATAATGCTCGGGGCTTGCCTCGCAGAAAGGAAGTAGAGGCGATGATCGGGGCACTCCGGAAGCTCTTCGAGGTTCGCGCCCACGCCGGGAGCTGTGGCTTGCGGATCCTCCTGCGGGTTCCCTTCCTCTCGCTTCTTGAATTCCAACAACGTGATCTCTTCCTCCGATCCTAGATGCATGAGTATGGTATAAGTATTACGAATGCATATATGTTAACAAGTGCATCATGTTGTTTGAGTAGGTGCATATCTCTTCTCGATTATTACTTAACTACTTCTACAATGCATCGACTATGCCACAAACAGTAGTTACTTGTTTCACTCATAACTGGAGTTCTACAAATCCAAAAACAGTGATCCAGGACTTTCTGGAAAGCTTATCAAATTCTCTACCACTTTATTATTAACTTTTTTTACAGTACACATCAGTTTCAACATGCAACTCATCACACTCTAGAATTAGTCCGGAAACTATTTAACATGCAATATAAAGTAATAACACCTCTACTTCATGTAATCATTCCAAATTTGACAACTTAAAATCTACCAACAGTATAGGCATACCAAAGACATTTTAGATAATATAATGGTGAAGCCCAAACTATTTATTAAATTGCCTTTATTATTTTATTTAGATATCTAGGTTAAATAATAAATATATATCAGATGTGCTTAATAAATTCTCAAAAATTTACAGAGTCTTACTAATGCTATCAAAGGACTACTATAAAAATTTCATGTCATTTTACTAAGTAGAACATTCTATACAAAAATGATAAGGAAGCAAGGCTTGAAATAGCATAAATGGAAAATCCTATTGAAAAGTGGCAAGCAACAGATTTCTTATTTTTCTTAACATCCATAAGGTACTAGGATTACCTCCAACAAATTTCAAGAATTTTGGACTCATAATTAATTTATAAAAAATCATGCAAGGATGGACTAGCCATAAAAGAAAAAATCTATAACTATAATTATACACATGCACTGGTCCTCAAATTTTTACTAGAGTTCATATATGACAAGAATAGCCTACCGCAAAAATTTCATAATTTTTGGAGCACAGGAACTCTAGATATAAAATAAACAAATTTAAATACATTCAAAAGCACATTTCAAATCCTGATTTAAATCTCCAGAAATTTCTACTGTTGAAACCAAGAACATATTTTTATTAAATACTATACTTCCTAAGCAACACAATCATATTTATTTCAAAATTTTTAGGAGCTACCAAACTAAAGATACAAAAATAACAAAACACATGTGAATCTGTATTCAAACTGAACTGGATTTGAAATGCTGAGTCGCTGACACGCGGGACCCACTGGTCAGCGAGACAAAAACAGAGCACAGCGGCGCTGCTCGACGGACGCGGCCAAAACTCGACGGCGGCGAGTTCGTCGGCGGTGACATCATCACTAGACCTTCTACTCGACCTAGCGCGTCGATTGGTATACTTGGCCGGCCCTATCGTCGACACCAGCGACGACGACGGCGACCATGGTGGCTCGGCGAGGCGGGATGTCGGCGGAACGCCGGTGGGGGCTACGATGGCTCGACCTAGAGCTCGGACAAGCACTAGTGGACTACAGCGAACCCAGCGCATCAGCTATCGCATGGAATGGTAGACTACAACGGCGTGGCCACGACGACGGACACGGCGGTGAAGCTCCGGTGAGACTTTGCACGGCGCTGACGCTTACCGAACGTGAATGGTGGGCACGGGAAGAAGCTACGGGGTGCTGGGGAGACGGTGGAGCTATGGCAGTGGTGCGGGAGTGGCTAGGCGCGAGCTGTGCGCAGCTATGGCGACGGCGGAGCTGTGGAAATGCTGCTGGCGCTACGAGACGGCGAAGGGGACCGAGGCGAAGCAAATGGGTGCTCGGCTGAGTGCGGGCGGGCGCTGGCTTGATGAAGGCGCGCTCGGGCGCATCGTGGCCTGCGCGGACAGACCGGCGGCGACACGCGGCCGTTTCCCGCGCCACGCGGCGGCCAAGGCCTGACGGCGATCGGCCACTGAACGTTGCGATTCAGTTGATTCAGACGCGAACAGGACGCCTGACAGCGTGTTTTCTCGTTGATTTATCTGCAAATCTGTGGCTCCTTAGTACAAACCCCCTGAATAAATTTTGTAGACCTAAGTACCAGCTACAAATGTCGTTCAATGATCTTGTGCTAATTCGCAACCGAAACTGAGAAAAATCATCCCCAAAGTGAGCCTGTTAGTCGGTCGATGAACCTAGACTTAGAAAAATGCTTAAGTGTTGAAATCAAGATTTTGCTGGTTTTTGTGGGACCCATTCAAGCATGTTAGAAGCTAAATCAGTCCATGACCCAAAAATAAAAGTTGTTCCTTATGTCAAACACTACAACTTTGCTTTAGTGAACTCCTCCATGCAAGGTCCCTAACACCTAGTTCAACTTTAGTCAAACATGTCACTTTGAAATCATGATACATACACAAACCATGGCTAAATGACCAAACTAGCCTTAGCACTAAATACCAAAGTTGTTCCTAATGATATCCTAAGCATGTTTAAACAATTTGCAAGGTCATTTAAGCATTTCATGTAGTAGTCACTCATATAGCTATCCAGGTCAACACATGTGATATTACTTAAGTGCTTGATCATGAAAGGTGACCTTCATGAACAAGGTTTCTTTTGTTAACCTAAGTGTAGCTAAAGTGTTTTAGTGACCAACATTACCCACTTGCATTCATTTGCACATGATCATAGGCATATGTTCCAAGAAACACGAGATAACAAGCAATGTTTCATATGTTTCGATCAAATGTTTCAATTGTAAGTGATGATTTATGAATGCTTGATGCTCATGCTCATGTTATGCGAGTCAAGTTATGCAAGGCTAACACCCAAGGTGTTACATTCTACTTCTAAGTAGTAGAGCTACAGAGCTTTGCCTAGCTAGTACTCTCACTTGTAGTGATGGAATGAGATGGTGCTCTTTACAAATGACGCTTCACACCTCTATTTATAGCTCTCCAAGATTGATTGCTGCAGGGGGTACTTATAGACATCCAGTAAGGTGGTGGAGGTAACTTGGGCACCGGGCGGCGTGGTAGGGGCGTAGGCCGGCCCTTGATTTCACCGCCTTTCTATCGTAGGGCCTTGGTTGGCTCCCAAAGGTGGTTGTGAAGGCGGCACATGTGAATATTTGGCTGGTAAGGTGGTTCCAAGGTCGGTTGGAGGGCTCCAAGTCCATGGCAGTGGACCCATGGATCCAAGACCACTCCATGACCATCGGTGCAAATCGGCTGAAGATCAACGCTGTAGAAGGCTTGGAGGACCCCTCCCATGGATCGGTGATGTGGAATGGGCAAGTGGGGCAATGGGCGGCACCATGGTGGGGCTGACCAGCATGGCATGTGGGCCCCTGGCCTCCCTGCCACATCCACTTGCCTCCCTTGTCCATTTTCTTCACCATTTTGTATATTTTTGCTATAATTCCTGCATACAAATAAATCTCCATGTACAAGTGGGACTAGGTGAATTATAAAGCAAATCCAACACATGTGATGATGTTTTACCTCACTTTATCATGCTTTTAGGCATAGTTGATGGTCTAAAATGAGGTGTTAAGGACCATCAACAGAGGTGCTCACCATTCAACACACCAACATTTGGAGCCTCTACCGCACTACCACACTCTTGTACCCTTCAAGTTTTTACTAGTAGTTTGGAGCTAGGCAAAAGCTACCTTGGAGAGCATGGATCCTTGGAAGAAGAGAAACTTTGGTATGAATACTATGAAGAGTTCTTCCATAGCCTTGTTCTCATATTATCAATATAGTAGTGCATATGAACTAGACTATAGTTTTCATGTTGTAATCTTGACATATGAACTAGCATATAGTTTGTATGTTATGATCTTAGCATGTTCAACTTTATGCTTAACCATTCATATGACTTATATGAGTATTAGTAGAGCTAGGTTGAGGTGGCAGTTCATCGTGCCTTCGGGTGCGCCCAAGTCCTTTACCTGTCGATTGTAGGGTCAGGGACCCGAGGGGATTTGGGTAGTTTCCTTGTAATCGGGTGTGGTGCCGGGTACATGGGACCAGGTGAATACATTTCCTACTCTCTAGTTGAGGGGTTGGCGATAGGTGGTGATAGCCCTATCCATCCCTTGTAATCCCCCACACTCAGGTAGGGTGTAGGAGTCTAAATCGTCACATGAGGTTAATGGCAGACTAGTACTTAGTGGCCTCTCGACCTATCTTATACTTAGTTCTAACTCTAATCATGTAATTTCTATGATCATCAACAATTCTTCGCATGGCTATATTTTGACGATGCCAGCTCCACTTAGGAACATTCTTTTATTCTTTGTTTTCCTTTTATCCTTGAGGTTGGCCCAGATGTGTGTCCACTATCCTTGAATTACTGTTTTTACTCCTGTCATGAACTATTGGTTTACTATTACAAGTATGTAATCTTGTTCATTCTCATGCTAGACTCTTATACCTTGCTCTTGTTTGGGAAAATATAAATAATAATACCCTAAATACTTTTGGGTGAAATGCCACAATGATAGATCTGTGCGCTTGTGGATATTACTTCTATAATCATTAAGAACTATCGTAGTTGGTGTTTCTTGGCGGCGTCGCTAAGGTTTACTCAATCTTAGTGATGGTGTTAAGAAATACCAACAGCATTTTTTGGTGCCATTACCAGGGATGGACTTGAAACCTCCATACTTGATGATTGCGCTAAAAATGCCAACAGACACCATCTTGTTGATGAGAGCCGTAGCTTCATCGATGGTGAGGGAAAGAAATGCTCCTCCAACAGTGGCATCTATGTGCCCCTTCGACATGGGTGTTAACCCATCATAGAAGCTCTAGAGCATGATCCAATTTTCTATCCCATGGTGTGGGCAGGCCTAGATTTATTCTTGTAGCCTCTCCCACGCCTTGGGGATAGATTCCATGGAACTCTACTGGAAATTCAAAATTCTTCCCCTTAGGGCATTGGTTTTGCCCATGGGAAAGAACTTTGTGAGGAACATCGTGGAGCACTTGCTCCATGTGTTGATAGCTTCGTTGTCCTTATAGAACCACTACTTCACCTTCGCCATGTGGGAGAAGGGAAACAGATGAAGCCTGATGATGTCCGGTGCGACATCCTTGATAACAATGGTGTCAGACAACTCAAGGAAGTGCTGAAGGTGGGCATTTGCATCCTCGCTGGGCAAACCACATAATGGGTTTGGCTACACCATCATGATCAGCTCGGTACGAAGTTCAAAGTTCTTGTCACCCACATTGACAGCGGGCCCAATGGGCACGTTGGCAATGGCAGGGACGAAGAACTCACGGAGTGACTTCTAGGCTATAGCGGTAGTAGCATATGGTGTGGGGGCGACCATTTCATTCATCATAGGAGTGGCAGAAGAAGAAGAGGTACAAGACTGATTCTTCCTTAGGAGTGCCTCTAGATTTTTGGTGTAGTTTTTCGGCAAGTCGAACCTAGTCATATGTTGGCATTTCTTAGCGCAATCACCAAGTATGGAGATGGAATCCATTCCTAGCAACAGCACTAGATATGCCTGTTGGTATTTCTTAGCACCATCACTAAGATTTGGATAAATCTTAGCAATGCCACCAAGGAACACCAACACGATAGTTCTTAACGATTACAGAAATTATCCACAAGTGCACAGATCTATCGTTGTAGCATTTCACCCGGAAGTATTCAGGGTATCGTTATTTATACTTTCCCAAAGGAAGGCATGGTGTAAAGAGTCTAGCATGGATATGAACAAGATTACATGTTTGCATAGCGAACCAAAGTTTATGACAGGTGTAAACAAGGTATTTTAAGGATAGTGGAAACAAACTTGGGCCAACCTCAAGGATAAAAGAGAAACAAAGAATAAAAGAATATTCCAAAGTGGAGCAGGCTTGTTTTAATATAGCCATGAAAAGAACAGTTGATGATCATACAAATTACATTGTTAGAGCTAGAACTAAGTGTAAGATGGACGGGGAGATCTCTGAGCACTGGTCTGCCAGCAAGTGCGAGAGACTTTAAGGCTCCTACACAATACCCAAACATGGGGGATTACAAGCGACGAACAGGGCTATCACCACCTGCCACCTACCCATCAAATGTGGAGTACCATCGTATCCGAAGGTTCCCATGCACCCAGGCACCACCCCCGTGTACAAAGAAACTACCCACATCCCCCGAGACTCTAACCCTACAGATCGACAAGCATAGGACATGGTCAAACCCAAAGGAATTATGAACCGCCACCTCAACTTAGCTCTACTTCTAATCATATAAGTCATATGAATGATTAAGCATAAAGTTCTACATGTTAAGCTCATAACATACAAACTATGTTCTAGTTCATATGTCATGATTATAACATGAAGACTATACTCTAATTCCATACCACAACTATATTGATAATATGAGAGCAAGACTTTGGAAGAACTCTTCATAATATTCATACTGAGATTTCTCTCTTCTTCGAAGGAGCCAAGCTCTCCTTGATAGCTTTACTAGCTCCAAATACTACTAAAAAGTAAAATATTACAGGTAGAGAAGTGGAGGTGTAGAGCCCAAATGGGGTGTGTGTGAAGGAGAGCTCCACCCTTGCTTTTATACTAGCTAGAGGTCGGTTTAGGGGGATATCAATTAGGAAACTAGCCTAAACCAACCCCAAGCATCATCAATGTACTGCTTGTACAAGGTGGGGCTAGAAGGAGGTGGGTGCGGTGCGCCCACACCTGGGCTGGCCCTCCTCGGCACCGCCTTCGCACTGTGGGCTGCTTGTTGGGTCTAGATCGCTCCCACGTTAGTGGTTGGCATAGATTCTTCGGTGGAGTGGTCCTTTCATCTTATTCCTTGGACCGAATCTATTTTACACTTTGTCCAAAGGCGTATGTTGATTATAATTCCCTTGTATTCAATTATAGGTCCTGTGAAATAGGAATTCTCCAATACAAGTGGAACTATGTCATTAGTAAGAGCATATTTGCTGTAAGTTTCTTTGTTTCTCCTGTTTTGGATCTTATTGGGTAGTCGGATATGGTCGTTAAGGACCGCCAACAAATCCCCCAAGCTTAATTTGGCTCCTCCCAAGCAAACAGCTAAGTACTTGGTTGTTGATCAGGAGTTGCTACTATACCAAATATATTTCATAAGTGTCATGCCTATAACAAAGTATTCTTCTGTAATTTAAATACGTTGGCATTTTTGTTTACCCTTTACCTTGATCCCTATGGGGCTAATAGCTTTTCTAAGTTCTTGGATGGTTGCAAGATAGAACGGTTATAATAGAATTACCAATCATTCATTCTTTGATCAACTGTCTATCCGAAGGTTTTATGAATTTTTGCAAACAAAATATAAGTTCCTCAAATGATTCTCTTGATCGCTCAATGTATATGAAACCTCACCAAGGCATTTGATGTTTTGCCTTCTTTTCATCCTACCACTAAAAGGCTTTTTGGTGGTGTTTTGGGTAGGTATGAAAGCGAGGCATACTTGCATCACATATTTTGCTAAGTCAAAAACCGAACCTCAAGAAGATGCAAGTCATACACTTTGATCAAGATGTGCAAGTGTGTAGAATTTTTATAATGTTCCTAATTCTAAATCTTTTGTACTCCTTTGATCATGAATCTCTCTCTTTTGGAGTAATGCCTTTTATTTGAAAGTATGGGCTATCTTTCTTTCTTTCTTTTCTTTTTTGATGCTCTTTGGCATGCACTTTTTTCTCTCATGCCCTTTTGGCAAGGATATTTTTAATTTCTTTCTTCTTTTGTTTTTTTAGCATAGCCCATACTATTCTTTTTATCATATGAAATTAGTAAGAGAGACTCATGATAAATGAATGGAGTAATTATTTGGTGGACAGAAAAACATGTTGACGAGATCCTAACATATAGGTCTGTTAAGCCTCGGTCTAATGGTTCACGAATGAAGAAGACCCCCCGACCAACCCCTTCATGATCGCCTAGGGGCTCGGGCAGCTTGTATTTGGCACTTGCATTTCATGAGCACAAGCATCATCCAAGCATTCATGAGCATGAGCATATGGAATTTCATCTTATTCTTTACATATTATCACATGTGATGTTGATAATATACATGCATATGCTTGTGATCATGTATGACCAATGCAAGAGATGGTTGTGAGGTCACAAAAACACCTTAGACACATCTAGGATGGAAAATGGAACAATGATTGTATTCATGACATGGGCCAAATTTGCTTCCAAGTCATAGTTTACTCAAAATTTCATTTCTCATGGTACTACTTTGACCAAAGTTGAACTATAGGATAGAGGGTTTACATGGCAGTGCACCCTTAATAAAAGTTATAGCTTATCTTATGTGGAACAGACTTTGTTTAAGGGTCATGAGCTAATTCAGTGCCAAGCATGGTCAAATAGAGTCCACAAGTAGCAATAAAATGTTGTTTTCAAACTTAGACAATTTTGCTATCATTAGCTGATTATAGTTTCAAAGTAGCACACTTTGGAGCTTTGCATTTTGAAAACCATGACGAATTAGATGTTACTCCCTAAAGGAAAGTTGGAGATCTCACATAGCTTTACAACTTTCACTGATTCACCACGGATTAGGAGTTACATGTGCATGAAGTAGCTCTGTCAGTCATCTGCATCAGGCCTTGATGGTCAATTTGAATCGGACCTGGTGGCCGACCGCGTGCAGGTGCTGCCTGCCGCATGGCATCGTACACTGGAGCTGGCCCCACGACATCATGCCGAGGGGGAGAAAATGGGCGCTCGGTTGCTCATTCTCTCCACTCACACTTGACTCTCTCGCTCTGCCTTTCTCTCGCTCACGTAGCCAAGGCGGGTGAGCTCACCGTTGCCATTGCCGATCTCCACCACACTCACATGCCACAGCCACAACACTGCCATCAAATCCATCACGCCCACAGCTATGCCACCATCTCCTCTACCTCCCCCACCCACCACTGCCACTTCTCAATCCAAGGTAAAGCCACATTGTGTGTCGTCGTCACCACTATGGCCACGGAGCACCGTCGAGCTCTGAGCTCATCGTGACCAGCCATATCCACTACTCCTCCTACCTTCTTCTCACTTGGTCCATCATTGCCTTAGGTCATAGATGCTCACATTGTCGTTTATTTAACCGCTACCGCTGCCACCGTGTGGGAACGTGCCGCCGCAACGAGCGCGCCCGCCATGGTTGTGAGCTCAAGCTCACTGCGGTCAGCCCTCGCTAGACCCCATCTTACCCCTCTTGTGTTTGTTTCTAAGCTACCATAAACCCTAGTGCCTACCCCGAAGATGGATACCCATCACTGATCGCCGGCTCACCGGAATGGCATGCACCGCACCACCGTGCTTTCGCTGCCGTGCCGCCATGCATGCGACCGAGCTCACCGGTGCTTTGCCGAACCCTAACCCTAGCCCTAGGTTGTCAAGTAGGTCACCCTGAAGCATTAACCGAGCTCAGGAGAGCTCGGCATTGCCAAGAACGGCAATGGCGCCGCCGCACACCTCCGCCATGCCGCCATGCTCGGCGCTGTCGTGTTTAACGGACGTAATAGGCTCAACCACCTACGCCACTAGACGCGGGTTGATGAGGGTAGCATGATGCTGGTGGTGGTTTTGCCGGAGACCTCGCCGTCGGCGAGTTCTTGCCGATCAAAGGCCATGCTCTGCGCTGGTCTCGCTAACGTGTGGGACCCATTGACTGCGGGGCCTAGCTGTCAGTCAGAGTTGAAATGATTTTCTTGATTTATTTTCACAGATTTGAATACAAAATTCAAAAATTGATATCTTGAGTTAGGAGTGTCCAATTTGAGTGAACCAAATTTTATTGGATTCATCATGAAGTGTACTATTTGATAAAAATATGAAACCTAATGTTTGGGGTATTTTTTGGGGGAATTAAATTGTGCTAGATAAGTGCTTTTAAATTTATTTCCATCCTGTAAAATGCATATCTTGAGCTAGGGAAGTGCAAAAATTATGATTCCAATTGTGCTGGTCTTGTGTTGACATGTTATAGCTAGTAAAAATGCTAAACCTATAGTTGTCATAATTGGAATATGGTCTTTCTTTTTAATCTTAATTAATTACTAGTTTCTTGTGAGAATAAATGGGGTAAAAATACATAACATATGATCATGCAAATTTTTACACAGTGTTCTTATGCTAGGATGAAAGTAAGAAAAATAGGAAATCTGTTGTTTGACACTTTTCACTAGGCTAAACTATTTTTTGCTAAAATAAGCCTATGCAACTTGTCATTTTTGTAGAGGTTGCCATACTTATCCACATGGCATGAAATTTGACAGTAGACTATATTGGGGTCATATGTAACCTACTGTA
This sequence comes from Miscanthus lutarioriparius, assembly GCA_904845875.1. NCBI lineage: Eukaryota > Viridiplantae > Streptophyta > Magnoliopsida > Poales > Poaceae > Miscanthus > Miscanthus lutarioriparius. Next base: position 69,329,741 of record CAJGYO010000001.1, on the reverse strand, counting down.
ATTTTCTCAGAATTTATTGAGCACTGAAAATATTTATCCTTTAAATCACCTTATTATATAAGGAAATTAATAAATGCATGTAAATAAGTTATTGGGGTTTTACCTTGATGTTTTCTAGAGTGCTTGTGATGCATATGGTCTGTTGGTATTGATAGTTATGCTCAAAGTTAATTGGTTATAGGCAGCTAGTTAATTATTGCTCTATAATTAAACTAGATGGATGCATGTGTAGTTTCTGTTGTGGTGACAATTTCGTAATGATAATGATATTTTCTGTGAAAATTGTTAATAACAAAGTTGTAGATAACTTATGCATCTGTCTTTTCCTAAAAATACAAAATTGTAGGACAAATGATTTAAGATTTACAGCTTCTAGAAGTTTCCTTTCATATTTGCCTAGTCTCTGGACAGATCTGAAAGATTGAATTATTTAACTTAGATAGATACTAAATAACCTTAATATGATTAAAACAAAGTTGTAGACAATTTTATAAGATTTCTAGAAAGTCCAAGATCATATTATTTGGATGTGTAAAACTCTAGTTAGGGTCAAAACAAGTGGCTGCTGTCTTGTAGTCCAGAAAATGTTTTAAATAGGTGTTTGTTTAATTACTAAAGAAGAGATATGCACCTACTCAGTAAAAGAAAATTTATCTTGTTATCACTTTAATACATTACTGTTAAGGACACTTATGAGTATGCATTTTATCTTATCATCCATGTCATTATCTATGCATTCATGATATCTTATTTCATGCTCATACATATAGGATTGCCTGAAGGAGTAACCCTACTGGAATTCAAATAAGAGGCGGAGGACAATCAAGAGGCACCCCAACCCGCAGCTCCCGAAGGCGAGGAGCTAGCTACTAAGGAACTTCTAGAGTGCCCTGACCACCAACCCACTTCTTTCCTGAAAGGCAAGCTTCGGAGCATTTTAAGCCTCCTATGTTTTACAAAATATCACTTGAGTCCTTTATGTTTGATGCATTTGGTTATAAGAGTTGATTGGGAACACTTGATGCATAGAACTACCTTGTCCAGTAATATACCTTGAATCCTATGTAGGTCCAAGATTGAATAACTACATAGCAATACTTAGATCGGTAGAAGTCGGGTGATTTCCTATCACCTGCGAGATATAGGTGGACATTGAACCACAATTGGCTATATTTGCTATCATGTAAAAGAACCATAGGATGTTGTAAATCGAGGCCAAACGGAGTCTATGTTGTAGGTTGACTCATGTGATTCTGTCTGTGCCAATTAAGGACCGCATCGTTGTTGATCCTCGATCATTTTGAACGCATGCCTCTCACTTAGCTGGCTGGATTACTCATTCCAACAGCGAAGCCGAGTAACTCAACTTAGGTAGGGCCTCATTCTGTTAGAGTGCACACAGTCGAGGTAGTAAGGATGTGCGGGGAGCCGGTGTGAGGCCAAGGGTAGGTTAGAGTCCTGATTGACCTAGCATCCGGTAGTGTCCCTGATTGTGCGGCGCTGATCGAACCCGCAAATTGGACCTGAGTTATCCAAAATGTTGTCAAGCTAGCTCCACTTATAAAGCCTTGCATGATCCTTGGAGTCACTTTATTTTTGGTTTATGATGGGTAAGTCTAGCTGAGTATCTTCTTGTACTCAGGGTTTATTTCCCACTTGTTGCAGATAACACAGTCTTTCATGGCTACTATAAGAATTGCTTCTGTCCCGCTGTGGACAAGGAGTAGGCCTCGGGCAAGGCACTTCTACTTATATATCTTATCTGTGATGCTTTTGTGGGTGGTGATCACAAATTGGCTTGTATTAAACAATGGTGTGAGATGTTGGTTTAAATACTACTTTGCTTCCGCTACTACTTTATTTGAACTTGGTTTGTAATAACTTTAATCACACTCTGATGTATGGCAATGTATTTGTGAACTCTATGTAACTTGTGGCATGTATGTTGAATCATGTACGATCTTGGTTGTATGTTGGCGATGAATCGAGACCCTTCGTGGTACTCGACGAAGTACCGGGTTTATATGGGCTCAAGTATGATAGTGCGACTGCTTGTGGGCTACCATTGTACTTGTGCTCTTTTAAATTAGACGGTTCTATTACATCTGGCATCAAAAGCAAGATTCGACATTATTTCCATATGTGTATTTAAAACAAGTCTTTATTTTACAAAAACTAGTTTTTAGCAACTTATAGCTATATATATTTATATAGGTGTTCAAATGTGAAATTTGAATCTAAGGTGTGCCAGTGATCATTTCCCTTATGCCCAGTTAAGAATTTTAGGTGGCTAAATAAGTACTAACATGGGGGTTTTTATTTTTGTCGTCCATACGGTATACTATTGTATGGATGCCATTCACTTGAGTGGTAATGTATGGATCAAATGCCTCTACGCCCAAGGTAAGATGATGAGTGGCATGACCGCAAGTTTTGAGCGTGTGGTCTAAGGGGAGAGGTAGCTTTGATACTAAAGTATATGACTCATATATATACGAAGGTATTTAATTGTGGGTTAGCTTTGATACGGCTATATATGCATATTTATATGTATATATAGGGCGTATTTACTTTTGGGTAGCTTTGATACAGAAGTATATATATGGGTATATATATATATATGGAAGTATTTAACTTGCAACCTAGAGACCAGATTTTCATTTCTGTATTTATATAATTATGGGGTTGGGCTAAAATGAAATTCTTGTGCAGGTATGCTAACAACAAAACGTGTAGCCCGACTAGTTACGTTTATATATGAGAGAACATATATATGCCACCGTGTATGTCGCTAGAAGTTTCAATTTCCTAAGTTTGTGAGGACGTATGGAACGTGCATGCATCATGATAAATCATTCATTACATACTTGCATTGTTCCTCCCCTTATATGTTTCTTATTCGGTTAAGTAACTCTTTTCTATTATAACGTTGTTCTCACGAGAGTTGCACCATTTTTACTACAGATGGCAGCATATTACCCATCGTAAGGGAATGGGGCATTCTTGGGTATCTTTGGCACACCTGCCTTGCTCTAGAGAGTGTTGCACTTTGTAGGGTACACAGAGCCGCCCCAATACTTTTGGACACAGAGGCATGTGCAGGAGGAACCATGGTTTGAGGTGCAAGTGTCCATCCCAGCTAGTACACGGACACCACAGTACTAGGGCTAGAAAGCGAAGTCTGAGGGGAACCCCTTGGGAAGGCGCTCAAGTGGTAGCCTTTGAGATCTTGAGCACACTTTGTCAGCAGCATGGTGATTCACTCACCAACAATGTAGCGGGATCTATTCCTCAGGTGGATCTAGCTATGGCTGTTTGGAGGCAGCACGACCGTGTTTCTGTGGTGCGGGACCATGATAAGCGGGCATAGGGCTCGAGTCCTGTATGAGTGCTATGTTCATTGTCATACAGATGTTTTATACCTGAGAGGACGCCCGCTATTTCTGGCAAGATTCTTATAACATCTGTGTGAACAAGCTCATGGAAGCTAGGGAAGTACAACAAAGGGTGAAGAAGCATGTGCGTAAGCACAAGAAGACAGCTAGGGAGGCTCTTTCAGACACTATTGATGCTCATGCAGTGTTGGGAGCCCTCCAAACTCAGATGGAGAATGCTGTTGTAGATAGGAATATAGCACAGGCAAAGACACGGGCCGCTCATGCTCAAAGGGTGCATGCCATCCAGTAGAGGGATGAGGCCTACTGTCTTGCAGAGGCTAGAGAGGAGGCTAGGATTAGGACTATGGTTCTAGCTGGACGGCTAGAGAATGACTGCCATTGGAGGGAGGCGGAGTATGGTGTCAGATTCAGGAGCACCAGAACACTATTGCGGAGCTTCAGCATGATGTTCATCGCCTCAACAACATCATTAATCCTATTCCTCCCCTAGTAGCCGTGGAAGAAGAAGATGAAGATCCAGAAATGTTCGTGGAAGATGATGGTTGGGAAGAGGAAGAGGAAGAACAACTTGTGGCTGTGGACAATGACAAGGCAAATGCTATGTTCAGTGTTGACAGTGACCACTTCGAGGCATAACTCAACTATAGAGCTTAGCTAGATGTGTTAGCTCCTTATCTTTTTTTGATCGTTTATGTAATGGACATGTGATTTAAGTTTTGATCTTTAGATGTATCATTAATGTAACATTGGAACCTTGCATGTTGGTCCACGATGGTTGGAATTTTAATTAAATCCTAGTTTCATTTTGCTGGTGAAATGTGACATGCATGTTAATGCGTTGCGAGTACGATAAGTGATCAAATTGGTGATGTTATGTTGTGAGAATGAATTATTATGCCACTGTTTTATTGTATGAATTTAAGTTTCTCTGCAATAATATCAGTTTGGCATGATGATACAATTCTTCTGCAATCTCTTGACATCATCCAATAATCACTTATTGTTGCAATTTTACAAATGCCTCACACACACGCTGGGGCCAGCACCAGCCAAAATGGTGGCGATGATGGTGACCTACCACCCCCACCGCCACCCTCGCGAATGAATTTTTCACGCAGTCCTTGGGGAATCAAAGAGTGATGGATGAAACACTGCGCCTCATTGCACAAAATATCGCTCGTGCCTACCAGCAAAACCAAGGGCCTGAACCAAACTAGTATAGCTCCTTCAAGGATTTTTAGGACACTAAGCCTCCGGTCTTCAAAGAGGTAGAAGAACCGCTCCAAGCAGACGAGTGGTTGAATACCATTGAGCAAAAGTTCTGCTTGTTGAGAGTCACTAAACCCATGAAGGCAGAGTACACATCCCATCAGTTGCAGGGGCCAATAGGAATCTAGTGGACCCATTATCTATCTTCCCTACCTGCAAATGCAAATGTTACCTAGGATCAATTGAAGGCAGCATTTAGGGGGCATCATATTCCCCCGGGGCTGATATGCATGAAGGCAGCTGAGTTCATGAAGCTCACACAAGGGACCAAGACTCTTACAGAGTATATGCATGCATTCAATAACTTGTCCTGCTACGCCCCAGAATTTGTTGATATAGAAGCAAACAAGATTGAAAGTTTTAAGAGAGGCCTTAGCACCATGTTGATGAAAACAATGGCCAACTCCAAATGTGCTACATACAACGACTTTGTCAATGATGCCCTAACAAAGGAAAACCAGAACAACCTACATGCGGTAGCAAAAGGCCGCAAGCGGGCAGTTGAGGCAGGTGCCTCAAGTTCCTCTCACTCTAGGGCTCCAGTGGCAGCTAGGCCACAATTCCATCCGCCAGCACCTAAATTCAGGACTCCCCAGTACAAAGCACAGGCCAGTTGTCCTCAGCAGGTGTTTTTTAGAGCCTTCACTATTGCCATACCCAAGGGTAAAACAGGCCAGGGAAGCTCCACAGGGCCAAAAAGCAATCTACCATGCTTTAATTACAACCAAACCGGCCATTGGGTTAGGGAATGCCCATATAAGAAGGGTGCAAATCAGAATCAAGGCAACCAAAAGCAAGCTAATCCAAAGGCATGTCCTGGATACATGCACTATACAGCCATGGAGGAGATTCCCATAGGGGATGTAACACCTCGGTGTTAAGCATGCACTAACATTCCATTCCATGAACATAATCATCATCACCTCATGCATAAGCATCATTCACGCATTCCATTTCGAAAGAAATGAAGTATCATTTCATGTGATGCTTAAGTTGATTGAAAATTTATTCATGTTTCAAACGATGTGAAATGCCATGCTCATGTTTGGATGCCATGGTTCTGGTTTTGATCACTAAGATAGCTTATAAATGTTTAGGATACAAATTGGAGCCAAGTTCATATTCAAAGTTTTGCCAAATTTTGCTTTTAAACAATTCTTCAAAATTAGGGTTTTGAATTAATATTGATGTTTATTTTGTAATTCAAAATCTATTTGGAATTGGACTGTGCTCATCAAAGCAAAGTGGTAGATCTTGAAAAATGGAACAACTTTCATTTTTACACCAACTTTTAAAACTGCTTTGAAATTGCTCAAAATTTGCATTGAAAGAAATGGGGATAGAAAATAAATTAAAAAAAAATCACATTTCACTTGAATGGGCCGTAGCCTCGCTTTTGGCCTAGCCGCTCACGCCGGCCCGGCCTACCTTAGCGCGGCGCCGTGCCTGTTCCCGCGTGCCATGCCCGACTGCGTCAGGGTGCGCTCGCCGCGTGGCCACCATGCGCCAACTACGCACGCCGCGCGTCAGCCCTGGCCTGCCCCGCACCCTCCTATCGTGCCTTCACATTCCTGGCCGCGCTGCGCTCCTTCTCACTCCCCACTCCACTCTCTCACTCGCTTAGCAGCAGCGACAGCCGTAGCAGCGCTCGGTCCACCACGCGCCATCATCGGCGTAGCTGTTTCGGCCACGCCTGACCACCGGAGCCCGCTACATCTTCGCTACGCCTTCGCCCCGGTCTCGCGCAGCTCGTGCTCATCACAGTTCGGCGTGGTAAGGCCCGAGCTGGCCGCTATTGCTCGCCGGAGCATTGCCGAGCTCACCGGTGAGCTCCTCTCCCGTGGACTTCCCCGCTCCGCTTCCTTGCCCGCCTTTCTTTCTCGCGCACGAGCACCGCACTGCACCGTTGAGTCTCCCGAGCTCCTCCTCTTGCCCTTCCATGGCCGGAGACGCTCCACCGGCGTTGACCCGTGCCACCGCTCCGCCATGCATGGCAGCGGTCGGCTTCCCGTGCTCTTTGGCCCATGCCATGAGCACCACGGGGTTCGCGCGGGTGTGGGGAGCACGCCGGTCACCTTCACCGGACCAAAGACCTCACCGTCGGCGAGCTCTCGCCGCCAGTGATCTCCTCTGTTTTGGTTCAGCTGACAGGTGGGTTCCCGCCGAATCCTGGGCCCGTTTGTCTGTCCCTGTGTGTGCACACGCGTGTTCAGATCTGGGTGCACCCAACATTTTTGTTTGCTGGTTTTAAAAAGGATTTAAGAAATGCTTTTTCAGAATTTTGTTAAATGCTTTGGAAATTTATAACTTGCTCAAATTTGCTCCAAATTTGTTGAAACAAATTTTGTTGTGTTCCTTGTCACCAGATCTACATGATAAAAATATTGCATGTCATTTTTTAGATACTTTTCTGTAGAGCTTTATTTAATCCTTGATATTGCTGATATCTTGTAAAATGTGTACTAAAACCTATATGTATCAGAAAAATATGCTTCCAAGTTTGTTACTCTTCTTATGTAATGTACTTCCTAGGAAAAATATATGCCATGCATGTCCTGTAGAAAAATTGTGAGATGTAGTTCAAGTGCCTTTAATGGCTGATTTTTGTTATTTTTGCTAGAGAGCAAAATTTGTATAAAACATGCATGTGATAATTTTTGTACAGTGATTATTTGCTGTTTAGAACATAGGAAAAATATTACATCTGTTGTTTGACACTTTTCATAATACAAAGTATTTTCATGCTCATAATTAGGTCCAAGCTTGTCATTTTTGTGTAGGCTATTCCACTTATCCAAATGCCATAAAAATCTGATGGTAGACTACTTAGGGTAGTACTGTGTTATGGTAATTTTCTAAGATTTTTCTAAGCTATAAAAATAGATGTTGCTATTCAAACCTATTATTAATTAGGGTTTAATCAAATGTTGCTTTATGCATGATTAAGGAATTAGTGAAGCTTTGGTGTGTCTTTGAAGCATTTAATGAGATGTGTTGACTTAGCATATTAGTAGTAGAAGAGAATGCAGTAGATGACATGTGCTTATAGTACATGTTCTTGGATGATGTTGACTACCTTGCATTCAAGCATATCCATTGTGCTCATTTCATCCGATGCACCTTTTGCATAAGCACTTACGCACATGCATCATACAGGATCGCAAACCGAGAACCCAATCGTCATACCCGAGGAGCCCAAGGAACAGCTCGAGGTGCAGCCGCAGGAAGTGATCGAAGCAGACGAGGAGGACGTTGAGGAACTTTCGGAGTGCCCCGAGCACCGCCCGAGCACCTTCAAGAGAGGCAAGCCCCGGAGCATTTTTCTCCCTGGTTTGCAATTATTAATTAAATTCTTTACTTTAATTGATGCATTACGTTCAGGAGTTGTTTGCAACCATTGCTGCATTATACCTTGTCTACCTTTGTTATACTATATCCTTGTTACCCTGGTATCCGTAGTTGAGTCAATGCTTAGCTGGCTTAGACCGGTAGAAGTCGGGTGATTTCCTGTCACCTGCGAGCTATAGGTGGTTACCTGGATCTGCTTGGGGAACTATGTAGTCATGGTATAACTAAGTGTTAAATGAAGTTGAGACCGAACGGAGACTTATAGAGTTTTGGACTATAGTGCTTTCCGTCTATGTCGATAAAGGACCGACCGTTGTTGGGCCTCAGGTCATGTTGAACGCATGCCTTACATTTAGCTGGCCAAATAAAGTACCTTTCGACCGCGAAGCTGGGAGATTATTTGGGCCGAGTAGATTGCTCATAGCGCACTATGCTGAAGCAGGTGTGGTAGGACATGGGGGCGCGATGATAAGACCAAAGGGCAGTCGGTCGGCCCTCGGGTACATGTGGTTCCTGGCAAACTCGAGATTCCTGGATAGTTGACTCGGTGACCGATACTTCACTTTAGTGGGTGAGTGAGGTTTGTGTAAGGAATAAATCACCAGCTGGTTAGGAATCGATTCGAATCGCCATCGCTCCTGGATAGTGAGCACTTGACTTGAGTGACTTCATCGTAGTAATGTTGATGGAACACTTGGAAAGTTATAATGAATATGACATTATGAAAGTTGTTAATGATCATTGGTTATCATTATTTGTTTAATCACATGTTTGCTCTAGTATAGGTGTAAATGTAGTCGATAGGTTAATAATAATTAACTTGACAATAATGCTTTTGGAAAGGTTCTTGAAATACTAAAAATGCCACTTTTTGCAAATGAGTCAGCTACCCTACTATAAAGCCCTTCATAATCCTTGGTGTCACTTTATTTTTGGTTATGTCGGGTAAGTCTAGCTGAGTACATTCTCGTACTCAGGGTTTTATTCCCACTTGTTGCAGATGGGCAGATGTATTACGGCTACTGTATCAACTGCCTTTATCCTGCGATGGGTGATGCTTAGGACCATGGGCATGGTCATTCCTTACGTCTCGTCTGATGCTTTTGTTGGAGATGATCATTAGCTGGCACTGTATTTGAACTCCGTGTGAGTGTGTGTGGTTTTGAACAAATAGCTTCCGCTACTTCTATTTGAACTTGTTTTGTAATAACTATGTTTAAACTCTGATGTATCTGAGATGCGAACTTTTATGTAATATGTGATGGTGACCGCTAAACTTATTACGATCTTGGCTGGTATGTGAGTTGGTTTGAAATCCTTCATGATTTCACGGACTACCGGGTTATACGGGCTCAAGTTTGCTAAATCGTCTGCTCTGGCGGATGATTTTCTTACTTAATTTCGTATAATTGGTCGGTTCTGCTACAGCTGGCATCAGAGCATGGTTTAGCGTGTTACTGTTCACAAGTATATTTAAAACAAAAAGGCATTTGAAAAACGTGATTTCCAAACGAAAAGTGTGCTAGTGGTCATATCCTTTATGCCCAGTTAAGGACTCTAGGTGGCTTAATTAAGTACTGACTTGGGGTTCTTGCATCATATTTCTCTTTCGTTGCTCATACGGCGTGCTATTGTATGAGTGCCACTTGTTTGAGTGGTAGTGTATGGATCATTTGCCTCTACGCCTCGGTAAGTGTGAGTTGTGATAGCATGATCGGATACACCGCGGATCTAGGGTGAATGCTTATATGATGCTGGAGTAATTACATGTTCTACGCATGTTTTACAATGGTATCTCATGTATGGGTATTTCGTCTGTTGAGGCGATGCCGTCAATTGGACGATGGTTCGGGTAGTTACTACCGTTGTACACGTATCTTGGGATTCGTGTAGAGCGTGTAGATAAAATTTACTGCTTTTGTGCATTCATCGGGAATTGGGCTGAAATGAATCTTCTGCAGGTACATAACAGCGTTATCGTGTAGAACGTATTAGATACGTATTTGAGAGATCATTTGTATGCCACCGAATTCATCGCTAGAAATTATTTATTTCATAAGTTTGTGAGAACATACGGCACGTACATACATCATATTACTTGTGCATTTCATTCATGTCATGCATTCCTCCCCTTATAAATTGATTGTCTCATTTTGATAAAAGTTGTATCACCTAAAATATGTTCCCACGGAGTAATAAAAGAAATTTTGCTACAGATGGCCCGCACGAAGCAGACCGCCCGTAAGTCCACCGGAGGAAGAGCACCTCGACGTCTGTTGGCCCTGAGGGAGCACCGCACCACAGACACCTTCTTGAGCGAGTTTGGCATGCCGACCTTGCTTTGGAGAGTGCTCCATGATGTGGGGTACCCAGAGGGTCAAGAACCGGTGTACTCTTAGAATGAGAGCCAGTTAGCAGAGGATGGACTTGCAGTGGTAGAGATCATAGTTCCTGCTCTTGGTGATGTTCTAGAGTGGGATGGTTGGCACTTGGAGTTTGAGGGCCGCACTCCTATTGAGGGTGCAGAGGGAGCAGCTTTCCGTGTCATCAGGGACATCATGAGAAGATTTCCCAGTGAGCTTGTAGTAGCTCTAGCTGGCACCTTTCCTAGGGATGATCCTCGTGATGCTATTTGGGTTCAGCCTCAGGGAAGTGCCTTGGTCAGAGGTCCAGCTGAGGGACAGGCTAGCGACAACCATGCTATGAGTGCTATGTTCGTCGCCATCAGAGCGTATGAGGGTCTTGAGAGTACCTACTGGACTTTGACTGGCTTACGTGTTCATGATAAGCTCAAGGTGAGAAACCAAAAGAAGAAGCAGGCACGTGCTATAGCTAGTTTGCAGGAGCAATTGGCTGATATGAGCTTATAGCGGGACGAGGCGGTAGAGAGAGGTGATAGAGCTATGCAGCGGGTGCATATGTTGACTCAAGCCAACAACAATGCAGACCGCATGATTGGACAGTTGGTTCACGAAAGGAATGAAGCCTGGGATGAGAGGGACCTTTTGCTGCAGAGGGTCAATGAGCTAGAGGAGTACAACGTCAACCTGCACGAGGAGTTTCACGCGCTCTACAATGGGGTTGGCCCATATGCTCCTCCAGACGCCGCTGGCATGGACATCGACGACGACGACGAGGACGAGCCTATAGTTTCACCTGGGGGCGATGGTGACGTCTCCGATCCCGACGATGGCCCCGAGGAGTAGGCTAGTTGCCTTGCGCTAGTGTTTAGGTCCTGTCGCGATGACCTTTCTTTTGTTGGCATGTAACCTAATGTATCTTGCTTCGAACTTATGAGACTTGGCATGTGATTGGAACTTGGCTAGTAATGCGATATTCGAACGCATAAAAGTCCAGTGTATGTATGCTGGCAATTTGGTTGTATGGACGCGATGTTTGCTTTTGAAGTAATTTAATTAGTGATGTTGTTTTAATTGGGATGCGATTATTGTGCCTCTGTTTTATTGTATGAATTTAATATCTCCAGTAAATTCAGTTGGCATAATTTTTCATTCACTCACGATTATTATAGCTTCACTCAAGCATTACTTATTGCTGAAATATGCAGATGACAAATACTCGTCGTATGACGTATGAGGCCACTAAGACCGATGCTAACAGTGCGGGGACTGGTGGTGGTGGTGGGAACCACATCAACAACAATGAGCCTCCCCATGAACTGCATTTGCCACCTCCTCCCCCGTTTACCCCAGAGGTGTTCCTTGCACAGTTGCTCGGGAGTCAGCGCAACACGGAACAATCCCAGAAGAACATGGAGGATTTTCTGCGTACCATCGCCAACAATGTTCAGCACGGTAACAATCAGGGTGGTGGCATTGGGGTGAATCAGTATAGCAGCTTCAAAGATTTTATGGACACCAGGCCACCAATATTCAAGGAAGCAACAGAACCACTCGATGCTGAAGAATGGATCAACACTATGGAAGATAAATTCCGTGTGTTGAGGATGACTTAGGTATCGAAAACTGAGTATGCTGCACATCAGTTGCAAGGACCAGCGGGAATGTGGTGGAAGCACCATCGCACAACATTTCCTCCAAATGCTCAGATTACATGGAGAGAGTTCGCTGAGGCCTTCCGTGGAGTTTATATTCCACCCGGGTTGACCGAGATGAAGTTGGGAGAGTTTTTGGCATTGAATCAGGGGACCAAAACCGTGACGCAATATTTGCATGCCTTCAACAACTTGTGTCGCTATGCTCCTGACATGGTTGACACTGATGCTAAGAGAATCACCAGTTTCAAGAGAGGACTCAATCCGAAGATGATGAAGCATGTGGGTACCAACACCCGCGCCAGATTCAATGACTTCATCAGTGATTGTCTGAAGCAGGAAAAGAACAACAACGCCAGCACCTCAGCCAAGACTCGCAAGAGAGCCCTAGAAGGTGGTTCATCCCAAACAAGAGCACCTGCGGGAGGTCATCCTCCCTATCGTCCATCTGCACCTAGCGCTAGGTTCAGGCCACCACAGTAGAGAGGTCAGAATTTCTGGGGACCCCAGAAGCCTTACAAGATGGCAGTACAGTCTAACAAGGCAGCCGCAACTGCGGTACAAGGCAGTTCCATGGGAGCTGTGGGATCTGCTGGTACAGTAAGTTGGCCCTGCTACAATTGTGACCAACTCGGCCACTTCTCATGGTTTTGTCCTTATCCGCCCAAGAAGAAGCAATAGACCTATAATGCTCAGGTGCATAGTACGACTGTGGATGAGATTCCTGAGGGAGAGCCCGTAACCGCTGGTAAGTTTCCTGTCAACGAAAACCCTGCAGTTGTTCTATTTGATTCTGGATCATCACATTCTTTTATGAGTCAAGCATTTGCGCAGAAACATGAACAACTATGCACATAATTGGGTTATGGTTACCGTATAAGTTCAATAGGGGCTGATGTTTTGACCAATCAGATGGTTCGAGGGGCAACCCTTGAATTAGGTAGCAGAAAGTTTCGAGTGAACTTGATAGTTATGCCTGAACTAGTTCTGGATGTCATTATAGGTATGAATTGGATGAAGGATTGGGGAGCAGTTATAGATACAGGAAGTCGGGTACTTACCCTTAAGTATCCCCTGGGTGAGGGTACTTTCCAAGTACCATTGCCTCGGAGAACAGACCTTATAAGTGTGACATGTGCTATTGAAGTAATTCCTATTCATCAGATTCCGGTAGTGTGTGAGTTTCTGGATGTATTTCCAGATGACTTACCCGGTCTTCCGCCAGATAGGGATATTGAGTTTGGAATTGAGTTAATCCCCGAGATAGCTCCGATTTCAAGGAGACCCTATCATATGCCTCTAGATGAATTAGTTGAGCTGAAGAAGCAACTAGAAGAGTTATCAAAAAAGGGGTTTATCCGGCCAAGCAAGTCTAAATGGGGATGTCCCGCCTTGTTTGTGAAAAAGAAGAAAGAGGGCACGTTGAGAATGTGCATAGATTACAGGCCACTGAATGCTGTAACCATCAAGAATAAGTATCCCTTGCCTCATATTGATGTTCTATTTGACCAGTTAGCCAAGGCTAAGGTGTTCTCAAAGATAGATTTGAGATCCAGTTATCATCAGATCAAGATTAGGCCACAAGATATACCAAAAACTGCATTTTCCACCAGATACGGGTTGTATGAGTATCTTGTCATGTCCTTTGGCTTAACAAATGCTCCTGCATACTTTATGTTTTTAATGAATACAGTTTTCATGCCAGAATTGGATAAGTTTGTGGTTGTGTTCATTGATGACATTCTGGTGTACTCCGAGAACGAGAAGGATCATGAAGAGCATCTGAGAATTGTCTTGACCAGACTTAGAGATCATAAGCTATATGCTAAGTTTAGCAAATGCGAATTCTGGTTGAAGAAAGTTCCTTTCCTTGGTCACATTTTGTTAGAAAATGGAGTTTCAATCGATCCAAGTAAGGTGCAAGAGGTTATGGATTGGAAGGCATCGACCACAGTTCCTGAGATTAGAAGTTTCTTAGGATTAGCCGGTTACTATCATCGTTTTATACCGGACTTCTCGAAGATTGCCATGCCAATGACAAGTCTGCTGCAGAAAGATCACAAGTTCGTGTGGACAGAGGAGTGTGAAGCAGCTTTCCACACCTTGCGGAAACTGTTGACCACTGCTCCTGTTCTAGCACAACCGGACATTGAGAAACCATTTGATGTGTTTTGCGACGCATCAAAAACTGGATTGGGCTATGTCCTTATGCAAGAAGGAAGAGTCATTGCTTATGCCTCACATCAATTGAGAAAGCACGAGGGCAACTATCCAACACATGATCTTGAACTTGCTGCAGTTGTGCATGCCCTAAAAATTTGGAGACATTATCTACTTGGTAATGTGTGCAATATTTTCACAGATCACAAGAGTCTCAAGTACATCTTTACCCAACCAGAGCTGAACATGAGACAGCGAAGATGGTTGGAATTGATCAAAGATTACAACTTGAATGTGCAATATCATCCTGGAAAGGCCAATGTAGTGGCAGATGCTTTGAGCAGAAAGTCACATTGCTTGAATGTGCAGCCATTACTTGAAGATGGGTTTGATCTGATGCATCCTGCTGTGTTACATAGTATTCAGATTAGTTGCTCTTTGGAGAGTAGGATAATAGAAGGCTAGAAAATGGACAAGGGAATATTTTACATCAAAGAGAAAATAAAAGAAAAGCCCTCTATGCACTTTAAAGTGGATGAACAGGGCGTGTTGTGGTTTGATGACCGTCTTGTGGTTCCCAAGGATCGAGAGCTTAGGAATAAACTCATGGATGAAGCTCACCTTTCTAAGCTATCTATCCATCCAGGAAGTAGTAAGATGTATCAAGAACTAAGACCTCGTTATTGGTGGACCAAAATGAAGAAAGAAGTTACAGCATATGTTGCCAGATGTGACACGTGTTGTAGAGTGAAAGCTATTCATATGAAACCTGCCGGTTTGTTGCAACCTTTGTCCGTCCCTAGTTGGAAGTGGGATGATATAAGTATGGATTTTATCTCGGGTTTGCCCACTACTCAAAAGGGACATGATTCGATTTGGGTGATTGTGGATCGTCTTACCAAGACCGCTCATTTCCTACCTGTCAAGACAACTTATCGACCACCTAAATATGCCGAGAAGTATATTGCAGAAATTGTGAGGTTGCATGGTATACCAAAGACTATAGTATCCGATAGGGGGCCACAGTTCACGGCTCACTTTTGGGAACATTTACACAAAGGCTTGGGAACTAGTTTGATTCGTAGTACCGCTTATCATCCTCAGACAGATGGTTAGACTGAACGAGTGAATGCTGTTATGGAGGATATGTTAAGAGCCTGTGTGTTGTCTTCTAGGGGATCATGGGAGTCATGGTTACCATTAGCTGAGTTTGCTTACAATAATAGTTATCAAGAAAGCATCAAAATGGCCCCATTCGAAGCTTTGTATGGCAGAAAATGTAGAACACCACTAAATTGGGTCGAGCTAGGAGATAGAAGGTATTATGGCATTGACTTTGTAGAAGAGGCCGAGAAGAAAATTCATATTTTTCAACAAAATATGAAGGCGGCCCAATCGCGTCAGAAAAGTTATGCAGATAGAAGAAGGAGACCCCTTGTGTTTGAAGTTGGTGACTATGTTTATCTGAAGGTCACGCCAATGAAGAAGAAACGGTTTGGAGTTCAGAGAAAGCTTGCCGCTAGATTTGTAGGACCATACAAGATCTTGGAAAGAAGAGGTACAGTAGCTTATAAGTTAGAGTTACCTGAGACAATGAGTACCGTCTTCCCAGTTTTCCATGTATCACATCTCAAGAAGTGTTTGCGTGTTCCGGAGGAAAGAATAGAACCTCGAGGCATCCAACTCAAATCAGATTTGGTGTATCATGAGCAACCGGTCCGTGTGTTAGACACTAAAGAACGTGCTACTTGGAATAGTGTGGTGAAAACATACAAGATATAGTGGAATCATAATGATGAGGGGGATGCAACTTGGGAAACGGGAGAATATCTACAAAAAGCTTATGAAGATTTTTATAACAAATGGTTCGTAACACAAATCTCGGGACGAGATTTTTATAAGGCGGGAGGGCTGTAACACCTCGGTGTTAAGCATGCACTAACATTCCATCCCATGAACATAATCATCATCACCTCATGCATAAGCATCATTCACGCATTCCATTTCGAAAGACATGAAGTATCATTTCATGTGATGCTTAAGTTGATTGAAAATTTATTCATGTTTCAAACGATGTGAAATGCCATGCTCATGTTTGGATGCCATGGTTCTGGTTTTGATCACTAAGATAGCTTATAAATGTTTAGGATACAAATTGGAGCCAAGTTCATATTCAAAGTTTTGCCAAATTTTGCTTTTAAACAATTCTTCAAAATTAGGGTTTTGAATTAATATTGATGTTTATTTTGTAATTCAAAATCTATTTGGAATTGGACTGTGGTCATAAAAGCAAAGTGGTAGATCTTGAAAAATGGAACAACTTTCATTTTTACACCAACTTTTAAAACTGCTTTGAAATTGCTCAAAATTTGCATTGAAGGAAATGGGAATAGAAAATAAAATTAAAAAAATCACATTTCACTTGAATGGGCCGCAGCCTCGCTTTCGGCCTAGCCGCTCACGCCGGCCTGGCTTGCCTTAGCGCCGCGCCGCCCCTGTTCCCACGCGCCGCGCCCGACCACGTCAGGGCGCGCTCGCCGTGTGGCCGCCATGCGCCGGCGACGCACGCCGCGCGGCAGCCCCGTGCCCTCCTGTCGCGCCTTCACCTTCCCGGCCACGCTGTGCTCCTTCTCACTCCCCACTCCACTCTCTTGCTCGCTCAGCAGCAGCAATAGCCACAGCAGCGCTTGCTCCGCCGCGCGCCATCACCGGCGTAGCCGTTCCTGCCACGCCTGACCACCGGAGCCCGCTACATCTTCGCTACGCCTTCGCCCTGGTCTCGCGCAGCTCGTGCTCATCACAGTTCGGTGTGGTAAGGCCCGAGCTAGCCGCTATTGCTCGCCGGAGCACGGCCGAGCTCACCGGTGAGCTCCGCTCCCGTGGACTTCCCCGCTCCGCTTCCTTGCCCGCCTTTCTTTCTCGCACACGAGCACCGCACTGCACCGTTGAGTCTCCCGAGCACCTCCTCTCGCCCTTCCATGGCCAGAGACGCTCCACCGACGACGACCCGCGCCACCGCTCCGCCATGCACGGCAGCGGTCGGCTTCCCATGCTCTTTGGCCCATGCCACGAGCACCGCGGGGTTCGTGTGGGTGTGGGGAGCATGCCGGTCACCTTCACTGGACCAAAGACCACACCGTCGGCGAGCTCTCGCTGCCGGTGATCTCCTCTGTTTTGGTTCGGCTGACAGGTGGGGTCCCGCTGAACCCTGGGCCCGTTTGTCTGTCCCTGTGTGTGCACACGCGTGTTCAGATCCGGGTGCACCCAGCATTTTCGTCGGCTGGTTTTAAAAAGGATTTAAGAAATGCTTTTTTAGAATTCTGTTAAATGCTTTAGAAATTTATAACTTGCTCAAATTTGCTCCAAATTTGTTGAAACAAATTTTGTTGTGTTCCTTGTCACCAGATCTACATGATAAAAATATTGCATGTCATTTTTGAGATTCTTTTCTGTAGAGCTTTATTTAATCCTTAATATTGCTGATATCTTGTAAAATGTGTAGTAAAACCTATATGTATCAGAAAAATATGCTTCCAAGTTTGTTACTCTTCTTGTGTAATGTACTTCCTAGGAAAAATATAAGCCATGCATGTCCTGTAGAAAAATTGTGAGATGTAGTTCAAGTGCCTTTAATGGCTGATTTTTGTTATTTTTGCTAGAGAGCAAAATTTGTATAAAACATGCATGTGATAATTTTTGTACAGTGATTATTTGCTGTGTAGAACATAGGAAAAATATTACATCTGTTGTTTGACGCTTTTCATAATACAAAGTATTTTCATGCTCATAATTAGGTCCAAGCTTGTCATTTTTATGTAGTCTATTCCACTTATCCAAATGCCATAAAAATCTGATGGTAGACTACTTAGGGTAGTACTGTGTTATGGTAACTTTCTAAGATTTTTCTAAGCTATAAAAATAGATGTTGCTATTCAAACCTATTGTTAATTAGGGTTTAATCAAATGTTGCTTTATGCATGATTAAGGAATTAGTGAAGCTTTGGTGTATCTTTGAAGCATTTAATGAGATGTGTTGACTTAGCATATTAGTAGTAGAAGAGAATGCAGTAGATGACATGTGCTTGTAGGACATGTTCTTGGATGATGTTGACTACCTTGCATTCAAGCATATCCATTGTGCTCATTTCATCCGATGCACCTTTTGCATAAGCACTTACGCACATGCATCACACAGGATCGCAAACCGAGAACCTAGTCGTCATACCCGAGGAGCCCGAGGAACAGCTCGAGGTGCAACCACAGGAAGTGACCGAAGCAGACGAGGAGGACGTTGAGGAACTTCCTGAGTGCCCCGATCACCGCCCGAGCTCCTTCGAGAGAGGCAAGCCCTGGAGCATTTTTCTCCCCGGTTTGCAATTATTAATTAAATTCTTTACTTTAATTGATGCATTACGTTCAGGAGTTGTTTGCAACCGTTGCTGCATTATATGTTGTCTACCTTTATTATACTATATCCTTGTTACCCTGGTATCCGCAGTCGAGTCAATGCTTAGCTGGCTTAGATCGGTAGAAGTCGGGTGATTTCCTGTCACCTGCGAGCTATAGGTGGTTACCTAGATCTGCTTGGAGTACTATGTAGTCATGGTATAACTAAGTGTTAAATGAAGTTGAGACCGGACGGAGACTTACAGAGTTTTGGACTGTAGTGCTTTCTGTCTGTGTCGATAAAGGACCGACCATTGTTGGGCCTCAGGTCATGTTGAACGCATGCCTTACATTTAGCTGGCCAAATAAAGTACCTTTCGACCGCAAAGCTGGGAGATTATTCGGGCTGAGTAGATTGCCCGCAGTGTACTATGTCGAAGCAGGTGTGGTAGGACACGGGGGCGCGATGATAAGACCAAAGGGCAGTCGATCGGCCCCCGGGTACATATGCTTCCTGGCAAACTCGAGATTCCTAGATAGTTGACTCGGTGACCGATACCTCACTTTAGCGGGTGAGTGAGGTTTGTGTAAGGAATAAATCACCAGCTGGTTAGGAATCGATTCGAATCGCCATCGCTCCTGGATAGTGAGCACTTGACTTGAGTGACTTCATCGTAGTAATGTTGATGGAACACTTGGACAGTTATAATGAATATGACATTATGAAAGTTGTTAATGATCATTGGTTATCATTATTTGTTTAATCACATGTTTGCTCTAGTATAGGTGCAAATGTAGTCGACAGGTTAATAATAATTAACTTGATAATAATGCTTTTGGAAAGGTTCTTGAAATACTAAAAATGCCTCTTTTTGCAAATGAATCAGCTACCCTACTATAAAGCCCTTCATAATCCTTGGTGTCAGTTTATTTTCGGTTATGTCGGCTAAGTCTAGCTGAGTACCTTCTCGTACTCAGGGTTTTATTCCCACTTGTTGCAGATGGGCAGATGTATTACGGCTACTGTATCAACTGCCTTTATCCTACGATGGGTGATGCTTAGGACCATGGGCATGGTCATTCCTTACGTCTCGTCTGATGCTTTTGTTGGAGATGATCATTAGATGGCACTGTATTTGAACTCCGTGTGAGTGTGTGGTTTTGAACAAATAGCCTCTGCTACTTCTATTTGAACTTATTTTGTAATAACTATGTTTAAACTCTGATGTATCTGAGATGCGAACTTTTTTGTAATATGTGATGGTGACCGCTAAACTTATTACGATCTTGGCTGGTATGTGAGTTGGTTTGAAATCCTTCGTGATTTCACGGACTACCGGGTTATACGGGCTTAAGTTTGCTAAATTGTCTGCTCTAGTGGATGATTTTCTTACTTAATTTCATATAATTGGTCGGTTCTGTTACAGGGGAAGTCATGACTGCTGGTATGTTTCTTGTAAACAAGCACCCCACAATTGTTTTATTTGATTTTGAAGCTTCGCATTCATTTGTGAGTCAAACATTTGCATCTAAGCATGATCAGAAGATAATTGAGGTAGACAAGGGTGGTTATATTATAAGTTTAGCTAGAGTTACTATCTCTACAAACCAAATAGTTATAGATGAGCTTATCTCTATACAAGAGAGGGAATATACTGTGGATCTCATAGTATTGCCTGGGTTAGCCATAGATGTGATTTTGGGCATGAGTTAGATGAGTGGTCATGGAGTTCTCATTAACATGTCCACTAGAACAATTATGCTGAGGGAACCCAAGGGGGGTAATGCTTTTTTAGTACCACTTCCCTGAAGTTTTGATCTTCAAAATTTGTCATGTGCCATCCAAGCCACTACTCTCTATGATATTCCAGTAGTTTGCGAGTTCCCTAATGTATTCCCAGATGAATTGCTTGGTTTGCCACCAGATAGGGATATAGAGTTTAAGATTGAGTTAGTGCTAGGTGCAACACCTATCTCAAGAAGACCCTATAGGATGCCACCTAATGAGCTAGCATAACTTAAAATTAAGTTACAAGAACTTTTGGACAAAGATCTCATTCGACCTAGTTCATCTCCCTAGGGTTGTCCAGGTTTATTTGTGAAGAAAAAAGACAAATCGTTACAGATGTGTGTGGACTATAGGCCGCTTAATGCCATAACCATTAAGAACAAGTACCCTTTGCCTCGTATTGATATTTTGTTTGATCAATTGGCAAGAGCAAATGTATTCTCTAAGATCAATTTGAGATTAGGCTACCACCAGATTCAGATCAGGCCAAAGGATATATCTAAGACAACTTTCTCCACTAGATACGTCTTGTATGAGTATTTGGTCATGTCTTTTGGACTGACAAATGCTCCTGCCTATTTCATGTACCTAATGAATTCGGTGTTCATGCCCAAGCTTGACAAGTTTGTGGTCATGTTTATCGATGATATCCTGATTTACTCTAAGAATGAGGCAGATCATGTAGAGCATCTAAGAGTTGTCTTGTCTAGGCTAAGAGAGCATAAATTGTATGCAAAGTTTAGCAAGTGTGAATTCTGGCTATGGAAAGTACCTTTCTTAGGCCATGTATTGTCAGAAAATGGAATTTCTATAGATCCATCTAAAGTTCAAGAGGTCATGGATTGGAAGGCCTTGACTTCGGTTCATGAATTTTGGAGTTTTCTAGGGCTAGCAGGCTATTATCATCGTTTCATTCCTAAATTTTCCAAAATAGCTAAGCCCATGTCCAGATTACTTCAGAAGGATGAAAAGTTTAATTGGACTCCAGAGTGTGAGGCTACTTTTCACACTCTGTGAACCTTGCTAACCACTGCTCCTGTTCTGGCACAACCCGATATTGAAAAGTCTTTTGATGTGTTCTGTGATGCATCGGGTACAGGTTTAGGGTGTGTGCTTATGCAAGAAGGTCAAGTTATTGCCTATGCTTCTCGACAATTGAGAAAGCATGAAGTCAACTATCCCACACATGATTTAGAGGTTGCAGCAGTTGTTCATGTGTTGAAGATATGGAGACATTACTTGTTGGGAAATGTATGCCACATATACACTGATCACAAAAGTGTCAAATACATCTTCACTCAACCTGAACTGAACATGAGGCAGCGAAGGTGGTTAGAGCTAATTAAGGACTATAATTTGGAAGTGCACTATCATCCAGGAAAAGCCAATGTTGTAGCAGATGCACTTAGTCGGAAATCTCATTGTAACACCATAGAAGCCATGTTGGAAGATGGGTTTAATCTATTACATCATGTTGTGCTACACAACATCACTGTCAGTTGTTCACTTGAGAGCAAAATCATAGAACTACAGAAGATAGATGTAGGTGTGTTTCACATAATGAGAAAGATGAAGGAATAGGAAACCAGGCATTTCAGGGTGGATGAAAGAGGTGTGCTATGGTTCAAGAACCGATTAGTGGTACCAAAAGACTGTGAACTTAGAAATCAAATTCTAGATGAAGCTCACTCGTCCAAGTTGTCCATCCATCCTGGTAGTAGCAAAATGTATCAAGATTTGAAAACCCATTTTTGGTGGACTAAGATGAAGAAAGAAATAGCCGCCTATGTCGCTAGGTGTGATAATTGCATTAGAGTCAAAGCTGATCATTTGAAGCTACCAGATTGCTCCAAACTTTATCTGTTCTAGGATGGAAGTGGGAGGAGATCAGCATGGATTTTATTGTTGGACTTCCAACTACTCAGAAAGGTTTCGACTCGATATGGGTAATTATAGACCGTTTGACTAAATCCGCACACTTCATTCCTATAAGAACCAACTATCGACCGCATTAGTATTCAGAAATATACATAGCTTAGATAGTACGCTTGCATGGGGTACCAAGAACAATGGTGTCAGATAGGGGATCTCAATTCACTGCTCGGTTTTGGGAGCACTTGCACAAGCAATTAGGTACCAATCTGGTTCGAAGCTCAGCATATCACCCTCAGACCTTTGGACAGACTGAGCGAGTAAATCAAATCTTAGAAGATATGTTGAGAGCATGTGTGATCTCTTCCAAGGGTTCATGGGAAAAATGGCTACCTTTAGCCGAGTTTTCCCACAACAACAGTTATCAAGCAAGCATCAAGATGGCTCCTTTTGAGGGCTTGTACGGTCAAAAATGTAGAACTCCTTTGAATTGGGTTGAGCCCGAAGAAAGGCGATACTATGGCATTGATTTGTCACAGAAGCTAAAGAACAAGTACGTATTATCCAATAGCATATGAAAGCCACTTAGTCTAGGCAAAAGAGCCATGCCAACAAGACAAGAAGGCCTATCAAATTTGAGGTAGGTGACTATGTATACCTCAAGGTATCACCAATGAAAGGAGTACAACGATTTGGTGTGAAAAGAAAACTCGCACCTAGATATGTAGACCCATACAAGATCATCGAGCAAAGTGGAAGGGTAGCTTACAAGCTCTAGTTACCTCTAGAGATGCGAGCCATATTCAATGTCTTTCATGTTTCTCAACTTAAAAAGTGCCTTCGCATACCTGATGAAGTCATTGAACCCGCCAATATTAAGCTCCAATAAGATTTGACTTATGAAGAAAAACCCATCCAGGTGTTGGAAGAAATGGAAAGAGTGACCCAGAGGAAGGTCATTAAGTTCTATAAAGTGGTGTGAAATAACTACAGTGAACAAGATGCCACATGGGAACGAGAGGACTATCTACGTGAGGTCTATCCCACTTTTTACAAAAAATGGTAGGTCTTTCAAATCTTGGGATGACATTTCTATAAGGGTGAGGGGCTATAACACCCTAGTGTTAAGCATTTCATTTGGTACTTTCATTTCATGAGCACAAGCATCATCCAAGCATTCATGAGCATGAGCATATGGAATTTCATCTTATTCTTTACATATTATCACATGTGACGTTGATTATATACATGCATATGCTTGTGATCATGTGTGACCAATGCAAGAGATGGTTGTGAGGTCACAAAAACACCTTAGACACATCTAGGGTGGAAAATGGAACAATGTTTGTATTCATGACATGGGCCAAATTTGCTTCTATGTCATAGTTTACTCAAAATTTCATTTCTCATGGTACTACTTTGACCAAAGTTGAACTATAGCATACAGTGTTTGCATGGCAGTGCACCCTTAATAAAAGTTGTAGCTTATCTTATGTGGAACAGACTTTGTTTAAGGGTCATGTGCTAATTTAGTGCCAAGCATGGTCAAATAGAGCCCACAAGTAGCAATGAAATGTTGTTTTCAAACTTAGAAAATTTTGATGTCATTAGCTGATTATAGTTTCAAAGTAGCACACTTTGGAGCTTTGCATTTCGAAAACCATGATGAATTAGATTTTACTCCCTAAATAAAAGTTGGAGATCTCACATTGCTCTACAACTTTCACTAATACCATTTTCACAGATTCACCACGGATTAGGAGTTACATGTGCATGAAGTAGCTCTGTCAGTCATCTGCATTAGGCCCTGATGGCCAATTTGAATCGTCCCTGGTGGCCAACCACACACAGGCGCTGGCCGCCGAGTGGCGCTGTATGCCGGAGCCGGCCCCATGACGTCGTGCCAAGGGAGAGAAAAGGGGCACCCGGTTGCTCACTCTCTCCACTCTCACTTGCCTCTTGATCTGCCTTTCTCTCTTGCTCACGCAGCCGAGGTGGGTGAGCTCGTCATCGCCATTGCTGAGATCTGCCATGCTTGCATGCCGTAGCCACAACACCGCCGTCAAAATCCATCATGCACATAGCTCCGCCACCACGTCCTCTACCTCCCTGACCTGCCACTGCCACTGTTCGAGCCAAGGTAAAGCCACATTGCACGTCGCCGCCGCCGCCATGGCCACGGAGCACTGCCGAGCTCCGAGCTCACCGTGGCCAGCCATATCCACCACTCCTCCTACCTTCTTCTCCCTTGGTCCATCATTTCCTTAGGTCATAGATGCTCATGTCGTTGTTTATTTAACCGCTACCGCCACCACCACGCGGGAACACGCTGCTGCACCGAGCGCGCCCTCCATGGATGCGAGCTCAAGCTCGCCGTGGCTGGCCCTTGCTAAACCCCATCTTCCTGCTCCTATGCTCAAGCTCGTCGCCATGAACCCTAGTGCCTACCTCGAAGACAAAGACCCATCACTGATCGCCGGCTCACAGGAACGGCATGCACCGCACCGCCGTGCCACCATGCACGCGGCCGAGCTCACCGGCACTTTGCTGAACCCTAACCCTAGCCCTAGGTCATCAATAGGTCACCCTAAAGCCTTAACCGAGATCAGCAGAGCTCAACATTGCCAAGAATGGCAATGGCACCACCGCACACCTCCGTCATGCCACCATGCTTGCCGCCGTCGTTGTAACACCCTGGCCCAGGACTTAATAGGATTAATAGGATACTCGTACCAACAAGTTACAACTTCTTTTCTGGAAGCCCATCTCTTAAGAACTCCAAGGTTAAGCGTGCTTGGCCTGGAGTGATGGGTGACCGACAGGGAAGTTCTTCCCGGGGGCGCATGAGTGAGGACAAAGTGCGCAGAAAAGACTGGTGTTGGTCTGTGAGGGCAGTCTATGTCCTAGAAAAGCTATCAAATGTAAGCGGGCCTGGCCTCAAGGAGGGAGGACGTTACAGAATGATATGTGTGATGAGTTAGTAAAGTTGGTTTTGTCCATTAATATGTTTGCAACATAAGTTAATAATTATTTTCTTGCATTATGTCTTTTTGGACAGTTCTGGGAACTTTGCAAAGTTCACCATGATTATTTGGTTTGTTGGGAAAGTGGTGAATACAAATGTTGTAGATAACTTGGGTATCTAACTCCTGTTAAAATTTGGTGGTATTTGGCCTAGTAGTTTAGGAGTTACCGTCGTTCAAAGTTGGATCATAGTTTTGCTTGCTCTCTGTCTTGTGTGGACAGATTTCTGTTGTTAAGTGATTTCAACCTGGTAAAAGTTGGAATCATGCCTTGAGGTCTGAAAGTGAATTTTAGGCAATTTCATAATATTTCCAAATTGTCTTGTTTCATATCATTTGGATAAATATAACTCCAGTTATGATATAAACTTGTAACTGCCATGTGTAACTTAGATATTGCTTTGTGTGAAATTTGTAAGTAACTAGAGAAGAGATATGCACCTACTTGGTAAATAAGGAGTTAGCATTGTCATCATTTTGCTACTTAACATCAGTATCACAGCATGTACATTCCTTTATCACATCCTCCGTGATCCATCTTATGCATTTATGGTACTTATTTATGCATATGCATGCAATAGGTGCAACCGAGGGGATCACACTAGTGGAGCTCGACGCCAAGCAGCAGGAGGAGCATCAGGAAGTTCAGCACCTGGAGGTTCCCGGAGAAGGAGAGCCTGAAGCCGACCACCTTCCCGAGTGCCCCGATCACCAGCCTTCGACGTTTGTGAAAGGCAAGCCCCGGAGCATTATAAGTCTCCCTATTTTATTAATGTCACTTAAAGTTATTCGTATTGCTGCATTACGTGATAGGAGTTGTTTGGAAACAATTGCTGCATATTACCTTTCCTTGACCAGAAATATCTACCATGAATCCTAATTAAGTCCAGGAACGTGTATTATGCTTAGCTATGCTTAGACCGGTAGAAGTCGAGTGATTTCCTGTCACCTGCGAGCTATAGGTGATAACTTGATCACGGTTGGCTATATTGTGCTATCGTGGAACATAACCTGGTATTGTTGAATAAATGGAGATCGGGCGGAGTCTTATATGTGGTATTGTAGTGATTCCGTCTGTGTCGTTTAAGGACCGGCCGTTGGAGGTTTATCTTGTCATGTGGAACGCAGCCTCTCACATAGTTGGCCGGATAAGTCGTTCCGACCGTGAAGCCGAGTAGCTCAATTCAGTCTGGGACCAGGAGCGGTAAAAGTGCGCACTCTGGATGGTAGTAAGGATGTGCGGAGAGCCATTGGCGTAAGCCCAAGGGCGGGTTAGAGCCCCGATCACCCTGGCATACTTTGCAAGGGTAGTCGTGGGTCACCTTTGGTACAACTCGGTAACCAAATTCACGGGTTCGATCAGCGCCAGCACTCTCAGGGATTACCCTTCTACCAGGATGATCAGGACTTTTAAATCACCTGCCCTTGGACTCACGCCTACGGCTCCCTTCCGAGGCGTACTTTATACTTATCGACTCCCGGCCTAAGGTGAGCTACTCGGCTTCGTGGTCAGTCTCCAGACCCGGCCAACTAAGAGAGAGGCATGCGTTCAACATGAACAGGAAAGGCTCCAAGATTCAGTCCTTAAGCGACACAGACGGAGTCACTACAAACCGGCAAGCCTCCGCCCGGTCTTCAATTCAAATTAAGACAGGTTCTTTTCCACGATAGCAAATATAGCCAACCGTGCCATATGTATATCCCTATAGCTCGCAGGTGATAGGAAATCACCTGACTTCTACCGCGTTTAAGCAGGGCTAAGCACTACATGAGCCTGAGCTACATAGGATTCAGGGTATCAATATCTAGACAAGGATTGGATAACCAATGCAGCAAGTGTTTGCATCCAACACCTAAACTTAATGCAACAATATATATGTAACAATAATACTTTAATAGCATTTCAGAAATTAGGAGGCTTAATATGATCCAGGGCTTGCCTGGGATCCGACACGTCAGTTTAGTTAGCTTGCACCGTCATGGTGACATCTCCGGTCCTAGCACTTGCTTAGTCCTTCCATCTTCGGGATATATCCACCAAACCAAATCTTCGGGTTTGGCTCCAACATCGCATCCTTCACGTGGTGCATCTAGCATACCTAGATGAGATGCAATATACAAGTGCATAAATATGAAGAATAGTACCATGAGACGCATCACAAAATAGCAAGCAAGACAAGCATAGTTTACACTAACACACTTAAGTACTTTGCGATGCTTAACTTAAACATCACACAATCTATCATGCTAAGATGGCAAAGAAGACGACCACACCAAGCATGACACAAGTTTCCCAAGATCTTAGGTGCTCTAACTCAGTCATCATTCAAGGCATAAGTCACACTTAACAATATACAAGCAAACACTATAATTGGAATCTGCCAATTTCTGGACATGCACACAGCAGCTACAAGATTTAGCTATAACTAGAGTTACACAAATCCAAATGACTTGCAAGAAGACATTTTGGAAAGCTTATGAAATTAAATACATTTCATCTATAACCATCACAACATGATTCCAAAGTTAAGTAGGTCGAAATTATACCTTTACATAAACTGGTTCATACAAAACAGAGAGCAACAAATCCTGTATTCTAACTTTAAACAGTTGTAACTCAAACACTACTTGGCCAAATGATACCAAATTTTAACAGCAGCTAGATACATAAATTATCTACAACTTTTGTATAAACAAGTTTCACAACAAAGCACATTGTCATGAAGAACTTTGCTAAGTTCCCAGATCTGTCCATAAACCACATCGGCAAGAAAATAATTATTAACTTATGTTGCAAATTCATAATTGGGCAAAACCAACTTTACCAACATTTCACACATGACTAAAGAACACCAAAAAGCATGGTGCTCACCTCTAAATAAATTTTCTTAAAGCATTTCTTAATTTATTTAGACATCAAGGTGTATTTATGAACATATACCAAAAATGCACAATCAATTCTACAAACATTACAGTAGCTTACATACCCTCTCAATAGTCTACTGTATAAATTTCATACCATTTGCATAAGTATAGCAGCCTCTACGAAAAAGACAATTTGCTATTGCAAGAAATCATGTGAGAGTGAGATAAACTAATAACTCACTCATACTTCATCCAATACTCATGAAATTTTTACCACACATCAACTCTCACATGAGTAGCATGCCACAAAAATTTCACTTAATTTGGAGCCCTAGATCTGCAGTTATGGAAAATAACAAATTCAACTAGCATTACAACCTTACTACACAAATCTATTTTTACCGCAAAATATTGAAACTAAAACATGCCATATTATAGATCTAATGCATATAGAATTTCACAAGGATTCCAAAAAGTCTCATTTGCTATTTTACAAATTTCCTATGAATTACTATGAATTTCCTAAGATTCAGCAAATTTACTATAAATAGGTCCTTAACGGCACTATTCATTTGAGTCACAGACTTTGCAGTTAGACCCTTCCATTTTGTCAAATTTGAGCCCAAGGCCCCTGGTCGAAATTAAAAGCAGAGGAGCATGCTGAATTTGTTGTTGCCGGCCGAAGGAGGCTCGTCGGCGGCGGGGGATGGGCCGTCGAGGCCCGAGGCACCTGTACGCACCCGAAGGTGGCTTCGGCTCGGCCAGAGCCTGCCCGTGGCCTCCTGGCCACGCGCACAGGCGCCCGCGGTGGCCACGGCACCGGTGGCCGTGCGCTACGGCAGCGAGGAGAGGCCGGGGAGGGGTGCGCCAGGTAGAGGAGGAAGAGGCGAAGCTGTTGGTTCACGAGGTTGGTCATGAGGGGGCTCGGAAGCTAGGGAACGGCGGCGACGGCGAGCTCGGCTGCGGCGTCCAGGAGCGCACGCGCGTCGCTAGAGAGCGAGGAAGAGCGAGTGAGGGAGAATGGAGAAGCTCGAGCGCTTGGTTTGAAGAAGCAGGGGCGCGGGTGCACGTGTCGGCGATGGCGAGGGCGAGCTCACGCATGGCTGCCACGCTCACGGACACGCGTCGCCCATAGAGGCAATTCAGCAAACAGGTGGCGTGCGCCAGAGTGGGGAAGGTGGGACACCATTTTGGGCTGGCTCAGATCCAAATTGGTCCATGGGCCTAAAATGAAGTTTTCTGTACTCGGCCCGCTCTACATTTTTCATTAAGAGACCAAGGTCATTAGAGCTCTAGATCAGCGAGTAATTATGCCCCAAAGTGATAGTGTCAGCGCGTTGACCGCAATTAACAAAAGTCCAAAATTGATGGTCAAAACAAAGTCCAACGAGTGCCATCTTTTTATATGCTCTTCTCCATGAACTTAGCTCCAACCTTTATTTTGGGGTCAAGTCGAGTTGCTTAACGGAATTTGGAGAACACGAAATGCCAATGTCGACGACGAAAATAGCTGCCGATTCAATGTTTGAGCCTCGATTCGCCTTAGTTCCAAATTGATCTAGCTCTTGGTCCAAAAACAAAGTTTGTTCTACTCTACTCAAACCTCAACTTTTATTTAAGGTGCAACTCCATGCAAGCACTATAAGTGATTGGTCAACATAGGTCAAAGTAGCATCACGGTAGAGCTTAAATCCAAGTTTTAGACCGATGGAGATATTTTCTTGTCCTCCGCTCAACACGAACCCTTCATGACTTTTGTTGTAGAGTTCAATTAGAGTCATTTGGGCAAGGTTACAAGGTTTGGTTGGCGATCTAGAATTCCATTCACTTTATAAAACAATTCAAGCAAGAAAATAACTTGTCATTTCATGTGACTTCTTGATTCCAAACTTCACGAAACTTTTCCATGGATCAATATAGATGGATATTGATGCGAGACACATGAAACAAGTACATCCAGCATTTCCCAAGCATACTCTATAGAAAGGGCAGCATGTAAGTAATGGTGCATGGTCCAAGTTTAAGTGGTGACTCATTTTCATATGTTTAACCTAACATCTCCATCACTACTTAACATGCCATGGTTGAGCTTAAACCCATTGCTTAACCGGTGATAAACACCTGGGGTGTTACATCGATGGCCCATCCTCCGCCGCCGACGAGCCTCCTTCGGCCGGCAATAGCAAGTCCGGCATGCTCCTCTGCTTTTAATTCCGACCAGGGGCCTCGGGCTCAAATTTGACAAAATGGAAGGGTCTAACTGCGAAGTCTGTGACTCAAATGAATAGTACCGATAAGGACCTATTTACAGTAAATTTGCTGAATCTTTGGAAATTCATAGTAATTTATAAGAAATTCGTAAAATAGCAAATGAGGACTTTTTGGAATCCTTGTGAAATTATATATGCATTAGATCTATAATATGGCATGTTTTAGTTTCAATATTTTGCGGTAAAAATAGATTTGTGTAGTAAGGTTGTAATGCTAGTTGAATTTGTTATTTTCCATAACTGCAGATCTAGGGCTCCAAATGAAGTGAAATTTTTGTGGCATGCTACTCATGTGAGAGTTGATGTGTGGTAAAAATTTCATGAGTATTGGATGAAGTATGAGTGAGTTATTAGTTTATCTCACTCTCACATGATTTCTTGCAATAGCAAATTGTCTTTTTCGTAGAGGCTGCTATACTTATGCAAATGGTATGAAATTTATACAGTAGACTATTGAGAGGGTATGTAAGCTACTGTAATTTTTGTAGAATTGATTGTGCATTTTTGGTATATGTTCATAAATACACCTTGATGTCTAAATAAATTAAGAAATGCTTTAAGAAAATTTATTTAGAGGTGAGCACAATGATTTTTGGTGTTCTTTAGTCATGTGTGAAATGTTGGTAAAGTTGGTTTTGCCCAATTATGAATTTGCAACATAAGTTAATAATTATTTTCTTGCCGATGTGGTTTATGGACAGATCTGGGAACTTAGCAAAGTTCTTCATGACAATGTGCTTTGTTGTGAAACTTGTTTATACAAAAGTTGTAGATAATTTATGTATCTAGCTGCTGTTAAAGAATGGTATCAGAGCTAACCCTTGCGGTTTCACGGGAGCATGTGTCAGTTGCGCAGGCGTGGTGCGCATGGCTAGTGTGGACCCAGAGTGGTCACCCAGCATGGCACATGCGCTGGCACTAGACACACGGACATGGCCAAGAGGGGACGTTCCTGGCCTGGGGTTGACCGACGAGGACGTCGATCTCCTAAGGGGGTGAGGATGTAACACCCCGGCTTAGGGCTTAATAGGATTAATATGATACTCGTACCAACAAGTTGCAACTTCTTTTCTGGAAGCCCATCTCTTAAGAACTTCAAGGTTAAGCGTGCTTGGCCTGGAGCGATGGGTGACCAACTGGGAAGTTCTTCCCGGGGGCACATGAGTGAGGACAAAGTGTGCGAAAAAAGACTAGTGTCGGTCTGTGAGGGCAGTCTATGTCCTAGGAAAGCTATTAGATGTAAGTGGGTCTGGCCTCGAGGAGGCGGGACGTTACAGAATGGTATCAAGATTCAATGTTAATTGTCACATGTGTATTTAAAACAAAAGTTTTTGTTTTCCAAAAACCCTTCTCTAGCAATTGATAGCTATATAATAGGTATTTGAAATCTAAAGTGTGCCAATGATCACTTTCCTTATGCCCAAATTAAGGACTATTAGGTGGCTATTTAAGTACTAACATGGGGGTTTTTACTTCATCGTCCATACGGCGTGCTATTGTATGGATGCCATTCAATTGAATGGTAATATATGGATCAAATGCCTCTACGCCAAGGTAAGATGATGAGGGTATGACCGCAAGATGTGAGCGTGCGGTCGGGGAGAGTTAGCTTTGGTACGGCTATGTATGCATGCTTGCATGTGTATATGGTGCGTATTTAATTGTGGGTTTAAATTGTTATCGGGTAGTTTGATACGGAAGTATATGTATGAGTATACATATATGGAAGTATTTAGATTTACATTCTACAGATTTACTTATGGGTTTGGGCTGAAATGAAATTCTTATGCAGGTACACTAACAACGAAACGTGTAGCTCGACTAGTTACGCTATATATGAGAGAACGTATGTATGCCACCGTGTCTACCGTTAGAAATAATTTTCCTAAGTTTGTGAGGACGTACGGAACGAGCATGCATCATGATAATTACTGTTCACATAAATACATTGTTCCTCCCCTTATAAATTTCTTACTCGGTTATGTAACTCTTATCCATTATGGCCTTGTCTCACAAAAGTGTACATGTTGATAGTATCGATGGTAGCACCAGTTGGATGTGAGAAGTTCCTGATGGTTTTCGGAACTCCTACTCTGCTATGGAGAGTTTTGCACTTTGCGGGGTACCATGAACCACCCCTCTATCACTGGAATAAAGGGACTTGAGCCAGCAGCTTGCACGAGCCCAGCATGTAGTGATGGGTTTTTAGCATGAGGTGCATAATTTGAACAACCAACTGCACCCGATCCTTAGTAAGGAAGACGAAGATCCAGAAATGTTAGTAGACGATGATGGCTGGGACGAGAAAGAAGTGGAGCCAGAGAATGAGGATGATCCTATCTCCGACCTCGACAGCGATCTTAATGAAGATTAGAGTCACCTAGTGACTAGTATGTTAACACGGTGCGAGTCCGATAAGTGATAAAGTTGGTGGTGTCATGTTGCGAGAATGAATTGTTATGCCTCTGTTTTTATTGCGAATTTGAGAATTTTCTCCAGTAACTTCAGTTTGGCATGATTATAAATTCATCTGCAATCTTGTGACATCAACCAATAATCGCTTATTGTTGCAACTTCGCAGATGACACGCACCCGTGCAGGAGCTGGTAGCAGTCATGATGGCAATGGTGATGACTTACCACCACCGCCGCCGCCGTCTGCTCAGGAGTTCTTTGCTTAGTTCTTGGGGAGCCAAAGGAAAATTGAAGAAGCTCTGCGCCTCATTGCCCAAAACACCGCTCGTGCCACCCACAACAACAAGGGGCCGAGCCAAATCAGCACAGTACATTCAAGGAATTTCTGGACACAAAGCCTCCTATCTTCAAGGTGGCTGAGGAACAACTACAGGCTGACGAGTGGCTCAACACCATTGAGCAGAAGTTTCATCTGCTAAGGGTCACTGAGCATCTAAAAGCTGAGTATGCTTCTCATCAGCTCTAAGGACCAGCAGGAATCTGGTGGACACATTTCTTGTCGTCTCTACCTGCTAATGCGAGAGTGACATGGGAGCAGTTCAAGCTGGCTTTTAGGGGACATCGTATTCCCCCGGGCCTAATGCGCATGAAAGCGGCTGAATTTATGAGGCTCACTCAGGGAACAAAGACTCTCACAGAATACATGCACGTATTCAACAACCTGTCCAGGTATGCTCCAGGTTTTGCGGATACTGAGGAGAAGAAGATAGAGAGCTTCAAGTGGGGTCTGGGTACCAAACTGATGAAGACCATGGCCAATTCTAGGTGTGCCACATACAACAAGTTTATTAGTGATGCTCTGACCCAGGAAAACCACAATAATATGCATGCAGCTGCTAAGGGTCGCAAGAGGGCATATGAGGCGGGTGCCTCCGGATCTTCACATGCAAGAGCGCCTATCACAGCTAGGCCACCATTTCGTCCACCTGCATCCAAGTTTAGGCCTCCACCACCTAAAGCTTAGAATAGTAGGCCACAGAAACCATTCCGTAATGCATTCACTATTGCCTTACCAAAAGGGACTGGCAGTCAGGGGAGCTCCACAGGACCTAGGAATAATCAGCCATGTTTCAACTACAATCAAATGGGTCATTGGGCCAAGGAATGCCCCCACCCCAAGAAGAATGGCAACCCAAATCAGAACAATCAGAGGCAGGCGAACACAAGGGCATGTCCGGGATATGTGCATTATACCGCTGTTGAGGAAGTGCCCGTTGGTGAAGTTGTCACGGCTGGTATGTTTCTCGTCAACAAGCATCCCGCTGTTGTTTTATTTGATTCGGGAGCTTCTCATTCCTTTATGAGTCAAGCATTCGCATCTAGGCATGATCAAGAAATAATTGAAGTAAGCAAAGGGGGTTATAGTATAAATTATGCAGGGGGTACTATTTCTACCAAAAAGATAGTCAAAAATGTGTTCATCTCTATACAAGGGAGGGAGTATACAACAAATTTGATAATATTGCCTGAGTTATCGATAAGTGTAATCTTAGGCATGAAGTGGATGAAGGATCTTGGTGTTCTCATTGACACCAGCACCCATACTATTATGTTGAGAGAACCCACGGGAGGGAATGCTTTTCTAGTACCACTCTCCCGCAATTTTGAACTCCAACATTTAGCTTGTGCTATCCAAACCACCACACTTTGTGATATCCCAGTGGTTTGTGAGTTTCTGGATGTATTTCCAGAGGAATTACCAGGCTTACCACCTGATAGGGAGGTGGAATTTAAGATTGAGTTAGTGCCAGGTATGGCACCCATATCAAGAAGGCCCTATAGAATGCCACCCAATGAGTTAGCAGAACTTAAGGTTCAATTACAAGATCTATTGGACAAGGGTCTTATCCAACCTAGCTCATCTCCCGTCCAATTTATAAGAGCACAAGTACAATAGCAATCACCGAAGTGATCAAACCGTCATACTTGAGCCCATATAAACCCGGTAGTCCAACGAAATCGCGAAGGATCTCAAACAACCAACATACAAACCAAGATTGTAGAGATTCAACACAACCCATCATATGTTACATCACAAGTTCACAAATATGTCTCATACATCAGAGTTCGAATAATTATTACAAACAGAGTTTGAAAGTAGCGGAAGCAAAGTAGTTTAACATCAACACCACACATAGTTTAATACAAGCCAGTGTCATAGTCATCTCCACCAAAAGCACAAAGATGAGATGAAATACAGAATGACCATTACCCATGGTCCTATTCCTCATCCACAGCAGGAGCAGGACAGTTCTTGCAGTAGCCATGATACATAACGTTATCTGCAACAATGGGAATAAAACCCTGAGTACGAGAAGGTACTCAGCTAGACTTACCTGTCCAACTAAAATACTAAGACACCAAGGAGTATGCAAGGCTTTATAAGTAGAGCTGGCAGACATTATTTGCAGAAAAAGCATAAGTTAACCAACATCTCTTTTAATTGTGGATCACCAGTTATTAATCCTATCTCATACTAGATTAGCAACTATCCTATGCCAAGCATGTTGGTACCATTAAGTCATCACAATAATAACCATATCCAGTTGAGTTCTTGCATAATCTCATAACCATCATTTCCATCATTTACTACGATGAAGTGTACTCAAGTCAAGTTCTCACTATCCGGGAGAGACGGAGATTCGAATCGATTCCTACCCAGCTCGGGAATTATTCCTAACACACACCCAGGCAGACCAGATCATTAGTCACCTTAGATCACCTTTGGTACAACTCAGGAACTAAATTCGTGGGTACGACCAGCGCCGCACAATTAGAGAACCACTCTGC
The DNA here is from genome assembly GCA_904845875.1 of Miscanthus lutarioriparius. Lineage (NCBI taxonomy): Eukaryota > Viridiplantae > Streptophyta > Magnoliopsida > Poales > Poaceae > Miscanthus > Miscanthus lutarioriparius. The sequence continues at coordinate 69,294,082 of CAJGYO010000001.1, read as the reverse complement.
CAAGGGTGATCGGGGCTCTAACCCGCCCTTGGGCTTACGCCAATGGCTCTCCGCACATCCTTACTACCATCCAGAGTGCGCACTTTTACCGCTCGTGGTCCCAGCCTGAATTGAGCTACTCAACTTCGCGGTCGGAACGACTTATCCGACCAACTATGTGAGAGGCTGCGTTCAACATGACAAGATAAACCTCCAACAGCCGGTCCTTAAACGACACCGACGGAATCACTACAATACCACATATAAGACTCCGCCCGGTCTCCATTTATTCAACAATACCAGGTTATATTCCACGATAGCACAATATAGCCAACCGTGATCAAGTTATCACCTATAGCTCGCAGGTGACAGGAAATCACCCGACTTCTACCGGTCTAAGCATAGCTAAGCATAATACACGTTCCTGGACTTAATTAGGATTCATGGTAGATATTTCTGGTCAAGGAAAGGTAATATGCAGCAATTGTTTCCAAACAACTCCTATCATGTAATGCAGCAATACGAATAACTTTAAGTGACATTAATAAAATAGGGAGACTTATAATGCTCCGGGGCTTGCCTTTCACAAACGTCGAAGGCTGGTGATCAGGGCACTCGGGAAGGTGATCGACTTCAGGCTCTCCTTCTTCGGGAACCTCCAGGTGCTGAACTTCCTGATGCTCCTCCTGCTGCTCGGTGTCGAGCTCCACTAGTGTGATCCCCTCGGTAGCACCTATTGCATGCATATGCATAATTAAGTACCATGAATGCATAAGATGGATCACGGAGAATGTGATAAAGGAATGTACATGCTGTGATACTGATGTTAAGTAGCAAAATGATGACAATGCTAACTCCTTATTTGCCTAGTAGGTGCATATCTCTTCTCTAGTTATTTACAAATTTCACACAAAGCAATATCTAAGTTACGCATGACAGTTACAAGTTTATATTATAACTGAAGTTATACTTATCCAAATGCTATGATCTTAGACTTTTTGGAAAGCTTATAAAATTTTCTACAACTCTTATTTAATCACCAAAAGCTAATTCACACTCTATCCTAACCAAAATAGGCAATCAATACAGTGCTGTCCAGAAATTCCAGAGAGCAAGCATTTCGGAAAACTAACTTTAAACATCTATAACTCCTAAACCCTTTGGCCTATTTACCTGAAATTTTAACACAAGATAGATGAAGAAGTTACCTACAACTTTGTTATTAACCATTTCTACATAAAACATCATTTTGACTATGCAACATAACAAGCAAAAGAATCTGTCCGAAAACATGTTAAATCAAATTATAAAGCGACAATATTTCTACTACATGTAAGCATTCAAAATTTGACACCACCAAGTACACCAACAGTTCAGGGGCATCAAATACACTCAAGAAAACATAATGGCAAAGCCCAAACTATTTATTTAATTGCATTTATTAATTTATTTAGATAATTAGGTTCAATAATAAACCTATACCCATTGTGCATTATAAATTCTAAGAAAATTACAGTGTCTTACAAGTGATACCAATAGACTACTGTAAAAGTTTCAGGACATTTTACCAAGTATAACATTCTTTACAAAAATGACAAGCTAGCAAGGTCTATTTTGGTGAAAATAGTAAACCCTATAGAAAAGTGTCAAGCAACAGATTATATATTTTTATAAAAAACTACACTTCATTACAAATACAACAAAATTTGGTTCACCAAAATTGGACCTCTATAACTCCACTTATGATTTTCCAAATTTGCATGCAAAAACTAAAATAAATGAACTATCTTTTTTTTCAATTGAGTCACTGTGGGCGAAACGAAAACAGAGCAGCGACGATGCGCGATGCGGCTCGGCCGGACTTCGACGGCGGCGAGCTTTTCCGGCGACGTCACCGGTACTACGACGCTCACCAAGACCTTGCGAACACAATGAGCTAGCTAATTGGGTCGATTGACGGAGCTAAGCACAATGGCGGCGTTCATGGCGGGGCGGCGGCGCGGAACGACGGTGAGACGCCGGAGCTGGCCATGGAAGCGCAAGCTATGACTACGTCGAGCATCTATACGCTACTACGAAGCTAATGCATGAGCTAACGCGGCGCAAGGCGGACGGAAACTGTGCGGCCACGGTGACGGAGCTCGGCGATGGAACTCCGGCGAGCCCGTGCGCGGCGCTGTGGCCTTACCAAGCGCGGCGAGTGAGAAAATGTGGCGCGGTGCGATGGTGGAAACACAGGGAAGCTTCTATGGTGGCAATCGAGCGACAAGGCACAAGTTTATGCCGTCAATGGAGACGGCGGAGCTGTGGTGCTGCTACGGAGCTGCTGTGGTTGCGGAGGAGGCGAAGCGAAACAGGGAAATGAAATGAGGCGCTGGGAGGCTCACGGGCGGACGTTGGTGCTTCATTTGGCGTGCTCTGGCCCGGCGTGGCCTGGCCGATTAGGCCGGCGGCGGTGACGCACGGCGTACACGCGGCGGATGCAGTCTGAAACGGTTGGCCACTGTAGCAAGCCAATCAGTCACCGCGACAGAGCCTGATGACGCGATTTGAAGCCGCTTTCTCTCCTAAACCGTGAAGCAAAATAAAAAATAATCAAAATCAAAATTGTAGACCTATATACCACCTTCAATTTTTGTTAAAGAATCAAATTCTAATTCGCAACCAAAATGGAGTAATATCATGTCAAAGTCGAGCCAGTGCAATTGAAAAACCAAAAAAGACAGAAAATTCTAAGTGCTGGAATTCAGGGAATTGTTGATTTTTGTGAGCACCAAATGACTAAGCTATGCACTGATTTAGCTCAAGACCCAAACATAAAAGTTGTTGCCCTACTCAAATACTACAACTTTGCTTAAAGGTTGACTGACATGCAAAGTCTCTATCACATAGTTCAAACTAGGTCAAACATAGTACTTTAAAATGACGACATACACCATACCAATGACTTAGAGATTAAACTAGACTTAGTCATGAATACCAAAGTTGTTCTTTATGCTATTCTAAACATGTTTAAAGCATTCACAAGGTTCCACACACATTTCATACATTGGTTCCATGTAACCCTAACTTAAGTAAGGTAATTAAGTAATATCCTATGCAATATAAGCAAACAAAGATGGAATACATCATATGCTTATGATCATGAATGCTCAATGATGATTGTGATCATGCAATGTCAAGGTTAAGTGCATGCTTAACACCAAGGGTGTTACAGCCCTTCCCCCTTAAAAGAAATCTCGTCCCGAGATTGCACGACCTACCATTCTTCGTAGAAACTAGGATAAACCTCTCGAAGATAATCCTCACATTCCCACGTAGCGTCTTGTTCACTATGATTATTCCAAACCACCTTGTAGAACTTGGTGACTTTGCTACGGGTCACTATTTCCATTGCTTCAAGCACTTTAATAGGTCTATCTTCATAAGTCAAATCCGATTGAATCTTGATACTAGTAGGTTCAATAGCTTCTTCGGGCACACGAAGGCATTTCTTGAGTTGGGAGACATGAAAAACACTGAATATAGCTTTCATTCCCGGAGGTAACTGGAGTTTGTAGGCTATAGGCCCTTTTCGTGCAATGATCTGGTATGGTCCAATATACATAGGAGCAAGTTTTTGCTTAACTCCAAACCTTTGGACTCTCCTCATTGGGGATACCTTCAGATACACATAATCTCCAACTTGGAACACAATAGGACTTCTCTTATCTGCATGACTCTTTTGTCTTGATTGAGCGTCTTCGATATGTTGTTGAATGATTTGTACTCGTTCTTCAGCTTCTTTGACAAAGTCAATTCCATAATACCTTCTTTCACCAGGCTCAATCCAATTCAGAGGGGTCCTACACTTGCGACCATATAAAGCTTCAAATGGAGCCATCTTGATACTCTCTTGATAACTATTATTGTAGGAGAATTCAACCAAAGGTAACCAATCCTCCCATGAACCCTTGGAAGAAATCACACATGCTCTCAACATATCTTCCAAGATTTGATTCACACGTTCAGTTTGACCTGCGGTTTGAGGGTGATAAGCAGAGCTGCGAATCAATGTGGTACCCAAGTACTTATGCAGATGTTCCCAAAAATGATTAACAAATTGGGGCCCTCGATCTGATACAATACTCTTAGGCACACCATGCAATCTGACAATTTGTTCCATGTATAGCTTTGCATATTGATGAGGTGGATACTTGACATTGACAGGAATAAAGTGTGTAGACTTGGTGAGACGGTCAACAATAACCCAGATAGAATCATGACCTTTTTGGGTATTTGGAAGTCCGACAATGAAATCCATACTAATGTCATCCCATTTCCAACTTGGAATGGACAGTGAATGAAGTAAACCTGCTGGTTTCATATGAATAGCCTTCACTCGGCAATAGTTATCACACCTGGCAACATATGCCGCAATTTCTTTCTTCATTTTGGTCCACCAAAATCTAGTCTTCAAATCTTGGTACATCTTGCTGCTACCTGGGTGAATGGATAGCTTGGAAGAATGAGCTTCCTCTAGGATTTGGTTCCTCAACTCCCTATCTTTTGGCACTACAAGTCGATCTTTAAACCATAGAACATCATTCTCATCTAACCGAAAATGCTTACTTTCTTCTTCTTTCATCTTTCTCTTGATATGGAATATGCCAACATCAGTCTTTTGGAGCTCAATGATCTTTGACTCTAGAGAACAACTAACTGTGATATTATGTAGGACTGCCGGATGCAATAAGTTGAAACCATCTTCCAACAAAGAATTACCATGATACTTCTGACTTAAGACATCGGCAACTACATTGGCTTTCCCCGGATGATAATGCACTTCTATGTTGTAGTCCTTGATCAATTCTAACCATCTTCGCTGCCTCATGTTCAACTCAGGTTGGGTGAAAATGTACTTAAGGCTCTTGTGATCAGTGTAAATATGACAAACATTACCAAGCAGATAATGTCTCCAAATCTTCAAAGCATGGACAACTGCTGCAAGCTCTAAATCATGCGTTGGATAGTTGACCTCATGCTTTCTCAACTGGCGCGAGGCATAAGCAATGACTCGGCCTTCCTGCATCAAAACACACCCTAAACCGGTTCCTGAGGCATCACAAAATACATCAAATGGCTTCTCAATGTCAGGCTGTGCCAACACAGGAGCTGTAGTTAGCAAAGTCCGCAAAGTGTGAAAAGCTGCCTCACACTCCGGTGTCCAAACAAACTTCTCATCCTTCTGAAGTAACCTAGTCATAGGCTTGGATATCTTGGAGAAATCTGGGATAAACCGACGGTAATATCCAGCTAAACCAAGAAAACTTCGAACATCATGAACTGAGGTTGGGGCTTTCAATCCATCACTTCTTGCACTTTGGATGGGTCTACAAAAATTCCATTCTCCGATAAGACGTGACCTAGGAAAGGTACCTTCTTCAACCAAAACTCACATTTACTAAACTTTGCATACAACTTATGCTCTCTTAGTCTCGACAATACCACTCTCAAGTGCTCTTCATGTTCTTCTGCCGTCTCAGAATAAATCAAGATATCATCGATGAACACAACCACAAACTTGTCAAGTTCAGGCATGAACACTGAGTTCATCAAATACATGAAGTAGGCAGGAGCATTGGTCAATCCAAAGGACATGACCAAATACTCATAAAGGCCATACCTAGTGGAAAAAGCCGTCTTAGGTACGTCTTCCGGCCTAATCTTGATTTGGTGATAACCTGACCTCAAATCAATCTTAGAGAACACTTTTGCTTTCGACAATTGATCAAACAAGATATCAATACGTGGCAAAGGATACTTTTTCTTGATAGTAACAGCATTGAGTGGTCGATAGTCCACACACATCCGCAAAGACTTGTCCTTCTTTTTCACGAATATGGCGGGACAACCCCAAGGTGATGAACTGGGGCGAATAAGACCCTTCTCTAAAAGTTCATGCAACTAAATCTTCAATTCTGCTAACTCATTGGGAGGCATTCTATAAGGTCTTCGAGAAATAGGAGCGGTACCAGGTAACAATTCTATCTTGAACTCTATCTCTCTGTCTGGTGGTAACCCTGGCAATTCATCAGGAAAGACATCCGAAAATTCTCCTACTACCGGAATATCAGCAAGGGCCATAGGTTGTATAGTATTGGCCACATTATGGAGATCAAACTCCCTAGGAAGGGGTACTAGAAAAGCCTCATTATTCTTGGGATCCCTCAACATAACAGTTCTAGTCGAGGTATCAATAAGAACACCATGGTTCTTCATCCAATTCATCCCCAAGATCACATCAATACCCAATCCTGGTAATATCACTAGGTTTGCAGTATACTCCCGTTCACTTATTTGAATGCGTACATCTCTAATTATTTGGTTGGTAGAAATGTTGCTCCCAGCAGCACTTATACAATAACCACCCTTTTCTACTACAACTATTTTCTAATCATGCTTGGATGCAAATGTTGGACTCATGAAAGAATGCGAAGCTCCAAAATCAAATAAAACAACGGTAAGATGATGATTCACAAGAAACATACCAGACGTGACCACTTCACCAGAGGGAATTTCTTCCATGGTGGTATAGTGCACATGTCCCTGACGTCCACTAGAATTGCCCTGCTTCTGGTTGTTGTTCTTCCTGGGATATGGACAATTTCTTGCCCAATGGCCAGTCTTGTTGCAATTCCAACACGGCATACTGTTAGGTGGAACATTAGAGTTGCTTTGTCCAGTGCTACCCTTAGGTAGAGCCACAGAATACGCCTTATGATAAGCTTGCTGGTTCTAACTTAGGTGTGCCTTCTTCTGGGGAGGTCTATACTTTGGAGCGGGGGGGGGCGGGCGGGGTCTCACATTGGTAGGAGCTTTGGACTGAGATAATCCTGCTTCAAAAGCTCGCTTGCGATTCTTGGACGCTGTATAGATGTTGTTCTGATTCTCTTGGGTTAGTGCATCACTAACAAACTCATTGAAGGTAGCACTTTTGTTGTTAGCTAGCTTCTTCATCAGCTTCGGGCTAAGGCCCCGCTTGAAACTAGCAATTTTCTTTGCATCTGTATCCACAAACTCTATAGCATACCTTGACAGATTGTTAAAGGCATGCAGATACTCTGTCAAACTCTTAGTTCCTTGCGTCAGCCTCATAAATTCCGTATGCTTCATGCTCATCAGACCTGGGGGAATATAATGCCCCCTAAAAGCAACCTTGAACTGATTCCATGTAATTTGTGCATCTTCAGGCAAAGTGGATCGATGATGACTCCACCATATGCCCGCCGGTCCATGCAACTGGTTCGATGCATACTCGGTCTTTAATTGCTCAGTGAGCCTTAAAAGACGAAACTTCTGTTCAATAGTATTCAGCCACTCATCTGACTGTAATTGTGGGGGTATTAACCCCTATACCCTTATGGCTAAGCTTGGGCCGGCCCGGATCGGTGGGTCCGGTCCACCAAAAGACGACGTGTGGCCCGGTTAACCTGATCGGAGTCCCGCGTAAGGAGTCAAGGTGGATTTGGCGATCAATCAATATCCTGGTCGGTTAGAATAGGAATCCTTATCCGGCCACATATGGCAATTGTAACTGGCTAGGATTAGTTTCTAGATCTATAACCCTGCCCCTCAAACTATATAAGGCGGGTAGGGGACCCCTCTAAAAAACATCTCTCATTGACATACAGCAATACAAATCAGACGTAGGACGTAGGTATTACACCTTCTAGGCGGCCGAACCTAGATAAAACCTTGTGTCTGTCTTGCGTCACCGTCTTGTTTATGGCTTGCGCATCTGTCTGCCGACAATCTACTACCTTGGGTATACCCCTAGGTAGACTGCCGACCATATTTTGTCGACAGTGGCACGCGAGGTAGGGGGTGTGCGTACTGCTTCCCAAGCAAACAAGACGGTCATCATCTCCGGCTCCATGGCTACGCCGAATGGCCTCACGTTCACCGTTGGCCAGATCACCTGGACCACCGGCTCCGACGACTTCATCGCCATGACCCCGGAGGAGGTGTGGATTCAGTCTACGTCGACCACTGCTTCACCTACATCGGCTACGGCTCCAACCACGGTGGATACGGTTCCGACCACGGTGGACACGGCTCCGACCACGGTGGATACGGCTCCGACCACGGTGGACACGGCTCCGACCACGATGGATGCGGCTCTGACCACGATGGATCTGGCTCCAACCATGGTACATCTGGCTCCGACCACGCCTGCATCACCTTCAGCCACGCCGACAACTTGTCATCCGCTTCCCCGCTACAAAGGGAGGCAGATCGACAACACCGACCTGCTCGACTCCATCGATCGGGTCGGCACCAAGCTCGCTGAAACCCTGGCTCTGGTAAGTACGATTCAAAGTCAGCCTAATGAGTAGGTAACCGCTCCCCACAATAGATCTACCCGACCAGCTCAGACCAGTCATCCTGCACGACTTGGTACAGATCTCATGGTCACATCTACTCCTCAAGGGCGCTCTGCTCATCGCCGGTCAGCCTTCGCGACGGGTCTCCGGCTCTCCGAGTATGAAGCCTCGACGGAGAACTACCAGGTCCAGCCCTACGGCCTGCAAAACGCTGCCTCCAGCTACGCCTACGACCTGCAACGCCACTTGGATCTGTGTCTTATGCACCGACCTTAGCTGAAGCCGCACAACTTCGTCAACATGATCCAGATTGAAGATTATCAAGAAGGATCCGTTCACACAGTCCAAGAGGGTGACCCCAGCTCCTCGTCTGGCACCGCATCTAATGCATCTGTCCACACCGAGCTTCAGCATCACGAAGATGAAGGCGTCAAGTACGATCTGGATATCCCAGACCACGCCCCGGGGTTCTCACAATTCCCGTCTTTCCCGCCAAGACGAGGGGATTTGGTCCATGTTGTTAGCAATGACGAACCGCCAGCAGTTGGCGAAACAGAACAAGAAAGGACTGCATGCGAAGCACGCAATATTGACCGGTTTAATCACCGACAAATCGAAGCCGAAGCAGACCAGGAGGCGCGACGCATAAGGGTCCAGCCACGTGACCTCAATGATGCTTTCGACAGGGTGGGGGACAAACAGGTCTTCAAAACTCCAAGTGCCAATGTAGCCGTCGCCATGGCAACAATGCAATGGCTACCCAACACCCTAGAAACCCAAGCAGTTCGCGATGAAATACAAGCCTATCTGACGGCTGCTATGGCCTAGACCGCGGAGATTGTAAACCAAGCTCGGGCTCCATCCGTCTCGGTCGAGTCAAGCCACAGCCGCCAGCACCCAAGTCGCTCACAGCCACCCAACCAACGTGGCTCGCGCAACAACGACCCATCAGACAACCGTCAAAGGAGGAAACGGTGGCCATGATGGTGGCCAGGATGACAACCGCCGTCGGGACAACCGCGACAATCACCGCGATAACCACGGTCGCAGGGCTAATCTAGATGGCAATCGAGATCGCCGCGATGGCAATAACGATCTCCGCCATTACCTCGGTGGACGCGATCTGCGCGCTCGCATCAACCAGAGAGCCAACGATCGAGCATCCCACGAAAGTTATCACCGTATGGAATATGACACTGCCCACAGCCCGCCGGGTTTGAAGCAGTTTACTCCACACCTTCGCCAAGTCATTTGGCCTAAGAATTTCAAGCTCGAGAAACTTCAAAAGTACGACGGCAAGGAAAACCCCGAATTATGGGTCATGCTTTACGAGACTGCGTGCAGATCAGCCATGGCGGACGAGCATGTCATGTCTAACTATTTCCTAGTCGCTGTTGGCCATGCGGGTCACCAATGGCTGGTCAGCTTGCCGGCGAACTATTTCGACTCTTGGCAGGAGCTCAAGCAAGCCTTCATCGACAACTTCATTGCTACTTGTGAACAACCAGGCAACAAATACGATCTGCAATGTATTCGAGATCGAAAAGATGAGCCACTGCGCGAGTACGTCCGGCGTTTCTCGGAGATGCGCATCAAGGTCCCATCAATCTTCGACAACGAGGCAATCGAGGCTTTCATCATTGGCCTCCGCTTCCACGATGCCCTAAGGGACAAGCTCCTCCGCAAAAGACCTGATTCGGTCACAGCACTCCTGGCCACCGCTAAGAAATACGCGGACGCCGATGACGCTAAAAAGATAATTATTGAAGAAGCAGCAAGGGTTCCGCGCTCCGACCACCCCCCACACCACGACGACTACCGCGGCAACCGTGGTTGGAACGACAATTTTGACCGCCGCAACCAGCGCAACGACTCCCACGACCACCGTGACCAACGTAATCAGCGGCGTAACCGCCGTGACGATTACAGGAGCAAGCGTGCTCGGGAAGACAATGGCGAGGTCAACACCATTAAAAAGGGTGGCGGATGTCGTAACTATGAAGACGACTACGCCAAGGCATTGAAGGGGCCCTGCCAACTCCATCCTAAGTCAAACCATACCATGGAGAATTGCCGCGTCCTCAAGTCTATCTACACACGTCAACAAGCTCTAGATACGTCCAACAAGCCTAACGACGCAGGGGAACAGCGCAACGAGGATAACGACGACGATGATGCAGACCCCCATCACAAGTACGTCAAGCCAACCGATCACGTGCACACCATCATCGGAGGCAAAAGTGTCCATCGAGACCAAACGAGAACACAAGCTGCTCACCTATGCTTGCTTGAATGTGGCCAACACCGACAATCTCCTCACCGATCCGCGGCTCCCTCCGTGGTCTCACTGCGAAATCTCCTTCAGCAGAAAGGACCAATGGGCCGCAATACCTGAGCCAGGGTGTTTTCCCCTGGTCCTCGATCCTTGTATCAACAAAGTTTAGTTCGATAGAGTACTGATCGATGGCGGCAGCTCCATTGATATACTATTCAAGAACAGTCTGCCTGCCCTGAAGATAGCTCAGGCGGACCTCAAGCCATACACGGCACAGTTATGGGGTGTTCTCCCCGGACAGAGCTCTACACCTCTTGGGCAGATCACGCTACCAGTGCAGTTTGGGACCCCGGATCACTTCCGCACCGACTACGTCAACTTCATGGTCGCCGACTTCGACGGCACCTACCATGCTATTCTTGGTCGACCGTCGCTCACCAAGTTCATGGCCATACCTCATTACAGGTATCTGGTGCTCAAGATGCCTACCGAGAAAGGAGTTCTAACCCTCCGAGGCAACATGTACGCAGCTTATACCTGCGAAGATGATAGTTTCAAAATAGCAGAGGCTCACGACCTCTCTATTCGCATGGCCGAGACCGTGCTCAACGCCAAGAAGACCTCGATCGACCACCAGGAGATCCCGGAGCTCGAGGCTCCACGCAAGAACATCAAGTCCAAGGAGCACAAGGTGATCCAACTGGTCGATGGTGATCCCAGCAAGATGGCCCTTGTCGGGGCCAACCTGGATCCCAAATAGGAAGACGCGCTCGTCAGGGTCTTGAGGAGCAATGTGGATGTGTTCGCATGGAAACCTGCTGACATGCCCAGTGTACCTCGGAACTTGATTGAGCACTCCTTGAATGTCAACGGCAAGGCCAAACCTATCAAGCAGAAGCTACGACGGTTCGCTCGCGACAAAAAGGAGGCGATTAGGGTAGAAGTTACACGGCTTTTGGCAGCCGGATTTATCAAAGAAGTGTATCATCTAGAGTGGTTAGCCAACCCGGTTCTTGTACGCAAAAAGAATAATGAATGGAGAATGTGCGTTGATTACACTGATCTCAACAAACACTGCCCTAAAGACACCTTCGGCTTGCCTCGCATAGACGAGGTCATAGATTCAACCGCCGGTTGCGAGCTCCTTTCTTTTCTTGATTGCTACTCTGGTTATCACCAGATCGCTCTCAAAAAGGATGACCAGATCAAGACATCTTTTATCACGCCCTTCGGCGCCTACTGCTACACGACCATGTCGTTTGGGCTCAAGAACGTCGGGGCTACCTACCAACACGCTATACAAGCTTGCCTCAAAGACGAGATAAAAGATGACCTCGTCGAGGCTTACGTTGATGATATAGTTGTCAAAACCAAGGAAGCTCATACCCTTGTTGACAACCTGGGACGCACTTTTGCAGCCCTTAACACATTCCAGTGGAAGTTAAACCCAAAGAAGTGCATCTTTGGTGTTCCTTCTGGCATACTCCTCGACAACGTCGTCAGTCACGACGGCATACGCCCTAACCCGGAAAAAGTCAAAGCTGTTTTGGACATGAAGCCGCCCAAAAAGGTGAAGGATGTTCAGAAGCTTACTGGATGCATGGCCGCCCTCAGCCATTTCATATCAAGATTAGGCGAAAAAGGATTACCGTTCTTTAAACTACTCAAAGCGTTCGAAAAGTTTGAGTGGTCGGAGGAAGTAGACGTTGCCTTCACACAGCTGAAACAATACCTTACATCACCTCTGGTACTCACTGCTCCAAGAGAAGACGAAACACTCCTGCTATACATTGCGGCTACCAATCGAGTGGTCTCCACGACCATGGTGGTCGAGCGAGACGAGCCCGGCCATGTCTACAAGGTACAGCGGCCAATCTATTTCATTAGTGAGGTACTCAACGAGTCCAAGACCAGGTACCCACAGATTCAGAAGTTGATCTACGCCATACTGATAACATCCTGAAAGTTGAAACACTACTTCGACGGATATCGTGTGGTGGTCGTGACTGAGTACCCTCTGTGAGACATCATTAGCAACAGGGATGCGAACGGGTGCATCGTCAAATGGGCAATGGGGCTATGCCCCTTTTCCTTGGAATTTGCAAGCCACACTACAATCAAGTCTCAGGCACTTGTCGATTTCATCGTCGAGTGGACAGACTTAAGCACGCCTGCCTCTCCCGGATCCGATGAATATTGGACGATGTACTTCGACAGCTCTCTCAACATTGATGGTGTGGGCACAGGAGTCCTTTTTATATCACCATCCAAGGAGCAGCTCCGGTACGTCCTCAGGATTTATTTCCCAGCATCTAATAATGCCGCTGAGTACGAAGCATGCCTACATGGTTTGCGCATTGCGGTTGAGCTTGGCGTTAAACGTCTCTATGTCTATGGAGACTCTGCTCTGGTCATCAACCAACTCAACAAGGACTGGGACACAACCAGCGAAAAGATGGAAGCATACTGCAATTTGATCAGAAAGCTGGAAGGCAGGTTCTATGGCATCGAGTACATACACATGGTCCGGGACAAGAATCAAGCAGCGGATGCACTGTCAAAGTTAGGATCATCCCGAGCAAAAATCCCACATGGCATATTCGTCCAAGACCTGCTCACGCCGTCCATCGAAGAGAAAGATTCCACGGCAGACAAGCCTCCAGACCAGCAATTGGTGGCAACGGTTTCGGCGTCAAGCACCGCCGAGCCCCCTCCGACCACTCGTGAGCCTGACTAGAGAATACCTTTCATCAAGTACCTAACAGATGGCAGCGGTTACACTGATCGGACAGAGAACGAGCGCCTAATGCGTCGTAGTAAGCAGTACCTGCTCGTTGATGGCAAGCTATGGCGCAAGAACGCAAAAGTGGAAATCTTGATGAAGTGCATAACCCAGGAAGATGGCGAACATCTCCTGGACCAAATCCACTCTAGCTCCTATGGCAACCACGCGGCCTCAAGAACGCTGGTCGGCAAGGCTTTCCGAGCAGGGTTCTATTGGTCGTCAGCGGTATCCGACGCAGAGAGGCTAGTCCGCCACTGTGAGGGTTGTCAGTTCTTCGCCAAGAGAATCCATGTACTAGCACATGAGATCCAGACAATACCAGCCTCCTGGCCCTTCGCATGCTGGGGACTGGATATGATCGGGCCCTTCAAACCGGCTCCAGGGAAATTTACATGCGTCTTTGTGCTGATCGACAAATTTTCTAAGTGGATAGAATACATGCCTTTGGTACAGGCATCCTCAGAAAAGGCTGTCATGTTCCTCGACCAGGTCATCCATCGTTTCGGCATACCGAATAGCATCATCACCGATCTGGGTACTCAGTTCACCGGGAATGCTTTTTGGGACTTCTGCGATGAAAGGAGCATAGTAGTAAAATACGTCTCGGTGGCGCACCCTAGAGCTAATGGACAGGTCGAGCAGGCAAATGGCATGATCTTGGACGCGTTGAAGAAGAGGGCGTATAGAGAAAATGACAAGGCTCTCAGAAGATGGCTCAAAGAGTTACCAGTCGTGGTCTGGGGACTCAGAACTCAGCCCAGCCGTAACACCGGCGTCTCGCCATACTTTATGGTTTACGGCGCTGAGGCGGTCCTCCCTATAGATATAGCTTTCAGATCAGCATGGTTAGAGAACTTCGACGAAGGCAAGGCCAATGAAGTACGGGAGCTAGAAGTGAATAGCGCAGAAGAGAAGCGGCTCAATTCTTGTGTACGTACGGCCAAATACCTTGCTGTTTTGCGTAGGTACTACAACAAGAACGTTAAAGAGCGTTTTTTTGTGGTCGGGGACCAGGTCCTAAAGTGGAAGACGAACCAGGCTGGTGTCCATAAACTCGCAACTCCATGGGAGGGGCCCTTCATGATCAAGGAGGTCACACGACCAACGTCTTACAGGTTAGCTCACCTGGACGGTACAGACGTACCAAACTCGTGCCACATCGACAAGCTTAGATGTTTCTATGCTTAACTACTGAGATATGTACCCCCTTTTGTATTTTCGATTTACTTCAATAAAGCTATTATTATTTCTCCGACCACTCTAATGTGTCCCTTCGACTTTTATGGTTATTCTAACTTAGCCAGTAAAAGCCGACCACCATTCCTTCTACGGTTTTCGGAGGAGGACCTGTCTCCGGTTCCTCCCAACACGTGCATGGGATCCGCTCTCTATGTTGCGGGTGATCGGCAGGTCCCCCTTGGTTTGACTTGTCCGCGTCTGCGTGTGCACAGGTCACGCACCTCACACTCCGACCACATGGCAAACTAGGGCCGCACAAACTTTTTAGGACGATGTGTCGGGTAAAATGGTACAACTAAATAGAATGTTATTATGTTCTCACTTAGTTCCACCAACATAAGTTTCAAGCTTAAATATGCTTTATACAAAGCAAACCAGCTTATAATGATATATAGTTACGTTATTACAAGCTTGCCTGAAGAGGCCCAAGTTTACAATAACACAACTATGTCCTCCTTCTACAGCTCTAAGCCTATTACATTGGCTGGTCGGGGCACGCGGCATCTACTGCTCGCTGCTTCCGATATTCTACTCGAGTCTCGGGGACTCTTGTGCTAGCCGAGCTGAAGGGGATGGCCCCGCCGATGCCTGGCTGGTCGAGAATGTAGGCTTCATCGGTTGGCTAGCAACAGATGGCATTTCCAGCTGACTTGTCGATGGCATACCCTGTACAGGTGCTGTCCCACCTCCACACAGATTAATGTCGCCAATTATCTTTGACAACAGATCCAGCTGGGCCACCCGAAGCTCCTACGCCTTGTCTGGGTCTACTTCCTTTGGGTATCTAGCCTCTAGGCGCTTGAGATCGATCAGAGGGTAGTGGGCACGCACCATGCTTAGCACATGGGCGCCCGTGTACTCACCCGCCTCCTTAATGAACTCCTGGAACCATCCCCATGCTTGTTTGCATCTCTCGACCAGTCTGAGCTGGGGGGTCCTTGGCTCTTCCTCTGTGAGCGCCAGGTTGACAAGGTCGAGGCTGGGCAAAATGCCAGTTGCCACTTCCTGGCACCGGTTCTTCCATGTGTCCCGATCCTCGGTGGCCTTGAGGCATCGTGCTTTCCAGCCGTCACGCTCTTTCATCACAGCTTCTAGATGCCTCTTGGCATTGGCTTTTAAAATTGCACACCATACAAGACATTAAATGTAAAGGCACGATAAGTCTAGGCGGGCAACAGAATGAGAACGGTGGCCTAGAATACTTACTCTTCAATTCCTCCTTCATTTTGGTGGTGTGGTCCTAGAGTTCAGACTGGCTATGCACCAGTTTCTCATTGTCCTCCTTCAGGTGACCACACTCTGCGGTCACGCGGCTATTCTCCTCTTGGAGGTGGGTTACCTTAGCTTCTAAGCCTGCATTACAGCTGTCATTACCAATAATGCAACAACACGTGTCATACACTTGATGTGACAAAATGACAACTTACTTGTTTTTTGACGCTCTTTGTCATTGAGCTGGCCGACCAGGTTCTGGTTCTGTGCTTCTTGCTCTGTCCTCTCCTAGTCGGTGGCTTCAAGTTGGCGGCGCAAGCGTTCCACCTCATCCGCCAATTCTCTATTGCTCGCCGTGATTCCCTCAATCTGGTCGAAGCACCTCTTTTGGTACTTTGTGGTCTTCATCAAGTCCTGCATATAAGCAAGCTAAGTTAGATAGTTTGACTACATTATAGGGTCAAGTGGTCAAGCCAAACATACCTGGACTTCTGTCACCAAACGTTTTGCCGCTCGTTCAACTCTTTGGGTCTCTTCGATCTCGGGGATTTCTTCATACATAACCCACTCGTCGTTCCGCCTGTGCGACAAATATACATGTTGTCATTTGTCTTTGGGACGGCCTAGGACCTCTTCGATTTCGTCCTCTTCGGCCTCTTGTTCAGGGGGCGGCGCTGGGCCGGAGATAGTAGTCTCCGCGACCACTATGGCTTTCCCACGAGCCGTAGCATCGGCAAGCGTATTCTGTGCCAACTCCGGTTGCTGCTCCTCGGCTTGGTCTGGTTCCCTTGGCACCAAGGTATCTGCCTCAGCAGGGCTAGTGCACGGAGCATTTGTACTTTGCTCGGCTGTCTTCTCGACCAGCTGCTCGGGGACTAACGTCGGGCTGCTCGTGTGCTGTGGTTCCGGTGGAATTTCTTCTACAGGTTCCTCCGCAGTTAGCTGCCGAGCAGTTCTTTCCACCAGTACTGGCGAAGCCGTGCCACAACCGGCTATCTGGTCGGGATTTTCGGTGGACACCGACCTCATATACCAGAGAAAGTTTAGAAGACAATAGTATTCAATACAAATTATAAGATTATATCAAAGTTACAGATACTTACAGCTCGGAAGCATGGAATAACGTGGCGAAGGAACATCTCTTCGACCACGCCTGCTCCACGTGCTCGGCGGGTTCCACCGGGTCTTTTTCCACCATCGGGACTGGCGTCGGGGTTTGGTGCTCGACACTTCCCCCGCTTGTCTTCTATGTTGTAGTGGTCGGTGGTGCGATCACTGCTGGCACAGAGGAGCTACCCTGCTCTGTTGACCCCATTTGTCTCCTCCTCTTTCAAGGGATGAGTCAGAAGATGTCTGCATCCTCTGTTTCATTGTCTGAAAGGGGGAAGATGGCCTGGCGACGTTTGTTGGCATCTGGTCGCTTGCTAGCAGCCTTGGCCGCTACATCCTCCCCAACTCCGAGTACCGCCCAGTCGACGTCTTCGGTACTGGCACTGGTCTGGGCGGTTGAGCTAGCAATTTGCGGCCAATCCACGCCAGGGGGCGGAGACATGAACACTGCTGCTCGGTCATGACCATTACTCTAGGAAACATAAAGGAGACAACAATCAATTTTTTGTTGCAATATAAATCTACAGGTACAAGGAGGCATCATTTACCTTTGGGGGAGGTCGAGCCAGCTTGAAGGCGTGCTCAATGTTGTTTAACCTGACATAATTGGGGTCGGCTAGATTGAATAGCTCCCCAATTCTGGCCTTGATTTCTATCTTGTCGAGCGCCTCTTTTCTGGTCCTCGTCGGATCTGCGCTACCCTGGTACTCGAAGCTAGGATGTACCCTCTTTTGGCAGGGCTGGATCCTTCGGCTGATGAAGTTCCTGACCACGCTTGGACCATCCAGCTTTCCCCAAGGGATCAACCCAAGCAGTTCTGTGATCTGCTCCAAGTGCTCGGGCTTCTTCGACCAGCTGTTCTTCTTCTCCGGAATCAACCCCACGTCACACAGGGTGATCATGTTTGGCTCTTCACGGATGTAGAACCATTTCTTGTACCATTCGTCCAGTGAGGTGTTCCATGGGCAGTGCAGGTACTGGGCCTTCATACCGTCACGCAGATTGAGGTATACGCCTCTGACTATCTTTGAGCCTCCGCTCCCTTTCTTCCGCAGACAGAACAGATGGCGAAAGAGGTCGAAATGGGGCTGGAAGCCACCATAAGCTTCGCAAAGATGGATGAAGGTGGAGACAAGAAGAATCAAGTTGGGATGCAGATTGCAAATCCCAATATCGTAATATAAGCAGAGCCCCTGAAGGAAAGGGTGCACTAGAACCCCAAAACCCCGCTTGAAGAAATCCTCGAAAACCACAATCTCACCTGGTTGTGGATCGGGGAAGCTTTCTCCTTCCGGTGCACGCCATCCCGCGAGTGCCTTGTTGTGGAGCACTCCAATGGCGACGAGGTCTTCGATGGTCTGCTCATTGCTCCTTGACTTCCACCACTCCTTCGCCATGACTCCGCCTTTCTTTTGGGCATTTCTCTTCGCCATTGATCTGCCCTTGTTAAGAGGGTGGATGCGGTGGAGGAGGGATTGGTGGTGATTTTCGGAGGAGTAGGGTTCGGCGAGAGGAAGAAGAAGGTTGCGGCGGTGAATGACAATGGGGATCGGTAAAAAGTAACTTACCAGCTCTATATTATAAATAACCAAGGGCTTCGTCATTTCGTCCACCCGAGATTCTTGGGAGACGTGCGCACGCACCGCAGACGGTTGTTTTCACAACCTCGAGATCTACACCAACAAACACGCCTCTTCGTTTCTAGTGTACGCGCCTCTTCGTTGATAATGTGAGAGGGCCCACACTGACGCACCTCCATACAGGCACCAAGCGACTGTTTGCCAGAAAGAGTAAGAAGGCATAGTGATATGTTATATCCGTCTGCTTTTTTGACCAGACATGGCAGATTGGACTTGACAGAGTAAGGAGATAAATAAATACACCAAATAATAATACAAGCGGCGTTCTTTTCTGTTGGCTGCATATCTTGAGCTCAATGATGGACTAGACCACTGCCGTGCTCGGGGACTGCCTAGACCACTACCGTGCTTGGGCACTGCTCAGACCACTGCCACGCTTGGGGACTGCTCCGGCTACTGATGTGCTCGGGGACTGTCCCGACCACTGCTCGGAGATCGTTCTTCTCGGCTACATGTGATTTGTACTCACATACAGTTGAGAGACATTTATTTAGACCTTGCTACAAGGCTCATACCTCGCCTTCCAGCAAGCTCGGGGACTACATCGGTACGATGCACCTGCCGGTGCATCTTGTATCGCTTGTACGACGATTTGTTTCTCAACTTAACTGGGAATTCTTTTTAGACCCTGGCACCACGTGCCTACGTCACCTACTACCAGACTCGGGGACTAAGTGGGCACACTTCACCTTGCGGTGAATGTGTTTGTTTTTCGACCCCTACACCTCTGATGATCAAGGACGCTATGCTCCGAGATGCACTTACATTTCTGTTTAGAAATACAAGTGGGCACACTTCCCAGGACGAAAATCTTTTTCTTTTTTCTTAAGAGCACCATATATTCTTCGGACAACCGACTTTTCCAGCGACAATGGTGGTCAGAGACATCAAGGACTCAAGCCTTACTTGTCGGAGAAGGTTAAAATGGCGTGTCGCAGCATAATACATGGTGCTCGGGGACTAGCTGTGGGGGTATTAACCCCTATACCCTTATGGCTAAGCTTGGGCCGGCCCGGATCGGTGGGTCCGGTCCACCAAAAGACGACGTGCGGCCCGGTTAACCTGATCGAAGTCCCGCGCAAGGAGTCAAGGTAGATTTGGCGATCAATCAAGATCCTGGTCGGTTAGAATAGGAATCCTTATCTGGCCACATATGGCAATTGTAACTGGGTAGGATTAGTTTCCAGATCTGTAACCCTGCCCTCCGAACTATATAAGGCGGGCAGGGGACCCCTCTAAAAAACATCTCTCATTGACATACAGCAATACAAATCAGACGCAGGATGTAGGTATTATGCCTTCTAGGTGGCCGAACCTGGATAAAACCTTGTGTCTGTCTTGCGTCACCGTCTTGTTTGTGGCTTGCGCATCTGTCTGCCGACAATCTACTACCTTGGGTATACCCCTAGGTAGACTGCCGACCATATTTCGTCGACAGTAATGGTTCTTCTGCTTCCTTAAAGACAGGAGGCTTGGTGTCGAGGAAGTCCTTAAAAGTACTGAACTAATTAGGTTCAGGTCCCTGATGCTGGTCTCTTCCATGACCTTGGCCAACATTCTGCGTGAGACCGCACGGCACTTCACCCATAGCACGTTGAGTCTCCATGAGCTGCGCCATCATCTCAGCTAGGGTAGGATGCAGTGGTGGGGGAAGATCCTCATGGCCATTGCCACGGCCATCGTTACCACCCGCATCATCACCAAAAATTCCCCTACGAGTGCGCATCATCTGCGAAGTTGCAACAATAAGTGATTATTGGAGGATGCCCAGAGATTGCAGAAGAATTGCAAAAATTATGCCATACTGTAATTACTGGAGAGAATCATAAATTCATACAATAACACAGAGGCACAACAATCCAATTCCACAACATACATCACCAAATGATCACTTATCGTGCCCGCAACGCGTTCCCTACATGCCAAATTTTTGTTTAAGCACAACTGGAATTCCATTAAACAGTGCAATTACCACAAGTAGTACGTGCATAGTTCCAATAACCATCACAAGGGTACATCATGAAAATGAGACCTACATACTAATTCGTTACTACTTCATCTAAGCTACTCCTATCTCTTTCATCCCTGTCTCTGACTAAAGCATTACCACTTGGCTGGTTCCAAGTAGTCTGTGAGACATCCACACGGGGAAAAGATCCAACTGGTCCATTCACTAGCTCGTCCCCGAATTCCTGACAAATCTCACTGAGAACCTCAAATGCTGCCACTTGGGCACCTTCCCACGGGGTCTGTCCATCCGACTCAACACACCACCCCTGCCACTGAGGATTGTCCTCACAGGCTGTGACAGTGACTCGCACGTCATACCACTCATGTCCTTGACGTCCACTTTGCTCCAAACGTAGTGAGGCGGTTCCACGTACCCGACAGAGTTCAGCACCCGCCATAGTAAGGGGGGTCCCGAACAGTGTCAGAAAGGTGTCACTGGCAATAGGGGCTCCTGGGGCTGCCATATGTAACAAAAGGTTACACATAAAGGAGGCACGTGCAATAGAAACGGTTTACTTAACGATAAGATCATTTAAGGGGGAAGTAATGCAGGAACATGAATGAATAATGCACCATGATGTATGCTCGTTCCGTACGTCCTCACAAACTTAGAAAAAATAATTTCTATCGACATACGCGGTGGCATACATACGTTCTCTCAATATATTCGTAACTAGACGAGCTACACATTTTGATGTTAGTGTACCTGCAGAAAATGCATTTCAGCCCAACCCAACAGATATAAGTACAGAAATGTAAATGCAGGATCAAGATTGCAACTAAATACCTCCATATATGTATACCCATACATATACTTCCGTATCAAAGCTACCCAAAGACAATTTATACCCACAATTAAATACGCACCATACACACATGCAAGCATGCATATACAGTCGTATCAAAATGAGCTCTCCCCAACCGCACGCTCACGTCTTGCGGTCATGCCATACATCAACTTACCTTCTTACCTTGGCGTAGAGGCATTTAATCCATACATTACCATTCAAGTGAATGGCATCCAGACAATAGCACGCCGTATGGACGACGAAAGTAAAACCCCCAAGTTAGTACTTAAATAGCCACCTAAAAGTCCTTAACTGGGCATAAAGGAGATGACCACTGGCACACTTTAGATTTTTTTATAACACAAAACTTTTGTTTTTAAATACACATATGACAAGTTTAATGTTGAATCCTTGCTCTGATGCCAGCTGTCACAGAACCATCCAATTTATAAGAGCACAAGTACAATAGCAATCACCGAAGTGATCAAACCGTCATACTTGAGCCCATATAAACCCGGTAGTCCAACAAAATTGCGAAGGATCTCAAACAACCAACATACAAACCAAGATCGTAGAGATTCAACACGACCCATCACATGTTACATCACAAGTTCACAAATATGTCTCATACATCAGAGTTCGAATAATTATTACAAACAGAGTTTGAAAGTAGCGGAAGCAAAGTAGTTTAACATCAACACCACACATAGTTTAATACAAGCTAGTGTCATAGTCATCTCCACCAAAAGCACAAAGATGAGATGAAATACAGAATGACCATTGCCCATGGTCCTAGTCCTCATCCATGGCAGGAGCAAGACAATTCTTGCAGTAGCCATGATACATAACGTTATCTGCAACAATGGGAATAAAACCCTGAGTACGAGAAGGTACTCAGCTAGACTTACCCGTCCAACTAAAATACTAAGACACCAAGGAGTATGCAAGGCTTTATAACTAGAGCTGGCAGACATTATTTGCAGAAAAAGCATAAGTTAGCCAACATCTCTTTTAATTGTGGATCACTAGTTATTAATCCTATCTCATACTAGATTAGCAACTATCCTATGCCAAGCATGTTGGTACCATTAAGTCATCACAATAATAACCATATCCAGTTGAGTTCTTGCATAATCTCATAACCATCATTTCCATCATTTACTACGATGAAGTGTACTCAAGTCAAGTTCTCACTATCTGGGAGAGACGGCGATTCGAATCGATTCCTACCCAGCTAGGGAATTATTCCTAACACACACCCAGGCAGACCAGATCATTAGTCGCCTTAGATCACCTTTGGTACAACTCAGGAACTAAATTCGCGGGTACGACTAGCGCAGCACAATCAGAGAACCACTCTGCCAAGGGTGATCGGGGCTCTAACCCGCCCTTGGGCTTATGCTAATGGCTCTCCGCACATCCTTACTACCATGCAGAGTGCGCTCTTTTACCGCTCGTGGTCCCGGCCTGAATTGAGCTACTCGGCTTTGCAGTCGGAATGATTTATCCGGCCAACTATGTGAGAGGCTGCGTTCAACATGACAAGATAAACCTCCAACGGCCGGTCCTTAAACGACACAGATGGAATCACTACAATACCACATATAAGACTCCGCCGGGTCTCCATTTATTCAACAATACCAGGTTATGTTCCACGATAGCACAATATAGCCAACTGTGATCAAGTTATCACCTATAGCTCGCAGGTGATAGGAAATCACCCGACTTCTACCGGTCTAAGCATAGCTAAGCATAATACACGTTCCTGGACTTAATTAGGATTCATGGTAGATATTTCTGGTCAAGGAAAGGTAATATGCAACAATTGTTTCCAAACAACTCCTATCATGTAATGCAGCAATACGAATAACTTTAAGTGACATTAATAAAATAGGGAGACTTATAATGCTCCGGGGCTTGCCTTTCACAAACGTCGAAGGCTGGTGATCAGGGCACTCGGGAAGGTGATCGACTTCAGGCTCTCCTTCTCCGGGAACCTCCAGGTGCTGAACTTCCTGATGCTCCTCCTGCTGCTCGGTGTCGAGCTCCACTAGTGTGATCCCCTCGGTTGCACCTATTGCATGCATATGCATAATTAAGTACCATGAATGCATAAGATGGATCAAGGAGGATGTGATAAAGGAATGTACATGCTGTGATACTGATGCTAAGTAGCAAAATGATGACAATGCTAACTCCTTATTTGCCTAGTAGGTGCATATCTCTTCTCTAGTTATTTACAAATTTCACACAAAGCAATATCTAAGTTACGCATGACAGTTACAAGTTTATATCATAAACTGAAGTTATACTTATCCAAATGTTATGATCTTAGACTTTCTGGAAATCTTATAAAATTATCTACAACTCTTATTTAATCATCAAAAGATAATTCACACTCTATCCTAACCAAAACAGGCAATCAATACAGTGCTGTCCAGAAATTCCAGAGAGCAAGCATTTCGGAAAACTAACTTTAAACATCTATAACTCCTAAACCCTTTGGCCTATTTACCTGAAATTTTAACACAAGATAGATGAAGAAGTTACCTACAACTTTGTTATTAACCATTTCTACATAAAACATCATTTTGACTATGCAACATAACAAGCAACAGAATCTGTCCGAAAACATGTTAAATCGAATTATAAAGCGACAATATTTCTACTACATGTAAGCATTCAAAATTTGACACCACCAAGTACACCAACAGTTCAGGGGCATCAAATACACTCAAGAAAACATAATGGCAAAGCCCAAACTATTTATTTAATTGCATTTATTAATTTATTTAGATAATCAGGTTAAATAACAAACCTATACCCAATGTGCATAATAAATTCTAAGAAAATTACAGTGTCTTACAAGTGATACCAATAGACTACTGTAAAAGTTTCAGGACATTTTACCAAGTATAACATTCTTTACAAAAATGACAAGCTAGCAAGGTCTATTTTGGTGAAAATAGTAAACCCTATAGAAAAGTGTCAAGCAACAGATTATATATTTTATAAAAAACTACACTTCATTATAAATACAACAAAATTTGGTTCGCCAAAATTGGACCTCTATAACTCCACTTATGATTTTCCAAATTTGCATGCAAAAACTAAAATAAATGAACTATCTTTTTTTCAATTGAGTCACTGTGGGCGAAACGAAAACAGAGCAGCGACGATGCGTGACGCGGCTCGGCCGGACTTCGACGGCGGCGAGCTTTTCCGGCGACGTCACCAGTACTACGACGCTCACCAAGACCTTGCGAACACAACGAGCTAGCTAATTGGGCCGATTGACGGAGCTAAGCACGATGGCGGCGTTCATGGCGGGGCGGCGGCGCGGAACGACGGTGAGACGCCGGAGCTAGCCATGGAAGCGCAAGCTATGACTACGCTGAGCATCTACACGCTACTACGAAGCTAATGCACGAGCTAACGCAGCGCAAGGCGGACAGAAATTGTGCGGCCACGGTGACGGAGCTCGGCGGCGGAACTCCGACGAGCCCGTGCGCGGCGCTGTGGCCTTACCAAGCGCAGCGAGTGAGAAAATGTGGCGCGGTGCGATGGTGGAAACACAGTGAAGCTTCTACGATGGCAATCGAGCGACGAGGCACGAGCTTGTGCCATCAATGGAGACGGTGGAGCTACGGCGCTGCTGCGGAGCTGCTGCGGTAGAGGAGTAGGCGAAGTGAAACAAGGAAATGAAATGATGCGCTGGGAGGCTCACGGGCGGATGCTGGTGCTTCATTTGGCGTGCTCTGGCCCGGCGTGGCCTGGCCGATCAGGCCAGCGGCGACGCGCGGCGTATACGCGGTGGATGCAGTCTGAAACGGTCGGCCACTATAGCAAGCCAATCAGTCACCGCGATAGAGCCTGACGACGCGATTTGAAGCCGCTTTCTCTCCTAAACCGTGAAGCAAAATCAAAAATAATATAAATCAAAATTGTAGACCTATATACCACCTTCAATTTTTGTTAAAGAATCAAATTCTAATTCGCAACCAAAACGGAGTAATATCATGTCAAAGTCGAGCCAGTGCAATTGAAAAACCAAAAAAGACTTAGAAAATTCTTAGTGCTGGAATTCAGGGAATTGTTGATTTTTGTGAGCACCAAATGACTAAGTTATGCACTGATTTAGCTCAAGACCCAAACATAAAAGTTGTTGCCCTACTCAAATACTACAACTTTGCTTAAAGGTTCACTAACATGCAAAGTCTCTATCACATAGTTCAAACTAGGTCAAACATAGTACTTTAAAATGATGACATACACCATACCAATGACTTAGAGATTAAACTAGACTTAGTCATGAATACCAAAGTTGTTCTTTATGCTATTCTAAACATGTTTAAAAGCATTCACAAGGTTCCACACACATTTCATACATTGGTTCCATGTAACCCTAACTTAAGTAAGGTAATTAAGTAATATCCTATGCAATATAAGCAAACAAAGATGGAATACATGATATGCTTATGATCATGAATGCTCAATGATGATTGTGATCATGCAATGTCAAGGTTAAGTGCATGCTTAACACCGAGGGTGTTACAGTCGTGTCTAACCCCGTAATCGGCTCAACCACCTACACCACTAAACGCGGGTTGATGAGGGGAGCACGATGGTGGTGGTGGTGGTTTCACCAGAGACCTTGCTGTCGGCATGTTCTTGCCAGTCAAAGGCCATGCTCTGCGCTGGTCTCGCTGATGTGTGGGACCCATTGACTGCAGGGCCCAGCTGCCAGTCAGAGTTGAAATGATTTTCTTGATTTATTTTAACAGATTTGAATGCAAACTTCAAAAATTGATATCTTGAGCTAGGGTTGTCCAATTTGAGTGAACCAAATTTTGTTGGATTCATCCTGAATTGTTCTATTTGATAAAAATATGAAACCTACTGTTTGGGATATTTTTCTATGGGAATTAAATTGAGCTAGATAAGTGCTTTAAAATTTTTTCCATCTTGTAAAATGCATATCTTGAGCTAGGGAAGTGCAAAAATTGTGATTCCCATTTTGTTGGTCTTGTGTTGACATGCTCTAGCTAGGAAAAAGGCTAAACCTACAGTATAAATAATTAGAATATGGTATGTCTATTTAATCTTAATTAATTGCTAGTTTATAGTGAAAATAAATGGGTTAAAAATACATAACATATGATCATGCAAATTTTTACATAGTGTTCTTATACTAGGATTAAAGTAAGAAAAATAGGAAATATGTTGTTTGACACTTTTCACAAGGCTAAACTATTTTTGCTAAAATAAGCCTATGCAACTTGTCATTTTTGTAGAGGTTGCTATACTTATCCAAATGGCATGAAATTTGTATAGTCGACTATTGGGGTCATATGTAACCTACGGTAATTTTCTCAGAATTTATTGAGCACTAGAAATATTTATCCTATAAATCACCTTATTATATAAGGAAATTAATAAATGCATGTAAATAAGTTATTGGGGTTTTACCATGATGTTTTCTAGGGTGCTTGTGATGCATATGGTCTGTTGGTATTGGTAGTTATGCTCAAAGTTAGTTGGTTATAGACAGCTAGTTAATTATTGCTCTATAATTAAACTAGATGGATGCATGTGTAGTTTCTGTTGTAGTGACAATTTTGTAATGATAACGATCTTTTCTATGAAACTTGTTAATAACAAAGTTGTAGATAACTTATGCATCTGTCTTGTCCTAAAATTACATAATTATAGGATAAATGATTTAAGATTTACAGCTTCTAGAAATTTCCTTACAGATTTGCTTAGTCTATAGATAGATCTGAAAGATTAAATTGTTTGACTTAGATAGATACTGAATCCCCTTAATATGATTAAAATAAAGTTGTAGACAGTTTTATAAGCTTTCCAGAAACTCCAAGATCATATTATTTGGATGTGTAAAACTCCAGTTAGGGTCAAAACAAGTGGCTGCTGTCTTGCAGTCCAGAAAATGTTTTAAATAGGTGTTTGTTTAATTACTAAAGAAGAGATATGCACCTATTCAGTAAAAGAAAATTTATCTTGTTATCACTTCAATACATTACTGTTAAGGACACTTATGAGTATGCATTTTATCTTATCATCCATGTCATTATCTATGCATCCATGATATCTTATTTCATGCTCATACATATAGGATCGCCTGAAGGAGTAACCCTACTGGAATTCGAAGAAGAGGCGGAGGACAATCAAGAGGCACCCCAACCCACAACCCCCAAAGGTGAGGAGCTAGCTACTGAGGAACTTCTAGAGTGCCCTGACCACCGACCCACTTCTTTCCTGAAAGGCAAGCCTTGGAGCATTTTAAGCCTCCTATGTTTTACAAAATATCACTTGAGTCCTTTATGTTTGATGCATTTGGTTATAAGAGTTGATTGGGAACACTTGATGCATATAACTACCTTGTCTAGTAATATACCTTGAATCCTATGTAGGTCCAAGATCGAATAACTACTTAGCAATGCTTAGCTCGGTAGAAGTCGGGTGATTTCTTGTCACCTGTGAGATATAGGTGGACACTGAACCATGGTTGGCTATATTTGCTATCATGTAAAAGAACCATGGGATGTTGTAAATCGAGGCCAAATGGAGTCTATGTTGTAGGTTGACTCATGTGATTCCGTCTGCGCCGATTAAGGACCGCATCATTGTTGGTCCTCGGTCATTTTGAACGCATGCCTCTCACTTAGCTGGCCGGATTACTCATTCCGACCGCGAAGCCGAGTAGCTCAACTCAGGCAGGGCCTCGTTCTATTAGAGTGCGCATAGTGGAGGTAGTAAGGATGTGTGGGGAGTCGGTGTGAGGCCAAGGGTAGGTTAGAGTCCTGATCATTCTAGCATCCGGTAGTGTCCCTGATTGTGCGGCGCTGATCGAACCTGCGAATTGGACCCGAGTTATACCAAAGGTGACCATCGATCTGGTCTACCTGGTTTTGTGTTAGGAATACTGTCCAGCTAGTTGTAATCGATTTGAATCGCCATCTCTCCCGAATAGTGAGAAACTTGACTGAGCTTGCTTCTATCGTAGTGATAATGGCAAGTGGAATGGTTCTGAGAATGATATAATAAATTGATGTGGTTACTATTGTTCTGTTACTACTGATATACCACATGATTGGCATAGGTTAGTTGCTAATCTAAAGATGAATAGCTATAATTAACTTGATGATCGAATTATAAAATGTATAGCTGAATTAGTGGCTTTTTATGCAAAATGTTGTCAAGCTAGCTCCACTTATAAAGCCTTGCATGATCCTTAGAGTCACTTTATTTTTGGTTTATGATAGGTAAGTCTAGCATAGTACCTTCTTGTACTCAGGGTTTATTTCCCACTTATTGTAGATAACACAGTCTTTCATGGATACTGTAAGAATTGCTTCGGTCCCGCTATGGACGAGGAGTAGGCCCCGGGCAAGGAGCTTCTACTTATATATCTTATCTATGATGCTTTTGTGGGTGGTGATCACAAACTAGCTTGTATTAAACAATGTTGTGAGATGTTGGTTTAAAAACAACTTTGCTTCCGCTACTACTTTATTTGAACTTGGTTTGTAATTACTTTAATCGCACTCTGATGTATGGCAATGTATTTGTGAACTCTATGTAACATGTAGCATGTATGTTGAATCATGTATGATCTTGGTTGTATGTTGGTGATGAATCCAGATGTCGCAGAACCGACCAATTTATAAGAGTACAAGTACAATGGCGGCCCACAAGCAGTCGCACTGTCATACTTGAACCCATATAAACCCGGTAGTCCGTTGAGTACCACGACGGGTCTCGATAAACGATTTACAACAACCAAGATCATACATGATTCAACATACATGTCACATATTACATAAAGTTCACAGATACATTTTCATAATCAGAGTATGAAACCAGTTATTACAAACCGAGTTTGATAGATAAAAGCGGAAGCAAATTAAGTTTGAAAGTAAAGTTTCCAAAATAGTTTAGTACAGTGCCGAAATACGATCACAGTCCACAAAAGCAAATAGAGGGATTAATAAAGAAGCCTGCCCAAGGCTTACTCCTCATCCACGGCGGGATAGAAGCAACGCTTGCAATAACCATGATACACAGTTCCATCTGCAACAATGGGAAATAAAACCCTGAGTACGAGAAAGTACTCAGCTAGACTTACCCGTCATAAACCAGAAATAAAATGACTCCAAGGATTATGCAAGGTTGTATAAGTGGGGATAGCTTGACAACATTTTGCATAAAAAGCGATTAACTTAGTTATACAATTATGGTTCCAATATCAGGTTAATTTAACTATCCATCTCTAGATTAGCAACTATCCTATGCCAAACAAGTGGTATATCCATTGAAAAGCATACAATAGTAACCATAGCCGGTATTGTAATTCCATGTTTATCTGAACCATCATATTTCATAGTACAATTACTACGATGTTGGGGCTAGCCAAGTTTCTCACTATCCGGGAAAGACAGCGATTCGAATTGATTTCAACCAGCTGGGAATTTATTCCTAACACAAACCCACACTTCCCCCATCGGGGTCACGTTGGGTCACCTTTGGTACAACTCAAGTACACATTTCGCGGGTCCGTACCGCGCTGCACAATCTAGGACACTAGATGCCAAGACATTCAGGCCTAGCCGGCCCTTGGGCTCAGTCTGATCGCCCCCCGCAAGGAGCGCACAATAGAACGGGTCCCGGCCTGAGTTGAGCTACTCGGCTTCACGGTCGGAACGAGTTATCCAGCCAGCTAAGTGATAGGCATGCGTTCAATCTTGTTAAAAGTGCCAACAACGGTACGGTCCTTAATCGACACAGACGGGGATAGATCCACAACCAAGACCTCCATGCCTTGTTGCTTCTCTATCGACATCCCGCCCGGTCTCGATTTACATTACCCCATGGTTCTTTTCCACGATAGCAAATATAGCCAACCGTGCTTCGGTATCCACCTATATCTTGCAGGTGACAGGAAATCACCCGACTTCTACCGGTCTAAGCAGGGCTAAGCATATATTCGATCCTAGACCTAGACAGGGCGAAAGGTGTATATATCTGGACAAGGTAGTTCTATGCATCAAGTGTTTCCATTCAACTCTTATAACCTAATGCATCAATCATAAGTACTTAAGTAATCATTTGTAAAATATTAGGAGACTTATAATGCTCCGGGGCTTGCCTCTCAGAAAGGAAGTAGGGCGGTGCTCGGGGCACTCCGAAAGCTCTTCAGGATTCTGCTCCTCGCCTTTGGGAGCTGCTACTTGAGGATTCTCCTGCTAGTCCCCTTCCTCTACTTCATCGAATTCCAGCAACGTTATTTCCTCTGTCGATCCTATATGCATGAATATGGCATAAGGTATCACGAATGCATACATGCGTACAAGTATAAAATGATGACACATGATGAATGCATTCGTATAAGTATTCTTAACAGCATAGTGTTAACAAATGCATCATATTTTACCAAGTAGGTGCATATCTCCTCTTGATTACTTAATCAAACACATTTACAATTCATTCACTACACACAAAACAGCAGCTGCTTGTTTTACTTATAACTAAAGTTCTACTTATCCAAATGCTATGATCTTAGACTTTCTGGAAAGCTTATAAAATTATCTACAACTCTTATTTAATCACCAAAAGCTAATTCACAATTTAACTTAACCAAAACAGACAATCAATCCAGCACTGTCTAGAAATTCCAGAGAGCAAGCAATTCAAAAATGCTAACTTTAAACAGCTATAAATCCTAAACCGTTTGACCTATGGCTCTGAAATTTTAACACAAGATAGATAAAGAAGTTACCTACAACTTTGTTATTAACCATTTTTACAGAAACCATCATTTTGACTATGCAACATTCTAAACCACAGAATCGGTCTGAAAACTATTCCAATTCGCATTATAAAGTAACAATACTTCTACTTCATATAAGTACTCAAATGTTTACAACCCAAAGTCTACCAACAGTTTAAGCATACCAAATACACTCAAGAAAATATAATGGCGAAGCCCAAACTATTTCT
The DNA here is from genome assembly GCA_904845875.1 of Miscanthus lutarioriparius. Taxonomy (NCBI): domain Eukaryota; kingdom Viridiplantae; phylum Streptophyta; class Magnoliopsida; order Poales; family Poaceae; genus Miscanthus; species Miscanthus lutarioriparius. Next base: position 69,262,658 of record CAJGYO010000001.1, on the reverse strand, counting down.
TTAAATGCCTTTATTATTTTACTTAGATACTTAGGTCAAATAATAAACATATACCAAATGTGCATCATAAATTCTCAGAAAATTACAGTGGCTTACAAGTGCTACCAATAGACTACTGTAAAAGTTTCATGCCATTTTACCAAGCAAAAAATTCTATACAAAAATGACAAGGCACAAAGGCTTAAAATAGCAAAAATAGGAAACCCTAATGAAAAGTGTCAAGCAACAGATTTTATATTTTTCTTAGCATCCATATGGTACTAGGATAACCTCCAACAAATTTCATGAATATTGGATTCCTAAATAATTTATAAAAATTCATACAAGGATCTCCTAATTATAAAAGAAAAATCTATAACTACAAATCTATACATGCACTGACCCTCAAATTTTTACTAGAGCTCATACATGTCAAGAATAGCTTACCACAAAAATTTCAGAATTTTTGGAGCACAACAACTCTAGATATAAAATAAACAAGTTTGCATGCATTCAAAAACACATTACAAATTTCCATTTAAATCTTCCAAAATTTCTACTGTAAGTATGAAGACTATATTTTTCCTAAATACTACACTTCCTATGGAACACTACCAAATTTATTTCACTATTTTTGAATCTACCAAATTGGAGATCTAAAAATTACAAAACACACTCAAATCTGGAATATTTGAACTATCTTTAAAATATAGAGTCGCTGACAGGGACCCATTGGTCAGTAGGGCCCGCCTGTCATCGACGCAAAACAGGGGATGGCGCTTGCTACGGTGCTGGCGTGGTCGGAGCTCATCGCCGGTGAGTTCACCGGCGGTGGCATCTTCACAACACGACCTACTCGACCGGGCGCACATGCGGGGCTGGCTAGGCGGGCTGATCACCGGCGCGAAGGGCGACGACGCCGGCCATGGCGGCACGGCGGTGCGGTTCGATGGCGCTACGCCAGCGGTGACCATGGCGGCACAAGCTAAGGCTAGGACGAGCATCTACAGACTATGGTGAACCTAGCACACAAGATATCACAGCGAATGGTGGACGGAGGTGGTGCGGCCATGACGATGGGGCTTGGCGGCAGAACTCTGGCGAAACTCGTGCACGGTGCTGAGGCCTTACCGGCGTGGCTAGCGAGCACAGCCGGGTGCGGTGAGACGGTAGGAGTGCGGTGAAGCTTCTACGGTGGTGAAGGAGCAACACGGGCGAGCTTGGCGCTGCAATGGCGACGGCGAAGGTGATGCCATGCTCGATGGCGAGGCTGCGCTGCGGCTTCGGCGCTGCGGGCGAGCAAGTGGGAGGCAAGAGAAGCAAACGGAAATGTGGCGTAGGTGGGGCTCTTGGTCGTGCGCAGGGGCTTCAAATGCCGTGCTCACGCCCGTCGTGGCCTACGCGGTCAGGGCAACAGCGACGCGCGGCCGTGGGTGGCCACCATGCGGCAGCTCTGCCCTACGCCGATAGGCCACCGAAACGGTTCGGTTCAGTTCATCAGTCACGCGATGTTAAGCCTGACAGCGTGTTTTGCAGCGAAGAATTCTCCAAATCCGTGGACTGTTAGCTAAAACTTCCTAAACCAATGTTAAAGCCTGAAGTACTAGCTCCAATTGTTGTTTAGAACTCATGCCTTGAATCTCAACCAATCTCAAGTTCTATCATCCCAAAGTCGACGCGACCAAACTATCAGTGCACATGACTTAGACAAATTTTGCTAAGTGTTGAAAACAGGGAATTGATGATTCTTGTGAGCCTAATTCAAGCATGTTAGGAGCTAAACCAGTCTATGACCCAAAAATAAAAGTTGTTCCCCTTATCAAATACTACAACTTTTCTTTAGTGACCACATACATGCAAAGTCTCTAGCATATGATTCAAACTTGGTCAAACATACTACATTCAAATGATGACTTGTTCATGAACTATGACTTAGTGACTCATTTAGCCCTAGCCATGAATACCAAAGTTGTTCATGATGACATACTAAACATGTTTAAGCTAATTGCAAGGTCATCCAATCATTTCATGCATTGGTCACACATAGGGCTATCCAGGTCAACACATGTAACATTACTTAAGTGCTTGATCATGAAAGGTGACATTCATGAACAATGTTCCATTTGCTAACCTAAGTGTTGCTAACATGTTTTTGTGACTCATATTAACCAATCACATGTATACACTCATAATCATATGTATATTCATATGAAAACATGAAATACTAAGAAATGTTGCACATGTTTCAATTGAATGTTTTAAGGGTAAATGCATATATATGAATGCTTGATGATCATACTCATGCTATGCAAGTCAAGTTATGCAAGGCTAACACCTACGGTGTTACAACCCCTCCCCCTTATAAAAGTCTCATCCTGAGATTTGCAAGACCTACCATTCTTGGAAAAAGGCGGGATAAACTTCACGTAAATAATCCTCTCGTTCCCACGTAGCATCTTGTTCACTGTGATTGTTCCACACCACCTTATAGAACTTAACAATCTTACTCCGTGTTACTCTTTCCATCTCCTCTAATACTCTAATTGGCTTTTCCTCATAGGTCAAATCCGATTGAAGCTGTATGTTGGTGGGTGCAATAGCCTCTTCAGGTACTCAAAGACATTTCTTCAACTGAGAAACATGGAAAACATCAAATATTGCACTCATCTCTGGTGGAAGTTGTAACTTATAAGCAACATTCCCCTTTCATTCCAGAATCTTGTATGGTCCTACATATCTAGGTGAAAGCTTCTTTTTCATCCCAAATTTCTTCACCCCTTTCATGGGTGATACTTTCAAGTATACATAGTCACCTACTTCAAACGTCAGTGGTCTTTTTCTTTTATCAGCATAACTCTTTTGTCTCGATTGAGCTGCCTCCATATGCTGTTGGATCACACGTACTTGCTCTTCAGCTTCATTGACAAAGTCAATAGCAAAGTATCTCCTTTCACTGGGCTCAATCCAATTCAACGGAGTTCTACATTTTCTGCCATACAAGGCTTCAAATGGAGCCATCTTGATACTTGCTTGATAACTGTTGTTATAGGAAAACTCAGCTAAAGGTAACCATTTCTCCCACAAACCTTTTGAAGATATAACACATGCTCTTAGCAAATCTTCCAAGATTTGGTTCACTCGCTCCGTCTATCCTGAAGTTTGTGGATGGTATGCCGAACTTCTCATCAGTTTAGTTCCCAAGGCCTGGTGTAAGTGTTCCTAGAAACGAGCTATGAACTATGGTCCTCGGTCTGAGATTATGGTCCTGGGCACTCCATGTAGTTTCACAATCTGAGAAACATATAGCTCAGCGTACTTCACCACATGATACCTTATGTTTACTGGTATAAAATGTGCTGACTTGGTGAGACGATCTACAATGACCCATATTGAATTGTGACCTTGCTGTGTCATTGGAAGGCTGGTAATAAAGTCCATACTGATTTCTTCCCATTTCCAACCTGGAATAGGCAATGGCTGAAGTAATCCGGTAGATTTCATATGAACAGCTTTTACTCTACTGCAGTTATCGCACCTAGCGACATAGGCTGTGATCTCTTTCTTCATCTTAGTCCACCAAAAATGGGTTTTCAAATCTTGATACATCTTGCTACTACCCGGATGGATAGACAACTTGGATGAATGAGCCTCATCTAAAATTTGGTTCCTAAGCTCACGGTCTTTTGGTACCACCAGTCGATCCTCGAACCATAGTACACCTCTTTCATCGAATCTGAAATGCTTGGTCTCCTGCTCTTGCATTTTTCTCTTAATGTGAGTTATACCTACATCTGTTTGCTGTAGCTCTATGATTTTACTGTCAAGTGAACAACTTAGAGTGATATTGTGCAGTACATCAGGATGCAACAAATTGAATCCATCTTCTAGCAATGCTTCCATAGTGTTGCAATGAGACTTCTGGCTAAGTGCATCTGCTACTACATTAGCTTTCCCTAGATGGTAGTGTACTTCCAAATTGTAATCCTTAATTAGCTCTAACCATCTTCGCTGTCTCATGTTTAGCTCTGGTTGGGTAAAGATATACTTGAGACTTTTGTGGTCAGTATATATATGGCATACATTGCCCAACAAATAATGTCTCCATATCTTTAATGCATGAACAACTGCTGCAAGTTCTAAATCATGAGTGGGGTAGTTGACTTCATGCTTTCTCAACTACCTAGAAGCATATGCAATAACTCTTCCTTCTTGCATAAGCACACACCCCAAACCTATGCCTGATGCATCACAAAATACATCAAAAGGCTTTTTAATGTCTAGTTGTGCTAGCATAGGTGCTGTAGTCAACAGAGTTCTGAGGGTGTGAAAAGCTACTTCACATTCTGGTGTCCATTTGTACTTCTCATCTTTCTGAAGTAGTCTGGTCATGGGTTTAGGTATCTTTGAGAAATCTGGAATGAAACAACGATAATATCCTGCTAACCCTAGAAAACTCCGAACTTCATGCACCGAAGTTGGGGCTTTCCAATCCATGACCTCTTGTACTTTTGATGGGTCTACAGAGATTCCATCCCTTGATAAGATGCGACCTAAGAAAGGTACCTTGCTCAACCAAAATTCACACTTACTAAACTTTGCATATAGCTTATGCTCCCTCAACCTAGATAGAACAATCCTTAGATGCTCTTCATGATCCGTCTCATTTTCTGAATATATCAATATATCATCGATAAACATGACCACGAACTTGTCAAGCTCGGGCATGAATACTGAATTCATTAGGTACATGAAGTAGTCAGGAGCATTCGTTAGTCCGAAAGACATAACCAAATACTCATATAAGCCGTACCTAGTGGAAAAAGCAGTTTTAGGTATGTCCTCTGGCCTGATCTTTATCTGATGATAGCCTGATCTCAAGTTGATTTTTGAGAATACCTTTGCTTTTGCCAACTGATCTAACAAGATGTTGATGCGAGGCAATGGGTACTTGTTCTTGATGGTCACAGCATTGAGTGGTCTCTAATCTACACACATTCTCAGTGACTTGTCCTTCTTTTTCACAAACAATGCTGGACATCCCCATGGAGATGAGCTAGGTTGGATAAGACCCTTGTCCAATAGATCTTGTAATTGAACCTTAAGTTCTGCTAACTCATTGGGTGGCATTCTATAGGGCCTTCTTGATATGGGTGCCGTATCTGGCACTAACTCAATCTTAAATTCCACCTCCCTATCAGGTGGTAAGCCTGGTAACTCCTTTGGAAAAACATCCGAAAACTCGCAAACCACGGGGATATCACAAAGTGTGGTGGTTTGGATAGCACATGCTAAATGTTGGAGTTCAAAATTGCGGGAGAGTGGTACTAGAAAATCATTCCCTCTCGTGGGTTCTCTCAACATAATAGTACGGTTGCTAGTGTCAATGAGAGCACCATGATCCTTCATCCAATTCATGCCTAAGATTACACTTATCAATAACCCCGGCAATATTATCAAATCTGTTGTATACTCCCTCCCTTGTATAGAGATGAGCACATTTTTTACTATCTTTTTGGTAGAAATAGTACCCCCTGCTGAAATTATATTATAACCACCCTTGCTTACTTCAATTATTTGCTGATCATGCCTAGATGCAAATGCTTGACTCATGAATGAATGAGACGCTCCTGAATCAAATAAAACAACAATGGGATGCTTGTTGACAAGGAATATACCAGCCGTGACAACTTCTCCAGCGGGCACTTCCTCCACAGCGGTATAATGCACGTATCTAGGACATGCTCTTGAGTTTGCCTGCCTCTGATTGTTCTAATTCAGATTGCCATTCTTCTTGGGGTGGGGGCATTCCTTGGCCCAATGGCCCACTTGATTGCAGTTGAAACATGGTTGATTATTCTAGGGTCCAGTGGAGCTCCCCTGACTGCCAGTTCCTTTTGGTAAGGCAATAGTGAATGCCTTATGGAATGGTTTCTGAGGTTTGCTGTTCTGAGCTTTAGGTGGTGGAGGCCTAAACTTGGATGCAGGTGGACGGAATTGTGGCCTAGCTGTGATAGGCGCTCTTGACTATGAAGATCCGGAGGCACCTGCCTCGAATGCCCTCTTGTGACCCTTAGCAGCTGCATGCATATTATTGTGGTTTTCCTGGGTCAGAGCATCACTAATAAACTCGTTGTATGTGGCACACCTAGAATTGGTCATGGTCTTCATTAGTTTGGTACCCAGACCCCGCTTGAAACTCTCTATCTTCTTCTCCTTAGTATCCACAAAACCTGGAGCATACCTGGAGAGGTTGTTGAATGCGTGCATATATTCTGTGAGGGTCTTTGTCCCTTGAGTGAGCCTCATGAATTCAGCCGCTTTCATGCGCATTAGGCCCAGGGGAATGTGATGTCCCCTAAAAGCCAACTTGAACTGTTCCCATGTCACTCGCGCATTAGCAGGTAGAGATGACAAGAAATGTGCCCACCAGATCCCTGCTGGTCCTTGCAGCTGATGAGAAGCATACTCAGCTTTCAGATGCTCGGTGACTCTTAGCAGGCGAAACTTCTTCTCAATGGTATTGAGCCACTCGTCAGCCTGTAGTGGTTCCTCAGCCACCTTGAAGATAGGAGGCTTTGTATCCAGAAATTCCTTGAATGTACTGTGCTGATTTGGCTCAGCCCCTTGTTGCTGTGGGTGGTCACGAGCGGTGTTCTGCGCAATGAGGCGCAGAGCTTCCTCCATTGTCCTTTGGCTCCCCAAGAACTGAGCAAAGAACTCCTGAGCAGACAGCGGCGGTGGTGGTGATAAGTCATCACCATTGCCATCATGACTGCTACCAGCTCCTGCTCGGGTGCGCGTCATCTGCGAAGTTGCAACAATAAGCAATTATTGGTGGATGCCACAAGATTGCAGATGAATTTATAATCATGCCAAACTAAAATTACTGGAGAAAATTCTCAAATTCACAATAAAAATAGAGGCATAACAATTCATTCTCGCAACATGACCCCACCAATTCTATCACTTATCGGACTCGCACCGTGTTAACATACTAGTCACTAGGTGACTCTAATCTTCATTAAGATCGTTGTCGAGGTCGGAGATAGGATCATCCTCATTCTCTGGCTCCACTTCTTTCTCGTCCCAGCCACCATCTTCTACTAACATTTCTGGATCTTCGTCTTCCTTACTAAGGATCGGGTGCAGTTGGTTGTTCAAATTATGCACCTCATGCTAAAAACCCATCACTACATGCTGGTCCGTGCAAGCTGCTGGCTCAAGTCTCTCTAGGTATACTTCACTCCACTGATAGAGGGGTGGTTCCTAACACCCCACATAGTGTAAGACTCTCCACAATAGAGTAGGAGTTCCAAAAACCATCAGGAACTTCTCACATCCAACTGGTGCTGCCATCGATACTATCAACATGTACACTTAGTGAGACAAGGCCATAATGGATAAGAGTTACATAACCGAGTAAGAAATTTATAAGGGGAGGAACACTGTAATTATTTGAATGATAATTATCATGAAGCATGCTCGTTCCGTACGTCCTCACAAACTTAGGAAAAATTATTTCTAGCGACATATACGGTGGCATACATACGTTCTCTCATATATAGCGTAACTAGTCGAGCTACACGTTTCGTTGTTAGTGTACCTGCATAAGAGTTTCATTTCAGCCCAAACCCATAATGAAATATGCAGAATGTAAATTTAAATACTTCCATATATGTATACCCATACATATACTTCCGTATCAAGCTACCCGATAACAATTTAAACCCACAATTAAATACACACCATATACACATGCAAGCATGCATACATAGCCGTACCAAAGCTAACTCTCCCCGACCGCACGCTCACATCTTGCGGTCATGTTACTCATCATCTTACCTTGGCATAGAGGCATTTGATCCATACATTACCATTCAAGTGAATGGCATCCATACAATAGCACGCCGTATGGACGACGAAGTAAAAACCCCCATGTTAGTACTTAAATAGCCACCTAATAGTCCTTAATTTGGGCATAAGGAAAGTGATCATTGGCATACTTTAGATTTCAAATACCTATTATATAGCTATTAGTTGCTAGAGAAGGGTTTTTGGAAAACAAAAACTTTTGCTTTAAATACACATGTGACAATTAACGTTGAATCTTGCTCTGATGCCAGTTGTCGCAGAACCGACCAATTTATAAGAGTACAAGTACAATGGCAGCCCGCAAGCGGTCGCACTGTCATACTTGAACCCATATAAACCCGGTAGTCCGTCGAGTACCACGATGGGTCTCGATAAACGATTTACAACAACCAAGATCGTACATGATTAAACATACATGTCACATATTACATAAAGTTCACAGATACATTTTCATCATCAGAGTATGAAACCAGTTATTACAAACCGAGTTTGATAGATAAAAGCGGAAGCAAATTAAGTTTGAAAGTAAAGTTTCCAACATACTTTAGTACAGTGCCGAAATACGATCACAGTCCACAAAAGCAAATAGAGGGATTAATAAAGAAGCCTGTCCAAGGCTTACTCCTCATCCACGGTGGGATAGAAGCAACTCTTGCAATAACCATGACACACAGTTCCATCTGCAACAATGGGAAATAAAACCCTGAGTATGAGAAAGTACTCAGCTAGACTTACCCGTCATAAACCAGAAATAAAATGACTCCAAGGATTATGCAAGGCTGTATAAGTGGGGATAGCTTGACAACATTTTGCATAAAAAGCGATTAACTCAGTTATACAATTATGGTTCCAATATCAGGTTAATTTAACTATCCATCTCTAGATTAGCAACTATCCTGTGCCAAACAAGTGGTATATCCATTTAAAAGCATACAATAGTAACCATAGCCGGTATTGTAATTCCATGTTTATCCAAACCATCATATTTCATAGTACAATTACTACGATGTTGGGGCTAGCCAAGTTTCTCACTATCCGGGAGAGACGGCGATTCGAATCGATTTCAACCAGCTGGGAATTTATTCCTAACACAAACCCACACTTCCCCCGTCGGGGTCGCGTCGGGTCACCTTTGGTACAACTCAAGTAAACATTTCGCGGGTCCGTACCGCGCCGCACAATCTAGGACACCAGATGCCAGGACATTCAGGCCTAGCCGGCCCTTGGGCTCAGTCTGATCGCCCCCCGCAAGGAGCGCACAACAGAACGGGTCTCGGCCTGAGTTGAGCTACTTGGCTTCGCAGTCGGAACAAGTTATAACCTAATGCATCAGGTGTATATATCTGGACAAGGTAGTTCCATGCATCAAGTGTTTCCATTCAACTCTTATAACCTAATGCATCAATCATAAGTACTTAAGTAATCATTTGTAAAATATTAGGAGACTTATAATGCTCCGGGGCTTGCCTCTCAGAAAGGAAGTATGGCGGTGGTCAGGGCACTCTGGAAGCTCTTTAGGATTCTGCTCCTCGCCTTCGGGAGCTGCGACTTGAGGATTCTCCTGCTGGTCCCCTTTCTCTACTTCGTCGAATTCCAGCAACGTTATTTCCTCTGTCGATCCTATATGCATGAATATGGCATAAGGTATTGCGAATGCATACATGCGTACAAGTATAAAATGATGACACATGATGAATGCATTCGTATAAGTATTCTTAACAGCATAGTGTTAACAAATGCATAATATTTTACCAAGTAGGTGCATATCTCCTCTTGATTACTTAATCAAACACATTTACAATTCATTCACTACACACAAAACAACAGCAGCTTGTTTTACTTACAACTAAAGTTCTACTTATCCAAATGCTGTGATCTTAGACTTTCTGGAAAGCTTATAAAATTGTCTACAACTCTTATTTAATCACCAAAAGCTAATTCACACTTTAACTTAACCAAAATAGACAATAAATCCAGCGCTGTCCAGAAATTCCAGAGAGCAAGCAATTCAGAAATGCTAACTTTAAACAGCTATAAATCATAAACCGTTTGACCTATGGCTCTGAAATTTTAACACAAGATAGATGAAGAAGTTACCTACAACTTTGTTATTAACCATTTTTACAGAAACCATCATTTTGACTACGCAACATTCTAAACCACAGAATCGGTCTGAAAACTATTCCAATTCGCATTATAAAGTAACAATACTTCTACTTCATATAAGTACTCAAATGTTTACAACCCAAAGTCTACCAACAGTTTAAGCATACCAAATACACTCAAGAAAATATAATGGTGAAGCCCAAACTATTTCTTCAAATGCCTTTATTATTTTACTTAGATACTTAGGTCAAATAATAAACATATACCAAATGTGCATCATAAATTCTCAGAAAATTACAGTGGCTTACTAGTGCTACCAATAGACTATTGTAAAAGTTTCATGCCATTTTACCAAGCAAAACATTCTACACAAAAATGACAAGGCACAGAGGCTTAAAATAGCAAAAATAGAAAACCCTAGTGAAAAGTGTCAAGCAACAGATTTTATATTTTTCTTAGCATCAATATGGTACTAGGATAACCTCCAACAAATTTCATGAATATTGGATTCCTAAATAATTTATAAAAATTCATACAAGGATCTCCTAATTATAAAAGAAAAATCTATAACTACAAATCTATACATGCACTGACCCTCAAATTTTTACCAAAGCTCATACATGTCTAGAATAGATTACCACAAAAATTTCAGAATTTTTCGAGCAGAGGAACTCTAGATATAAAATAAACAAGTTTGCATGCATTCAAAAACACATTTCAAATTTCCATTTAAATCTTCCAAAATTTCTACTGTAAGGATCAAGACTATATTTTTCCTAAATACTACACTTCCTATGGAACACTACCAAATTTATTTCACCATTTTTGAAGCTACCAAATTGGAGATCTAAAAATTACAAAACACACTCAAATCTGGAATATTTGAACTATCTTTATAATATAGAGTCGCTGACAGCAGGGACCCATTGGTAAGTAGGGCCCGCCTGTCATCGATGCAAAACAGGGGACGACGCTTGCTACGGCGCTGGCGCGGTCGGAGCTCATCGCCGGTGAGTTCGCCGGCGGTGGCATCTTCACAACACGACCTACTCGACCAGGCGCACATGCGGGGCTAGCTAGGCGGGCTGATCACCGGCGCGAAGGGCGACGACGCCGGCCATGGCGGCACGGCGGTGCGGTTCGACAGCGCTACGCCAGCGGTGACCACGGAGGCACAAGCTAAGGCTCGGACGAGCATCTACAGACTATGGCGAACCTAGCACACAAGATATCACAGCGAATGGTGGACGGAGGTGGTGCGGCCACGACGACGGGGCTCGACGGCCGAACTCTGGCGAAACTCGTGCGCGGTGCTGAGGCCTTACCGGCGTGGCTAGCAAGCATAGGCGGGTGTGGTGAGATGGTAGGAGTGCAGTGAAGCTTCTATGGTGGCGAAGGAGCAACGCGGGCGAGCTTGGCGCTGCAATGGCGACGGCGGAGGTGATGCCGTGCTCGGTGGCGAGGCTGCGCTGCGGCTTCGGTGCTGCGGGCGAGCGAGTGGGAGGCAAGAGAAGCAAACGGAAATGTGGCGCAGGTGGGGCTCTCGGTCACGCGCAGGGGCTTCAAATGCCGTGCTCACACCCGTCGTGGCCTACGCGGTCAGGGCAACAGCGACGCCCAGCCGTGGGTGGCCACCATGCGGCAGCTCTGCCCTGCGCCGGTAGGCCACCGAAACAGTTCGGTTCAGTTCATCAGTCACGCGATGTTAAGCCTGACAGCGTGTTTTGCAGCGAAGAATTCTCTAAATCCGTGGACTGTTAGCTAAAACTTCCTAAACCAATGTTAAAGCCCGAAGTACCAGCTCCAATTGTTGTTTAGATCTCATGCCTTGAATCTCAACCAATCTCAAGTTCTATCATCCCAAAGTTGACGCGACCAAACTGTCAGTGCACATGACTTAGACAAATTTTGCTAAGTGTTGAAAAGAGGGAATTGATGATTCTTGTGAGCCTAATTCAATCATGTTAGGAGCTAAACCAGTCTATGACCCAAAAATAAAAGTTGTTCCCCTTATCAAATACTACAACTTTGCTTTAGTGACCACATACATGCAAAGTCTCTAGCATATGATTCAAACTTGGTCAAACATACTACATTCAAATGATGACTTGTTCATGAACTATGACTTAGTGACTCATTTAGCCCTAGCCATGAATACCAAAGTTGTTCATGATGACATACTAAACTTGTTTAAGCTAATTGCAAGGTCACCCAATCATTTCATGCATTGGTCACACATAGGGCTATCCAGGTCAACACATGTAACATTACTTAAGTGCTTGATAATGAATGGTGACATTCATGAACAATGTTCCATTTGCTAACCTAAGTGTTGCTAACATGTTTTTGTGACTCATATTAACCAATCACATGTATACACTCATAATCATATGTATATTCATATGAAAACATGAAATACTAAGAAATGTTGCACATGTTTCAATTGAATGTTTCAAGGGTAAATGCATATATATGAATGCTTGATGATCATGCTCATGCTATGCAAGTCAAGTTATGCAAGGCTAACACCTAGGGTGTTACACCAGACCCTTCATGGTACTCTATGGACTACCGGGTTTATATGGACTCAAGTATGATAGTGTGACCGCTTGCGGGCTGCCATTGTAGTTCTACTCTTATAAATTGGACGGTTCTATTACACTGAGTCCACCCAAGCCACCGGAGACCCCATACTCTGACACTGACTCAAACAACATGCTTGCCATAGTTTCAACCTCGCATCAGCTGGCACGTCAGGTAGGGGACAACGTTAAGTGCGATTCTAGCTCTACGGTGGTCGAAGCCACCCAACTCATCACTAGAGCAACCGGTGCCACCCCAGATGGTGGTGTCCGCTTCCCTAGCGAGTTCTCCATCATGGGTGGCACCTTTGCTCTGAGCTAGGTCCTCAACTTTGGGAACCTGGCCCTCATCGCTGATTGCTACGGTGAGCTTGATCCACTTCACGGGGCTGCACCAATGGGCAATGAGCCCACAATGCCACCTCCTCCGCTAGGACTGTTAGGAGCAGATCTCAAGGTTCTAGCCCATCAGATTCGGTGCAGTCTTGGCTTGAACCCCACCATGTCAGAACATCACCAAATGTTCTACATGCTAGACAGTGTCCACCACTAGATCACCACCTGTGAGGTGCTCCCGCCGCCTGATCACTTCTGGTACTACCTCTTGGACCTACCTTTAGGATACAGAACGTGGCGGCATCCTTCCAGCTAGAGCTGGAGCACCTCATCAGTCATGAGGCACCATGGAGCATCATCCTCTCTAGCATAGCAAGGGCCGACGTCCCCTCGATCCACACCTTCCTCGAGGTCCTCTCAGGGAATAGACCAGAGTATGACTCTGGCAACGTCGACTATGACGCCCCGCCGTGCATGTGCTACCACGTCGACAGTGATGATCTTGCTGAGGAGGTGCCCGGGCTCACACCACCGGACTAGAGTCCCCATAGCCACGTGGCCTACCTTTAGGAGATGGCGGACCACTTGCGTGCTTAGCAGGTGGACTTGGAGGCTGTTGAGGCAGAGCTTGAGCGCCAAAGGCAGGACTTTGTGCTATAGCAAACCGAGCACCCTCTAGACGATGAAGACACCCACACGAGGGCTCCCAGTGGCCTCTACTTCCCCCACACAATGTACAACATGGCAGCCACCACTTGCCACCTAGAAGACATCTCTGACACGGTGTACCCGAAGACCAATGAGCGGCTGAATGAGGTGAAGCAGCTCCTTCACGTCGCTCTCATGCAGCAGGTCGAGAATTTAGCCTCTCGGCACCATGCCATGCTCTCCTAGCCATCCTAGACGATGGCCACCACAGTCCCGTACCCCTGAGCGATGGGGCGGGGGCCCCGTCCCAGATCACTTCGGCCCCCTAGCATTCGGGTCAGTGATCCGGGTGGCCCCTACCCTAGGTGCTTTTGGCCATTGACGCACATCTCCATGTATGACGACGAGACCAACCTAGAATATTGGTTGGAAGACTACTACCTCGCCATGAAGGTTTATGGGTTGGACAATAACTTTGCTATCCAGTACCTTCCTCTGCTTCTGTCAAGCTCAACTAGAGCTTGGATCGAGCAGCTCGAGCCTGGCAGCATTGGCTACTAGGGCGATCTTCATGCAGCCTTCATTGGCCACTTCTAGGGTACCTACACCCACCCTAGGAACTGTTGGGTTCTCCACAACTACAAGTAGAGGGCTGATGAGACCCTCTAGAAGTACATTCAGCGCTTATCCAAGAAGCACAATGAGCACCCAAACATCATCAACACCGACGTGATCAACGCCTTCATCTACGGCATGACCTGCACACGATGCTAGAGCTCCTAGACATCACCACCCAGTATGCCACCAGCGAGGAGGCCATCCATGACAACTTCAATGGGAAAGCCAAGGTTGCCGCCCACCTCTATGGTGGTGATGGCACCGATGATATCGCCTCGTCCCAGCAACACTGTGGTAGGTGAAACAAGGACCAAAAGTGCTGTAGGGAGGAGTTAGTTACCATGGCTAACCACGCCACCAGACCTCAGTCTTGTGGGCACGCTGCACGCCTAGAGCACTTCAAGAAGGCGGTTGAGTCCCCCTGCTCATTCCACGAGGTGTAGGTGAAGCATCTTCTCAAGGTCTACGCTACCCTGAAGGGCTACATCCATAGCACCCTTGGCCAATAGGGCAAGGCCTAGAAGCTTGCCTCGAAGGCTAGTGACTCAGCAGACGGTGCCCTAGAGGAAGACAATGACTTCCCCGAGGCCAAGCGCTGCCTCATGATCTTTAGGGGCTCCTAGGTGTATGAATCCCACTAGTAGCATTGTATCACTGAGCTAGAGGTGAACACTGTCCACACCCTCGCCACCCAAACACAGCTACGGCAGTCCTAGACTGCCATCACCTTTGACCAAGAAGACCATCCCGATCGCATCCCCCATCTAGGGTGCTACCTATTCGTGGTCAGCCCGATCATGGGCAGCATGCGCCTTACCAAGGTGCTGATGGATGGGGGCAACAGCATCAACATACTCTATGCTAGCACCCTCAACAAGATGGGCATCCCTTGGAGTAGCCTACGCCCTAGCAAGGCACCGTTCTATAGGATTGTGCCAGGGAAGGAAGTCATGCCCCTCGGGTGCATCTGGCTTAATGTCACCTTTGGCCTGCCAGACAACTTTCATAAGGAGCCACTCACCTTCGAGGTCGTCGACTTCCCTAGTGTCTACCATGCCCCCTCGGTTGACCATGCTTCACCAAGTTCATGGTCGTCCCTAACTACACCTACCTCAAGCTCAAGATGTCTAGCCCGAAGGGGGTCATCATCGTCGAAGGCAGCTTTGAGCAAGCCTACTATTATGAGCAAGACTACATCGCCTAAGCGGCCTCTCTCATCCCCCTTGTGCTCCTGACGGCCCTGTCTGTGACGTATGGAGGGCACCGGTGGAGGAAGCATCCAAGACCACAGTGGTGTTCGACCGACCGAGCATCAGTAAGGCAGTCAAGACCTTTGGCGGCAAACAGTGGCCTAGCTGGCCGCTCCATCTAGGTGCTTGTCTCCCTAAAATGGATAGACTCAATCAAGGTGAGATCCGACCTTTCCCCATGAGGGAAGGCCATCACTGAGCCATCCGCCAAGAAGTGACGCTTCCCGAGCCATGGTCCGCCTGCCATCCTCCTTCACCGGCCTACCTTTTCAACAACAAAAACCAAGATAAGTCCTGACCCCCTAACCCTCTTGCTTCACTTACCTCTATCTACTCTATTCGCAGTCTTCCTTTACCCGAGCCATCCCGATGATGGCTTGGCCGCACAGGAGGATCCTGAGAGCTAACCACTTGCTGACCTTTTCAGAAGGAGGACCACTGCAGAAGGCCCCTGAGTGAGGCAAGGATAGGTGGATGGAGCAGGAGGAGTAGGCAAAATATTGGCATGGAGTTAATGGAGTGGCCTCAACCATTGTGTTACGAGCTATGTCCTCTTTCCCCTCTCTTGAGTCTATTCTATTTTTCTTTGTAGATCTCTGCCTATATCCTGATCCTTCATCGGATCATTCCACCCTACCGCATGCTAGTCCAGGGGCCCCCTAGAAGGGGCATCATGGAGGGTTCAAGACTGGTGCACTGGGCTTCAAGGTCGTCCAAAGCAACTGAAAATGCGAGGGACATTCGGGAGGTGGGCCCACGTGACTGTAGCGAGGGCGCCTAGAAGCGCCCCAACCATTGTAACGAACGATGTCTGAGTACTGACTTGAGTCGCTCATGGTGACCCAATGAGGGAGGTAGCGATAACCCAAGTACCAACAAAATGGGCTTGGGAACTATATGAGTGGCTTGGTCAGGAAGTCGAGGATCTCCCCTCTAGGGACATGACTGGGGCACGGAACGATCGTAAACCCGAGGTCCTCAAAGACCTACCCCCTAGCAGCATGGGCGTGGTGATCTTGGCCAATGAGGCCATCATCATAACAGCCTAGCCCAATGAGGGATCAAGTCTCTGAGCACAACTCAACAGCAAAATTGGATTACACACGAAAGTAATTTCATTTCATCGATTGGGAACGACCCGATTACAATATACGATGGCAGAAACCATGATCTACTGCCACCTATATGGTGGCAAAGACTATAGGGCGCACCCGACCTCTGGGTCACGGCCCTATGGTGCGCATGGCTTAGGCAAAAGGGCCACCCTCGGGGCTTCTCCCCAAGGCCTAAGGTGGGCGACGTCGACCGTCGCACCATCAATGGACCAAGGGGCAGTGACCAGCAAGTCGCGACCCCCTCCCCCATTTGATGGTACAAGAACTCTAGCGATATCATTGTAGTCATTGCACCCTCTAGGGAGGGGGGACGCGGCAGATGCCTCTAGCATTGTGTCCTCGCCCCTCCTTCGCTAGAGTCCTTCCACCCTCGAAGACGCAGTCGGCCCGCAGACAACACCAAGCTCACTCAGAGGGAAGCGTCGCACTTCATCACCACCGCCATCATCATCAAAGAAGATGGATCTAAGGAAGAAGAAGGGAGGGAGCCAGAGGAAGGGATTGAAGACACTGCGTCCCCTAGGGGCCTCCCTTTATAGCCAAAGTCAGTGCACTACGAGTGGCTCTAGGCCCTCTGATCAGCCATCAGTGGCAACAAAGGACCCTGAGGAACAGTCTAGGCATCCCTTCAATCCCTGTAGCATGCCTCTAAGCAGTTGCATGATGATAGCCACGTAGTAAAGGTGAAGATAGGGAACCACTGGCAACGAGTCAAGTTCTCGCTGCACTTTCCCGCGCGCGCTACCCACTCCACGCATGCTTCTTCATAGGACTTGGGGGGGATCCACCTCCCCCTAGGGCCACCGGCTATCATCGATGGCCTAGATCCACGTGCACCAAGTGTCATGGCTTCTCCTCCACTAGATTTGCTCCATGTGGCCCTGACATCCCATCTCCCAAATGAGACGGGATGGTGCAGGGGCACATGCGCATCATAACTCCTCCACCAGGCATGATGGCATAGACGCCATCAACCACCTATGCTAGGCATAAGCAGACGGGGTGTGCCTAGAAGATACCCCCTTCACTGGCAAGGAGGCCCCACAATGGCCTCGGGGGCTGCGCCAGCTCCCCAAATGGAGCAGCCAGACCTCCCAATCAACATGCACTCGAGTGGCGCATCCCTCCAAAAACCAACCAACTCCTCGGAGTTGGGTCGGGGGGCCCTGAGTAGTGGGCCCAATGAGGGCCTCTGTTTGAGCCTTGGTGTGCTCCCACTTCCCTGATCTATGGCTGTAGAGGGTCAGCCCTAGAAGGCCAGCTTGAGAGGATCAGGACCTATTTTCGTAGCTCTCAGAAGGGAGTGGAGCTCTGGATGATCAGATGGCCCCGAGCTAGAGCCCAGCGCTCTTGATCACCCGGCCCATGGTAGGATCCGAACAGAAAGGAGGGCACCCCTAGGGCCCACAGTTGGTGACTCCCAGACGAGTCCACCAAGCCATCGGTGAAGTCAAAGACCCATGTGACATGGACTCGCAAAGGGATCAACACCATCTTTGCTTGGCCTTGATAGCCAAGCACCATCCATCGCTCTAGAGAAGAAGGCCCCAAGCAGGTCATAGCACTCTCGCCCACGAAAGCCATCCCCGCCAAGGAGGGTTCGGTCACTAGAAGATCGAATTGAACATTTCGTTGCCATCATGCCAGGTGAGGCCATGAAGGGCTCAGGGGCTCCTGATGAGATCCTAACATATAGGTATGTTTAGCCTTGGGTCCAATGGTTCCCGAACGAAGAAGAGCCCCGACCGACCCCTTTAGGACAACGCGGGGGCTCGAGGGCTATGCCCATCGGGCATGCTCACATGCACCCTCTACAAAAGAGACACGGCTGAGCTTGACTCGACCATAGCTGTCGCAGAACCGACCAATTTATAAGAATACAAGTACAATGGCAATCAGCAAGCGGTCGCACTGTCATACTTGAACCCATATAAACCCGGTAGTCCGTCGAGTACCACGACGGGTCTCGATAAACGATTTACAACAACCAAGATCGTACTGGATTCAACATACATGCCACATATTACATAAAGTTCACAGATACCTTTCATCATCAGAGTACGAATAAAAGTTATTACAAACTGAGTTTGATAAGTAAAGCGAAAGCAAATAAGTTCGAAGATAAAGTTTCCAACATAGTTTGATACAGTGCCAAGCTAGATCACGGTCCACAAAAGCAAGGATAGGAATTACTAAAGAAGCCTGCCCAAGGCTTACTCCTCATTCACAGCGGGATAGAAGCAACTCTTGCAATAACCATGATACACAGTGCCATCTGCAACAATGGGAAAATAAACCCTGAGTACGAGAAGGTACTCAGCTAGACTTACCCGTCATGAACCAGAAATAAAATGACTCCAATGATTATGCAAGGCTGTATAAGTGGACGTAACTTGACAAAATTTTGCGAAAAAGGCAACTGATCCATTGTACAATTATGATTCCTTTACCAAGTTAATTATAACTATCCATTTCTAGATTAGCAACTATCCTGTGCCAAACATGTGGTATATCATTTAGAAGCATACAATAGTAACCATAGCAGGTATTGTAATTCCATTTTCATCCGAACCATCATGTTCCATAATACAGTTACTACGATGTTGGAGCTAGCCAAGTTTCTCACTATCCGAGAGAGACAGCGATTCGAATCGATTTCAACCAGCTGGGAATTTATTCCTAACACAAACCCAGGTCTACCAGCCACGATAGCCTTAGGTCACCTTTGGTACAACTCCGGTACACATTTCGCGGGTCCATACTGCGCCGCACAATCTGGAACACCAGATGCCAGGATGCTCAGGCCAAGCCTACCCTTGGGCTCAGTCTGATCGTTCCCCGGAAGGAGCGCACAACAGAACGATTCCCGACCTGAGTTGAATTACTCGGCTTCGCGGTCGGAACGAATTATCCGGCCAGCTAAGTGAGAGGCATGCGTTCAATCTTGTCAGAAGTTCCAACAACGGTACGGTCCTTGATCGACACAGACGGGGATAGATCCACACCCAAGACCTCCATGTCTTGTTGTTTCTCTATCGACATCCCGCCCGGTCTCCATTTACATTAACTATGGTTCTTTTCCACGATAGCAATTATGACCAACCGTGCTCCGGTATCCACCTATATCTCGTAGGTGACGAAATCACCACGACTTCTACCGGTCTAAGCATGGCTAAGCATATATTCGATCTCGGACCTATACCGGTTAAAGGTGTAATATCTCGGACAAGGAATGTACATGCATCAAGTGGTTTCATTCAACTCTTATAACCTAATGCAAAGCAATCATAAGTACTTAAGTAAACATTTGTAAATTATCTTGGGAGACTTATAATGCTCGGGGCTTGCCTCATGAGAAAAGGAAGTAGGGCGGTGGTTAGGGCACTCAAAGGAAGCTCTTCAGGAGTTCTCGCTCCACGCCGAGAGCTGCGGCTTGTGGATCCTCCCTTTGGTTCCTTCTCTCGCTTCTTGAATTCCAAGCAACGTGATCTCTTCCTCCGATCCTAGATGCATGAGTATGGCATAAGTATTATGAATGCATATATGTTAACAAGTGCATCATGTTTATTGAGTAGGTGCATATCTCTTCTCGGTTATTTAATTATCTTTCCATAATGCATCGCTTATACCATAAAACAGCAGCTACTTGTTTTACTCATAACGAAAGTTCTACAAATCCAAATCCAGTGATCCTAGACTTTCGGAAAGCTTATCAAATTCTCTACAACTTTGTTATTAACCATTTTGCAGTACACATCATTTTCAACATGCAATTCATCAAACTCTAGAATCAGTCCGGAAACTATTCAACATGCGATATAAAGTAACGATACTTCTACTTCATGTGATCATTCAAAATTTGACAACATAGAATACACCAACAGTTTAAGCATACCAATCACATTTAGAATCATATAATGGTGAGGCCTAAACTATTTATTAAATTGCCTTTATTATCTTATTTAGATATCTAGGTTAAATAATAAATATATATCAGATGTGCTTCATAAATTCTCAAAAATTTACAGAGCCTTACTAATGCTATCAAAGGACTGCTATAAAATTTTCAGGTCATTTTACTAAGTAGAACATTCTATACAAAAATGACAAGGCAGCAAAGCTTGCAATAGCATAAATGGAAAACCCTATTGAAATGTGTCAAGCAACAGATTTCATATTTTTCTTAGCATCCACATGGCACTAGGATTACCTCCAACAAATTTCATAAATTTTGGACTCATAAATAATTTATAAAAATTTATGCAAGGATTGACTATTCATAAAAGAAAAATCTATAACTGTAAATCTACCCATGCACTGGTCCCCAAATTTTTACCAGAGCTCATATATGCTAAAACTAACTTACCACAAAAATTTCATAATTTTTGGAGCACAGGAACTCTAGATATAAATTAAACAAATTTGAATGCATTCAAAAGCACATTTCAAATCCCTATTTAAATCTCCAAAAATTTCTACTGTACAAGTCAAGAACATATTTTTCTTAAATACTACACTTCCTAAGGAACACAACCATATTTATTTCACAATTTTAGGAGCTACCAAACTGAAGATACAAAAATAACAAAACACATGCGAATCTACATTCAAATTGAACTGGATTTGAAATATTGAGTCGCTGACACGCGGGACCCACTGGTCAGCGAGACCAAAACAGAGCACATCGGCGCTGCTCGACGGACGCGGCCAAAGCTCGCCGATGGCGGCTTCTCCGGCGACTTCACCGACACTACAAGAATCCTCATGACCTTCCGCACTGATTGGGCTACTTAGAGCGACCTATTGCTGAAGCTAAACACGGCGGCAGCGACCATGGAGGAGCGGTGGCGCGGGATGACGGCGACACGCTGGAGCCGGCCGAGGTGGCATCTTCTAAGGCTCGGACTAGGTCCTACCGACTATGGGGATGCTCGTAAACTCATGGTCGTGGCACATGACGGACTGAGGCGTCCCGGCCACGACGAGCTCGCGCACCGGCGAGGTGCCAGAGATGGCGGCGGCGATGGAAACGGCCAATGGGCCTTTACCTTGGCTTAATGTGACAGCGAAGGGGTTCAAGGAGTCAGGGCAAAGCACGACGCGTCTACGGTTGCAAGCCGTGGCGAGGTGGGGGGTCGGCGACGGAGCTGCGCGGTGGTGAGGGCTTGGCCGAAATGGCGGAGCTCTCACCGACGCCAAGGGCGCAGGGAAGGAGGCCGCGAAAATGAAAAATGGGGCTCTGGGTGGGAGCGGGCGAGCGCTGCGAGTGATAAAGGCGGCCTGGGCCTGGCTCTGCCGCGCGGGGCAGGACACCGGCGACGCGCGGCCAGCCACTGGCTCCACACGGCGGCTCTGTCCTGGCAACGGTCGGCCACCGAAGACAGCCGATCGGCTGATTCAGACACCGCGATGGACGCCTGACAGCCAGTTTTGACGGCGTTCGTTCACTTAAACCGTGCTACAAAATCGAAAACCGTAATTAACAAACTTGTAGCTCTATGTACCATCTCCAACTCTTGTTAAGGAAACATATTCTAATTCGCAACAGAAACTGAGTTATGTCTTCCCAAAGGTAATTTGTCAAAGACGGTTAGGGTACTAGACTTAGAAAAAAAAATTGTTAAGTGTTGCAATGAGTGTTTTACTGATTTTTGTGATCCTATTTCAAACATGTTAGGAGCTGAATCAGTCAAGGACCCAAAAATAAAAGTTGTTCCTTATGTCAAACACTACAACTTTGATTTAGTGAACTCCTCCATGCAAGGTCTCTAACACCTAGTTCAACTTTGGTCAAACATGTCACTTTTGAATGATGAAACACATCAAAGCATGGCTTAATGACCAAACTAGCCCTAGCCCTAAATACCAAAGTTGTTCATGATGATATCCTAAGCATGTTTGAGCAATTTGCAAGGCCATTCAATCATTTCATGTAGTAGTTACTCATAGAGCTATTTAAAGTAATCACATGAAATATGCCTTAAAGACTTGACCATGAAAAATGACATTCATGATCCATGTTCCATTTGTGAACCTAAGCATTGCCAAAATATTTTGGTAACTCAAATCTACCAAGTACATGTTTACATTCGTGATCATTTGCATATGTACAAAGAAACATGCAATAACAAGCAACGTTGCATATGTTTCAATTCAATGTTTCAAATCGTAAATGCTTGTTTATGAATGCGTGATGATCATGCTCATGTTATGCAAGTCAAGTTATGCAAGGCTAACACCCGAGGTGTTACAGCCCCTCCCCCTTATAAAAATCTCGTCCCGAGATTTGCAAGACCTACCATTCTTGGAAAAAGGCGGGATAAACTTCTCGTAGATAATCTTCTCTTTCCCACGTAGCATCTTGTTCACTATGATTGTTCCACATCACCTTATAGAACTTAATAATCTTACTCCTTGTCACTCTCTCCATCTCTTCTAATATTCGAATTGGCTTTTCTTCATAGGTCAAATCCGATTGAAGCTGCACGTTGGTGGGTGCAATAGCTTCTTCCGGTACTCGAAGACATTTTTTTAGCTGAGAAACATGGAACACATCAAAGATTGCACTCATCTCTGGTGGAAGTTGTAACTTATATGCAACCTTCCCTTTTCGTTCCAAAATTTTGTATGGCCCTACATATCTTGGTGAAAGCTTCTTTTTCATCCCAAATCTTTTCACGCCTTTCATGGGTGATACTCTCAAGTATACATAGTTACCCACTTCAAAAGTTAGTGGTCTTCTTCTTCTGTCGGCATAACTTTTCTGTCTTGATTGAGCTGCCTTCATGTGTTGTTGGATGATACGTACTTGCTCTTCGGCTTCATTTACAAAATCAATACCAAAGTATCTCCTTTCACCGGGCTCAATCCAGTTCAAGGGAGTTCTGCACTTTCTGCCATACAAGGCTTCAAATGGAGCCATTTTGATACTCGCTTGATAACTGTTGTTATAGGAGAATTCAGCTAAAGGTAACCATTTCTCCCATGAACCTTTTGAAGATATAACACATGCTCTAAGTAAATCTTCTAGGATTTGGTTCACTCGCTCTGTCTGTCCCGAAGTTTGCGGATGATAAGCTGAACTTCTGATTAGCTTGGTTCCCAAAGCCTGGTGTAAGTGCTCCCAGAAACAAGCTATGAACTGTGGTCCTCGATCTGAGATTATAGTCCGGGGTACTCCATGCAGTCTCACGATCTGGGAAACATATAATTCAGAGTATTTTCCCACGTGATATGTGGTGTGAACTGGTACAAAATGGGCTGATTTGGTGAGACGATCAATAATAACCCATATTGAATCATGACCTTGTGGCGTCGTTGGAAGGCCTGTGATAAAGTCCATGCTGATTTCCTCCCATTTCCATCCCGGAATAGGCAATGGCTGAAGTAATCCAGCAGTTTTCATATGGACGGCTTTTACTCTACTACAGTTATCACACCTAGCAACATAGGCTGCGATCTCTTTCTTCATCTTAGTCCACCAAAAACGGGTTCTTAAATCTTGATACATTTTACTACTACCCGGATGGATAGACAATTTGGATGAGTGAGCTTCTTCTAAAATTTGATTCCTTAGCTCACGGTCTTTTGGTACCACTAGTCGGTCCTCGAACCATAATACACCTCTTTCGTCCAATCTAAAATGTTTGGTTTCTTGCTCTTGCATTTTTCTCTTGATATGACTTATTCCCACATCTGTCTACTGTAGCTCTATGATTTTGCCCTCAAGTGAACAACTGATTGTGATATTGTGTAGTACAGCAGGATGTAACAAGTTGAATCCATCTTCCAGCAATGCTTCCACAGTGTTGCAATGGGACTTCCGACTAAGTGCATCGGCTACTACATTTGCTTTACCCGGATGGTAATGCACTTCTAAATTGTAGTCCTTAATCAATTCTAACCATCTTCGTTGTCTCATGTTCAGCTCTGGCTGGGTAAAGATATACTTGAGGCTTTTTGTGGTGGTGATATAGATATGACATACATTGCCCAACAAGTAATGTCTCCATATCTTTAGTGCATGGACAACGGTACTGCAAGTTCCAAATCATGTGTAGGGTAGTTGACTTCATGTTTTCTCAATTGCCGTGAGGCATATGCAATTACTCTCCCTTCTTGCATAAGCACACATCCCAAACCTATTCCTGATGCATCACAAAATACATCAAAAGGATTTTCAATGTCTGGTTGTGCTAACAACTGGTCTGGTGTAGTAGTCAACAAAGTTCGAGGGTGTGAAAAGCCGTTTCACATTCGGTGTCCATTTGTACTTCTCATCTTTCGAAGTAGTCGGTCATAGGCTTAGCTATCTTTGAGAAATCTGGAATAAACCGACGATAGTATCCTGCTAACCCTAGAAAACTCCGAACTTCATGCACCAAAGTTGGGGCTTTCCAATCCATGACCTCTTGTACTTTGGATGGGTCTACTAAGATTCCATCTCTTGATAAAATGTGACCTAAGAAAGGTACTTTGCTCATCCAAAATTCACATTTGCTAAACTTGGCATATAACTTATGCTCCCTCATCTGGATAGGACAATCCTCTCGATGCTCCTCATGATCGGTCTCATCTTACGAATAAATCAATATATCATCAATAAACACGACCACGAACTTGTCAAGTTCGGGCATGAATCTCTAGAGTTCATCGGTACATGAAATAATTTGGAGCATTTGTTAGTCCGAACGACATAACCAAATACTCGTATAAGCCGTACCTAGTAGAGAAAGCGGTTTTAGGTATATCCTCGATTCCGATCTTTATCGATGATAACCTGATCTCAAATCAATTTTGGAGAATACCTTTGCCTTCGCTAACCGATCGAACAAGATGTCGATGCGGGGCAATGGATATTTGTTTTGATGGTCACAAAGACATTGAGTGGTCTCGTAATCTACACACATTCTCGGTGACTTATCCTTCTTTTTCACAAACAAATTTGGACATCCCCACGGAGATGAGCTAGGTTGGATAAGACCTTTGTCCAATAGATCTTGCAATTGAACCTTAAGTTCGCTAACTCATTGGGTGGCATTCTATAGGGCCTTCTGGATATGGGTGCGGTACCTGGCACTAATTCAATCTTAAATTCCACGTCCCTATCCGGTGGTAGACCTGGTAATTCCTCTAGAAATACATCCGAAAACTCACAAACCACTGGGATATCACATATTGTGGTGGCTTGGATAGCACAGGCTAAATGTTGGGGTTCGAAATTGCGGGAGAGTGGGACTAGAAAAGCATTCCCTCCCGTGGGTTCTCTCAACATAATAGTGCGGGTGCTAGTGTCAATAAGAGCACCATGATACTTCATCCAATTCATGCCTAAGATTACACTTATTGACAACCCCGGCAATATTATCAAATATGTGGTGTACTCCCTCCCTTGTATCACGATGAGTACATTTTTGACTATTTTTTTGGTAGTAACAGTACCCCCTGCTGAACTTATGTTAAAACCCCCTTTGTTTACTTCAATTATTTCTTGACCATGTCTAGATGCAAATGCTCGACTCATAAATGAATGAGAAGCTCCCGAATCAAATAAAACAAAAGTGGGATGCTTGTTGACAAGAAACATACCAGTAGTGACAACTTCTCCGTGGGCACTTCCTCCACAATGGTATAATGCACTTGTCCTTGACGTGCCTGGCATTCACCGCCTCGATTGTTCGATTTGGGTTGCCATTCCTCTTGGGGTGGGGACATTCCTTGGACCAATGACCCGATTGGTTCTGATTGAAACATGGTTGATTATTACGAATCCGAGTGGAGCTGTCATGATTGCCATTTCCTTTTGGTAAGGCAATAGTGAACGCCTTACGGAACGGTTTCTATGGCCTGTTATTGTGAGCTTTCGGTGGTGGAGGTCTAAACTTGGGTGCAGGTGGATAGAATTGTGGCCTAGCTGTGATAGGAGCTTTTGATTGGAAAGATCCGGAGGCACCGGCCTCATATGTCCTCTTGCGACCCTTAGCAACTGCATGCATGTTGTTGTGGTTTTCTTGGGTCAAGGCATCACTAATAAACTCGTTGTACGTGGTACATCGAGAATTTGCCATAGTCTTCATCAGTTTGGTACCCAACCCTTGCTTGAAACTCTCTATCTTTTTCTCTTTAGTATCCACAAAATCGGGAGCATATCTTGACAAGTTGTTGAATGCGTGCATATATTCTGTGAGTGACTTTGTTCCCTGAGTGAGCCTCATAAATTCGGCTGCTTTCATGCGCATCAGGCCCGGGGGAATATGATGTCCCCTAAAAGCCAGCTTGAATTGTTCCCAGGTCACTCGCGCATTAGCAGGCAGAGACGACAGGAAGTGTGTCCACCAGATCCCTGCTGGTCCTTGCAATTGATGAGAAGCATACTCTGCTTTCAGATGCTCCGTGACCCTCAATAGATGGAATTTCTGCTTAATGGTATTCAACCACTCATCGGCCTGCAGTGGTTCCTCAGCCACCTTGAAGATTGGAGGCTTCGTGTCCAGAAACTCCTTGAATGTACTGTGCTGATTTGGCTCGGCCCCTAGTTGCTGTGGGTGGCCACGAGCGGTGTTTTGCTCGATAAGGCGCAAAGCTTCTTCCATTGTCCTTTGGCTCCCTAAGAACTGAGCAAAGAACTCCTGAGCAGATGGCGGTGGCGGTGGTGGTAAGTCATCACCATTGCCATCGTGACTGCTACCAGCTCCAGCACGGGTGCGCGTCATCTGCGAAGTTGCAACAATAAGCGATTATTGGTTGATGTCAAGAGATTGCAGATGAATCATAATCATGCCAAACTGAAATCACTGGAGAAATTCTCAAATTCACAATAAAAACAGAGGCATAACAATTCATTCTCGCAACATGGCATCCCCAATTTGACCACTTATCACGCTCATAACGCATGCAAAGTTAAATCGTGATCACCAACAAGGAACGGAATTGCATTGATGTTCAACCAAAGGTGCACTTAATCAACATTACATGATAGTCTGGTTACTAATGCCAAATTCGAGCTACAGGTCCATTACATGAATAAAGGTGATACATTAGTCCTTCCACTAAATGCTAAGCGATCTAATCCTCATCATGATCACTATCGAGGTCAGACGCAAGATCATCTCCTTCCTCAGGTTCTACTTCTTCTTTAGGCTCCACTTCTTCTTCTCCTTCCTCGTACCCTTCTAGATCCATTTCTGCGGCTCCAGGTGGGACATAAGGGTGGAGCTGATTGTTCAGAAGATGAACCTCTTCATGCAGATTATCATTGTATTCTTCCGCATTGGCCAGCTGCTGTCCCAGCTCAAACTGTCGAGCTCTTAGGACATCTTCCCTAGACCAGGCTGCATTCCGCTGGTGAGTTAACCGAGTCATTTCTTTAGTGAGCCTCTCAATCTCGGCGTCGTGCTCCCTCTGAAGCTGACGTCGGTCCTCGCGGGCATGACCAAGAGCACCAGACACACGTCTGAGGCTACCTTCAACTCCATCCAACACTCTCATCATTGCGAACATGGCGCTCATGGAAGGGTTATCACTGTTCTGCCTCTCCGCTGCACCAATCTCCAAAGATTTTCCTCTTGTCTGCTGCCATGAGTCAGTGGAGGGGTTACCTCTTGGAAAGACTCCAACCAAAGCGGCTGCTAGCTCCTGAGGAAAATGATCCATGATGTCCCTCAGGATCCCAAAGGCTGCCCTGCCAGCTGCTTCTTCAGCAGTCCTGCCAGTTGACTCATAACACCAGCCTGTCCACTCAGAATCGTCACCTCGGGGACGAACAACGGCCTCCACAGTAACTAAGAGACCTTCTCCCAACTGCTCATTCGCCCAGAAGTAGCGGGGTTCCATTCCATTAGGATAGCCTACATAACTGAGCACTCTCCACAAGAGTGTAGGCATCCCAAACTCTCCAAGGAACGTGTGACGTTGACGGGTACGTGGAGCAAGCTGACGGCGGGGAGCTCTGCCTCCGGTGGACTTACGAGCGGTCTGCTTTGTGCGTGCCATCTGCACCATTAACATGTACCCCTTGGTGAGACAATGCCATGATGGATAAGAGTTACATAACCGAGTAAGAATTTTATAAGGGGAGGAACAATGTAATTATGTGAATGGTAATTATCATGATGCATGCTCGTTCCGTACGTCCTCACAAACTTAGGAAAAATTTGTTTCTAACGGTAGACACGGTGGCATACATACGTTCTCTCATAAATAGCGTAACTAGTCGAACTACACGTTTCGCTGTTAGTGTACCTGCATAAGATCTCATTTCAGCCCTAAACCCATAATGAATATGCAGAATGTAATTGTAAATACTTCCATATGTGTATACCCATACATATACTTCCGTATCAATCTACCCGACAATAATTTAACCCACAATTAAATACGTACCATATACACATGCAAGCATGCATACATAGCCGTACCAAAGCTACTCTTCCCGACCGCATGCTCACATCTTGCGGTCATACACTCATCTTACCTTGGCGTAGAGGCATTTGATCCATACATTACCATTCAAGTGAATGGCATCCATACAATAGCACGCCGTATGGACGATTTAAGTAAAAACCCCATGTTAGTACTTAAATAGCCACCTAATAGTCCTTAATTTGGGCATAAGGAAAGTGATCATTGGCACACTTTAGATTTCAAATACCTATTATATAACTATTAGTTGCTAGAGAAGGGTTTTGGAAAACAAAACTTTTGTTTTAAATACACTTGTGACAATTAACGTTGAATCTTGCTCGATGCCACCGGTGTGCAGAAACCGACCAATTTATAAGAATACAAGTACAATGGCAATCCAAGCGGTCGACTTTGTCATACTTGAACCCATATAAACCGGTGTAGTCCGTCGAGTACCACGATGGGTCTCGATAAATGATTTACAACAACCAAGATCGTCACAGATTCAACATACATGCCACATATTACATAAAGTTCACAGATACCTTTCATCATCAGAGTACGAATAAAAGTTATTACAAACTGAGTTTGATAAGTAAAGCGGAAGCAAATAAGTTCGAAGATAAAGTTTCCAACATAGTTTGATACAGTGCCAAGCTAGATCACGGTCCACAAAAGCAAGGATAGGAATTACTAAAGAAGCCTGCCCAAGGCTTACTCCTCATCCACAGTGGGATAGAAGCAACTCTTGCAATAACCATGATACACAGTGCCATCTGCAACAATGGGAAAATAAACCCTGAGTACGAGAAGGTACTCAGCTAGACTTACCCGTCATGAACCAGAAATAAAATGACTCCAAGGATTATGCAAGGCTGTATAAGTGGACGTAACTTGACAACATTTTGCGAAAAAGGCAACTGATCCGTTGTACAATTATGATTCCTTTACCAAGTTAATTATAACTATCCATTTCTAGATTAGCAACTATCCTGTGCCAAACATGTGGTATATCATTTAGAAGCATACAATAGTAACCATAGCAGGTATTGTAATTCCATTTTCATCCGAACCATCATGTTCCATAATACGATTACTACGATGTTGGAGCTAGCCAAGTTTCTCACTATCCCGGAGAGACGGCGATTGAATCGATTTCAACCAACGGGAATTTATTCCTAACACAAACCAGGTCTACCACCCACGATAGCCTTAGGTCACCTTTGGTACAACTCGGTACACATTTGGCGGGTCCAGATTGCACCGCGCTGTCTGGAACACCGGATGCCGGGATGCTCAAAGGCCAAGCCGCCCTTGGGCTCGGTCGATCGTTTCCGGAAGGAGCGCGCAATGTAACGATTCCCGACACGAGTTGAATTACTCGCTTCGCGGTCGGAACGCAATTATCCGGCCAGCTAAGTGAGAGGCATGCGTTCAAT
Source organism: Miscanthus lutarioriparius (assembly GCA_904845875.1). Classification (NCBI taxonomy): domain Eukaryota; kingdom Viridiplantae; phylum Streptophyta; class Magnoliopsida; order Poales; family Poaceae; genus Miscanthus; species Miscanthus lutarioriparius. The sequence goes on along the minus strand of CAJGYO010000001.1, from coordinate 69,232,311 downwards.
CTTGTCAGAAGTTCCAACAACGGAGTACGGCCTTTGATAAACACAGACGGGATAGATCCACACCCAAGACCTCCATGTCTTGTTGTTTCTCTATCGACATCCCGCCCCGGTCTCCATTTACATTAACTATGGTTCTTTTCCACGATAGCAATTATGACCAACCGTGCTCGCGGTATCCACCTATATCTCGCGGTGACAGAAATCACCGACTTCTACCGGTCTAAGCATGGCTAAGCATATATTCGATCCTGGACCTATACCGGTTAAAGGTGTAATATCTAGACAAGGAATGTACATGCATCAAGTGGTTTCATTCAACTCTTATAACCTAATGCAGCAATCATAAGTACTTAAGTAAACATTTGTAAATTACTGGGAGACTTATAATGCTCCGGGGCTTGCCTCGCAGAAAGGAAGTAGGGCGGTGGTCAGGGCACTCCGGAAGCTCTTCAGGGTTCTGCTCCACGCCTTCGAGAGCTGCGGCTTGTGGATCCTCCTGCTGGTTCCCTTCCTCTGCTTCTTCGAATTCCAGCAACGTGATCTCTTCCTCCGATCCTAGATGCATGAGTATGGCATAAGTATTACGAATGCATATATGTTAACAAGTGCATCATGTTTATTGAGTAGGTGCATATCTCTTCTCGGTTATTTAATTATCTTTCCATAATGCATCGCTTATACCATAAAACAGCAGCTACTTGTTTTACTCATAACGGAAGTTCTACAAATCCAAATCCAGTGATCCTAGACTTTCTGGAAAGCTTATCAAATTCTCTACAACTTTGTTATTAACCATTTTTGCAGTACACATCATTTTCAACATGCAATTCATCAAACTCTAGAATCAGTCCGGAAACTATTCAACATGCGATATAAAGTAACGATACTTCTACTTCATGTGATCATTCAAAATTTGACAACATAGAATACACCAACAGTTTAAGCATACCAATCACATTTAGAATCATATAATGGTGAGGCCTAAACTATTTATTAAATTGCCTTTATTATCTTATTTAGATATCTAGGTTAAATAATAAATATATATCAGATGTGCTTCATAAATTCTCAAAAATTTACAGAGCCTTACTAATGCTATCAAAGGACTGCTATAAAATTTTCAGGTCATTTTACTAAGTAGAACATTCTATACAAAAATGACAAGGCAGCAAAGCTTGCAATAGCATAAATGGAAAACCCTATTGAAATGTGTCAAGCAACAGATTTCATATTTTTCTTAGCATCCACATGGCACTAGGATTACCTCCAACAAATTTCATAAATTTTGGACTCATAAATAATTTATAAAAATTTATGCAAGGATTGACTATTCATAAAAGAAAAATCTATAACTGTAAATCTACCCATGCACTGGTCCCCAAATTTTTACCAGAGCTCATATATACTAAGACTAACTTACCACAAAAATTTCATAATTTTTGGAGCATAGGAACTCTAGATATAAATTAAACAAATTTGAATGCATTCAAAAGCACATTTCAAATCCCTATTTAAATCTCCAAAAATTTCTACTGTACAAGTCAAGAACATATTTTTCTTAAATACTACACTTCCTAAGGAACACAACCATATTTATTTCACAATTTTAGGTGCTACCAAACTGAAGATACAAAAATAACAAAACACATGCGAATCTGCATTCAAATTGAACTGGATTTGAAATATTGAGTCGCTGACACGCGGGACCCACTGGTCAGCGAGACCAAAACAGAGCACATCGGCGCTGCTCGACGGACGCGGCCAAAGCTCGCCGACGGCGGCTTCTCCGGTGACTTCACCGACACTACAAGAATCCTCATGACCTTCCGCACTGATTGGGCTACTTAGAGCGACCTATTGCTGAAGCTAAACACGGCGGCAGCGACCATGGAGGAGCGGTGGCGTGGGATGACGGCGACACGCCGGAGCCGGCCGAGGTGGCGTCTTCTAAGGCTCGGACTAGGTCCTACCGACTATGGGGATGCTCGTAAACTCATGGTCGTGGCACATGACGGACTGAGGCGTCCCGGCCACGACGAGCTCGCGCTCCGGCGAGGTGCCAGAGATGGCGGCGGCGATGGAAATGGCCAATGGGCCTTTACCTTGGCTTAATGTGACAGCGAAGGGGTTCAAGGAGTCAGGGCGAAGCACGACACATCTACGGTTGCAAGCCGTGGCGAGGTGGGGGGTCGGCGACGGAGCTGCGCGGCGGTGAGGGCTTGGCCGAAATGGCGGAGGCTCGGCTGCCGCTGCGGGCGAGGACGGAGGCCGCGAAAATGAAAAATGGGGCTCTGGGTGGGAGCGGGCGAGCGCTGCGAGTGATAAAGGCGGCCTGGGCCTGGCTCTGCCGCGCGGGGCAGGACACCGGCGATGCGCGGCCAGCCGCTGGCTCCACACGGTGGCTCTGTCCTGGCAACGGTCGGCCACCGAAGACAGCCGATTGGCCGATTCAGACACCGCGATGGACGCCTGACAGCCAGTTTTGACGGCGTTCGTTCACTTAAACCGTGCTACAAAATCGAAAACCGTAATTAACAAACTTGTAGCTCTATGTACCATCTCCAACTCTTGTTAAGGAAACATATTCTAATTCGCAACAGAAACTGAGTTATGTCTTCCCAAAGGTCGGCTGTCAGCACGGTTAGGGTACCAGACTTACAAAAAAAATTGTTAAGTGTTGCAATGAGTGTTTTACTGATTTTTGTGATCCTATTTCAAACATGTTAGGAGCTGAATCAGTCAAGGACCCAAAAATAAAAGTTGTTCCTTATGTCAAACACTACAACTTTGATTTAGTGAACTCCTCCATGCAAGGTCTCTAACACCTAGTTCAACTTTGGTCAAACATGTCACTTTTGAATGATGAAACACATCAAAGCATGGCTTAATGACCAAACTAGCCCTAGCCCTAAATACCAAAGTTGTTCATGATGATATCCTAAGCATGTTTGAGCAATTTGCAAGGCCATTCAATCATTTCATGTAGTAGTTACTCATAGAGCTATTTAAAGTAATCACATGAAATATGCCTTAAAGACTTGACCATGAAAAATGACATTCATGATCCATGTTCCATTTGTGAACCTAAGCATTGCCAAAATATTTTGGTAACTCAAATCTACCAAGTACATGTTTACATTCGTGATCATTTGCATATGTACAAAGAAACATGCAATAACAAGCAACGTTGCATATGTTTCAATTCAATGTTTCAAATCGTAAATGCTTGTTTATGAATGCGTGATGATCATGCTCATGTTATGCAAGTCAAGTTATGCAAGGCTAACACCCGAGGTGTTACAATAGCTTTCGCTGGGGGCTCGAGGGCTTCCTCGAGCCTTGGGCTCCTGATCTATGGCACCTTCAGGCCTGACCCTTGGCTCCTACTTGGTTAACGATGCAAGCCAAGGCCCAGGCACAAGAAGACAAGCCCTAGGCTATTGATGCCTGGGGGCTCCTTGGCACTACTCCCTAGGTGTGCCCCTACCAACTACTCCTCCAACAGGGTCACGTCTGGGGAGTGACACAAGAAGATAAAGTTTCCCACGGCCTCTGGGGTCTAGGGGTCTTCCCGGCCCATGTGTCAGCCCCTAGAACCAACCTCCTTCACCACCAAGAAGACTCTAGAAGGTCTCATCTAGGGGAGGCCGGTCGAAGCCGACACTGTCTGACATGCAGACTATCAGAACATAATAGCTAGACGACGCCTAGGATTTTTTAGCTCCAAGACACCTCGATGGTCCATGGTGCAGCGCTGCAACCCCTCCTAGAGCCTGGTGCACATAGACAATAGACTAGAACCCCCAAACCGCCTTGTACCCAACCTATCTCATTATATAAAGGATAAGGTCAGACCTAGAGGGGAGAGGATCCTAGTTCGATCACCAGACACTCGATTCCATTCCATTCACCTCTGCTCGACACCGAGAGCAAGGCAACTCGGAGAGCGGCACCGAGCGCCCCTCCTCCATCGCATCCCGCCGTCTCCTTCCTCTCCGATGAGGGGGCAACCGTAGGATTAGCACCGAGCTAACCCACCCCCTACCAAATCTTCTTCCTCTACACTCTATTGTAACCCCTAGATTTTGGGTGCTCTTGAGTATAAGGATCATCAGCTGCTGGACGTAGGGACCAAATTGGCCCAAACTAGGATAAACCGTGTAACACCCCAGGTGTTTGGCTTCCACATTTGCACTACATTTCATGAACAATGAGCATCATGCATCCATTCGTGAACTTATATCACATGAAACATGATTTCAAAACATTGCAACATGTTGTATATTTCATGTGTATTGTTTCTTTTATGAAATGTAAAGTGTGCAACACTTAAGTGCAACATGTGCCACTCACTTAGTGAAACAAGGTTAGTTAGTACTATGCAACACACTCATGAAACATATGAAACATGGCCTTGAAACAAAAGTAACACTTCACTTGTTCTTCCATGTTTCAATGCCTGTGATGCCTGATTCTTGTGTGACCAATGTATGGTGTGGCTATTTATTCTCCTAAGAACCTTAGTTATACTTAGGATGTCATTTGGAACATTGTTCATGTTGATCATTTTGCCTAATTAGGTTTCCAAGTCATGGTTGACCGATTTGGACCCCTAGAGCTCCTGTGTTTGACTGTTTAAAAAGTGTAGCTTAGGATGTTTGCATGTCTGAGCAACCTAAAGCAAAGTTGTAGTAAATTTTATAAGGAACAAAAGTTATTTTGTGACCAACTCATGAAAATGTGCACAACATGCTCAAAAGGGTCCCACAAGCCAGTTTTGGGGTTGGATTCAACACTTAGAATTTTTCTAAGTATGAAACTGAGTTTTCAGTTTCATAAACTCAACTTTGGCATAAATTTTCTCTCTATACTTTGCGAATTAGACTTTGGTCTCTAAAGGAGTTTTGTAGCTGGTACATAGGGCTTAAACTTTTGTTTAGGAAGTTTGCGCTACTGAGCTAAGGTTTAGGAGTTTGATCGACGCCAAATCTCGCCGTCAGTCGGGTGATCGCGAGTCTGATGGTTGTCTCCGTCTGGCCGAGTGGCCGACTGACCTCAGGCCGTCGCTGCCGCGTGGACGCGCCGTGGAGGCCGTACGCCGGCGCTGGCCCCACCAGTCAGGCTAGGGCGTGCCTGAAGTACGCCACGACGCCACCAGCTCACCCCACCTCCATTTCCCTCTTCTTCACCGTGCAAGCCGAGGCGGGCTGAGGGCAACGCCATCGCCACCGCGGCCACGCCGAGCTCGCGCCTCGTCGTCGTCGCGTCTCCACTCGATTCGAACCACCCAAAGCTCCACCATAGCCTCTGTTTGCTCGTCCACCTCGCCATTGTGCCAGTGAGTCTAGGGTGAGGCCACATTTCTTCTTCCCCGCGTCGGAGCGCCATTGTCGCCATTGGTTCCGACGAGCTCTCACGCGCTCGCTGTCGTGTCTCACCTCGCTCTATCTCGCCCATAGCTCGGCCTTGAGCTCCTCTATCTCGTCGTCATCTCCGTGCAGCCGCTCGACTTTTGGTATGGCCACTTGGTCATTCTGCCGCCGTCCGAGGCTCGCCGGAGTTGGACCTCTCCGTGGCCGGCATGCCTAGGGTTCCCTAGCGTCTAGGTTTAGGGGTTCAATCGGTGCGGGAAGTCTTGGCGAACGCGGAGGTACCCTTCCCGTCGCCGGAGTCCACACCGCCGGCGAGCTAGCGCCGCTTTCGCACCGTCTCGCGTCGTTCCCCTGTTTCTGTTTCGCTGACAGGCGGGGTCCCCTGACCAGTGGGTCCCGGTTGTCAGTGAGTCAGATCTAGAAAGATAGTTCAAAAATTCAGTGTTGACTGCTGTTTTGTAAATTTGGTAACTCCATTTGTGTAGATCCAAATACTGTCATTCAAATTTTGTTAGACTCACTGTGAGGTCTAGTATTTAATAAAAATATGTCTTGAGCACATTATGTAGAAATTTTGGGTGAATTAAATAGGGACTTGAAATGTGTTTTTGCATGCATGCAAACTTGTTTAAATCATATCTTGAGTTTCTGTGATCCAAAAATTGTGAAATTTTGTGGGTAAGCTAGTATTGCTTAGTAGAAGCTCTGGTTAAAATTTGAGAGTCATTGCATGTGTAGTTTTTGAGTTATAGATTTTCCTTTTATCATTGGATGATTTTTGTGGGAATTTTAGTTATTTATTTATGAATCCATTGACTATGAAATTTGTTGGAGAGTATCCTAGTACCTTAAGGATGCAAGCAAAAATATGAAATCTGTTGCTTGACACTTTTCACTAAGGTTTCCTAATTATGCCATTTTAAGCCATTCTGCCTTACCATTTTTGTGTAGGTTGTTATACTTACTAAAATGGTGTGAAATTTTTATGGTAGTCTACTTAGAGCATGTAGTGTCTACTGTAATTTTTGTAGAATTAATGGGGCAGTTTTCATATATGTTTACTATTTCCCCTAATTAATTAAATAAATTAAGAAAGGTATTAAAAGAAATGTTTTGGTGATGGACACCCTACTTTATGGTGTTCTTGTGATATGTGTGATATGTCAGTAAAGTTGGTTTTGTCCAATTAAGCGTTTATATCATAAGTTAACAATTATTTGTTTGCATCATGTCCCTCTGGACAGATCTGGGGACTTTGGAAGGTTCCCCATGATAATTTGGTTTTATGTGATTGTGATGAATACAAAAGTTGTAGATAACTTATGTATCTAGCTCCTGTCAAAATTTGAGGGCATTTGGCCCTGTAGTTTAGAAACTACAGCTGTTTAAAGTTAGGTTCCAGTTTTGCTTACTCTCTACCTTGTGAGGATAGGGTTCTGTTGATTTATAAATTCAACTTGGTAAAGTGTTGAATCATGCTTTGAGTTCTAAAAATGAATTGTATACAATTTCATAATCTTTCCAGATTGTCTTGTTTCATGTCATTTGGAATTATAAATCTCAAGTTATGGCTAGTTTACTGTACCGCTACATAGTCTTCATTTTGCTGAAATACAAATGCTTGAGTGAATGTGTTGCAATGTAATCGTTGATTGTTTAGGGGTTAGCCTAACTTGAGAATATGCTTAGGTGCAGGTGCTAGGTCATTAACTGAAGATGAGCAATTTTACATTAGGTTGTATAAACTTGGTAAGTAAAGTGATTTGAATAGGGCTTAAGTTGGAATATGCAAACTACAACGAACATGTGCATTCCCCGACCATCCCTGACATTCGTTCATGTGCATCCATGATATTTATCTTGCGCATTCATGCAATAGGTGTGCCAGAGGGAGTGATGTTGCTGGAGTTCGAGGGAGCCAACCAGGAGGAGGAACCCGAGGTGCGAAGCCGACAGCAAGCGATCGCCATGGAGGAATTGCCCGAGTGCCCTAACCAACAGCCTTCCTCGTTCCTGAAAGGCAAGCCCCGGAGCATATTAAGCCTCCCATGTTTTTACAAATACTTTGAGTACCTTTTATTGTTGATGATGCATTAAGTATAGGAATTGGTTGGAACCAATTGCTGCATTATATATCCTTCCTTGTCCGAGATATCGATTGGAATCCTATTTAAGTTCAGAGCGGGTTAAATGCTTAGCCATGCTTAGTGCGGTAGAAGTCGGTGATTTCTGTCACTGCGAGCTTTAGGATGAGGTGGATCACGGTTGGCTATATTTGCTATCGTGGAAAAGAACCATGTGATTAATGAATTAAGGCCAAAGGCATGAGTCTTGTGTAGGTTTGAACATAGTGACTCCGTGCGAGTCGTTTAAGGACCGACACTGTCATGACGTCCTCATGTCATGTTGAACGCAACCTAACACTTAGTTGGCGGATAAGTCGTTCCGACCCATGAAAGCCTAGTAGCCCGACTCGGGCCGGGACGCGAAAGCGATGGCGGCATTCTTGAGGTAGTAAGGATGTGCGGAGAGCCATTGGCATAAGTCCAAAGGAGTTAGAGTCCCGAACAACCTTGGCAGAGTGGTTCTCTAAGAATGTCGATCCGATCGGACTCACGACTCTGAATCGTACCAAAAGGTGACTTGTTTGCGACTCGATGGGAGAAGCGGGGTTTGTGTTTAGGAATACCCTCCATTTGGATAGGAATCGATTGAATCACCGTCTCTCCCGGATAGTGAGAACTTGGTGAAGCGGTGACAACGTAGATTCAATTAATTTAACGATATGGTTAAATGGATGATGATGATAAGGTTGCCACAATGAATACCTAATATGGTTATTAATGTTTGCACCCTAATAAAATGATTGCTTAGTACAGGTGCTAATATAGTTGACAAGTTAATGGCTAAAAAGTCACTGCTAGTCCAGGCTAAGATTTGATCATTATTACGTATGCTTGTCTGCAAAAAGAAAGTGTCAGCCAGATCCACTACATTAAGCTATGCATAATCCTTGGTGTCATTTATTTTGGTTTCTGGCGGGTAAGTCTAGCTGTGTACATTCCCATACTCAGGGTTTATTCCCTCTTGTTGTAGATGACCTTCTATATCAGGGAGTCTGTAAGTATTGTCTCCACCCGGCGGGTGATGAAGACTAGATCATGGGCATGATATCTGTTCCCTTATCTGAATGCTTTTGCGGGCTATGATCAGTGAACCAGTATGTGTATTTGAACTCGAGTGTGTGAGTTAAACTATTTGCTTCCACATGTTTTACAAGACTTGTTTTGTAATAACGTTGACTCTGTGATGATGTAATCTATTTGCGAACGTCTGTGAAATGTTGCAACGTACGATATGTTATGTTGAATTACTGTGATCTTGGTTGTATGCAAGTTGGTTTGAAATCCTTCGAGATTTCAGTTGACTACCGGGTTTATATGGGCTCAAGTTCGAGAATTTGATCGTTTCGGCGATTCTTTTTGTACTTGTGCTCTTATAAATTGGTCGGTTCTGTGACAGCTGGCATCAGAGCTAGATTCAACATGAAACATGTCTTACGGCTATTTAAAACAAAAGCTTTTGTTGTAAAAACGGTTTTCCAACTTATAGTTATATATAAGTGTTCAAAAATCAAAAAAATTTATGGTATACTGGTGATCACATCCTTTATAGCCCACTTAAGGACTTCTAGGTGGCTTATATATAATTACTAACTTGGGGGGAATTGATTGTTTCTATTTCGTCGTCCATGCAGCGTGATATTGTATTGGTGCCGTTCGTTTGAATGGTAATGTATGGATCAATTGCCTCTATGCTAAGGTAAGTGTGAGTTGTGAGAGCATGACCGTCCAACCGTCGGTCTAGGGGAGAGCTAGTTGTGGTTACTGGAGTATTTACATGTTGTATACATGTATATATGAAGGTACTTAATTGTGGGTACATTTGTCGGGTAGTTTGGATCTCGAAGTATATATATCGGGGGATGTATATATGGAGAGTATCTTAGTTACTGCTTGTGTAATTAGCATTATATCTTGTTGGGTTGGGCTGCAATGAAGTTTCTGCAGGTACGCTAACAACGCACCATGTAGATCGACTAGTTACCGCTAATTGAGAGAACGTATGTATGCCACCGTATATTCCGCTAAAGCTTAAATTTTAATAGGTTTGTGAGGACGTACGGAACGAGCATGCATCATATTCACTCATGTCATTCATATTGCATTACCCCTCCCTTATAATTGCTTATCCCAAGTGTAAAGTGCAATCTCTCAGCAAAATAATCCTCTCACGTGAATTGCATCCCTTTTTGATCTGAGATGGTCGCGCCGTGTTTCCCTCTTGGTAGCAAAGCACCTTTCCGGACCAGTTCGGTACTCCCACTTTGCTGGAGGGTGCTCGGTTCAGTTGGGTACCGGAGGCACCCCAGCTACACACGTGGAGGCAAAGGCGGTACCATTGGGAGATGTACCATGGTACGTCGTGACCTTCATCGTGCCGCAAAACCCCACAAGACCGTTGTGGCATGGGTGGAGCATTGAGACTGACGGGCAAAGCCCATGGGAAGCCGCTCAGGTTGCTTCCCTGGATGTGCTAATGGATATAGCACTGAGCTTCGGGGATGAGTTAGTGGGTGGACCTGCTTCATCCATTCCCGAGTGTCTCCTCATCGAGATTTGAGTGGACTCGGGACCTTTGACAATCGGGAGCCTTGGTTCGAGGCCGTGGTGAACGGGTGCAGAGTGACAACGCTGGAATGAGTGCTATGATGGCAGTCCTGAAGCTTTGTCGAGTCAGGCAAAACACCCTTTCCAGTGTGCTTGATGAAGCCGGCAAGGCAATGGAAGCTCAGCACAAGTTCAGGTTGCGTGCCCGCAAGTATTGTCGTAAGGTGAATGCATGTGGGAGAGCTCGGCGAGAAGTTGATGAGATTCGTGGGATTGCAAATTATAAATGCGCAATGGTGGGGTCAAACCGCCTTGCGCGAGAGAGACGAGCTTCATGACCCGGTGATGAACCTCACTATTGAGAGAGATGAGGCTGCACAAGAGTTGGATCGTGTGACACGTCACGGGATGCAACTTTAGAGTTAGCGAAGAGAAGAAGACGCGTCGGGGTTGGATTTTGGCCAACCACTGGCGCCTTTCAAAGGGAGCAAGCACTACAAGGACAGCTTGAAGAGCTTCGGGTTGAGCACCATCAACTGCACAACCGTCTGTTTCCTATTCCTCACCCCATCCTAAGGTATCCAAATGTGGGTGGACCTCAAGTGATTGAGGCCGATGAGGAAGAAGAGGACGTGCAGATGGTTGATAATGCAGCTGAGCTGGAAGAAGAAGAAGAGGAAGACCCAGAAGAAGTCCAAGGTGTCTTCGATGTGGACAGCGATCACTTCGACGCATAGTTCGTTAGCAAGTCTCGCTAGTATAAGCTTTTGCAGTCATTGATGTAATGGACTTAAGTACGATGACTGATGTGGGATGTACTCCTTTAATTCGAACTCGGCATGTAATGTACTTTAATTCGCTCCCTTCGGGACGCGTATCGTAATGGTTAAGTTTAAAAACTTGTCATGTTGGAATGCACTATGTATGGCACTAGTAATCTACTTGATGATGTGGTGATTGGAGAATGAATTATTGCCTCTGTTATTGTATGAAGTTTTCATTCTCGTCAGTAAATTCAGTTTGGCACAATTACATTGTTCCTCTCCAATGTGCTGACATCATCAATAATTACTGGTTGCGCATTGTGCAGATGCCTCGTACTCGTTCCGCCGGTGCGGGTGATGATGATGATCTTCCACCGCCACCACCACCCACACCAACGGAATTGATAGCAATGCTTGCGGAAGGACAGCGTACTATGGCTGAGGCCCTCCGTACGATTGCGAATTGGGATGGTCGTGGTCCACGCCAAGGACCAGAACCAAATCAATACAGTGATTTCAAGGATTTCCTTGACACAAAACCCCCGATCTTCAAGGAGGCTGAGGAGCCTCTACAAGCTGATGAGTGGTTGAATACTCTCGAGCAGAAGTTCCGTCTGCTCCGCTTGGTGAGTCTTTGAAGACCGAGTATGCATCTCACCAACTACATGGGCGGTGGCATTTGGTGGAGTCATCATCAGTCCACTATGCCCGCTAATGCCCAAATCACACAGGATCAGTTCAAGTCTGCTTTCAGGGAAATTATATTCCTCCTGGTCTCATGGCGATCAAGCATACTGAGTTCATGAAGTGACTCGGGGAACAAGAGCTTGAATGAATACCTACTGGGCTTTCAATAACCTTGCAAGGTATGCTCTTGAGTTTGTTGACACCGATGCCAAAAAGATCGCAAGTTTCAAGCGGGGACTTAGCAAACTTATGAAGACCATGGGAAATTGCAAGTGTGCTCATTTTAATGAGTTTGTGAGTGATGCTTTATCACAAGAGAACAACAATCTTTGTGTATCTTTGCTTCAAAAAGTCGTAAGAGAGCCTATGAGGCGGGTGCCTCACAATCCAAGGCTCCCATCACACAGAGGGCTCCATTCCGTCCTCCAGCGTCAACCGCTAAGTTTCGCCCACCGTAGAAGAAGAATCCTGCCAAGACTGGGTTTTGTAAGGCATTTACAGTTGCTCTTCCCAAGGGCACTACCGGTCGAGGCAGTTCGTGGCTCCTCCAAGTAACATGCCGTCTTTGGGCGCAACAAGACAAAGCCATTTGGGCAAGGGAATGCCCCTACCCTAAGAAGAATAACTACCAAGGTGGTCGTCAGGGGCAGGTGAACCACACTAATATTACTGAGATTCCTTCAGGAGAGGTAGTGTACTTCTTTGGTAAGTTTCGATCGATCAACACCCGCAGATTGTACTATTTGATTTAGGTGCTTCGCATTCCTTTATTAGTCCAGCATTTGCATCCAAGTTTATGCGAGAAAACATATCTTTGTTGAGGGTGAGGGTTATTGTATTAGGGCTGCTGCGGTGGTGTTATCCCAACCAAATTTGGTAGTTGGGGAAGTACAATTTGAGATAGAGGGGCGAAGTTATCGAGTTGATCCGGTAGTTTTGGAAATTTGGGTATCGATGTGATATTGGGAATGAATTGGATGAGCGAGCACGGGTGCTTATTGATACATCGACTAGAGTAGTCATGCTCAGAGATCCCGATGAATCGGAAGGTTTTCGGTGCAACTACCGAGGACATCAATCTTTCTTGTGCGGCTAATGCGGTGCAAGCAAAGGCTATTGCGAGATATCCCTGTAGTGTGTGACTTTCCGGATGTTTTTCCCGATGATTTGCTGGATTACCCTCGGATCGGGACGTGGAGTTCAAGATAGAGTTGCTTCCTGGCATAGCTCCTATCTCTAGAAGGCCATATAGAATGCCTCCCAATGAACTAGCTGAACTTAAGACCCAGTTGAATGAACTTCTAAAGAAAGGCCTTATCCGTCCTAGTTCATCTCCGTGGGGTGCTTGACTATCTTTGTGAAGAAGAAAGATCAATCCCTATGCATGTGTGTAGATTATAGACCCTTGAATGCGATTACAATCAAGAATAAGTACCCTCCGCCACGCATAGATATCTTATTTGATCGTTATCCAAAGCAAAAGTCTTTTCCAAGATTGATTTGAGATCCGGGTATCATCAAATCAAGATTCGCCCGAGGATGTTCCAAAACCGCATTCTCTACCGATCACGGTGCTGTATGAGTATCTTGTTATGTCTTTTGGATTGACTAATGCCCCCGCACATTTTATGTATCGATGAATTTCGTGTTTATGCCCGAGTTGGACAAATTTGTGGTGGTATTTATAGATGATATCCTGGTCTATTCTGAGAATGAAGAAGATCACGTTGAACATTTGCGGGTGGTTCTCACTAGATTGCGAGAACACCAGCTGTATGCAAAGTTCAGCAAATGTGAATTTTGGCTTCGCGAGGTACCTTTTCTTGGACACGTGTTGTCCGATGGTGGAATTATGGTTGATCCCACCAAGGTGCAAGAAGTATTGAACTAGAAGGCTCCCATCTCGGTGCACGAGGTTCAGAGTTTTCTGGGGTTGGCTGGCTATTATCATCGCTTCATCCCGGATTTCTCTAAAATAGCCAAGCCTATGACTCGATTGCTGCAAAAAGACATGAAGTTTGTCTGGACTCCTGAGTATGATGTGGCTTTCCATACCCTGCGAACTCTTCTAACTTCGGCTCTGGTTTTGGCACAACCGGATATCGAGAAACCTTTTGATGTGTTCTGTGATGCATCAGGTATTGGGTTAGGAGGTGTTCTTATGCAAGAGGGTAGAGTCATTGCTTATACCTCTCGCCAACTTTGGAAGCATGAAGTGAATTATCCAACGCATGACTTAGAACTCGCTGCAGTTGTTCATGCTTTGAAGGCCTGGAGACATTATTTACTTGGCAATGTGTGCAACATCTACACTGATCATAAAAGTCTCAAGTACATCTTCACTCAACCTGAGTTGAATATGCGTCAGAGAAGATGGCTCGAGTTGATCAAGGATTATAACCTCCAAGTGCACTATCACCCTGGCAAGGCAAATGTCGTAGCGGATGCCTTAAGCAGGAAGTCTCATTGCCACTCTTTGATTGAGAGTGATGTCCATTTGTCAAAGCTCCTTCATCCTGCCGTCCTTCACAACATCACTGTCAGTTGTACTCTACAGAGTCGAATTATCGAGCTACAGAAGACGGATGCAGGTGTGTTTCACATCAAGCGCAAGATGAAAGAGCAAGAAACCAAACATTTTTGAGTTGATGAGGAAGGCGTGTTATGGTTCAAGGATAGGTTGGTAGTTCCGAAGGATAGAGAGCTTAGAAATCAAATCATATCCGAAGCTCATTCCTCTAAATTATCTATTCATCCTGGTAGTAGCAAAATGTATCATGATTTGAAGCCTCGATTTTGGTGGACCAAAATGAAGAAAGTGATCGCCGCTTATGTGGCTAGGTGTGACACTTGTTGTCGAGTCAAGGCTGTGCACATGAAAGCTGGATTACTTCAGCCACTCTCGATTCCAGGTTGGAAATGGGAGGAGATAAGTATGGATTTTATTGTTGGACTCCCTACTACTCATAGGAACTTTAACTCTATTTGGGTGATTGTAGACCGTCTGACCAAATCAGCACACTTCATTCCTGTCCGTATAGACTTTCGTCCCACCGACTATGCGGAGTTGTACTTTAACCAGATAGTCCAACTTCATGGGATTCCTCGTACTATTGTCTCGGATAGAGGACCACAGTTCACTGCTCGCTTTTGGGAGCACTTACACGGATTATTAGGAACTAAGCTAGTAAGAAGTTCTGCCTATCATCCGCAAACCAATGGGCAAACTGAATGAGTGAATCAAATCTTAGAAGATATGTTGAGAGCATGTGTCATCTCCGCTAAGGGCTCATGGGAAAAATGGTTACCCCTAGCTGAATTCTCGTACAATAATAGTTATCAAGAGAGTATAAAGATGGCACCGTTTGAAGCTTTGTATGGTCGGAAGTGTAGAACTCCGTTGAACTGGGTAGAAGCCGGTGAAAGGAGATATTATGGAATTGATTTTGTTCAAGAAGCCGAAGAACAAGTCCGTACTATCCAAACTCACATGGCCGCAGCTCAAGCTAGGCAGAAAAGTTATGCTGATCGACGTAGAAAACCTATTGAGTTTGAAGTTGGAGACTTCGTTTATCTGAAGGTCTCACCTATGAAAAGTGTCCAACTCTTCGGTGTGAAGCGAAAGCTTGCGCCGAGATATGTTGGTCCGTTTGAAATCATTGGACAAAGTGGTAAGGTGGCGTATAAGATTCAATTACCTCCGGAGATGAGTGCTATCTTCAATGTCTTTCACGTATCCCAATTGAAGAAATGTCTTCGCGTCCCTGAAGAGAGAGTTCCATTGGGAGATATCGAGTTAAAATCTGATTTGACCTTTGAAGAAAAGCCGGTTCGAGTGATTGACACTCGTGAGCGAGTGACTCGGACTCGGGTGGTCAAGTTCTACAAAGTCATGTGGAGTAATTAGGGTAGCGAACGCGATGCAACGTGGGAAAGGGAAGATTATTTGAGGGATGGTTATAAGGAATTCTATCAACAATGGTAAACTTTTCAAATCTCAGGATGAGATTTTTATAAGGGGGGAGGGCTGTAACACCCTAGGTGTTTGGCTTCCACATTTGCACTACATTTCATGAACAATGAGCATCATGCATCCATTCGTGAACTTATATCACATGAAACATGATTTCAAAACATTGCAACATGTTGTATATTTCATGTGTATTGTTTCTTTTATGAAATGTAAAGTGTGCAACACTTAAGTGCAACATGTGCCACTCACTTAGTGAAACAAGGTTAGTTAGTACTATGCAACACACTCATGAAACATATGAAACATGGCCTTGAAACAAAAGTAACACTTCACTTGTTCTTCCATGTTTCAATGCCTGTGATGCCTGATTCTTGTGTGACCAATGTATGGTGTGGCTAATTATTCTCCTAAGAACCTTAGTTATACTTAGGATGTCATTTGGAACATTGTTCATGTTGATCATTTTGCCTAATTAGGTTTCCAAGTCATGGTTGACCGATTTGGACCCCTAGAGCTCCTGTGTTTGACTGTTTAAAAAGTGTAGCTTAGGATGTTTGCATGTCTGAGCAACCTAAAGCAAAGTTGTAGTAAATTTTATAAGGAACAAAAGTTATTTTGTGACCAACTCATGAAAATGTTCACAACATGCTCAAAAGGGTCCCACAAGCCAGTTTTGGGGTTGGATTCAACACTTAGAATTTTTCTAAGTATGAAACTGAGTTTTCAGTTTCATAAACTCAACTTTGGCATAAATTTTTTCTCTATACTTTGTGAATTAGACTTTGGTCTCTAAAGGAGTTTTGTAGCTGGTACATAGGGCTTAAACTTTTGTTTAGGAAGTTTGCGCTATTGAGCTAAGGTTTAGGAGTTTAATCGACGCCAAATCTCGCCGTCAGTCGGGTGATCACGAGTCTGATGGCTGTCTCCGTCTGGCCGAGTGGCCGACCGACCTCAGGCCGTCGCTGCCGCGTGGACGCGCCGTGGAGGCCGTACGCCAGCGCTGGCCCCACCAGTCAGGCTAGGGCGTGCCTCAAGTACGCCACGACGCCACCAGCTCACCCCACCTCCATTTCCCTCTTCTTCACCATGCAAGCCGAGGCGGGCTGAGGGCGACGCCATCGCCACCGTGGCCACGCGGAGCTCGTGCCTCGTTGTCGTCGCATCTCCACTCGATTCGAACCACCCAAAGCTCCACCATAGCCTCTGTTTGCTCGTCCACCTTGCCGTTGTGCTAGTGAGTCTAGGGTGAGGCCACATTTCTTCTTCCCCGCGTCAGAGCGCCATTGTCGCCGTTGGTTTCGACGAGCTCTCACGCGCTCGCCGTCGTGTCTCACCTCGCTCTATCTCGCCCATAGCTCGGCCTTGAGCTCCTCTATCTCGTCGTCATCTCCGCGTAGCCGCTCTTCTTTTGGTATGGCCGCTTGGTCGTTCTGTCACCGTCCGAGGCTCGCCGGGGTTGGACCTCTCCGTGGCCGGCATGCCTAGGGTTCCCTAGCGTCTAGGTTTAGGGGTTCAATCGGTGCGGGAAGTCTTGGCGAACGCGGAGGTACCCTTCCCGTCGCCGGAGTCCACGCCGCCGGTGAGCTAGCGCCGCTTCCGCACCGTCCCGCGTCGTTCCCCTGTTTCTGTTCCGCTGACAGGCGGGGTCACCTGACCAGTGGGTCCCGGTTGTCAGTGAGTCAGATCCAGAAAGATAGTTCAAAAATTCAGTGTTGACTGCTGTTTTGTAAATTTGGTAACTCCATTTGTGTAGATCCAAATACTGTCATTCAAATTTTGTTAGACTCACTGTGAGGTCTAGTATTTAAGAAAAATATGTCTTGAGCACATTATGTAGAAATTTTGGGTGAATTAAATAGGGACTTGAAATGTGTTTTTGCATGCATGCAAACTTGTTTAAATCATATCTTGAGTTTCTGTGATCCAAAAATTGTGAAATTTTGTGGGTAAGCTAGTATTGCTTAGTAGAAGCTCTGGTTAAAATTTGAGATTCATTGCATGTGTATTTTTTGAGTTATAGATTTTCCTTTTATCATTGGATGATTCTTGTGGGAATTTTAGTAATTTATTTATGAATCCATTGACTATGAAATTTGTTGGAGAGTATCCTAGTACCTTAAGGATGCAAGGAAAAATATGAAATCTGTTGCTTGACACTTTTCACTAAGGTTTCCTAATTATGCCATTTTAAGCCATTCTGCCTTACCATTTTTGTGTAGGTTGTTGTACTTACTAAAATGGTGTGAAATTTTTATGGTAGTCTACTTAGAGCATGTAGTGTCTACTGTAATTTTTGTAGAATTAATGGGGCAGTTTTCATATATGTTTACTATTTCCCCTAATTAATTAAATAAATTAAGAAAGGTATTAAAAGAAATGTTTTGGTGATGGACACCCTACTTTCTGGTGTTCTTGTGATATGTGTGATATGTCAGTAAAGTTGGTTTTGTCCAATTAAGCGTTAATATCATAAGTTAACAATTATTTGTTTGCATCATGTCCCTCTGGACAGATCTGGGGACTTTGGAAGGTTCCCCATTATAATTTGGTTTTATGTGATTGTGATGAATACAAAAGTTGTCGATAACTTATGTATCTAGCTCCTGTCAAAATTTGAGGGCATTTGGCCCTGTAGTTTAGAAACTACAGCTGTTTAAAGTTAGGTTCCAGTTTTGCTTACTCTCTGCCTTGTGAGGACAGGGTTCTGTTGATTTATAAATTTAACTTGGTAAAGTGTTGAATCATGCTTTGAGGTCTAAAAATGAATTGTAGACAATTTCATAAGCTTTCTAGATTGTCTTGTTTCATGTCATTTGGAATTATAAATCTCCAGTTATGGCTAGTTTACTGTACCGCTACATAGTCTTCATTTTGCTGAAATACAAATGCTTGAGTGAATGTGTTGCAATGTAATCGTTGATTGTTTAGGGGTTAGCCTAACTTGAGAATATGCTTAGGTGCAGGTGCTAGGTCATTAATTGAAGATGAGCAATTATACATTAGGTTGTATAAACTTGGTAAGTAAAGTGATTTGAATAGGGCTTAAGTTGGAATATGCAAACTACAGCGAACATGTGCATTCCCCGAGCATCCCTGACATTCGTTCATGTAAATCCATGATATTTATCTTGCGCATTCATGCAATAGGTGTGCCGGAGGGAGTGATGTTGCTGGAGTTCGAGGGAGCCAACCAGGAGGAGGAACCCGAGGTGCAGGAAGCCGATGAAGCAGTCGCCACGGAGGAATTGCCTGAGTGCCCTGACCACCAACCTTCCTCGTTCCTGAAAGGCAAGCCCCGGAGCATATTAAGCCTCCCATGTTTTTACAAATACTTTGAGTACCTTTTATTGTTGATGATGCATTAAGTATAGGAATTGGTTGGAACCAATTGCTGCATTATATATCCTTCCTTGTCCAGATATCGCACTAGAATCCTATTTAAGTTCAGGAACGGGTTAAATGCTTAGCCATGCTTAGTGCAGTAGAAGTCAGGTGATTTCCTGTCACCTGCAAGCTTTATGATGAGGTGGATCACGGTTGGCTATATTTGCTATCATGGAAAAGAACCATGTGATTAATGAATTAAGACCGGGCGGAGTCTTGTGTAGGTTTGAACATAGTGACTCCGTCTGAGTCGTTTAAGGACCGATACGCTGTACGTCCTCATGTCATGTTGAACGCAGCCTAACACTTAGCTGGCCGGATAAGTCATTCCGACCACGAAGCCTAGTAGCTTGACTCAGGCCAGGGACGCGAGCAGTGGCGGCATTCTGGAGGTAGTAAGGATGTGCGGAGAGCCATTGGCATAAGTCCAAGGCGGGTTAGAGTCCCGAACAACCTTGGCAGAGTGGTTCTCTGAGAATGTCGATCTGATCGGACTCGCGACTCCTGAATCGTACCAAAGGTGACTTGTTTGCGACTCCGATGGGAGAAGCAGGGTTTGTGTTTAGGAATACCCCTCCAGCTAGATAGGAATCGATTCGAATCGCCATCTCTCCCGGATAGTGAGAACTTGACTGAGCAGCGGCAACATAGATTCAATTAATTTAACGATATGGTTAAATGGATGATGATGATAAGGTTGCCACAATGAATACCTGATATGGTTATTAATGTTTGCACCCTAATAAAATGATTGCTTAGTACAGGTGCTAGTATAGTTGATAGGTTAATGGCTAAAAAGTCACTGCTAGTCCAGGCTAAGATTTGATCATTATTACGTATGCTTGTCTGCAAAAACAAAGTGTCAGCCAGATCCACTACATTAAGCTATGCATAATCCTTGGTGTCATTTATTTTGGTTTCTGGCGGGTAAGTCTAGCTGAGTACATTCCCATACTCAGGGTTTATTCCCTCTTGTTGCAGATGACCTTCTATATCAGGGATTCTGTAAGTATTGTGTCCACCCGGCGGGTGATGAAGACTAGATCGTGGGCATGATATCTGTTCCCTTATCTGAATGCTTTTGCGGGCTGTGATCAGTGAACCAGTATGTGTATTTGAACTCGAGTGTGTGAGTTAAACTATTTGCTTCCGCATGTTTTACAAGACTTGTTTTGTAATAACGTTGACTCTGTGATGATGTAATCTATTTGCGAACGTCTGTGAAATGTTGCAACGTACGACATGTTATGTTGAATTACTGTGATCTTGGTTGTATGCAAGTTGGTTTGAAATCCTTCGAGATTTCAGTTGACTACCGGGTTTATATGGGCTCAAGTTCGAGAATTTGATCGTTTCGGCGATTGTTTTTGTACTTGTGCTCTTATAAATTGGTCGGTTATGTGACAAACCGTTGCATCTTCTCTATATGATTCTTGTGTTCCTGAGTCCACCCAAGCCACCGGAGACCCCGTACTCTAGAACATGGACTCAAACAACATGCTTGCCATGGTTTCGACCCCGCGACACATGTCTTATTTGTGGGTGTACGTGTGTCTAGATTATGGGTGCATGATAAGAATCTCAAAAAGGGTCACTATTGGCAATTCTTAGCATCACTCTTTTACTAAGTTATCATCCCTTGGAATGATGCCAGAAATGCGTTGTTGGTAATTATTAAGAACACTTATTAATATATATAGACTGAGTATCCACAAGCGCACAGATAATATACCATTGTACCATTTCACCCAGGAGTATACCAGGTATCATTATTTACATTTTATCCATAGGGAGGAGCTATGGGGTTGGCACAAAGATATTGTCAAATATGTATACTTATGACAAGATCATTAACTCTCATGCTATAGCAGGGGTAAATCAAATGATAAATAAATGATAATTGCAAGACATTGATAGTAATCTAGAGACAGAAATAAATACTCATAAATGTAGTATGGCTAGACAGGAGATTAGTTAAGAGAAAAATATTCCTAAGTCATTCCTAATTTACTAAGTCTTTTGTACACCTAAGTATATACACTTTCATCTATAGCATAATTAACTTTGTATGCATAAGGAACATTACTAACTAAGATCAAGAATAGAGCTTGACTCCCTTCACAACCGGGTTCTACTTGCTCTACAAACGGGGAGTGGACTACAAAGGACTCAATGGAAGTGTCACATCCATGATCTACTACATGACCTAGAGTGTAGAATGCATCTGCAGGTAAACAATATTTAAGCACCACGCTTACATAATGTTGACCACTTAACTCACTCGAGTATTGAGCTAAGCGCTTTGCGAACATATGCATATATTCATAATCAATCATGACTATATCAAACATATAACTAGAGCAAACTAGGAACATAATAAATAGCAACACAATATTGAAGTAGCACAAAGTCATAAATAAAGAGGAATACAATGGATATACCGGCCTCCAGACGGTGAATTCAGAATCCTGAGCAATAGCCCAAACTCTACTTGAACCTTGCTAGCTAGCCTATAATAGAACTGTGAAGAATTTGAGCTCTATTCTCTTCTCTCTGGAAACCTTAATTTCTGATATGATCTTGACTTATGACAATGCTCTGAGGGAGGGGGCATGGGCTGGTATATATAGGATGGAGCATCAATCCTGAGCCCTCAGATCAAACCGACTTGAATAAATGGTGTAGATGCAATCCTTAAGGCAGTGGACACCGACATATGAATGGGGGGCTGACAGGTAGGCCCTAGGGGCCAGCCGGCCTACATGTGGGGGCAGTGCCTCAGCCTTCGCTTCATTGTGGTGTCTTCCCGAGTCTTCTGGAACCTTCTAGGGTAGTTTTCGCTATAGATAAGCATGATTTAATTTGATATTTTGATCCTCCTTAATGGTTTTCTAGAATAAACCCTGCTGAAAAGATAGATTCACCAAAACTTATGAAAATTGTTAGTTTAAACCCCTAAGTCTATGTTGGTGATCATTTTCATGCATGATTTCAAGTTATATTGATGGCTCATGATGGATGGTAATTATCATCAACAAACTCCCCCATGCTTAACCTTTGTACATCCCTGAGCAATGCCAAACTTAGCAATGGACCAGGAATTTTTGGATCTTTGAAAACATTGTAGCAACTGCTCAAAAGTACACAAGCGTTCAAACAAGAATTCTCCTCTAGATTAGAATAAATTGTTTTGATTTTCAAACTTACTCATATTACCTTCAACCATGGGGCTTGTAGCCTTCACTTGGGTCTTGAGCAATTGAAAGACAGAACGATCATGTCAAGCACTATGTCTCAAGTTCTTTGTTCAACCATTATTCTAGAGTTTTTTGTTGCAATTTTTTCAAAATAAAACTCAGAGATTCCATTGTATGACACTCACAAGTCTCTCAATATATGTGGTAGTTGTGGATCCTCAACAAGGCAGTAGTGATATTATGCCTTTCTCTTTCTACATCTAAGGCTTATGTGGAGCTCATAGGAATGGTGATAACATGAAAGAGCATACTTGCAATGCATATATTGTAAAGTCAAACAATGGATCCAAAGAGAGTTAAGTCATACAATCAAATCAAGATGTGCATGTGTGCGGATGTATGGTGGATATATATGGTGGCTAGCTTAATTCTACTATGCTCCTTGAAAACTTTTTTCTCTTTTGGAACTTGAAAACATTTGTAAGAAAACATGGGCTATCTTATTCATCAACTTACTCTCTTTTTTTTAGGTGGGCATCTAAGTACCCATTGTTTTGATAATTCAGACACTTGTCCATTTTTTTCAATTTTCTTTTTTTATGAATAACTCTTGCATAGCCCACGCCTCTTCTCTACAACAAAACTTTTGAGAGATAGCAACAAGAACTTGGAGCCTTTTATTTGATGAAAACCTATCAAGAATATTTTTGTTGCCTACAAAGCCTTTTATTTTTGTAGGAGTAAAACATTTTTGGGTGGATCTAGATGGAATGCATGTTTTTGCGCCTACCCCCAGTGTAGAAGTAGTGCATATGTGGGTGATGAGTACGTGATCTTGATTTTAAGAGAATGACAAACCTCTCATAAGGATCAACAAAGCTTGACCAAACTCAATGCAAAACAAATAGCATATAAGAGTGGAAGTTTTCCTGGCCTAAATATCATGTTTGGCTCTAGTAGGAATTCAAACTTTGCCATATAGGAACTCATCATGTTGCATTTTTATGTTTTCAAAAGATAAATCTCTAGAACTTTAGTATCACTTCGAACAAGATAAACAACGGCTCAGACCTTCTCATATCATATCCGTCAATTACCTAGACTTAGATCAAGCATTTGCTACCAACAAGTTTCAACTTCA
Organism: Miscanthus lutarioriparius; assembly: GCA_904845875.1. NCBI lineage: Eukaryota > Viridiplantae > Streptophyta > Magnoliopsida > Poales > Poaceae > Miscanthus > Miscanthus lutarioriparius. The sequence continues at coordinate 69,209,123 of CAJGYO010000001.1, read as the reverse complement.
GAGCAAATTCTTATGTCAAAACAATCACATCCGAAACTCAAGAGAATTGAAGGCTGAAAACTAGGTACTTGAAAGGAATTATAACAGAGCAACTGTTCATCATTTCTATTTTGAGTTCATCTTCTTCAAGTTCTTTTTATTTATTGGCTCTTAAAAATAGAAATTAAAAGCAAACTTTATACACACTCTTTTTATTTGGTTTCATTATTTTTTTAGATCACACCTTACTAATATATAAAAGACAAATTTTTCTTTTGTTTTTCTAGTTACGCATCTTTTTTTAATTATAATATATAACAAGCTTGAAAATAAAGAAATAAAAAACTAGAAAAGAAAAGAAAACTTACCTAAGGTAAATAGGGGCTCCTCCCCCAAGATGGGTGTTGCTGTGGTCGGTCGATCAGAATGGGGGTCAATGTTGAGACCCTAGAATAGGTAGTGCCAATTCTCATTCTCGTACTGCTGATGTTGCTGGATGTTGGTGAGGCGGTCTCCCACTTGTGCTTGCCACTGGGAGTGTTGGTGAAGCATGTTTTGGATGTCGTGCTGTGTCTCTTCTATGGTCATCAACCTGGTGTCGAGGCGGGCATGCTGCATCTGCTGGTCATGGTAGCCCATAGGCTGATCATGATATCCACGAGCAGAGAAGGACACATGTCCTCCTTGGTACCCGCTTGAAACTTCTTCATATTGCTTTTGCTGATAGTAGTCGAAGTTGCCATCCTACCATTGCTCACTTGCGCCCTGCTGCCAGGAGCTCTCAGAGTGCTGAGGAGCGGGCTGCTCCCAACCATTATGTTTGGGTTGATACATGTGGGAGGACCCTGGCTGATCCTAGCCTGCATAGCTAGTGAAAGCCGGTCCCTCTGAAATTGGATCATAGCCATGGTACCTGGGCTGTGGTTTGCGAGTCAATCTTGTAGAGGCACTCCTACGAGGGGCTGCCTCCTTGACCTATAAATCAAACACAAAAGAATCTACCGCATACTAACTGAGTTTCCGGTCTAGTAATGGAATCTTGGTTGTATAATCCATGTACATCATGACAAGTTTCCCATCCTTATTCTTTTTTAAGATGTGTGCTTGGACAAAATATTCATAGTCGATATACAAATAGGGAATTTCATCAATGTAAGCAACAGAAGCATTTCCCAAAAGACCCAAATTTTTGGCTATGCGGGTAACCAAAGAAGTACACCCAACATCTCCCTTAAGTCATTCAAGAAATTATGTCCATTGTTTCATCATAAATTTGACTAGTGAAACCTTTCTTCTCTTAACCATGGCATAGAGCAACTTAAGTTCATCATTTCTTACAGTGCGAAAATCATTTCTAGGAAATAAAGAAAATCCTAGCCATTTATGCATAAAACGCAGGGTAGGGTGGTGAATTTCATTTGTATGAGGATGGTAACAAGTAAGTTCTTTAGATATTTCTCTCCAAAATTTTGTCCTATTGAAATCTTGTATAACGGTGTCTACATCAACTACACACTGAGCATGAAATCATAGAAGCTCACTAAAATTCTTCTACGAATAGAAAAGTCTTTCCCAAAAAGTGGTTTACAAGGTGCATAGAAATTCAGAAGTTAAAAGCTTTGACCCCGGCTCATTAATTTCCCAAACATTCTCCCACCCAACAGTTTTAAAAATGATTTTGAACTCAGTATTCATACCTATTGATTATAGAAGGGCTGGATCATAAGTGGGACTGAGAATTAACCTCTAAGTTTTTAGCTGCTTATAGGCATCTTTCTCTGTCTTATTCTAGAGTTTCAGGCGCTTCCCTTCTAGGAGAATGTTCTTCTCGATGGATGATGACCTAGATGATGATCTATCAGTAGGAGATGGAGTGTTGATCTGCATGTCGACGCTGGCTCATGAAGACATACTCCTGGTGGAGCAAGATGAAGACGAGCGGGTGAACATGCCCTTCAACTTGCGCATCATCCTATTAAAACTGATAGTACAACAAAACTCATGGAATGGGTTAGGAAAATGAAAAGTCAGTGGTTAGCCATCCAGGAGTTAGTCGTTCAAGGTTGCCTAATGAATTTTTCTAATCAAGATTTTAGCAAAACTTCCCCCTTAATTCTATTGATTTTTCCTTAAACCTTCTCACTTCTACTCTTAAACCTTCTCACTTCTACTCTTAATTTCTCTCACCTTTGCTCAAAATTTAGCAACACTTTCACTCTAGAACTTCCTCTTCTTTCCTAATTCAACAATCACTTCTACTAAGTGAATTTTCAAGCTACAAAATAGGGAACTAGAATTTTGAACTTGGGATGCTTGATTGCAGCTATGGTTGATGCAGAGAGCAACCAGGAGGGGTGGTATTTATAGGCCAGAGAGGAATAGGCCGGTCGGCCAAGTGGTGGGGCCAGCTAGCCCCATGTTGTGGCATAATAGCCTCTCCTTCTTCTTGATGCTTCTTTACTTCATGGTTAAGCAAGGTGAGTGCTCCTTTTGGTGGAAATCCGCTCTGGACGGTGCAGAGTGGAGATGGAGATGGAAATGGAGGCGATGGTGGAGATAGAAGTGATGGGTGGTGGTTGAGTGGGTCCCATGTGTCTGTATTTCTACCATATATACATGTATATATATATGCAATAAAAATATTTTATAATACTATGAAACACAAGAAGATGAATGAATGGTACTTTCCAATTATTATGCCTCCATGGTAAATATTTATTACGTGTTTTTACTCCATAAAAATTATTTACATGGGGCTTGAATTTTATAATGCCATGATGAGAATTTTTTTATTTTTATAATACAGGTGTTGAAAAGTAAATATACAAAGATAAAATGATTAATGCAATGTAAGAAGTAAATATGGATAACTATCGATTTTACGTCCCGGCAAGGGTTTGGGTTTTTAAGTCCACCGAACCAGACCTCTCTAGTTGTATTTATTCCTCGAGTGCATCAGTCGGTCTCAGGGATGGAGACCTTGATGGTTGTACTGGCTTCTCATGCCACTCTAAATTAGAGCATTGTTCTGGTCTTGGCTTGAAGGTGAATCGCTCTTCCTTGCCATTAATATGGAATTTAATTTCTCCAACTCCTACATCAATGTGCACATTTGTAGTACTCAGGAAGTGTCCCCCAAGAATGAGGGGTGTCTTCATGTCCTCCTCCACATCAAGTACTACAAAATCCACTGGAACAAAGAAATTTCTTATTTTTACCAGAATATTTTTGGCGATTCCTGTAGGATAGCAAACTAATTGGTCGGCTAGTTGTAGGCACATCGATGTTGGTATGAGTGTTGAATAGTTGAGCTTGTTGAAAATTTTCTTGGGCATGACACTGACGCTTGCTCCAAGATCACGTAGCGCATTCTCAAAGTTCTGGTTTCCAATCGAACAATCAATTGTGGGACATCATGGATCCTTCTTCTTGACAGGTGATGTGTTTAGGATGGCCATACTACACTCCTCTGTTAACTTGATTACCTCAATAGTGGGCAGTGGTCTTTTGTTGTTCAAGATGTCTCTGAGGTACTTTGCATAGGTGGGTACCTATATGGCATCTAGTAGAGGAATATTGATATATAACTTCTTAATTAGGCCTACAAACTTACCAAACTGATCATCCATTTTGGCTTTTCAATTTATGCATGGAAATGGTAGGAAGGTAGTGTCATGAAAATCTTGCATCATTTCTTGTGCTTGTGGCTCAACTTCATCTTCATCGTCCTTCTTCTCCTCTTGTGCTGCTGCTGGTGTCTTACTTGTCCTTGTTGGATATGGTGGATCATGAGTAGACTTGCCACCTCTTGTGGTTATGGCATTGACCTTTTCAAGGTTAGTGGCAATAGGCAGAGCAGTGGCCAACTGAGCTAATTGAGATTCTATCTATTTATTATAGCTAAGTTGATCTTTTATGGGAGAAGAAAAACTATCCATTTTAGTATTTATGTTTTTTAAGACTTCATCATTAAAAGCAAGCTTTTTAGAAATATTCTCATTAATCCTAACTTGTTATAAGATCAAATCTCTCAAAGATAGTTGCTTAGGCTTAGAAGGATAATTACCTAGGTACTTACCTTGGTAATTTGACCGTTGTTGTTGTTGATTCTATCCTTGTCTCTTTTGTTTGTGGAGCAGAATTGTTGTTGACAATATTTGCATCTTCTTGGCATTCGAGGAAATCAACCCCTAAATATTCTCCACATACGTTCTAGGAATTAAAAGCATCTTGAATGGCCTGATGATCCTTCTTGTAATTGGCTATAGTGCACACACCTCTTCTGCTACTTCTTTGCTCTTATTGCATGATTGGATATTGCATTGAGACCAGCCTAGATTAGAGGCTATCTTCTCCATCAGAGTTTGAACTTTTCAAAGGGTGAGTGACATGAATGCTCCTCCAACAGTAGCATTGAGTTGTTCATGAGCTTTCTAAGTTAATCCATGGTAAAAGCTTTGCATGAGCAACTAATCTTCCATCCCATGATTAGGACAATCTAAAATGTATTCTTGGAAATGTTCCCATGCTTCTGGAATGGTTTCTCCTTTCTGCTGTTGGAAGTTGGAAATTTTTCCTCTTAAGGCATTAGTCTTGCCTATAGGCAAGAACTTTGCTAGAAAGACCTTCGAACATCTTCCCCATGTATTGATGTTATCTTTGTTGGTGTAGAACAACTGCTTTGCCCTTCCCACTAATGAGAATGGAAATAGGCGGAGTAGTATGATGTCTTGAGTGACATCCTTGATGACGATTGTGTTGCTTGTCTCTAGGAAATTCGAAAGATGAGCACTAGCATCTTCATGTGCCTTTTTGCTAAATGGAGTAGCTTGCACCATGTTGATGAGGCTTGGCTTGAGCTCGAACTCAAGGTTGTTGATTTTGAGTGTTGGTCCACTGCAAATGTTCTCAGTGCTTGGAGTAGAGAACTCACGCAGAGTCTTTTCAGCCATTGCTTTAGAAACTGGTGTTGAGTTGCCTCTTGATTGATTTGATTGTGATTGATGGAAGTTTTTGATGAATTAGAACCAATCCTATAATACCCTATATAAGATTTGAACAAAGACAAACAAGGGTAACCCTGCTAAAGCAGAGGTGCAAAGTTATGATCTCGTGTATAAATATTTATTTGTTCAATTCTCTTAGCCATATGCCCCTCCCCAGCAACGACACTAGAAATGCTTGTTGGCATTTCTTAGCATCACTCTTTTACTAAGTTGTCGTCCCTAGCAATGATGCCAGAAATGTGTTGTTGGTAATTATTAAGAACACTTGTTAATATATATATAGACTGAGTATCCACAAGCGCACAGATAATATACCATTGTAGCAATTCACCTAGGAGTATACCAGGTATCATTATTTATATTTTATCCAAAGGGAGGAGTTATGGGGTAGGCACAAAGATATTGTCAAATATGTATAATTATGACAAGATCATTAACTCTCATGCTATAGCAGGGGTAAGTCAAATGATAAATAAATGCTAAGTGCAAGATATTGATAGTAATCTAGAGATAGAAATAAATACTCATAAATGTAGTATAGCTAGGCGGGAGATTAGTTAAGACCAAAAGATTCGTAAGTCATTCCTTATTTTCTAAGTCTTTTGTACACCAAAGTATATACACTTTCATCTATAGCATAATTAACTTTGTATCCATGCATAAGGAACATTACTAAGGAAGATCAAGAACAGAGCTTGACTCCCTTCACAACTGGGTTCTACTTGCTCTACAAATGGGGAGTGGACTACAAATGACTCAATGGAAGTGTCACATCCGCAATCTACCATATGACCCAGAGTATAGAATGCATCCATAGGTAAACAATATTTAAGCACCACGCTTACATAATGTTGACCACTTAACTCACTCGAGTATTGAGCTAAGCGCTTTGTGAACATATGCATATATTCATAATCAATCATGACTATATCAAGCATATAACAAGAGCAAACTAGGAACATAATAAATAGCAATATAATATTGAAGTAGCACAAAGTCATAAATAAAGAGGGATAAAACGGATATACCGGCCTCCAAACGGCAAATCTAGAATCCTAAGCAATAGCCCAAACTCTACTTGAACCTTGCTAGCTAGCCTATACAAGAACTTTGAAGAATTGGAGCTCTATTCTCTTCTCTCTAAAACCCTAATTTCTGATCTGTTCTTGACTTATGGCAATGCTCTGAGGGAGGGCGGCAGGGCGATATATATAGGCCAGAGTATCAATCCTGAGCCTTTGGATCAAACTAACTTGAATAAACAACGTAGATGCAATCCTTAAGGCGGTGGATAACTTACATACTAACGGGGGGTTGATAGGTGGGCCCCAGGGGCTGGCCGGCTTGTAGTTGGGGCTAGCTGGCCCCACCTAGCAGCGCCTCGGCCTCTGCTTTGGTGTGGTGTCTTCCCGAGTCTTCTGGAACCTTCTAGGGTAGTTTTTGCTGTGGATAAGCGTAATTAAATTTGATGTTTTGATCCTCCTTGATGGTTTTCTAGAGTAAACCCTTCTAAAAACATAGATTCACCAAAACTCGTGGAAATTGTAAGCTTAAACCCCTAAATCTATGGTGGTGATCATTTTCATGCATGATTTCAAGTTATATTGACGTTTCATGATGGATAGTAACTGCCATCAACAGTCACAAACAATTTGACAAAGCTCAATGCAATAACAAGTAGCATATGACTAAGGTTTTGCATGTATATCATGTCATTTGACCTTGGTAGGTATTCATAATCATTAAGGAACTTTGAATTTTAGCATTTTTGAAATTGAAAACTCCGAATGTCTAGTTTCTCTTAGAACAAAATCATAGTAAATTCTATTTATAACATATCATAACTCGCAATAACTTAGAAACGGAGCATGCTTTTGCAACCCATAAATTTTCAAGTTTTTAGGATGAGACTTTTCTAGCCAACAAACTTAAATCTTGGGGAATACTAAGTTACAGCCTAGGCACAAATGAATTATAGACAGAGCAACTATTCATCACTTCAACTCAGGAGAAACTAAACATTCTTAAAACTCATATGAGGAGTGGAATTCATATTTTTGTTGTTTTTATCATATTTCATTTTTTTTTGTTTTTTTAGAATTTAATATTTTTTATATATGCTAATAAATGCAGAATAAAAATGCAGGAAATAAAAGATATAAGGTTCCTATACGGAGGTCCTCCCCTAAGCTAGCTCGAGGCCTATGATACAGGATTGTATCCCATGGACCGCTAATAGGCCACTTGTGCATCGTGTTGTTGCTTCAGCAGTGCGTTCATTTGTGCCATTTGTTGTCTCTGCTGAAGTTGTCACTGAGCCAAATCCTGCAAGTGGTGTTAAGCCTATTTTTAATTTCACCTGTGTAGATCTCCAATCCCCCAAGGCGAGTGTTGATGCCATCCAATTCCCAACGGTTCGAAGTAGACTGTCATGATGGACAGGTGGTGGTAGCCCCTCGGAGCCAGACGAGTGTCTCGTCCATGCCTAAGAGTCGGCTTCTTGCCAGGGTGTGATCCCAGCTGGGCTGGTACCCAGGCGTGAACCCAGGCACTTGCATGGCCAAGAACCACTCCGTATGTTATGCCTGAGGCACAAGTGGTGTCAGTGTTGGTGGTGGTTGTTTAGAGCTGTCTGCTTCGTTCCAAGTCCTGCTTCTTTTCGACCTACGATGTCGCACCCAGTTTTAAGAACAAAACCAGATACACACCATATGTGAGCCTAGGAAGTCAAATCTCACATATAGCTACAAATAAAGGTAATATCAATAGACAATGCTTAATATATAACATACTTAGTATAGAGAATATAACCTTAGATAGCAAACAGCGGAAAGACAACTCCGATCTTTGAGTGAAGACTCCACTTCCACAAAGCCTAATTCCTCCAAACTCTAGCAATCTGGTACCCATCTAGGATTTTTATCCAAAGATTTAAAAAGTAAAGCAAGCATAAATATATGTCGTACTCAACAAATATAACATAGGATTCATGAGGCTCAAAAGGCTAACACTGGTTTATCTACGATTAGCTTTTAATGGTCACAATTTTAGCATAGGAGTAGCAACAAGTTTATCACAAGCCCATGTAAACACATGATCAGGTAAACATGAATAATGAATAGCATAAACAGTTAATCATTAGTGAGCATCTTTTTCATCCGTATTCATCGGTTTCATCATCTATTCCATAAATGTTCCAAGGCTGCTCGTGACCGTGAGCATGGCTGATATACTAGTTTTACACTTTGCAGAGGTTGTACACTTTCACTGTGAGTCATGATTTACCCTTTTGCCCGAGGTGGTCAGCCTCTTGACCCACTACCAAGGAAGGTCGGCAGGGTTTACTATGAAGCCTTTCAAAGGTTCGTCTAACAAGTTAGGGCCGCTAGGTTTCTGTGGCCTACGAATGTAGGGCTCCCCTTCCGACAGACACAATGACACACAGCCTACACACTGATGGACAAAGGCCGCACTATATCCAACCTGGACCATACCCCTGTTGCATCATAAAGGTAACCACTAACAAGCTAGAAAAGGTCCTCATACTGAGCTAAAGCCAGAGCCATATAGCCCTCACAGTTGTACTGTAAGTCCCGGATGATCACTTACAGATAAGTCCTTAGGGAGAGGAATCTAGAGCACCATAAAAATAGCCCAATGCTCTAGTTCGCTTATTCCATGTTGCTAAAAAGCATCTTTTAGTGTTTATTGCATATACCATTAGTCAAGTTACAAGATCATAGCTTTGGTTGAGCACTAGCATAGCTACCCAATGCAATAACCCAAAGGTATCAAGGTACAAGTACAAAAGACTAGGATATCCTTAGTGGTAGTCAAGGTAGACACATGTAGCATGAATTAAATGATTAAAGGTGTATAGGACAACAAGGAAGATCCCATGCTATACTTGCCTTAAAACTCATATCCTTCTTCTACTGAATTGTAACCTCCAAAGGACTTCTTCTGGATCACTAACTTCTTTTATATCACCAACGCAAAGCTCACCGACTGGACATGATAATAAAGCACCACACAAGCATCCATGAAATCATACATGAAACAAACAATAGAACTAAATTAGAATAGTTCTCCAAATATATGAAACAAGTAAAAAGGTTTTAAAGATGTTCTACATGTCGCTACGAACACACAGACACGAAAAGCACGCTAATCGGAACTACGGTTGTAAAGAAACGACTATAGGGTTTTACATTATAAAAGAAAAGAGAAGACTATAAGCTTGATTTATGTTAATTAGGAAAAACTATGTGAGTAGCATTAATTTAGACTAAACAAATCATATTTATACTTAAAAACTGAGTTGAAGCTAATAATATTTTATTTATAAATATTTTGAAATCATTTATGCCAATTCAACTTTAACTTGCAAATACAAACTGACATGTGAGAACATCTAATCAAATTTGATACGTGTGTTTAGACTAAACATATTATAATTTAGAAACATATTTATGTTAGCAACTAGTCATGTTAAAACTTATTTGCAAAAGAGCATTGTATATAATTATGTTGCTTTTATTTATAAAAACTAGTTGCATGCATATTAATCAAATTAATATTTAAGCATATATATAAAAGTCACTTGACATGAAAAATGACGACACTATCATGTAGATCACATCGATACGAATCTAACACAATTGGAATGACTCAAAACAGACTTAAAACGAATATACGACGACGATATTACGAACTAGTGGTAATTTCATAATTACCTCGTCTTCATCCTTTGGCCTCCCGTACAGCCACCACATGGCCATGGCAACACCAGCTACGCAGGGGTGGGCTCGACTTGTTGCACGAAGGAGAGGATGGCCGGGCTGGGTAGCGCAGCGGCGACGGCGACGGCGACGACGACAGTGAGAGAAGGAGGAGAAAAATCTAATTTACTACATGAGGGATTTCCCAAACTAGGGGCTCCCCTGACGGTAGTTTTGGTGTGACTTGACCAAGGGGTTGGTACATATTTGTATGGAGAAAAACTCCCCACATCTTCATCAACTAGCAATATGGTACTAATTGATGTTGCATCCTCCATATTTACTAATGGACCTAAATAATCATTAAAGCCCATTAGTAAATAAATGCATGGGCCTTTAGGATTTATTAGGATTATTGAACATGGGCTTTGAGTGTTGGAAAAAATGAGAGATTTATTATTTTTGGAATTAATTAATTTCATGGATAAGATAATTCTCGAAAAGTCTAGAATTATTATTTAAGCCACGAAAAATACTGCGAAAGCTCTGAACATTCGGGAAAAAATCCCAGAGACATTATGGAACATAAGGAACTCAAATAAAGTATTTGGAGCCCATGAAAAGATAATTGTGAGCATCTAAAAATTAAATTATGCTCATAGACAAGTAGGAACGAGTTCTAGAAAAGCTGGAAAAATTCCCCAGAAGTTTGTAGAGATTGATTGATGGACGAGGAACTGAAACGAGTGATTTGCGTTACAAAGAAAAGATTTTAGGAAGCTCCCAATGAAAACTTGAGCTGAGAAACAAAGAATTTGATTGTAGCAAAAGATAAAGGCGTGTCAAAGAAGGAAAATCGACCTACTAATGCATTTTAAAGACTTTGCTCACTCTCAACACACAAAGAAGCAACAAGCAAACATCACATCATCCAAACGCCTGTCAAAATTAGAAAACTTTGAAAATTCACATTTTTCCTATAACTAAATTTGCGCTAGCTCAAACTAAACTTGGTAAATTTTATCCAAATATTAAAATAATTCATTTTATTTAGTGTTTTCTATGCACAACCCAAAATCAGAAATTTTGCGATGTGACATGCGAGAAACAGAACTCCTGCGTGCTTCCTCTTGCTCAACAAGAGTGAAGGTTAGCTTCGAGGACTTATACAAAGAGATTTCTAGGTTAGCTAACAGAATCTCATTTGTATATCCCGGGAAGAAAAATACAAGGTTCCTTGTATCATCATGTTTCAAATGATGCCCTTGCACCAAGTAGTGCTCATTAATATCGATACGTGGAGTAGAGATGTATGTCACATCTTATCCATCCAATGCACCAATACTAGTGATGATACATGTCACAAGGGATGTGCAAGAAATAGATGTGGAAGCCTTGAATGTTTCTAACCAATGTTTAAATATTTCTTTTGCAGGAGCAACTTTGATCTTTTAAAGCATGGCATAGAGTAGTTGCATTTCAGCATGATAAACAAATCACATATCTTGTCTAGCAAACAAAGTCATGGCAATCCATCGATGCATGAACCTGAAAGTAGGATGGTGAATATTCATATTTTGAGGTTGAAATTTGCCAACAACATTTTGACCCGAAATTACTCTCCAAAATTCATGATGGTTAAAACCTTTGAGAGCATGATCTAAGTCAATTGAGCATTTTGTACTGAAGCCTAAGTGAGAACTGAGATTTCTCCATGTGAGATAATATTTTTGCTCAAAATGATGAAAAGTAATTCCACCCTCAACTTATTGTAAAGAGCATAGAAACTGGATTGTTAGGAGGTGAGAACCTTGCTCCTCGCTGGGAGCAACGGTCTCCCACCTAATGGCTTTCTAGATGGTGGCGAATTTGGCTTCCATACCTATCTTTTCGAAGAGGTCAGGGTCATACGCCGGTGTGTGGATGAACTCATGGTTCTGGATGAGGTTGTACGCTTGTGTTTCCCAATCTCCTTACAAGTCGAGGTGGGGTGCGTCATCCTCCTCCTCCATCGGTTACTCTTGTTCTTCTTCTTGCTCCTCCATTGGCGTAGTCTCTTCATCTATATGTATCGGGCTCTCTTCATGTTTGGTGTAGCGCGCGCTTGAGCTTCTATGGGAGCGACTTGAGTTCAACCCCATGATCTTCTTGATGGCGCAAGCGATGCTTTTCCTGAACCTGTCCATGGCAAAAAAAAACAACACAAACTCAAAAACGGGGTTATGTTAGCGACAATAAATCGAGTGACCCGCGAGCTTGGCTTGGTGGTGCTGAGCTAGGAAATTTTCTACAGAGTTCCCTTCCTCTCAAAGTTTGTGGAAAATATTTTGCAAGTGGTGAAACAAAGAGAGTGAGAGGGGGTGAAAAAATGAGAGTGGAGTGTAAGTGAGGGCTCTCTGCATTTATAGATCAGAGCACCAGCTGAGAGGGGGAGGGAGCAACGGCTCCTAGCGTTGGAGAACCAATAGTAGCGGCAGCACTGGGTAGGGTGCGGCTGTGCGGCCACACTAGAGGTGAGCCAGCTGCTGCCCCCCTTTGACCAGTAGCTCCCAATGGCTCCCTGATAGTTAGCCCTTGGGGTTTTCGAATTTTTTTAATCTCCCCTCTTCTTAGAATTGATTTTTCACAAATTTTTTTATTATATTTTGAATTTTCATAAATATTTTAGAAATGAAAAATGATAATAGAAAAATCTAAACTATCAGAAAATTATTTTTATTTTATTTTTCTAAAAAGTTTATTTTGAAGCAAAATTTTGAAATTTGAAATTTTGAATATTTTTTTAAAGATAACTACCGATTTACCTTGGATAAGGGCTCGACTTTTATAGTTCGTCAGGCAAGACTTCTCCTCCTTCATTAGTCTGTAGCTACATGAACAAACTTGGGGGAATTCTCGGGTTGCCCCGGGATTTCCCCCGTGTTACTGATAGGAATTGAGGCAGCTATTTGTGCTATTTGTGTTTCAATCATTTTATTAAAACTTAGTTGATTTTTTAATAGAGGAGGTTAAGCTTTCATTTTTAGAATTTATATTTTCCAACATTTTCTCATTATACATTAACTTTTTAGTAATATTTTCATTTATTATAGCTTGACTTAAAACTAGGTCATTTAATGAGGGTTGGTTTGAATTGAAATTTGAGTTGAAATTCGAATTACCTCTTTGCAGGCAAGATTGATTATTCCAGCCGTTATTATTTTGTTGTTCGAACTGGTTGTTAATGTATGTGGCATCTTCACAGGTCTCGGGGCAGTCGTTCCCAAAATGTTCGACTTCTCCCAGACCTCACATGTCATATGCGAGTCCATGGCCTTGATGGTGCTCTTCATAGCTTCCTTCTCAGCGGCATGTTCATCAAGTCTTTTCAATAGTAAATCCATTTTTCGGCAAGCATATCCGCCTCCTTCATGGTATGCATGACTTTTTGTTGTTTTCTTTCTTCCCCCTAGCTTCGATGGGACACCATCTTGTCGATGAGAGTCGTAGCTTCATCAATGGTAAGGGAAAGAAACACTCCTCCAGCAACGACATCTATGTGCCCCTTCGATATGGGTGTTAACCCATCGTAGAAGTTCTAGAGCATGAGCCAATTCTCTATCCCATGGTGCGGGCATGCTTGGATGTAATCCTGCAGCCTCTCCCACGCCTCGAGGATAGATTCCATGGAATTCTACTGGAAGTTTGAAATTCTCCCCCTCAAGGCATTGGTTTTGCCCATGGGGAAAAATTTCACGAGGAACGTCGCAGAACATTTGTCCCACAAATGTTGATGGCTTCCTTGTCCTTGTAGAACCACTATTTCGCCTTTCCTATGAGGGAGAAGGGAAACAGACGGAGCCTGATGCTTGCTGGTGCGACGTCTTTTATGAAAATGGTGTCGTACAGCTCAAGGAAGTGCTAAAGGTGTGCACTTGCGTCCTCGCTAGGAAAACTATAGAACTGGTTTGCCCGCACCATCGTGATTAGGCCAGTTCGGAGCTTAAAGTTTCCAATGCCCGTGTTAATAGTGGGCCCAACAAGCAAGTTGGTAACGGCAGGGGTGGAGTAGTCACAAAGTCACTTGGCCATTGCGGTAGTAGGGGATGGTGCAGGGGCGACTGGTTCAACTATCAGCGGAGTAGCAGAAGAAGAAGCATTACGAGACCGACTCTTCCTTAGGAGTGCATATAGATTATCGGTGTAATTGTTCGGCAGGTTGTAACCGATCATACACTATCCTATTTTCATCCACAATAGGGAGAAAACAAGCAGAGTGAGCCTGCATAAACTATGGCTACCATTCATGCATGTGATCATGATCATGTCCTACTAGATTCTTTTTAAGTCATGCCTTCCCCAATAACGGCGCCAGAAATGCTTGTTGGCATTTCTTACCACAATCTCCAACTAAGGAGATGGAATCCATTCCTTGCAACGGCACTAGAAATGCTTGTTGGTATTTCTTAGCTCCATTAGTAAGATTTGGAAAAATCTTAGCAATGCCGCCAAGGAACACCAACATGATAGTTCTTAATGATTACATACATTATCCGCAAGCGCATGGATCTATCATTGTAGCATTTCACCGAAAAGTATTTAGGGTATTGATATTTATATTTTCCCAAATGAAGGCATGGTGTAAAGAGTCTAGCATAGATATGAACAAGATTACATGCTTGCATAGCGAACCAAAGTTTATGATAGGGGTAAACAAGGTATTTTAAGGATAGTGGACACACACTTGGGCCAACCTCAAGGATAAAAGAGAAACGAAGAATAAAAGAATATTCCTAAGTGGAGCAGGCTTGTTCTAATATAGCCGTGCAAAGAACAGTTGATGATCATACAAAATACATGGTTAGAGCTAGAACTAAGTGTAAGATGGACGGGGACATCTCTGGGCACTGGTCTACCAGCAAGCGCGAGAGACTTTAAGATTCGTACACAATACCTGAACATGCGGGATTACGAGGGACAGACAGGGCTGTCACCACCTGCCACCTACCCCTCAACCGTGGAGTACCATCATATCCAAAGGTTCCTGTGCACCTAGGCACCATGCCCATGTATAAAGAAACTACCCACAACCCCTAGGACTCTAACCCTATGGATCGACAAGCATAGGATATGGGCAAACCCAAGGAATGACAACCTGACACCTCAATTTAGCTCTACTTCTAATCATACAAGTCATATGAATGATTAAGCATAAAGTTCTACATGTTAAGCTCATAACATACAAACTATGTGTTTGTTCATATGTCATGATTATAACATGAAGACTATACTCTAATTCCATAGCACAACTATATTGATAATATGAGAGCAGGACTTTGGAAGAACTCTTCATACTATTCATACCAAGATTTCTCTCTTCTTCCAAGGAGCCAAGCTCTCCTTGATAGCCTTGCTAGCTCCAAATACTACTAAAAAGTAAAAGATTATAAGTAGAGAAGTGGAGGTGTAGAGCCCAAATGAGGCGTGTCTGAAGGAGAGCTCCACCCTTGCTTTTATACTAGCTAGAGGTCGGTTTAGGGGGAGATAAATTAGGAAACTAGCCTAAACTGACCCCAAGCGTCATCAATGCACCGCCTGTGCAAGGTGGGGCCAGGAGGAGGTGGGCGCGGTGTGCCTGCACTCCTAGTGCGGCCGTACCTAGGCCAGCCCTCCTCGGCACCGCCTTCGCACTATAGGCTGCTTGCTGGGTCTAGATCGCTCCCACGTCGGTGCTTGGCTCAGATTCTTTGGTAGAGTGGGCCTTTCATCTTATTCCTTGGACCGAATCTACTTTATGCTTTGTCCAAAGGTGTATTTTGATTATAATTCCCTTGTATTCAATTATAGGTCCTGTAAAATAGGAATTCTCCAATACAAGTGGAACTATGTCAATAGTAAGAGCATATGTGATATAAGTTTAACCTTTGCTCATCCTTGAGCAATGCTAAACCCAGCAATGGATTAGGAGTTTTAAGATTTTTGAAAACAAGAGTTTTAAGATTTTTGAAAATATTGTAGCAACTCCTCAAAAGTACAGATGTGTCCAATCAAAAATTCTCCTCCGGATTACAACAAACTATTCTGACTTTCAAACTTACCCATATTACCTTCAACCATGGGTCTTCTTAGCCTTCACTTGGGTCTTGAGCAATTGAAAGATAGAACGATTAAGTCAAGCACTATGTCTCGAGTTCTTTGGTCAACCATTATTTCGAAGTTTTTATAGGTTTTTAAAATAAAACTCAGAGCTTCCATTGTATGACACCCTCAAGTCTCTCAATATATGTAGTATTTGTGGATCCTCACCAAGGCAATAATGATATTATGCCTTTCTCTTCCTACAACTAAAGCTTATGTGGAGCTCATAGGAGTGGAAATAGCATGAAAGAGCATACTTGCAATACATATATTGTAAAGTCAAACCTCAGATCCAAAGAGAATTAAGTCATACAACCAAATCAAGATGTGCATGTGTGTGTATATATGGTGGCTAACTTAATTCTACTGTGCTCCTTGAAAACATATCTCTCTCTTGAAACTTGGAAATACTTTTGCAAGAGAACATGGGCTATCTTATTCATCCCTTCTTTTTTTAGGCGGACATCTGAGTACCCATTGTTTTCAATATCTCATACACTTATCCATTTTTTCTCAACTCTTTTTTTTTGTTTTTTTATGAATAACTTTTGCATAGCTCATGCCTCTTTTCTACAACAAAACTTTTGAGAGATAGCAACAAGAACATGGAGCATTTATTTGATGGATGAAAAACCAATCATGGATGTTTTTGGTGTTTACTCCTAGTGTCGAAGTGAAACATTTTTGGGTGGATCAAAATAGAATGACATGTTTTTGTGCCTACCCCCAGTGTAGGAGTAGTGCATATTTGGGTGGTGTGTACATGATCTTGATTTTAGGAGCATGACAAACCTCTCATAAGGGTCAACCAAACTTCACAAAACTCAATACAAAGCAAGCAACATATACAAGTGGAAGTTTTCCTAGCTTTAATGACATGTAGGGCTTTGGTAAACTTTGTCATACAGGAACTCATCATGTAACATTTTTATGTTTTTCAAAAGATAAATCTCTAGAACTTTAGTATCACTTGAAACAAGATAAACAGTAGCTCAGACCTTCTCATATCATATCCCTTAATTACCTAGACTTAGATCAAGCATATGCTACCCACGAGTTTCAAGTTTAGAGTAAATTCTTATATCAAAACAATCTTATCCAAAACTCATGAGAATTTAAGACTAAAAACTAGGTACTTGAAAGGAATTACAACAGAGCAACTATTCATCATTTCCATTCAAGAGATTATCTTCAGAGTCCTTTTTATTTATTCAGCTCTTAAAAATCAAACCTAAAGAAAACTAGGCACACTCTTTTTTTTGTTTTCATTTTTCGATCACACATTACTAATATATATATCTAACACAGAAGAAAATTTTATTTTGTTTTTAGTTATGCATCTTTAAACTTGGAAATAAGACCAAAAGGGAAAGAAATACTTATCTAGATACATGGGGGATGTCCTTCCCCCAAGGTAGTTGTTGTCGTGGTTGAATGTTGAAGTTGTGTTTCTCAGAGTGGTTTTGCCAACAGATGTCTTTCTCATCAATTAGGAAGTTGGATTCCTCTAGGTGTAGCGGGTTCAGCGGCTCTAGTAGTATGTTTATTGATGTTTAATATCAGAGCCAGCTCGTGAGGAGTATACTCTTGGTGGAACAAGGTGAAGACGGTCGGGTGAACTTGCTCTTGATCTTGTGCATTATCCTTGCAAAATATCAACAAGAACAGAAAAACTCGTGGAACTGATTAGAATAAAAAGGGTTAGCGTTCAACCGTCCAGAGGTTAGTCGTTCTTTGGAATTAGAAATATTCTCGAATGGGTAGGATTTTAGCAGGATGTCTATCTAATATTTTTTGGATTTTATAATATAATGGAATATAATTAAATGTCTGTGTCGTGGGGTCATAACCGTGGCAAGCATTGTTGTTTGAGTCAGTGTCATAGCACATGTCTCTGGTGGCTAGGGTAGACTCAGGAACACGAGAATCACAGACACAACGGTTTATCCTGGTTTGGGCCGATCGATGCCCTACGTCTAGCAGCTGATGATCCTTATACTTAAGAGCACCCAAAATCGGGGGGTTACAATAGAGTGTAGAGAGAGATTTTGTAGGGGGTTAGCTCGTTGCTAATCCTAAGGTTGCCTCGCCTCCGATGGAGCCTTCCCCTCATCGGAGAGGAGGAAGATGACAAATGTGGTGGAGGAGCTCTCGGTGCCCCTCCCTGGGTTGCTCTGCTCTCGGTGCCGAGCAGGAGTGGATCGATGAGGAGTGGAATATATCCCTTATCCCTTATATATCAAGATAGGTTGAGTACATAGCGGTTTGGGGGGATGTGTCTATGGTCTACATGCACCAGAGCCCAAGAGGGTCTTGCAGCGGTGCTCTATGGACCATGGCGATGACAAGGAGCCAAAGAAGCCTTGGGCGTCGTCCGGCTACTCTGTTCTGACACTCTGCGTGTCAGCCTGTGTCGGCTTGGATCGGCCTCCCCTAGGTGGACCTTCGTAGCTCTACCTTTAGTGCGTGGCCACCATCATGCAACCGCTCTGAGGCACGCTGCAGGGACTGAAGGGGCACCTAGGCGGTTCCTGGAGGCCTCTTTAGCCATCGATAGCTGATCAAAGGGCCCAGAGCCACTCTTAGCGCATCGACTAGGGCTATAAAGAGGGGCCCCGAGGACGCGGCGCCTTCTATCCCACCTCCGGCTCCTTCTCTTCTTCCTCTTAGATCTAGCTCCTAGTGGCCATGGTGACGATGAAGTGCGACACCTCCATCCAAGTGAGCCTAGCTTCCCCCACCGGGCGATCGCTCCCACGAGGGTGGAAGCCAGCGATGCCCCAGCCATGCTCAGGGTCAAGGTGGTCACATGGCTAGGGCCTTCTAGAGATGCGCCGGAGAGCGCCCGCCGTAGCAGGGGTAGTCGGGGGCTAACCTACCCACTTGGGCTACTCCTGCCTCATCGCCGGCGGTTATGGTGTGTGGCGCGATGTGGGGTCAGTGTGGCGGCGCCTGTAGGCTTCTGGGCGCCTACGGGGCTCAAAGGCGTCCGCTTTGCCTATCGTTGCCCACGCATCGTGTTGCTTCTTCCTGAGCCTAGGGTTGGGCTATACATGGCGATCATCGGAGGTCTCGTTGGGCTGAGGTTGGGGCCAATCTCTAGGCTGCAGTTGGAAGATATCTGCCCTTTCTCTGTGCACTCCGAGCCTTCCATGGGCACTGCGTCGACCTTAGGGCTCGGGAGCCCCAACCTCCTCCTTCATCCTCTCTTAAGGCTGCCCCACTTGGGAGAGGTCGGGTTACTTGCATGGCCGATCGCTAGTGGGCTTCTTCGCCACTTGGCCAAGGCGCGAGCACTCTGCATCCTTCAGTGGTTTTTGCTGCCATAAATTGTAATCGGGTCATTCCCAATTAATGAAATAAAATTACTTTCATTCATAATCTCATTGCTCATGAGTCATGCTCAGAGACTTAGGTCCCTCGTTGGGATGGGCTGTTATGACAATGGCCTCAGTGGCCAAGATCAACACGCCCATGCTACTAGCGGGTTAGTCTGTGAGAACCCTAGGTTTATGATCGTTCCATGCCCTGGTCATGTCCCCTAGAGGGAAGATCCTTGGCATCCTGACTGAGCCACTCGTATAGTTCCTGAGCCCATCTGTCGGTGCTTAGGGGCTCGCTGCCTCCCTTGGTGGGTCACCACAAATGGCTCTAGGTCGGTACTCGGACATTGTGCGATGGTCAATCGACTTCGCTTCTAAGCATCTGGCTAAGGCCTTTGGTGCCCGACCATGGGTGTCCCTTTCACTTTAGATGCCTTAGGCGGCCTTGAAGCCTCTTGGTTCAGCCTTAGAGCCCTTAGCGATCTCCTCTTTGAGGGGCCCCATACCATCATTCGGCTAGGAGGCTTGATCCGATGAAGGATTGAGAAGCATAGAGATAGCTGCAAATGAACGAAATGGACACAAGAGAAGCGAAAGGGGACATAGCTGGTAACGTAGCGGTTAGGGCCATTAAGATAGAATCCGAGGGGGTCGACTGCCCCCAGGATTCATGTGTAGAGCACCCCATGGTCATCATGACCACAGAACATGCACACGATAACACGCCATGTGAACGCCGATAAGCCACTACCACGACAAGGGAGGCTCGAAAAGCCCCTGAGCCCATGTGTAAGGTCACCGGTCATGACCACGACCCAACGTCGTGCTTAGGAAACCCACTCCTAGGCCAGTCCTTAGAAGGGCTCGAGGCCACAAAGGGATAGGGGCAGGGAGGAGATGGGACCCTATGACTCTAATCGGTGATGCGGAGCCACACGACCATCTATCTCTGTGTTTGAGTCGTCCGCTTTGAAGTCTCCCGGGTTGACCCCCTCTGGGGGGGTTGGCATCTTGCCACTTGGCCACTGTGGAGGCGGATGGGGACCAATAAGATTGATGGCCGATGATTTATGGGACGTCTCTCAATGAGCACAGCCAAACTCCACGTCGATTGGGGAGGATATCGTGTCCTGCTCAAATTACCCATCGACCCAAACGAGGTGCACCGCTCCGATCACGTGGTTATGGTGGACATGCCTCTCCCCACGTGGGGCAAAACTGAAATTTGCCTATAACAAGGCACCACAACCCCTCACGTCCCGAGGGGCGTTAGGGAAAGAAGGAAGTGGGCGCTAGTGACCCGACTATTAGGACGAGGCCTAGCCTCAACTGCTTCCTCCCTGAGCCCTGAGTTCTTGACCTTTGAATGGATGGCAACGCATCCACCAAAGATCTCAACCCAGATAATGCCAGGTCAAGGCGTTGATCCCCAGTCAAGGAAGGCATCTAAGAAACCCTTGCACCGCCCAGAAAACACACCCTGAATTTCACAAAAACACAAGACGATCCCGAGCCAACTATCTCGGGAAATATAACTTAAAATACAAACAAACTCAGCCAAGCACCGCGGCATTCTGCAAACAAATCTCTCCCTATTCTAACACGGTAGTAGTGACTCGAGCCTCAGAAGCTATGATGCTAGAAGGGGACTAGCGGGATGCTCCCCTCCGCCATTGCGAGCGAACATAACAGAGAGGAGCACCTCACAAACATCCTCCTAGCACCACAGCTCCTGGAGCATAAAACATGGGGGAGAGAATAGCAGCAGCCATCATCTCACAAGGACAGGGATGGTATGATGGAACCATCCACAACTATGGTTCCCAAAAGACAATGGAGTCACAAAGCTATGATTCCAATAGTCATACCGACCCATCCGACCCTATTCGCAAAGTCCCTTCTAGCATTAGCCGCTAGAAGGAGCGGCAATGGCTTCCTGCCACCATGGACCACCTTTAGTAGGACACATCATGAGAGTATCACACTCCTCTCCAAGAAATTCTCTACTCCCCTCACTCTCTTAACATCTAATTGATTGGAAATAGCTCGTGGCTGCCTCGAATGGTAGAAAGGCCCATATTTATAGGCCCAAGGGTAGACAGAATAGCCTAAGACTCCCACACCACATGGTGAACCACGAGAGGTCACCGCCAATGTCAGATGCCAATGTGAGATCAGGAAAATCATGACTCTCACAAAGGCAGGAGTAGTACAATGTCGACAAGACTACTCGGTCCTGCCTAGGTCATGAGCCCTGATACGCAACACATTGACACACCAAGGCTCAGTAGTCACATACCACATCATCGGGGCATCCTGACATGGTAAAGCACAATGGCCACCTACTGCATTAAACGCACTTGTCCGCAAGGGATCGAGCGACAAAGCTCGAATAAACCACGACGACACACCCGTGTTCAACACACGCACATCGCAGCGCTTTTACGATCATGAAGTGATCGTAAAAATGCTCGAGGGATACTGTCGAAGTCATAACCCTAGGGTGTCTCAAGGCATCGATTAGTTAATAGGCCCACATCAGTTAGCGAAAGCCTGAATGACCGAGGCCTAGCTAAGCCAAGTGAACCAGGCTAGATGCTAAGGCCGGTGTCAGCGACAACCCCTTCTTCATGCCTTCCATTCAGTAGCTATCTAGGTCAAACAATTCAATCTTCCATATCTATCCAAAGGACAAGCAAAAATCTAATAGTAGACTTCTAACCATTAGGCCTATGACCACGAAATTTTAGGACAAGCAAGATGAGTAAGTTATATACAACTTTTTTTATTAACAAGTTTCATAGGAAAAGTCACTATCATCATGAATTTGTCAACACAATAGAAACTACTCATGCATCCATTTAGTTGAATTATAAAGCAATAATTAACTAGCTGCCTATAACTAATTAATTCTAAGCCCAACTAATAACATCAACAGATCATATGCATCACAAGCACCACAGAAAACATCATGGTTAAGCCCAAATCATTTATTTATATTCATTTATTAATTTTCCTTATATAATAGGGTGATTTAGAGGATAAATATTTCTAGTACTCAATGAATTCTGAGAAAATTACAGTAGGTTACATATAACTCCAATAGTCTACTGTACAAATTTCATGCCATATGGATAAGTATAGCAACCTCTACAAAAATGACAAGTTGCAGAGGCTTATTTTAGCAAAAATAGTTTAGCCAAATGAAAAGTGTTAAACAACAGATTTAATATTTTTGTTACTTTTATCCAAGCATAAGAACGCTGTGTAAAAAGTTTCATGATCATATGTTATATACTTTTACCCCATTTATTTTCACTAGAAACTAGCAAATAATCAAGGTTAAATAGAAAGACCATATTTCAAGTATGTCTTCTGTAGGTTTAGTATTTTTCCTACCTAGAACATACCAACGCAAGACCCACAAAATTGGGATCACAATTTTAGCACTTCCCTAGCTCAAGTTATACATTTTACAAGATAGAAACAAATTTAAAAGCACTTATCTAGCTCAATTTAATTCCCTCAGAAAAATACCCAAAACAGTATGTTTCATATTTTTATCAAATAGTACACTTCATGATGAATCCAACAAAATTTGGATCACCTCATTTGGACACTCCTAACTCTAGATAAGATTTTTGCAAGTTTGCTACAAAATCTAGAAACACAAATAAAGAAAAATCAAATTTCAAATCGGGCCCAGCAGCTAGGTGCACCTGGTCCAGTGCACCCGGAGGTGCTGACAGCAGGGGCCCGTAGTCAACGCTACCCCACATGTCATACACACAAAAGCAGGGTGGCGCTTTGACTGGCCGTAGCTCGCCGACGGTGAGGTCTCCGGTGATATGGTCACCAACGTCGTGTTCCCCTCAACATCCCGCATCGAATGAGGTAGGTCGTCGGACCTCTAACGGCGGTTGGCTATGGTGGTGGCACTAATGGCGGCTCATTACAGGCGCGCGGCGGTGCTCCGGCCATCCCCGGCCATGGCATGCTTGGGCGAGCATGACTATAGCTTCGTGGTGACCTAGCGATCTAGGGTTAAGGTAGTGCTTCGCGGTGGCGCCGGTGAGGCATGGCCGCATGCATGGCGGCTTGGCGACAAGAGCGTGGTGGTGCAACACAGCATTCGCCTTCGGCGAGGCCATCATTGGCCAATGGCCGATGGCTCGAGCAAGCACAAACCCTAGTGGCTACAACATGGAGGAGAGAAGAGGCAGAGCAGCCATGAGCTGTCCTAGCCACGGCGTGCCCGAGCTCAGCGGTGCTCTGATGGACATGGCGATGGTGGCAATGGCATTGGCCCAAGGGCCCTCACCTTGGTTCAAACGGCGATGCGAGTGGGTTAGGGTGAAGAGGACGGCGTGGTGGCTCTATGTATGCGAGCGATTGCACGGCGTGGTGGCAAGCTAGGACGGCGAAGCTCAGTGGCAGTGACGGCATGGTGCTCCTCCGCTTCGACACTGTGCGAGAGCGAGAGAGAGACAGGAGAGCACGAGTGAGAGTGAGAGAGGGTGCGTGCGAGGCTTGCCCTCCCTTTGGCCTGGCTGCGTGAGCGACGCTGGCGTACGGCCGCTAGATGGCACGCCTGGCATGCGCGCGGTCGACCACCAAGGGCGAATTTGAGCTTCTAGATCTCCTAATCCATGGCGATTTAGCAAAAACATCATTACTAAGAATTGTAGAGCTACAGAATATCTACAACTTTGCTTAAAAGAGTTTTGTCTAATTCACAATGGTTTTCAAACTACAATGCTCCAAAGTAGGCTACCTTGAAACTGAAAACCAGCTTTAGACTTAGCAAAATTTCTAAGTCCCTAAACAACATTTGATTGCTACTTTGGAGCTGTTTTTTACTATGTTGGGCACTGAATTAGCTCATGACCCTTAAATAAAGTTTGTTCCCCATGTCAAGAACTACAACTTTTATTAAGGGTGCACTGCCATGCAAACAATCTAAACTACTGTTCAACTTTGGTCAAACTAGCATCATGTAAAAGGCATTTCAATGTAAACAAACACTTAGAAGCAAAATTGGCCCATGTCATGAATACAAACATTGTTCCATTTACCATCCTAGATGTGTATAAGGTGTTTTTGTGACCTCACAACCATCTCTTGCATTGGTCACACATTGTCACAAGCATATGCATGTATATAATCAACATCACATGTGATAATATGTAAGAATAAGATGAAATTCCATATGCTCATACTCATGAATGCTTGGATAATGCTTGTGCTCATGAAATGCAAGTGCCAAATGCAATGCTTAACACTAGGGTGTTACACCAGGATCCCCAAGTTGAGGACCTAGCCTGGAGCAAAGGCATCGGTTGTGATGAAGAAATCACCAGGGAAGTGGACACCACCGTCTAAGGCGGTGCCGCTTGTTTCGGTGACAAGGCAGGTGGCTCCAGCCACCGTAGAGCCTAAATCACACTTGAAGCTACCCCCTACCTAGCACGCCAGCTGTCACGGGGTCAAAACCATGGCAAGAACATGAGAATCACAGAGGGGGTGCAACAGTTTATCCTGGTTCGGGCCAATCGATGCCCTACATCTAATAGCTGATGATCCTTATAGTCAAGAGCACTCAAAATTGGGGGGTTACAACAAAGTGTAGAGAGAGATTTGGTAGAGGGTTAGCTCGGTACTAATCGTAACGTTGCCTCATTGTCGATGGAGCCTTCCCCTCGTCGAAGAAGATGACGGATGTTGTGGAGGAGCTCTCGGTGCCCCTCCTTGGGTTTCTCCACTCTTGGTGCTGAGTAGGAGCAGATCTATAAGGAGTGGAATGATCTATCTCGGATCCTCCTCCCCCATCTAAGGTTTGACCATATCCCTTATATACCGTGATAAGGTCGGGTACATGGTGGTTTGGGGGATGTGTCTATGGTGTACATGCACCGAAGTCTAGGAGGGTCTTGCATCAGCGCTCTGTGGAGCATGGTGGTGTCGTGGAGCCAAAGAAGCCTTGGCCATCATGGTGGTGTCGTCTTGGACCAGCCTCCCCTAGGTGGACCTTCTAGAGTCTTCTTGGGACTGATGTGTAGTCCCAAGGGCCGCCAAGCCCTTAAAGGTCAAGGGGAACTTGTCTTCTTGTGTCACGCCCCGTGCGTGACCTTTTCACAGGAGTGGCCAGCAAGGCCGCCCTCAAGGTGCAGCGTCTAGGAGCCCCCGAGCCTTGGTAGCTCAAGGCGTGTCTTCCTATGCCCGGGCCTTGGTTGGCATCGTAGGTCGGGCAGAATCCAATGGCCTGGCTCGGGCGTATCATTGATTAGGAGCCTAAGGCTCGGGTGAGTCCTCAAGCCCTGAGCAGGGGCTACAACATGCCTAGGCTCAAGTAGGTTTCCTTGTTGGAGGGTGCGCGCGAGCATACCCGATGGGTATAGCCCCTAAGCCCCTGGGCGATCATAGAGGTGCTGGTCGAGGGGTCCCTTTGGTCAGGAACCATTGATCACGAGGCTTAACATACCCATATGTTAGGATCTTGTTAGTATGCATGGTATTTTTGTTATTTTTATGCCACCACAGTGAATATTCTTGTGGGTTTTTACACATTGTAAAAATATTCATATGTGGCTTAAGATTTTATAATGCAATGATGAACATTTTATTTTCTTTTCTAAATGCAAAGTAAATGCAGAAAAGATAAATTTGCTAAAGTAAAAATAACTTATGCAATGCGAAAGGGTAAATATGGATAACTACCGATTTTACCTCTTGGCGAGGGTTCGGTGTTTTGAGTCCTCCGAACTAGACTAGTCTAGAGAAGTCATTTATTCTTTGGGTGCATCAATTGGTCCTAGAGATAGAGACCTTGATGGTTGCACCACTTGTGACGGTGACTCTGATGATGATGCCACCTTTTCTTTCCAAATCTTCTTGGTCTGTGGACTTATTTTAAGTGTAGTAGGTTCATCCTTCTCAACTTCTCCTTCTTCTTCATTCTTGGAAAGTTGATTCCTTTGGCGTTGGGATGATCGATGTCTTCTCTTGGGACGGGTCTTCTTTGGCTATTCATAAGTTGTATAACTATTGAAATGGCATCGTACCTTTTGTCCTAGGAATTGGAAGTGGATTTGTCCTGATCCGATGTAGATGATTGCGTTGATAGTGTTGAGGAACATTCTTCCAAGGATGATAGGTACATCTTCTTCTTGTTCTCCCATGTCAAGAATCATGAAGTCGGCAGGGACATAGTAATCTTCTATCTTTACCATAATGTCTTTTGCTATTCCTTCTAGAAATTGGATTGTTTGGTCCACCATCTACAATTGCATATATGTAGGAAACAAAGGTTCATCACCAAACAAATAGTCATGTGTTACCTTGGACATTATATTAACACCTGATCCAATATCACAGAAGGTGTTGTGGAAGATTCTTTGTCTAATCATGCATTCCATCGTTGGTACGCCTAGATCTTCCTTCTTGGTAAGGAATGGTGAAGCAAGGAGGTGGTCGTACTCTGATCAAAGTGTAGTGATCATCTTGACTGATTATTCTCTTGGATGCCTAGCTCTGTTCTTCCTTCTTTGGTAGTTTCTCTTCTTGTTCACTATTGTATCTCGGGTAGGTATGGCATCTATGGATGACTAGGAGAATGCAATATACAATTCTTGAAAGTAAATCTCTCCTTCCTATCCTTAATTGTGAAGCAGATCTTGGCACTGCCTACATAGATGATGGCTTTTGCGGTGCTTAGGAAAGGTCAGCCCAAGATAATGGGTGCCCTCACATCTCCAACTATTTCTAAAACCACAAAGTCTATGGGTACGTACGAGGCTCCAACTCATACACAAATGTCTTCAAGAATTCCCTTGAGGTAGCAGAGTGACTGATCTACAAGCTGCAAATGCATATTTGTGTATAGCAAAGGATCTCCATGAATTTTCTCATAAATTACCTTTGGCATGATGTTAACACTTGCTTGGAAGTTGCGGATAGCTTCTTCAAACACATGTGGTCCAACGGTTATGGGGATGACAGGTCTTCCTAGATCACCTTTCTTGATGGGTAGCGAGTCATCTCGCCATCCTTCACTATATGGTTCTCTGTAGAATCCTACATTGTGAATATCGACAAGATTTGTAGTTTTGGGATCTTTCGTCTGCCCCAGAATCTTACCTTTGTCGGTCGAAGGAATAGCAACCACTAGCTAAGCTATTTGTGATTCTATCATTTTATTAAAGCTATGCTGGTTTTTCATAGCTAAGGAGAAGCTATCCATTCTATTGTCTATATTTTCTAAGATTTTGTCATTGGAAGCTAGTTTTCTTGACAAATCCTCCATAATTTTAGCTTGACCAAGGACTAACTCCGTCAAGGGTGGTTGATTATTGAAATTATTACCTTGATAGTTACCTTGGTAGTTTGGCCTCTGTTGCTGATTCCATCCTTGATTTTGTTGAGGATGATAGTTGTTGTTGATGATGAAGTTCACGTCCTCTTGGGTTTTAGGACAATTGTTTCCTAAGTGGCCAGTGTTTCCACATTCTTCACAGGTCATGTAGGAATCATGAATGTGTATGACTTCTTTCTTTTCATTGGCTCACTCTTCAAGCCTCTTCATCAGCAAATCCATCTTGGCAGATAGCATGTCTACCTCCTTGAGTTGATGCATACCTCCACCTCTCTTGCGGGTTTGAAGATGTTCTTCATTCCAACCTTGGTTGGAGGCCATCTTCTCCACTAGAGCTATTGCTTGTGTGATTGAAGTGATAAAAATGCACCTCCAGCAGCGGCATCCATATTGTCATGGGTGCTATTTGTTAACCCATGGTAGAAAGTCTGTATAAGTATCCAATCCTCCATCCCATGGTGAGGACATTCTAAAATGTAGTCTTTGAAGCGTTCCCATGCCTTATGGATAGATTCATCATGTTGCTGTTGAAAACTAGAACTTCTTCCACGTAGAGCATTGGTTTTGCCTGTGGGAAAGAACTTTGCTAGGAAGGCAGTGGAGCAATTTTCTCATATAGTATTTATATCTTTGTTGGCATAGAACCATTGCTTTGCCTTCCCCAAAACTCATAATGGGAAGAGGCAGAGTAAGATGGCATCTCTGGTAACTCCTTTGATGGTGAAAGTGCTGCAAATCTCTAGGAATTGTTGGAGATGAGCACTCACATCTGCATGTGCCTTTCCACAAAACTGGCTAGCTTGCACCATGTTAATGAGAGCTGGCTTGAGCTCAAAAGCATTGCCTCCAATGCCAATCGCCGATCCAATATGGATGTTGGCTATAGTTGGAGCAGAGAATTCACAGAGAGTCTAGTTAGCCATAGCTTCAAAAACTGGTGTTAAGCTATGCCCTGTCTGGTTGTCTTCTGACTCTGAAACTAGAACTTTCTTGAGTTTAGCTTTGGTCCTCCTAATTAATGCTTCTGGATCTTCAACGTAGTTTATCAGAAGGTCAAAACCAGTCATACATTACACTACATAAGATATGAAAGTAGACAGAACAAGGGTAACCCTGTTTGAGCAGAGGTAAATGGTTTTCTCGATCACATCAATAAGTAAAAGTTTATCAATATTCCTTTTGATTGCCCAGATACCTTCCCCGGCAATGGCGCTAGAAATGCTTGTTGATATTTCTTAGCGTCGCTACTAAGAACAGAGTTTTAAATATAGTCCCTAGCAATAGTGCTAGAAATGCATGTTGGTACTTCCTAACATCATTACTAGAATGACACTAAGAAGTACTTAGGTATTTTATTGTGACTCAGAATTAATGCAATTATATAAATGAAGAGTTTTGCAAGCACACAAATAATATACCATTGTAGCACTTAACCCGGGAGTATTCTAGGTATCGTTATTTATATTTTTAAAAAAGAGAAGGACGGGAAAAAGGGAATATATTGATAACTAATACTTATGATGGAGAAATAAACCATAACCAATCTTCTACTCACAACATGGGTAAGTCAAGGGATAAATCTGATATGAATGTTAAATGATAATTGATAATTGAACACTCAGAGTACTCCTTTAGATGGCACTAGCATGGCTAAGTAGATACAATAGAGAAATAATTCCTAAGTCATTCTTAATTACAAGTCAAAGCATACTATGATTAGTGCAATTACACTTAATAATCATGGCTAAGATCAACTTCATATCTACACATAAGGGATATTACTAAGGAAGATCAAGAACAGAGCCTGACTTCCTACACAACTAGATCCTACTTGTCTATATTCATGGAGTGGACTACAAAGAACTCAACGAGAGTGTCACACTCGTGATCTACCACATGGCCCAGAATATAGGGTGCATCCGTAGGTAAACAACGTATAAGCACCATGCTTACACAATCTCAACCACTCACCCCATGTACATTAGAGCGAGCGCTATATGAACTTATGTTTGAACATAAAAATAATCTAGCTATACTAAGCATATAATCAAAGCAAATGATGAACATGATAACTAGGAACTTGAATAATATTAAGAACAATGTCATAACAAATGTAGCAAACATATGGAATATGAAAGATACAAGCGAGGATACAAAAGGCTATACCAAGCCATGCTCTTGTCAAGATCAGGAATCCAAGCGAAGCTTGCCTCCCTCTAGATCTAACTTAACTAGCTATGCCCTAAATATTTATGGAGCTCTAAGGTTCTTCTCTTGATGATGATAGATGATTATGGAGGAGATATTCTGCCAGGGCGTTAGGGGCTGATATATATAGGGAAACCATCAGTCCTGAGCCATCGGATCAAACCAACTTAATGCAACGGCATAGATCTTATCTATAAGGCGATGGAGAACTGACATAATGAAGGGGGACTAACATGTGAGCCTAGGGGGCCAGCCAGCCTGTAGGTGGGGTTGGCCGGCCCCACCTAGCAGCAACTTGCCCTCTTCCATGGTGGGTTGCCTTCTGGTGTCTTCTAGAGTCTTCTGGACTTAGTTCACTGCAGATAAGCGTGATTAATTCTGGCAATTAGGTCCTCCTTGATAGTTTTCTAGACAAACCCTACTGAAAACACAAATTCACCAAACCTTGTGGAATTTGTTAGTTTAATCACCAAAACCTATGTTGGTGATCATTTTTATGCATTTATACAAATTACATTGACGGTTTATGTTGGGTGTTAACTACCATCAACAATGGGGCACTTCTCCACCGAGCTCCACACCCCATATTTATTTATTGTGTAGAGAGGCATGGGGGTATTTGTAGGCAGCACGAGGTCGGCACGAGGTCAGTTGGGTGCCTTGGGGCGCTGGGCGGTGCTAGTGGGGCGCCAGGTGGCCCTCCATTCCACTACCTCTTGATGCTACGGCACGGTTGGCTACCAATGGCGGCTACTAAGATAGCACATGTCAAAATTTGGGTAGCAAGGCGGTTTGTAGGTCGGTTGGAGGCTCCCAAGTGTAGGATAGTGGGCCCGTGGATCCACAGCAACTCCATGTCGTCAATCAGTGCAAACCGACTTAGATAAACGCATGAGAATGCTTGTGGAGCAGCTCTCATGGATCGGTGATGTGGCAGGGGCCAGGGTGGCACCGGGTAGTGCCCATGTGGGGCTGGCCGGCGTGGCATGTGGGCCCTTGGCCTTCCTTCCACGTCCACTTGCTCCCTATGTTCATATTTGTCACCATTTTGGGCCATTTTTTTTATATAATTTCCTGCAGACAAATAATTCTACAAGCACAAGTGGAACTAGGTGAATTATAAACAAAATGCAACACATGTTTTGATGGTTTACCTCACTTTATAATGCTTTTGGGTGGAATTTTGTTGGTCAAAGCAGGTGTTAGTGACCGTCAACAACATCCAAGTGCATTTGCATTATGACATCTAGACCAGTTTGGAGTTTGGCCCAGAGTGGCCCATGTGCATGTTAATGAGATATTATGGGGGGTTGAGTCCCACCTTGGTTGCTAAAAGTGAGATAGACCAACATATAAGCCTTCTAGAGTCCGTCCCACCATCCTTGGGTTAATCCTTTTACACGAGCCAAGGACAAAAGTGTAAGTGGGATGGTGGTAGGTGTGGTTTGCTCAGCGTGTAGAGTGGATCTAAGTCATTTGGACTCTGGGGCGCTACAAATGGTATTGGAGCCGACATTCATAGCCACAGGCACTTGTGAGTCTATTGACGATAGTTATCATACATTATAAACTTCAATATAACTTGAAATAATGCATGAAAATGATAACCAACATAGACTTATGGGTTTAAACTGACAATTTCCATGAGTTTCGGTGAATCTATGTTTTTAGTAGGGTTATTTTAGAAAACCATCAAGGGGGATCAAAACATCAAATTAAATCGTGCTTATCCATGGTGAAACCAACTCCAGAAGGTTCCAGAGGACTCTAGAATCCACATCACCGAAGTAGAGGATGAGAGGGTGACAGGTGGGGCCACCTAGTCCCTAGGGGTCCCACCTATCAGCCCTATTTTTATGTCGGTTCCCCACCGCCTTAAGTATTGTATCTCCATAGTTCTTTAAGTTTGTTTGATCCAAGGGCTCACATTGGACACACTGGCCTATATAACCTGCCGCTGCCCCCTCCAGAGCATGCTGCCATAAGTCAAGATCAGACCAGAAATTAGGGTTTCTAGAGAGAAGAGAGTAGAGCTCCAAATCTTCAAGTTTCTAGTATAGGCTAGCTAGCAAGGTTCGAGTAGAGTGTGGGCTATTGCTTAGGATTCCGGATTTGCCTTCTGGAGACTGGTATAGCCATTGTATCTCTATATTTATGACTTTGTGCTACTTCAATATTATGTTGCTATTTATTATGTTCCTAGTTTTCTCTAGTTATATGCTTAATATAGTTATGGTTGGTTATGAATATATGCATATGTTCGCAAAGCTCTTAGCTTAGTACTCGAGTGAGTTAAGTGGTTGACATTATGTAAGCATGGTGCTTAGATATTGTTTGTCTACGAATGCATTGTGCAGTCTAGGTCATGTGGTAGATCATGGATGTGACACTCCGATTGAGTCCTTTGTAGTCCACTCCCCGTTTGTAGAGCAAGTAGAACGCGGTTGCAAAGGGAGACAAGCTCTCTTGTTGATCTTCCTTAGTAATGTTCCTTATGCATAGATCCAAAGTTAGTTATACTATAGATGAGAGTGTATATACTTGGGTGTACAAAAGACTTAGTAAATAAGGAATGACTTAGGAATCTTCTGCTCTTAACGAATCTCCTGCTTAGCCATACTACATTTTATGAGTCTCTATTTCTATCTCTAGAATACCATTATTACCTTACACTTATCATTTATTTATCCCTTGACTTACCCCTGCCATAGCATGAGAGTGATTTTATCATAAGTATATATATTTGTCAATATCTCTATGCCAACACAACTCCATAGCTCCTCCCTGTGGTTAAAATATAAATAACGATACTTGGTATACTCCCGGGTGAAATGCTACAATGGTACATTATCTGTGCGCTTGCGGATTACTTAGTATATATATAAATTTAGAAGTGTTCTCAATAATTACCAACAATGCATTTCTAGCATCATGCTAGGGATGACAACTTAGTAAAGAGTGATGCTAAGAAATGTCAACAAGCATTTATTTCGCCGTTGCTAGGGAGGGGCACATGGCTAAAGAGAATTGACCAAATAAATACTTATTAATGAAATCATAACCTCTGCTTTAGCAGGCTTACCCTTGTTTGTCTTTGTTCATATCTTATATAGGGTATTGCAGACTTGGTTGTGATTCACCAACAACTTCCAATCAGAATCAAATCAACCAAATTAAGAGAAAGCTCAACACCAGTTTCTAAAGCTATGGCTAACAAAACTCCGCGTGAATTCTCTGCTCCAAGCACTGAGAACATCTGCACTCGACCAACACTCAGAACCAACAACCTTGAGTTTGAGCTCAAGCCAAGGCTCATCAACATGGTGCAAGCTACCCCATTCAGTGGAAAGGCACATGAAGATGCTAGTGCTCATCTTCAGAATTTTCTAGAGATTAGCAGCACGGTCATCATTAAGGACGTTGCTCAAGACATCATACTACTCCGCCTATTTCCATTCTCACTAGTGGGAAGAGCAAAGTAGTGGTTCTACATCAACAAAGATCACATCAACACATGGGCAAAGTGTTCAAAGGCCGTCCTAGAAAAGTTCTTCCCTATAGGCAAGACCAATGCCTTAAGAGGAAAGATTTCAAACTTCCAACAACAGAAAGGAGAAACCATTCCAGAAGCATGGGAACATTTCCAAGAATATATTTTAGATTGTCCTCATCATGGGATGGAAGATTGGTTGCTCATGCAAGGCTTTTACCATGGATTAACTTAGAAAGCCCATGAACAACTCGATGCCAACGCTGGAGGATCATTTATGTATCTCACCCTTGGAAAAGCTGAAACTCTTATGGAGAAGGCAGCCTCTAATCAAGGATGGTCTCAATGCAATATTCAACCATGCAATAAGAGTGAAGAAGTACCAGAAAAGGTGTGTGCACTGTCAACCAAGATGGACGTACTGTTGAATTGGCTTGAACAGTGAGCCAATTACAAGAAAGATCATTAGGCTATTCAAGATGCATTTAGTGCTCAAAACACCTGTGGAGAATACTTGGGGTAGAATTCCCTAAATATCAAGAGGATGCAAATATCGTCAACAATTCTGCTCCACAACAACAGAGATAAGGGTGAAATCAACAACAACAGTCGACTTACCAAGGTAAGTACCTAGGTAATTACTATAATTCTTCTAATTCTAAACAACCATCCTTGAGACACTTGATCTTAGAACAAGCCAGGATTAATGAGAATATTTCTAAGAAGCTTGCTTTTAATGATAAGATCCTAGAAAACATAAATACTAAAATGGATAGTTTTTCGTCCTCCATAAAAGACTAACTTAGCTATAATAAAAAGATAGAATCTTAATTAGCCCAGATGGTTGCTGCTCTGCCTTTTGCCACTAACCTTGAGAAGGTAAACGCTATAACCACAAGAGGTGGCAAGTCTACTCGTGATCCACCATATCCGACAAGGAAAGGTAAGACACCAGTGGTACTACAGAAAGAGGAGAAGAGAACCAATGAAGTTGAAGAAGTTGGGCCACAAGAGCAAGATTCACGACAAGATTTTCATGACATGACCCTCCTACCATTTCCACGTAGAAATCGGGAAGCCACAATGGATGAGTAGTTTGGTAAGTTTATAGAGGTAATTCAAAAGTTATATATCAATATTCCGTTGTTAGATGCCATACAGGTACCTACCTACATGAAGTATCTTAGAGACATCCTCAACAACAAAAGACCACTGCCTTCCACTGAGGTAATCAAGTTAATGGAGGAGTGTAGTGCGGCCATCCTAAACACTTCACCTATCAAGAAGAAGGATCCAGGATGCCCCACTATCGACTATTCGACCAGAAGCCAGAACTTTGAGAATGCGTTATGCGATCTTGGAGCAAGTGTCAGTGTCATGCCCAAAAAGGTCTTCGACAAGCTCAACTATTCAACACTCATGCAGACATCAATGTGCATGCAACTTGCCAACCAATCGGTCCGCTACCCTGTAGGAATCGCTGAAAACATTTAGGTAAAAATACGAAACTTTTTCGTTCCCATAGATTTTGCAGTACTTGACATGCAGGAAGACATGAAGACACCCCTCATTCTTGGGAGACCCTTCCTGAGCACTACAAATGCTCATGTTGATGTTAGAGCTAGAGAGATTAAATTCCATATTAATGGAAAGGAAGAGCGGTTCGCTTTCGAGCCACGACCGGAACAATGCTCCAATTTTGAATGGCATGAGAAGCAACTATCCCATCTCTGGGACCTACTAACGCACCTGAAGAATAAACCCGAATGAAGAAGTCTGGTTCGGTGGACTTAAAATTGTGAACCCTCGTCGGGAGGTAACTTGGTAGTTATCCATATTTACTTTTTCATACTGCATTAATCATTTTATCTTAGCATATTTACTTTTAAACACCTGCATCATGAAACAAAAATTCTCATCATGGCATTATAAAAACTTAAGCTCCATGTAAATAATTTTTACGGAGTAAAAACCCGTATAAAATATTTACCATGGAGGCATAAAAATTTAAAAATACCATCATTCATATTGTTATATTTTATAGTATCATAAAATATTTTTTGTATTGCGTATATATATATACGTATGTATACGGTAGAAATATGGGAGACACATGGGGCCCACTCAACCACCACCCATCACGTCCATTTCCACTCAACTACCACTTTCACCTCCATCACCTCTCCACCATCCATTATGTTCGAATTTCCACCGAAAGAAGCACCCAAGGAGTAGAGATATTTCTTAACCACGAAGCAAGGATCCACCAAGAAAATGGGGAGGCCATTTGGCCATGATGTGGGGCCAGCCAGCCCCACCACTAGAGCAGCCGGCCTGCTGCTGCTTCGGCTATAAATAGACACCCTCCTGGCTCACTTGTTCATCCATCTCCACTGCAATTCGAGCTCCTGAGTTCAAAATTCCAATTCCAAATTTCATAGTTGAATTTTTCTTGGTAGAAGTAGAGTTGGAGTAAGAAAGAGTGTGAGGAAGTTTGGGTGTGAAAGTAGTGCTAAAATCTTGAGAAAGAGAGAGAGAGGTGCTGCTGAAATTTGAGAAAGAAAAATAGAGTTTAAGAGTGGTAGTGCTGTACAAATCAAGTGAGGGAATTAAAAAGAATTCATGCTAAAATCTTGATAAAACAATTTTGGATGACTAACCCTCAGACTACTGACTCTGGACAGCTAACCACTAACATTTTCATCTCCTAATCCCGTTCCACGAGTTGTGTTGTTATTCTCTATTTTACAGGAAAATGAGCAAGATCGCTGGCAAGCTCAAGCGGGCGATGTCATTCTGTTCAACGTGGAGTTCTTCGTCCCGAGCAAGCACCAACATGGAGGTCGATCCACTATCTCCTGCTATTGGAGCATTGTCGTGATCAGTCCCTGTGGAGAGGAATTTCTTCTACAAGAGAAGGAGTTCAAGCTTCGAGGAGATAGGGAGAAGAACATCTACAAACTGAAGACCTGGGACTTCGTCCTCACTCTTGCCTACGTTCCAGCCCTACTCCAAGCCACAGGTATGCTCGCTAAATTTGAACTTTTTTTTAGGACCATAGGATGGGAGGATGCTTGGGGAATTGATGAGCCAGGGTGTAAGCTTTTGACTATTGAATTCTTGTGCACTTTGCAACCTACCAATTCGGAAGTTTCATTTAGACTTTTTGGGAAAGAAATTTCTATTCCCTATAAAAAATTTAGTGAACTTCTTGGATTTCCCTATCAGTGCATAATTGATGTAGACTCTGCCATACAAGACTTTGATAGGAATAAGTTTTGGAGGGAGATTTCAAAAGAAATTGTTTGCTACCGCCCTTGAACCAATGAAATTCACCATCCTACTTTGCGATTCATGCACAAATGGTTGGGTTTTTCCTTATTTCCTAGAAGTGATTTTCACACAGTTAGAAATGATGAACTAAAACTGCTTTATGCCATTATTAAAAGGAAAAAGGTCTCACCCATGAAATTCATGATGAATCATTGGTTAGAAATTCCTGGTCTTAAGGAAGATATTGGGTGCACTTCTTTGGTCACCCGTATAGCTAAAAATTTGGGCCTACTAGAAGATGCTTCTGTTACTTACATTGACATTCCCCGTTGGCTTATTGATTATGATTATTTTAATCATGCACATATATTAAAAAAGGGAAGAGACGGGAAACTTGTCATGATGTATGTAGATTATACAACCGAGTTCCCGTTACCAAACCAGAACCTCGGTTTGTATGTAGTGGATTTGCTTGTCTTTGATTTACAAAGGAAGGAGGAAGCACCTTGTAGGAGTGCCTCTGCGAGGATCACTCACAACCCACAGCCTCGGTACCGTGGAGACGACCCCATTCCAAAAGGCCCTGCCTTCACCGGCTACATAGGATTTGATCAAGCAGGACCTAGGTGCACCATCCTATGCATGCAGGTTGGGACCAATCAGGATCTTCCTATATGCACCAACCTAGACATGCTGGGTGGGAGCAGCCTACTTCATATTATTCAGAGAGTTCTTGGCAATAGGCCTCAAGTGGGCAATGGTAGGATGACAATTTTGACTACTACCAGCAGCAATCATATGAGGAGGTCTCCAGTGGCTACCAGGGAGGACGCATGTCCTTCTCTGCTCATGGCTTCCATGACCAGCACATGGCCCACCATCCATCGCCCAGGGGTTACCATGACCAGCAGATGGAACACGCTCGCTTTGACACCAAGCTCACCACCATTGAGGAGAACCATCATGAGATTCAGAACACTCTGCAACAACATTCCTAGTGGCAAGAAGAAGCAGGACAACGCCTTGCCGCCATCCAGCAACACCAGGAGCAGGAGAACCAAAATTGGCAGTACTTATTCTAGGGTCTCAACATAGACCCACCCTTCTGAGAGACCACAACAACATCTAGCTTGGGGGAGGAGCCCCCATTATTTTAGGTAATTTTTTTTCTGGTATTTTATTATTTTCTTTAGTTTATTTAATTAAAAAATATATGAAAAATGAAAACCAAACAAAAAGAGTGTGTATAGTTTGCTTTAAATTTAATTTGCTTAAGGTGTGCTTTAGTTTCTTGTCTTGTTTTTAAGAGCTAAATGAATAAAAAGAACTTGAAGATGATCTCACATGATAGAAATGATGAATAGATGCTCTGTTATAATTCCTTTCAAGTACCTAGTTTTCAACCTTGAATTCTCTCGAGTTTTGGATAGAATTGATTTGACATGAGAATTTGCTTTGAACTTGAAACTAGTGGGTAGCAAATGCTTGATCTAAGTCTGGGTAAATGACGGATATGATATGAGAAGGTCTGAGCTGCTATTTATCTTGTTCCAAGTGATACTAAGTTGTGGAGATTTATCTTTTGAAAAATATAAAAATTCTACATGGTGAGATCCTGTATGACAAAGCTTGAATTCCTACCAGAGCTAAACATGTTTATATTTTGGCTAGGAAAACTTCCACTTATATGCTACTTGTTTTGCATGGAGTTTAATCAAGCTTTGTTGACCCTTATGAGAGGTTTGTCATTGTCGATGAAATATGGTTGGCAGTCTACCTAGGGGTATGCCCAAGGTAGTAGATTATCGGCAGACAGATGCGCAAGCTACAAACAAGATGGTGACGCAAGACAGACACGAGGTTTTATCCAGGTTCGGCCGCCGTGAAGGCGTAATACCTACGTCCTATGTCTGATTGTATTGCTATATGTCAATGAGAGATGATTTTGAGAGGGGTCCCCTGCCCGCCTTATATAGTCTGGGGAGCAGGGTTACAGATCTGGAAACTAATCCTAACCAGTTACAATTGCCATAGGTGGCCGGATAAGGATTCCTATTCTAACTGACCAGGATCTTGCTTGATCTCCAAGTCTGCCTTGATTCCTTACGCGGGACTCCAAGCAGATTGGCCGGGCCGCACGTCATCTTCTAGTGGGCCAAACCCCCTGGACCAGGCCGGCCCAATTCTAGCCATAAGGGTATAGGGGTTAATACCCCCACAGCTAGTCCCCGAGCTCCATGTATTATGCTGCGACACGCCATTCGATCTCCTTCGGCTAATGCAATCCGTCTTCATGTCATCTCCAACTGGTTGAAACATTGACCAAGCGAATGTGCCAGTATCCTGGTCAGAACAGAGAGCAGTAGACCATGATTATAGCCGAAGATTCTGGTTGTCCGAAGAATGCATGGTGCTCTAAAGAAAAAAGAAAAAGATTTCTTTCCTGATAAAGTGTGCCCATTTGTATGTCTGAAAAGAAATGTAGGTGACCCTTGTACAGTAGCAGTTATGGTCAACAGTTAGAGCGTAGGGGTCGATAAAATAAACACATTCACCGCAAGGTGAAGTGTGCCCACTTAGTCCCCGAGCCTGGTAGTAGGTGACGCAGGCACGTGGTGCCAGGGTCTAAAAAGAATTCCCAATTAAGTTGAAAATCTAATCGTCGTACAAGCGATACGAGATGCACTGGCAGGTGCATCGTACCGATGTAGTCCCCGAGCTTGCTGGAAGGCGAGATATCAGCCTTGTAGCAAGGTCTAAGTGAGAAAAAATAAATGCCTCTCAACTGTATGTGAGTACAAATCACATGTAGCTGAGGAGAGTGGTCTCCGAGCAACGATCGGAAAGTGGTCGAGGCAGTCCCCGAGCACGAGAGTGGTCTGGACAGTTCTCGAGCACTATGGTGGTCTGGACAGTCCCCGAGCACGATGGTGTTCTGGACAGTCCCTGAGCACAAGAATAGTGTGGACAATTCCCGAGCACGATGGTGGTCTGGACAGTCCTCGAGCACAAGAATAGTGTGGACAATTCCCGAGCACGATGGTGGTCTGGACAATCCCCAAGCATAAAAAGTGTGGCAAAAAATCATATGTCACTTGTACTATTATTTTATGTATTTATTTATTTACTTGTTCTGTCAAGTCCAATCTGACACGTCTGGTCAAAATAGTAGATGGGTATAACACATCATACTACCTTTTTGTCTTGTCAAGCAAACAGTTGCATGGCACCTATTAGTAGGTGAGTCAGCGTGGGCCCTCCCACACTGGCAATGAAGAGGCGCATATATTGACATAGATCTCGAGGCTGTGAAAACAACCGTCTGCGGCGCATGCGCACGTGTCCCAAGAATCCCAGGCAGATGAAACAACATAACTCTTGGGTTAAATACAGTATAGATAGGTAAGTTACTATTTACTAAACCCCATTGCCATTCGCAACCGCAGCTTTCTTCTTCCTCTCGCCAACCCTAATACACCCGAAATCGCCACCAATCAATCCACCGTCATTTCCCCATTCACCAGCAAGGCCAGAGTCATGGCGAAAAGTGATGCGCAGAAGAAAGCAGGGATCATGGCGAAGGAATGGTGGAAATCAAAAAGCAACGAGTAGACCATTGAAGACCTCATCACCATGGGGGTACTCCACAACAAGGAGCTCGCAGGATGGCGTGTGTCGGAGGGCGAGAGGTACCCCGATCCATAACCAGGTGAGATCGTGGTGTTCAAGGATTTCTTTAAATGGGGATTTGGTGTTCCGGTACACCCGTTTCTTCAGGGGCTCTGTCTTTACTATGAGATTGGGATTTGCAATCTGCATCCCAACTCGATCCTCCTTGTTGCCACTTTTATACATCTCTGCGAAGCATATGGTGGCTTCCAGCCTCATTTTGATTTTTTCCGCCATCTTTTCTATCTGCGGAAGAAAGGAAGCGGTGGTTCGAAGATAGCCGGGGGTGTGTACCTCAACCTCCATGACGGCATGAAAGCCCAGTACCTGCACTGCCCATGGAACACGTCGCTTGATGACTGGTAAAGAAATGGTTCTACATCCGTGAAGAGCCAAACATGATAACGCTGTGCGAGGTGGGCTATATTCCGGAGAACAGGACAAGCTGGACAGAGAAGCTCGAGCACCTAGAATAGATTCCAGAAATATTTGGAACGATCCCATGGAAAAAACTGGATGGTCCGAGCGTGGTTGGGAGCTTCATCAGCCGATGGATCTAGCCCTGCTAGATGAGGGTACATCCTGGCTATGAGTATCAAGGGAGCGCAGACCCGATGAGGATGAGGCAGGAGGCACTTGACAAAATCAAAGTCAAAGCCAGAATTAGCGAGCTATTTAACTTAGCCGACCCAAATTATGCCAAATTGAGCTACATCGAGCACGCTTTCAAGCTTGCCCAACCACCCCCAAAGGTAACTCGTCTTGCCTTTTACCCGCAGTCTTATATTGTGGTAGGATAAGTAGAAACTTATTGTGTTCACCCCCTTTTGTTACCCAGGTTAATGGTCGAGATAGAGCGACAGTGTTTGTGTCGCCACCCCCTAGAGTAGAGTGGCCACAAGGAGCTAATCCCACCACCCAGACCAGCATCGAGATCGAGGACGATGACGTCGACTGGGCGGTGCTCGGAGCGGGAGAGGTGGCAGCGGCCAAAACTACTGGTAAGCAGCCGGCTGCCCCTAAACAGTCGAAGAAGAGATCAGTAACCACCCTGCTCACCAGGGGAGCGCTAAATATCAATGAGCCCTAGGGGAGCCCGAAGGAGAACCCGGCCAGCAAGCATCGGTAGGCATTTTTTGCCTGGTCAAACGATGACGCAGAGGAGGGAGAAGATGCGGACACCTTTTGACTTGTCCCTTGACAAAGGAGGAAACAACTGGAGTCGATGGAGCTAGGTGGGTCCTCGCGCCTGTGGGACCCTCATTGCCGACAACGGTGAAGGATGCAGTCGGGTCAACCTCAGGAGTACCTAGGCAAGGAACGCGACCGGCGATAGGAGTGACAACTCAACCAAGCATGCCACCGACCACTGCAACATGAGGGACAAGTGGCAGAGGGGTCAAGCACCAAGGCCCAGCGATAGTTCTGGATGTAGAGGGAGACCAGGAGTCATCCGCACAGCATGTGGAGCAAGTACAGCCAAAGAGACGCGCCTTCTCGACATCATTCCGTGCTTCCAACATGTAAGTATTTGTAACCTTGATGTAAGTTAGCAATTTGCATTTAAGATGATTGCCTTCTGAACTTATCTCGGATATACTAGCTCGGCATCCACAAAAAGTTCAGACCAGCTAGCCAGAAGTGGCATGGCGCCGCCAATAAGTACAGAGCAGACTACCCAGCAGCCGGCCATAGAGGAAGCCATAGTAGAAGATCCATCATAGCATCAGCAAGCGAGTGGTCAGACAACAGTCCCCGAGTGGATGGTCGAGGTACCCGAGCCGGGCACGAGTGCTCCGAGCGCTAAACCTGCTGAGGGCAACACCTCATCATCGATGGTAACGGAGCAGACCGAGGAGCAGCGGCCGGAGGTGAGAGCACAGACCACCTTTACCGATGCTGCAGCTCATGGGAAGGCTGTGGTGATCACAGATGCTGCTGACGCCGAACTAGCACTAGGACCCGTTGAAGAGCTCAAAGAGGACGAGGTGGAGGAGGTCCTGGGCCATCCGCAAGACAAATGACAACATGTTTATGTGTCGCGTTAGTAGAACGACCAATGGGTTATCCATGAGGAAGTCCCAGAGGTCGAAGAAACCAAGAAAGTTGAACGAGCGGCGAAGCGGCTTGTTACGAAAGTGCAGGTAAGCTTAGCTTCACCCCCTGGTCTTGCGGTATAGTCGTAGTTGTCTTACTTAGATATCTGCACATAGGACTTAATGAAGACCGCAAGGTACCGCAAGAAATGCTTCGACCCGATCGAGGGAATTGTTGCAAACAATAAGGAGCTGACGGCGGAGGTGGATCGCTTGCGCCAGCGACTTGAAGCCGCCGATCATGAAAAGACGGTGCAAGATTTCCAGAACTAGAACCTGGTCATCCAGCTCAGTAATAAAGAGCAGGAAAGAACAAGTAAGTAGCCATTTTATCATACCGACTACTAACAAGTGTTGTTGCATTGTTGGTAGTAACAGCTATAGTGCTGGCTTAGAAGCTAAAGTGATCAGTCTCCGAGAGGAGAACAGTCGTGTGGTCGGGAAGTGTGATCGCCTATCCAAGGACAATAGAAAACTGGCGCAAGACCAGTCGCAGCTCCGGGACCACACGACCAAGATAACTGAGGAGCTGAAAGGTAAGTTGTCCAACCACCTATGCTCATTTTTGTTGCGTATCGTAGTTTGGCGTGGTCTAACATCTTAATGGCGTGTGCGGTTTGCAGTTATGAAAATCAATGCAAAGAAGCATCTGGAGGCCATGATGAAAGACCGTGACGACTGGAAGGCGCAATGCCAAGAGATCACCAAGGACCGTGACACGTAGAAAAGCCGGTGCCAGGAGGTGGCAAAGGGCATTTTGCCGGTCCTTAACCTCATCGATCCAGCGCTAGCAGAAGATGTGCCAAGGATGCCACAGCTGGGATTGATCGAGAAGTGCCAAAAAGCATGGGGATGGTTCCAGGAGTTCCTGAAGGAGGCAGGAGAGTACGCAGGCGCACATGTGCTAAGCATGGTATGTGCTCACTACCCCTTGATCGATCTCAAGCGCCTGGAGGCTGGATACCCGAAGGAGGTAAGTCCAGACAAGGCTGAGGAGCTACGGGTGACCCAGCTGGACTTGTCAATGAAAATAATTGGCGATATTAACCTGTGTGGAGGTGCGACACAACCCGTACAAGGAACGCCGTCAACAAGTCAACTGGGAGTGCAGTCATTTTCAAGCCAACCGGCGAATTCTGCGGTCTCGACCAGCCAGGCATCGGTGGGGCCATCTTCTTCAGCTCGATCAATGCCAGAGTCCCCAAGCCCCTTGCACGATGTCAGGCCCAGCGAGCAGCAGGTGCTGTGTGCCCCGACCAGCCAAGAGTGTAGGCTATAGCTGTAGAAGAAAATGTAGTTGGGTTATTTTAAACTTGGACCTTTTTAGGCAAGCTTGTAATAACGTAACTGTGTATCAACATAAGCTTGTTTGTTTTGTAGAAAACATGTTTAAGCTCGGATATCATGTTGATGTAACTAAGTTAGAACGTGTTGGCGTTCTGTTTAGTTGTATCAGTTTAGTCGACACGTCATCCTG
Organism: Miscanthus lutarioriparius; assembly: GCA_904845875.1. NCBI lineage: Eukaryota > Viridiplantae > Streptophyta > Magnoliopsida > Poales > Poaceae > Miscanthus > Miscanthus lutarioriparius. Next base: position 69,165,393 of record CAJGYO010000001.1, on the reverse strand, counting down.
AAAGGTTTGTATGGCCCTGGTTTGTCTTGCGGTCGGAGTGTGAGGTGCGTAGCTTGTGCACACGTAGAAACACACAAGTCAAACCAGAGAGCACCTGCCGATCAACCATAGCGTAGAGAGCGGATCCCATGCACGTGTTGGGAGGAATCGGAGATAGGGCCTGCTCCAAAAACCAGAGAAGGAATGGTGGTCGGTTTTAACTGGTAGAGTTAGAATAACAATAGACTTCGAAATGACACATTAGAGTGGTCGGAGAAATCATAATAGCTTTATTGAAATAAATCAATAGTACAAGAGGGGTACATATCTTAGTAGCTAAGCATAGAAACGCCTATGCTTGTCGATGTGCCAGGAATTCGGTACGTCTGTGCCATCTAGGCGAGCTAACCTGTAAGATGTAGGGCGTGTAACCTCCTTGATCATGAAGGGTCCTTCCCATGGGGTTGCGAGTTTGTGGACACCTGCCTGATTCGTCTTCCACTTCAGGACCAGGTCCCCGACCACGAAGAACCACTCCTTGACATTCTTGTTGTAGTACCTGCGCAAAACAGCAAGGTATTTGGCTGTACGTACGCAAGAGTCAAGCCGCTTCTCTTCTGCACTATTCACTTCTAGCTCCCACACTTCATTGGCCTTGTCTTCATCGTAGTTCTCTACCTGTGCGGATCTAAAGGCTATATCTGCTGGAAGTACTGCCTCAGCGCCATAAACCATAAAAGTATGGTGATACACCAGTATTATGACTAGGCTGGGTTCTGAGACCCTAGACCTCGGCTGGTAACTCTTTGAGCCATCTTCTAGGAGCTTTGTCATTCTCTCTGTACATCCTCTTCTTAAGTGCATCCAGGATCATACCATTTGCCCGCTCGACCTGTCCATTAGCTCTAGGGTGTGCCACCGAGACATATTTTACTACTATGCTCCTTTCATCGCAGAAGTCCCAAAAAACGTTCCCGGTGAACTGAGTACCCAGATCGGTGATGATACTGTTGGGTATGCCAAAGCGGTGGATGACCTGGTCGAGGAACGCGACAGCCTTTTCTGAAGATGCCGTGACTAGGGGCATGTACTCTATCCACTTGGAGAATTTGTCGATCAGCACAAAGACACATGTGAATTTCCTAGGGGTCGGTTTGAAAGGGCCGATCATATCCAATCCGCAGCATGCGAAGGGCCAAGAGGCTGGTATAGTCTGAATCTCGTGTGCTGATACGTGGATTCTCTTGGCGAAGAACTGACAACCTTCACAATAGCAGACTAGCTTCTCTGCATCGGCTACGGCTGACGGCCAATAAAACCCTGCTTAGAAAGCCTTGCCAACCAGCGTTCTCGAGGCCGCGTGGTTGCCACAAGAGCTGGAGTGGATTTTGTTTAAGAGACGTTCACCATCCTCCTGGGTTATACACTTTATCAAGATTTCCTCCTTCGCGTTCTTGCACCACAATTTGCCATTGACGAGCAGATACTGCTTACTACGATGCATCAGGCGTTCGTTTTCTATCCGATCAATGTAACCACTACCATCTATCAGGTACTTGATGAAAGGTACTCTCCAGTCAGGCTCCTTAGTGGTCGGAGGTGGTTTGGTGGATTTGACGCCAGAACCATAGCCACCAATAGCTGGTCTGGAAGCTTGTCGACCGTGGGATCTTCTTCTTTGATGGAGGGCGTGAGCAGATCTTGAACAAATACGCCATGTGGGACTTTGGCTCGGGACGATCCTAACTTTGACAGCGCATCTGCTGCTTGATTTTTGTCCCGAACCACATGTGTGTACTCGATGCCATAGAACTTACCTTCCAGCTTTCTGATCGCTTTGCAGTATGCGTCCATCTTTTCGCTGGTCGTATCCTAGTCCTTGTTGAGTTGGTTGATGACCAGAGCCAAGTCTCCATAGACATAGAGACATTTGACACCGAGCTCGGCCACGATGCGCAGACCGTGTAGGCATGCTTCATACTCGGCGGCATTATTAGACGTCGGGAAGTAAATCCTGAGGACATATCAGAGTTGCTCCTTGGATGGTGATACGAAAAGGACTCCTGCTCCTGCACCATCGATGTTGAGAGAGCTATCGAAGTACATATTCCAATACTCCATGGGACCCTGAGAGGCAGGTGTGCTTAAGTCTGTCCACTTGACGATAAAATCAACAAGTGCCTGAGACTTGATCGTAGTACGGCTTGCAAATTCCAAGGAGAAAGAGCATAACTCCATTGCCCATTTGACGATGCGCCCGTTTGCATCCTTGTTGTGAATGATGTCTCCTAGAGGGTACTCGGTCACGACCACCACACGATATCCGTCGAAGTAGTGTTTCAACTTTCGGGATGTAATCAGTATGGCGTAGATCAGCTTCTGAATCTATGGGTATCTGGTCTTGGATTCATTGAGTACCTCACTGATGAAATAGATTGGTCGTTGTACCTTGTATACGTGGCCGGGCTCATCGCGCTCGACCACCATGGCTGTGGAGACCACTTGATTAGTTGCCGCAATGTAAAGCAGGAGGGTTTTGTCTTCTCTGGGAGCAGTGAGGACCGGAGGTGATGTAAGGAATTGTTTCAGCTGTGTAAAGGTAGCGTCCGCTTCCTCCGACCACTCAAACTTCTCGGATGCTTTGAGTAGCTTGAAAAACGGTAGTCCTTTTTTGCCTAACCTTGATATAAAACGACTGAGGGCAGCCATGCATCCGGTAAGCTTCTGAACATCCTTCACCTTTTTGGGCGGCTTCATGTCCAAGACAGCTTTTACCTTCTCTGGGTTAGGGCGTATGCCATCGTGACTGATGACATTGCCGAGCAGTATACCAGATGGAACACCAAAGATGCACTTCTTTGGGTTTAATTTCCATTAGAATGTGTTAAGGGCTGCAAAGGTACGCTCTAGATCGTCAACAAGGGTGTATGCTTCCTTGGTTTTAACGACTACATCATCAACATAAGCCTCGACAAGGTTGTCTTTTATCTCATCTTTGAGGCAGGCCTGTATGGCGCGTTGGTAGGTAGCCCCAGCGTTCTTGAGCCTGAATGACATAGTCGTGTAGCAGTAGGTGCCGAAGGGCATAATGAAGGATGTCTTGATCTGGTCGTCCTTTTTTAGAGCAATCTGGTGATAACCAGAGTAGCAATCGAGAAAGGAAAGCAGCTCACAACCGGTGGTTGAATCTATGACCTCGTCTATGCGAGGTAAGCCGAAGGGGTCTTTAGGGCAATGTTTGTTGAGATTAGTATAATCAACGCACATTCTCCATTCATTATTCTTTTTGCATACAAGAACCAGGTTGGCTAACCACTCTGGATGATATACTTCTTTGATAAATCCGACTGCTAAAAGCCATGTAACTTCTACCCTAATAGCCTCCTTTTGTCGTGAGCAAACCATCGTAGCTTCTGTTTGACGGGTTTGGCCTTGCCATCGACATTTAAGGAGTGCTCGATCAAGTTCCGAGGTACACCGGGCATGTCAGCGGGTTTCCATGCGAACACACTCACGTTGCTTCTCAAGAACCTGACGAGAGCGTCTTCCTATTTAGGATCCAGGTTGGCCCCGATAAGGGCCGTTTTGCTGGGATCGCCATCAACCAGCTGGATCGCTTTGTGCTCTTTGGACTTGATGTTCTTGCGTGGGGCCTCAAGCTCTAGAATCTCCAGGTGATCGGCTGGGGTCTTCTTGGCATCGAGCGTGGTCTCGGCCATGCGAATAGAGAGGTCGTGAGCCTCTGCTATTTTGAAGCTGTCCTCCTCATAGGTGTAAGCTGCGTATACGTTGCCCCTGAGAGTTAGAACCCCCATCTCAGTAGGCATCTTGAGCACTAGATACCTGTAGTGAGGTATGGCCATGAACTTGGTGAGCGCTGGTCGACCAAGGATAGCATGGTAGGTGCCTTCGAAGTCAGTGACCATGAAGTTGACGTAGTCGGTGCGGGAGTGGACTGGAGTACCAAATTGCACAGGTAGCGTGATCTGCCCGAGAGGTGTGGAGCTCTCTCCGGGGAGAACACCCTAGAACTATGCCTTGTATGGCTTGAGATTAGCCTGGGTTATCTTCAGGGCCGGCAAACTATTCTTGAACAGTATATCGATGGAACTGCCGCCGTCAATCAGCACTCTATCGAACTGAACCTTGTTGATACAAGGATCGAGAACTAGAGGAAAATGCCCTGGCTCAGGTATTGCAGCCCATTAGTCCTTTCTGCTGAAGGAAATCTCGTGGTGAGACCAAGGAGGGAGCCGCGGATCGGCGATGAGGTTGTCGGCATTGGCCACGTTCAGGCAGGCACAAGCGAGCAGCTTGCGCTCTCGTTTGGTCTCGATGGACACTCTACCCCCAATAATGGTATGGACGCGGTCGGTTGGCTTGACGTACTTGTGATGGGGATCTGCATCTTCATCATCGTTGTCCTCGTCACGCTGCTTCCCTACGTCGTTAGGCTTATCGGATTTATCTGGAGCCTGTTGGCACGTATAGATGGATTTGAGAACACGGCAATCCTCCATGGTATGGTTTGACTTGGGATGGAGTTGGCAGGGTCCTTTCAATGCTTTGGTGTAGTCTTCTTCGTAATTGCGACGTCCGCCACCTTTTTTAACAATGTTGACTTCACCGTCATCTTCCCGAGCATGCTTGCCCCTGTAATCATCACGGCGATTACGCTGATGATTACGCTGGTCATGATGATCACGAGAATCGTTGCGCTGATTGCGGCGATCAAAATTGTCGTTCCGACCACGGTTGCCGCGGTAGTCGTCGCGGTGTGGGGGGTGGTTGGAGCGTTGAACCCTTTCTGCTTCTTCGATGATTATCTTTTTAGCATCATCAGCGTCCGAATATTTTTTAGCGGTAGCTAGGAGCGCTGTGACCGATTCGGGTCTTTTGCGGAGGAGCTTGTCTCTTTGGGCATCGTGGAAGCGGAGACCAGTGATGAAAGCTTCGATTGCCTCGTTGTTAGAGATTGATGGGACCTTGATGCGCATCTCCAAGAAGTGTCGGACGTACTCGCGCAGTGGCTCATCTTTGCGATCTCGAATCCGCTGCAGATCATATTTGTTGCCAGGTTGTTCGCAAGTAGCAATGAAGTTGTCGATGAATGCTTGCCTGAGCTCTTGCCAAGAATCAAACTACTTCGCCGGTAGGCTGACCAGCCATTGGTGGCCTGCATGGCCGACGGCGACTGGGAAGTAATTAGACATGACGTGCTCATCAGCCATGGCCGATCTGCACATGGTTTCGTATAGCATGACCCATAACTCGGGTTTCTCCTTACCGTCGTACTTCTGGAGTTTTTCGAGCTTGAAGTTTTTGGGCCATATGACTTGGCTAAGGTGAGGGGTAAACTGCTTCAAACCCAAAGGGTCATGGGTGGTATCATATTCCATATGGCGATAGCTTTCGTGGGATGCAAGATCATTGGCTCTTTGGTTAATGCGATTGCGCAGATCGCGTTCTCCGAGGTAATGGCGGAGATCGTTATTGCCATCACGGCGATCCCGATTGCCCCCCTGGTTGACCCCACGACCGCGGTTATCACGACGATTGTCGCGGTTGTCTCGGCGGTTGTCGTCCCGGTAGTTGCGGCGGTTGTCGTCCCGGTTACCATCATGACCACCATTTCCGCCTTGACGGTTGTCTGACGGGTCGTTGTTGCGTGAGTCACGTTGGTTGGGTGGCTGTGAGTGACTTGAGTACTAACGACTGTGGCTTGATTTGATTGAGGTGGTCGGAGCCCGAGCTTGGTTCACAATCTCTGCGGTCTGGGCCATAGCAGCCGTCAGGTAGGCTTGCATATCATCATGAATTGCCTGGATTTCCGGGGTATTGGGCAGTCGTTGCATTGTCGCCATAGCAACAGCTATGTTGGCGCTTGGAATCCTAAAGACCTACTTTTCCCCTACCCTATCAAAGGCATTGTTGAGATCATGTGGCTGGAGCCTTATGCGTCGTGCCTCCACTTCTGCCTCGGCTTCGGCTTGTCTACGATTAAACCGGTCAATATTGCGTGCTTCGCGTGCTAGCCTTTCTTGTTCTATTTTGCTAACTGCCGGGGGTTCGTCATTACTGATGACATTGATTAAGTCTCCTAGCCTTGGTGGAAAGGATGGGAATCATGAAAACCCCAGGGGGCGGTCTGGAATATCCAGATTGTAATCAAATTCTTCATCGTTGCGAAGCTGAAGCTCAGTGTGGATGGAGCCATTAGATGCGGTGCTGGACGGGGAGCTTGAGCCGCCCTCTTGAACTATGTGGACCAATCCTTCATGATATTCCTCGATCCAAACCATGTTGACGAAGTTGCGCAGGCCGTAGGGCTGAGCCTGGTAATTCTCCATCAAGGCTTCGCACTCGGAGAGCCGAAGACCCGTTGCGGGGGCTGATCGGCGATGAACGGAACACCCTTCAGGAGTAGACGTGACCACGAGATCCATACCAAGTCGTGCAGAACGACTAGCCCGAGCTGGTCGGGTAGATCTATTGTGGGTAGTGGTTACCTGCTCGGTAGGTTGATTTTGAATCGAATCCACCAGAGCTAGGGTTTTAGCAAGCTTGGTGCCGACCCGATCGATGGAGTCGAGCAGGTCAGTGTAGTCGATCTGCCTCCCTTTGTAGCGAGGAAGCGAGCGACGGGTTGCCGGCGTGGCCGAAGATGATGTTGGTGTAGCCAGAGCCAGATCCAACATGGTCGGAGCCATAGCCGACGCCGGTGAAGCAGTGGTCGATGCAGATCGGATCCGTGCCTCCTCCGTGGTCATGGCAATGAAGTTGTGGGAGCCTATGGTCCAGGTGATCTGGCCGACGGTGAACGTGAGGCCGTTCGGCGTAGCCATGGATCCGGGGATGATGACCATCTTGTTCTTCTGGGAAGCAGTACGCACACCCCCTACCTGGCGTGCCACTGTCGACAAAATATGGTCGATAGTCTACCTAGGGGTATGCCCAAGGTAGTAGATTACCGGCAGACAGATGCGCAAGCTACAATCAAGATGGTGACACAAGACAGACACGAGGTTTTATCCAGGTTCGACCGCCATGAAGGCGTAATACCTACGTCCTGCGTCTGATTGTATTGCTATATGTCAGTGAGAGACGATTTTGAGAGGGGTCCCCTACCCGCCTTATATAGTCTAGGGAGCAGGGTTACAGATCTAGAAACTAATCCTAACCAGTTACAATTGCCATAGGTGGCCGGATAAGGATTCCTATTCTAACCAACCAGGATCTTGCTTGATCTCCAAGTCTACCTTGATTCCTTGCGCGGGACTCCAAGAAGATTGGCCGGGCCGCGCGTCGTCTTCTAGTGGGCCAAACCCCCTGGTCCGGGCCGGCCCAATCCTAGCCGTAAGGGTATAAGGGTTAATACCCCCACAGTCATGCTCTTAAAATCAAGATCACGTACACACCACCCACATATGCACTATTCCTACACTGGGGATAGGCGCAAAAACATGTTTTTCATCTAGATCGACCCAAAAATGTTTTACTCCTACATTGGGAGAAAACACCAAAAATATGCTTCATTGGTTTCCACCACATAAATGCTCCAAGTTCTTGTTACTATCTCTCCAACAACTGCTATGCTGAAAAGAAGCATGTGGCTATGCAAAAGTTATTCATAAAAAAAAAGAGAATGAAAAAAGAGTTGAGAAAAAAATTGACAAGTGTCCGAGATACTTAAAACAATGGGTACTTAGATGCCCGCCTAAAAAAGAAAGAGATGAATAAGATAGCCCATGTTTTCTTGCAAATATTTTCAAGTATCAAAAGGGAGATATGTTTTCAAGGAGAATAGTAGAATTAGGTTAGCCACCAAATATATCCACCATAGATTCCACACACATGCACATCTTGATTAGATTGTATGACTTAACTCTCTTTGGATCCAAGGTTTGACTTTACAATATATGTATTGCAAGTATGCTCTTTCATGTTATCACCATTCCTATGAGATCCACATAAGCCTTAGATGTAGGAAAAGAAAGGCATAACATTACTATTGCCTTGGTGAGGATCCACAAATACCATATATTTTGAGAGATTTGAGAGTGTCATACAATGGAATCTCTGAGTTTTATTTTGAAAACTTGCAAAAACTCTGGAATAACGGTTGAACAAAGAACATGAGACATAGTGCTTGACTTGATCATTCTGTCTTTCAATTACTCAAGACCCAAGTGAAGGCTACAAGCCCCATGGTAGAAGGTAATATGGATAAGTTTGAAAGCAGATCAGTTTGTTTGTTCTAATCTGGAGGAGAATTCTTGTTTGAATGCATGCGTACTTTTGAGGAGTTGCTACAATGTTCTCAAAGATCCTAAACTTCTGATCCATTGCTGAGTTTAGCTTTGCTCAGGGACTAGCAAAGGTTAAGTTTGGGGGATTTTGTTGACGGTATACTCTCGGGTGAAATGCTACAATGGTACATTATTTGTGCGCTTGCGGATTACTTAGTATATATATAAATTTACAAGTGTTCTCAATAATTATCAACAATGCATTTCTGGCATCATGCTAGGGATGACAACTTAGTAAAGAGTGATGCTAAGAACTGTCAACAGGGTTAGCGGCGTGGACATAGGGTTCATTGTCCGTGTAGGCCCTGCGGGGTGCATGGCATGGCACATGTGCCGGCACTGGATGTACGGTCACATGCGCCAAGAGGGAACATTCCTGGTCATCGTTTGCCCAGTTGTGGGTGTATTGGGCCAAAGATGACGTCGGTTCCTTTGAGGGGGTGTATTTGACATCCAGCCCAGTGTGGAGTTTGTCCCAGAGTGGGCCATGTGCATGTTAATGACATATTGTGGGTGGTTTAGTCCCACCTTGGTTGTTAAAAATGGGATACACCAACATATAAGGCTTCTAGATTCCATTCCACCATCCTCGGGTCAATTCTTTTACATGAAGCGAGGATGAAAGCGTTAGTGAGATGGTGGTAGGTGTGGTTTGCTCAGCGTGCAAAGTGGATCTTAGCCGTTTAGACTCTGGGGCATTACATGCATCGCGTTGGCGCATCTAGTGGCATTTGTGGTTGTATCGCTGTGGTTTTTCTTGTTACTCTTGGTGGTTGCCGCCACCTAGACAGCTTGGAGTAGTGGAGGAGCATTGGCATGAGTTGGTGATTGTTCGTGGCCATCTCCCGGTGATTGTTAGGGGTCTTGTACCTTCCCTGGTGGAGGGCCGAAAGGTAACTCTTGTAAATTGCTTGTCTCATTGAGTTACCTCACTTGTGGGTAGGTTCTTGTGGCGCCAAGTGTTGGCTAGGTGTGTGATACCTATTATCCACCGAACCACCAAGTGTTGGTCAACACAACGAGGATTAGCGTGCCAGCAAGCACGTGAACCTCGGGAGAAAAATCTTGTGTTAAGTTGTGATTGGAATTCTCCTGGTGATTTATTTGGGATTCATTGTTGTAACACCCGAAAATTTGCTTTTTCTTAAATGAAGTTAGAATGATTCAATTATGTATTTTTGTGCTCATGAAATATAGGAAATAATAATTTTTCATTAAAATAAAATTCATCATAGGGTTTAGAAACATGGTTGAGCATACATGCCGGTGCATTTGATTTATTTGGTTGAGTGATTTTGATTAAAATTCAAAATGGTTTGAATTGCCTTGGAAAATGAATTTGAAAATGGCTTTGAAACAAAAGAAAAGAAAAAGGGAAAATAAAAGAATTTAATAGGTTGCGAAAGTTTGTTTTTCCAAGCCTACCAAAATTGCCCATTTTGATTTGAATTGAAAAGTATATCTAAAAGAATATTTGAATTTGGTTTTGGTTCTAGGTTCAAATGAATTCAAAGCATATTTGAAAAAGTATTAGGAAAAACAATTTGGAAAAAGAAAAGAGAAAACCCTCTCTCTCAATCTAGCCTGGCCTGCCCTTTCCTCTCCCCCTCTGTCTCACCCGTGTGGGCTAGATCTGGGCCCAAGTGCATCTCTCTTTTTCCCTCTCATGGCCTAGTCGTCTCTCCTCCCTTCGTCTCTCTCATTCGGCCTGTTGGCTCAGACCACAGCCCAACCACGTGCACCCTCTTCTCTTTGGCATCGGCCCACTCCGCCTCGCTCTAGCCCACTCCAGTTGTGAGCCCAATCGGCGTTTTGGTCTGACTCAGCGGTAGTGCGCCATTCTCCTTGCTCCTTGTCTCTGTCACACCTGCCCCACACTCGTACTCACCGATAGCCCAGCCCGCCTAGTCAGCTCCATCCCCAACCTTCAATCATCTTTAGCCCGGACACTACGCCATGCCCGAGTCCATCTCCTCCCTATTCTCTCTTGGTAGCATGTGCCCCACGCTATGAGCCACGTAAATACCAAACCCGAGCACTGTAACCGCCTCGCTCCAAGTACGCCGCGCGACGAACCCTAGCGCCTCTTTCCACCGCCACTGCACCATCATTCCAAGGCTCTCCGTAGTCAATTTGATACCTTCCGAGCTTCAAGTGAGGGGAAGGAACCTGTAGGTATCTCTCTTGATCTCTCTCCCTCTCTGTTTTGTTCTCGCGATGTCATCGTAGGATCACTGGCCAAGCTGAGCCGCCAAATCAAGCCATGAGCTGCCTCTGTGCCGCCTCGGTTTCAACTAATACCCTACTTGGATCCGCCTTGTTCCCCTCTACCTCCCTGTGTCTTCCATTGAAGCAATTGAGGCTTGTAGGCCCTTAACCAGTTATGTCGGCGATGTTTGTCGCCGTCGAGGTTACTGTGCTGGTGGCAATCCTATCTCTCCCTTCCCCTTCTGTTTCCCACCATCCATATCTGAACCAACGGCTGTGATTAGATTCGATCCATACCCCTTCGTAACCGGTCCACAGTGGACCCGTGAACCCCACCCACTAGACCATGCAAGCGGTTCATCATGAGCCAGCCAATCGGAGTCCGCCACATTAGCGTCGACCTGGTCAGCACCGATAGCCACAACCCTTTTGCTAAAAAAGCCCTATGCTTTCTTCAAATAAACCCACAGTCTAATCTAGTTCAAAAGTATTTCAACATATGCCCTGGCTTTTTTTAGCCCCTGTATTTTCTTTAAAATAGTATCCGCAGTCCTTGGCCGGTTTAAAATCAGATTTCATTTATTTTTAAATTCAAAAATTAAGTTCTATCTATTTACAAAATTGTCACTATCTTCATTTGGCCATATCTTCTCTGTTTTAACTCTGATTTGACCCGTTCAAGTTGCGTTAGATTTGTAATTGCATAATCTACATGTTTATAATACTATTAAATATATTTTCAACTTTTGAAATTCAATGTTAGATTTAATCTATTATTTTACTAAAGGAAATTTTGTTTAATTCATAACTTTTTCATTATAGCTCCGATTAGCGTGCCTCTCGCGACTATGTGTTCGTAGCGATGCGTAGAATCATGTTTCAAACTCTTTTACTTATTTTTCTATGATTGGTGTACTGTTCTAATTTAGATCTATTGTTTGCTTCATGTATGATTGCATGGATGCTTGTGTGGTGCTTTATGATCATGTCTAGTCGGTGAGATGTACGTTGATGAAATAGAAGAAGTTGATGATCCAAAAGAAGTTCTTTGGAGGCTATGAATGAATAGAAGAAGGATCTGAGTTTAAGGCAAGTATAGCATGGGATCATCCTTGTTGTCCTATACACCTTTAATCATCTAATTCATAATGCATATGTCTACCTTGACTACCACTAAGGATTTCCTAGTACTTTGTTACCTTGTACCTTGATTCCTAAGGGTTTATGCATTGGGTAGTATGATGCTAGTGCTCAACTAAAGCCATGATCTTGTAACTTGACTAATGGTATATGCAATAAACACTAAAAGATGCTTTTTAGCAACATGGAACAAGGGGGCTAGAGCATTGGGCTATTTTATGGTGCTCTAGATTCCTCTCTCTAAGGACTTATCTGTAAGTGATCATCCGGGACTTACAGTACAGCTGTGAGAGCACATGGCTCTGGCTTTAGCTCAATATGAGGACCTTTTCTAGCTTGTTAGAGGTTACCTTTATGGCGCAAGAGGGGTGTGTTTTGGGTTGGATATAGTGCGGCCTTTGTCCGTCAGTGTATAGGCTACGCATTATTGTGCCTATCGGAAGGGGAGCCCTACATTCGTAGGGCATAGAAACCTAGCAGCCCTAACTTGTTAGACAAACCTTTGAAATGCTTTATAGTGAACCCTACCGACCTTCCTTGGTAGTGGGTTAAAAGGCTCACGACCTCGGGCAAAAGGGTAAATCACGACTCACAGTGAAAGTGTACAACCTCTGCAGAGTGTAAAACTATTATAACAGCCGTGCTCACGGTCACGAGTGGCCTTGGAACATTTATGGAATAGATGATCGCTGATGGTTAATGATGATGAACACGAATGGTACTGATGATGAAGATGCTCATTAATGATTACTATTTATTCTATTCATTATTCATGTTTACCTGATCATGTGTTTATGGGCTTGTGATAAACTTGTTGCTACTCCTATGCTAAAATTGTGACAATTAAAAGCCAATCATAGTTAAACTAGTGTCAGCCTTTTGAGCCTCATAAACCCTATGTTATATTTGTTGAATACGACATGTACTTACACTTGCTTTACTTTTTAAATCTTTGAAAATCCCTGATGGGTACCAGATTGCTAGTCTGGAGGAGTTAGGCTTATGATCAACCAGTCAGTTGTCCCTGTGGAATTGGAGTCTTCACCCAAAGATCAGAGTTGTATTTCCGCTGTTTGCTATCTGAGGTTATATTCTTTATACTAAATACGTTATATACTAAGCATTGTCTATTGATATTACCCTTATTCGTAGCTATATGTGAGATTTGACTTCCTAGGCTCACATATAGTGTGTATCTAGTTTTGTTCTTAAAACCGGGTGCTACAAAGTGGTATCATAGCAATGCTGACTGTACAATGCAAGCCTAGTAGATATTGGTGATAGTTAAGCCTCCAAGAGGAGAAAAGAAGGCAAACCGCATATGCCCAAAAGTTAGTCTTAACATAAAAGGGAAGAACTTCAAGGCAAACCTTATAATTGGAGTTGATGGACATTGATGTTGGAATGGGGTGGTTGTCTGCATGCAAAGGAGTGATTAAGTATGTCCAACGTTCGGTGCTTCTAATAACATCATCAAGAGAAATAATTGAGTATGAGGGTATTCAACCTGCACCTAAGGAATATGAGAATGACTTATGAGAAGGTGTATATTTAGAGGATGTATACCACTTAGGGGCTTCATCATCCAGAGTAAGTATCCTTTGATTGGTTGATAAGTTATCGGATCACCTATGAGGAATGGATGCATTCGTCAATATGGCTCTGCAATTCGAGCTATCCTCGGCTGGGAGTCCAATCTTCAACATACCTAGGACAAGTAGGCGTTGATGACATAGGAATGAGATATCTAATAACTATAGATGGTTCTATGGAGTCTCAGGAAATCCCAATGATACACTAAGCATGACAACAAGGTTTGGGATTGAAGAAAGTTAATGATGTGATTGGAATCCACTCGAAGATGTGAGTGGAATTCCGAGTTTTAATAATGAGATTTGGTTAGAGGTTCAAGGGAAGTTTAAACAAGATCATCAAGATATTGATAATGCTACTAGAGAAGGTTTTAAGTTTGTTGGGATCAAGATACCTCAGCTAATTATTTGAAGGAGTGAAAAAAGGGGTTGCAGTAAAACCTATGTATTAGCTTTGTCAGATCAGGACAAGAGCTTTATATCCATTATGATGCACCTTGTCAAGGTGTGGGATGTGTCCTTATACAAGAAGAAAAGTAGTGGCTTGTTCATTAAGTCAACTAAGGAAGCATGAGTTGAACTACCTAACATGTTATTTGGAGTTATCCATTGTGGAGCATGGAGATACTATCAACTTGGGCATGACAAGTGACATCTAAGTGGATCACGAGAATCTAAAGGACATCTTCACTAAGATGGTTTTGAGCTTGTGATATCCTCATTGGAATGAAATTGATTATGACTTGGAAAAGTGCTATCGCTTAGAGAAGCAAAAGTTGTTGCCGATGTCCTTAGCAAAGGAGAGTTATGCTAAGAAGATTTGGACAACACCAAGGACTAAGGAGTTGTGTTTAAGGGTTGAGCAACTTAACTTGAGCATAGATAGTCATCGATGTTTTGAAGTTGGTTATAGAACCTACTTTGGATCAAGAAAGTATGAAGGCTCTGTTGGAAGGTGGATATTTTAAGAAAGAGAATTAATAAGTATGGACTAAAAAGGAAAGGTGGCCTAGTGATTGGAGATACCTAAGAGTTGTTCAAGGTGCCTGTTAAAATCTTAGAATTAGTTGAGCAAGTTGCTTGAGTAGGGTTATCACGGTATGCAAAAGTAAAGCGGAAGGTTTACCAAGAAGGTGGAGTTACTCAAGGATGTGAAGAAGATCCAAAGGAAAAATACTCGTATCTCTTTTGTCACCATCTCTGCAAATCTCGAGGACGAGATTCATCTTAAGGGGGGTAGAATTGTAACACCCAAAAATTTACTTTTTTCTAAAATGAAGTTAGAATGATTCAATTATGTATTTTTGTGCTCATGAAATATAGGAAATTATAATTTTTCATTAAAATAAAATTCATCATAGGGTTTAGAAACATGGTTGAGCATTCATGCTGGTGCATTTGATTTATTTGGTTGAGTGATTTTGATTAAAATTCAAAATGGTTTGAATTGCCTTTGAAAATGAATTTGAAAATGGCTTTGAAACAAAAGAAAAGAAAAAGGGAAAATAAAAGAATTTAAAAGGTTGCGAAAGTTTGTTTTTGAAAGCCTACCAAAATTGCCCATTTTGATTTGAATTGAAAAGTATATCTAAAATAATATTTGAATTTGGTTTTGGTTCTAGGTTCAAACGAATTCAAAGACTATTTGACAAAGTATTAGGAAAAACAATTTGGAAAAAGAAAAGAGAAAACCCTCTCTCTCAATCTGGCATGGGCTGCCCTTTCCTCTCCCCCTCTCTCACCCACGTGGGCTGGATCTTGGCCCAAGTGCGTCTCTCTTTTCCCTCTCATGGCATAGTCCTCTCTCCTCCCTTCCTCTCTTTCATTTGGCCTGTTGGCTCAGGCCGCAGCCCAACCACGCTCTCTCTCTTCTCTTTGGCATTGGCCCACTCCTCCACACTCCGGACCACTCCACTTGCGAGCCCAGTCGGCTTTTTGGTCTGACTCAGTGGCAGTGCACCGTTATCCTGGCTCCCTTTCTTTATCACTTTGGCCCCACACTCGCGCTCACCGATAGCCCGACCCCGCCCTGTAGCTCCATCCCCACCCTTCAATTGTCTTCAACCCGGACACTATGCCATGGCTGAGTCCGTCTCCTCCCTGTGCTCTCCCGGTAGCATGTGCCCCATGCTACGAGACACATAAATACCGAATCCGAGCACCTGTAACCACCTCGCTCCAAGTACGCCATGCGACGAACCCTAGTGCCGCTTTCCGCCGCCATCGCGCCGTCATTCCAAGGCTCTCCGTCATCAATTGGACACCATCTGAGCTTCACGTTAGGGGACGAAACCTGCAGGTATCTCTCTCAATCTCTCTCCCTCTCTGTTTTGTTCTCGTGGCATCGCCGTAGGATCACCGACCAAGCTGAGCGGCCAAATCAAGCCATGCGCTGCCTCTGTGCAGCCTTAGTTTCAACCAATACCCTAGTTCGATCCGCCTTGTTCCCCTCTACCTCCGCGTGTCTTCCATTGAAGCAATCGAGGCTTGTAGGCCCTTAACCAGTTATGCTGGCCATGTCTATCGCCACTGAGGTTACTGTGCCAGTGGCAATCCAATCTCTCCCTTCCCCTTCTATTTCCTACCATCCAGATCTGAACCAACGGCTGCGATTAGATCCGATCCATACCCCTTCGTAACCGGTCCACAGTGGACCCGTGAACCCCGCACACCAGACCATGTAAGCGGTTCACTGTGAGCCAGCCAATCAGAGTCCGCCATGTCAGCGTCTACCTGGTCAGCGCCGACAGCCACGACCCTTTTGCTAAAAAAGCCCTATGCTTTCTTCAAATCAACCCGCAGTACATTCTAGTTCAAAAGTATTTCAACATATGCCCTGGTTTTTCTGTTTTAGCCACTGCATTTTCTTTAAAATAGTATCCGTAGTACTTAGCCGGTTTAAAATCAGATTTCATTTATTTTTAAATTCGAAAATCAAGTTCCATCTATTTACAAAATTGCCACTATCTTCATTAGGCCATATCTTCTCTGTTTCAACTCCGATTTGACCCGTTCAAGTTGCATTAGATTCATAATTGCGTAATCTACATGTTTATAACATTGTTAAATATATTTTCAACTTTTGAAATTTGAGATTAGATTTAATCTATTATTTTAGTAAAGGAAATCTTGTTTAATTCTTAACTTTTTTGTTATAGCTCCGATTAGCGTGCCTCTCATGACTGTGTGTTCATAGCGATGCGTAGAATCGTGTTTCAAACTCTTTTACTTATTTTTCTATGATTGGTGTACTGTTCTAATTTAGATCTATTGTTTGCTTCGTGTATGATTGCATGGATGCTTGTGTGGTGCTTTATGATCATGTTCAGTCGGTGAGAAGTACATTAATGAAATAGAAGAAGTTGGTGATCCAGAAGTTCTTTGGAGGCTATGAATCAATAGAAGAAGGATTTGGGTTTAAGGTAAGTATAGCATGGGATCTTCCTTGTTGTCTTATACACCTTTAATTATCTAATTCATACTGCATGTGTCTACCTTGACTACCACTAAGGATTTCCTAGTACTTTGTTACCTTGTACCTTGATTTCTATGGGTTTATGCATTGGGCAGTATGATGCTAGTGCTCAACTAAAGCCATGATCTTGTAACTTGACTAATGGTATATGTAATAAACACTACAAGAAGCTTTTTAGCAACATGGAACAAGGGGGCTAGAGCATTGAGCTATTTTATGGTGCCCTAGATTCCTCTCCCTAAGGACTTATCTATAAGTGATTATCCGGGACTTATAGTACAGCTGTGAGAGCTACATGGCTCTGGCTATAGCTTAGTATGAGGACCTTTTCTACCTTGTTAGAGGTTACCTTTATGGTGCAAGAGGGGTGTGTTTCGGGTTGGATATAGTGTGACCTCTGTCCATCAATGTATAGGATGCGCATTATTGGGCCTATCGGAAGGGGAGCCCTACATTCGCAGGGCACAGAAACCTAGCAGCCCTAACTTGTTAGACGAACCTTTGAAAGGCTTCATAGTGAACCCTGCCGACCTTCTTTGGTAGCGGGTTAAGAGGCTAGCGACTGTAACACCCTAGGTGTTAGGCTTGCATAATTTGACTTGCATTGCATGAGCATAATCATCAAGCATTCATATATGAGCTTTTACATATGAAAAAACATGTGAAACATGCCTTGTATTTTATGTTTCTATAGGTGTATGCTTATGATCATGTGTGAATAAGTGTAAGTGGTTGATGTTAGTCACTAAAACACCTTAGCTACACTTAGGATGACTAACGGAACCATGTTCATGTAGATCACTTTATCTAATTAAGCTCCTAAGTGATGATATGCTTGTTGACCTGGGGAGTATTATGTGTAACCAATGTATGAAATGCTTGTGTGACCTTAGGAATACCTTAACCATGTTTAGAATGTCATTATGAACAACTTTGGTATTCATGACTAGGGCTAGTTTGGTCACTAAGTCATAGTTGTAGTGTAAGTCATCATTTGAAAGTGGTATGTTTGACCTAGTTCGAACCATGTCATAGAGCCTTTGCATGGATGTGTGCACTAAATCAAAGTTGTAGTATTTGATGAAAGCAACAACTTTTATTTTTGGGTCATAGGCTAGTTCAGCTCCTAACATGCTTGAATTTGGCTCACAAGAATCAACATTTCATAGTTTTCAGCACTTCAAGAATTTTGCTAAGTCTTTTGTGCTGACAGTGCTGACGTACCCAACTTTGTGATGATTTTACTCCTTATTCATTGAGAATTAGGCCTTGATCCTTTAAGAGAAATTGGAGATGGTATATAGGGCTACAATTTTTGTTAAGATAGTTTTCGCTAATGTGCTGTGGATTAGGAGTTTTAACGTCATCAAATCGTGCTGTCAGGCTTCATCGTGAGGCTCTGATGGCCGTCGCGCGTCGCGCCGTGGTGGCCGACCAAGGACAGGACTTGGCCGCCGCATGGCTGTCACTGGCCGTCTTTGGGCCCCCACTGAGGTGTGCTGGCACGAGCATAAGGAGACCACGCATGGCTCGACTCAGTCACTCCTTCGTGCTCCCTCACTCTCCACTGCCTTCCTCCGCCTTCACACGGCCCACAGCGCAGCGCCACCGATGCCATCGCTGGCCGCTCGGCCTCGCCTTGCGCCCGTGTCGCTCCTTCGCCACCACCGTAGCTACGACGTGCTCCCACCGCCTCACCGCACCCACCTTAGGTAGTTAGTAGCGCATGGTAAGCCTTCGTGCAGCGCGCGGCCCTCACCGGCGTTTTGCCGCCATGCCATGTTGCCGTGGCCGGGCCACCTCCGACCAACGTGTGCCACGATTGAGTTCATGATAGATTCACCGTAGTGCATAGAAGCTAGGCCGAACCCTAGATGGCACCGTCCCGGCCAGCTCTAGTGCCTCACCATCGACCGCATCCGCCATGCCGCCATGAGCGCCGCCGTCGTCCTTAGCTCCAGCAATCGGTCCAACTAGCTACCCTATTGTGTGCGCAAGGTCGCAGGGATCATCGAGGTGCCGGTGCCGTCGGCGAACTCTGGCCGGTCCATGCTGGTCCTCTACTTTTGGGTCACTGATGCGTGGGCCCGACTGACTGAGGGTCCCAGCTGTCAGCGGCTATAGGGTTGAAGGCTAGTTCATTTATTCTAGAATTGTATGCAAACTTTGAAAAATCATAAGTGGAGTTCTAGATATCCAATTTTGGTGAACCAAATTTTGTTGGGTTCCTCTTGAAGTGTAGTGTTTTATAAAAATATTAAATGTACAGTTTCTAGTATTTTTCATGGTGATTGAAATGTATTTAGATAAATGCTTTTTGAATGATTACAATCTTGTAAATTATATATCTTGAGCTAGAAAAGTGATAAAATTGTGATTTAAATTTTGCTAGTCTTGTGTTGACATGCTCTAGCTAGAAAAAATATAAAGCTTGCAGTAAATTTGATTGAAATATGATCTTTCTATTTATCTGTTAATAAATGGCATTTTCTGAGGAAAATTATAGGGATAAAAATATGTAACATATCGCTATGCAAAGTTTTGTACAGTAGTATGGCACTAATGTGAAGCTAGGAAAAAAATATAATGTGTTGTTTGACACGTTTCTATAGGGTTAACTATTTTCACTAAAATAGACCTTGCTAACTTGTCATTTTTGCATAGGATGATATACATGTCCAAATGGTATGAAATTTTCACAGTAATCTACTGTGAGCACTAGGAAGCTACTGTAATTTTATGAGAATTTATTGTGCAAATTTTGTATATGTTTGTTATTTCCCCTAATTAATTAATTAAATTAATAAAGGCATTTAAGTAATTAAATGATGATTGACCATGATGTTTTCTATGGTTCTTGTGATGCATATGAACTGTTGATGTCAATAGTAAGGCTCAAAAGCAATTGGTTGTATGCAACTAATTAATTATTACTTTATAATTCAAATAAGTGGTTGCATGTATAGTTTCGGTTGAATGGACGATTTCATGTTGATAATTGCCTTTTATGTAAAACTTGTTAATAACAAAGTTGTAGATAACTTACTAACATACCTCGTGTTAAATTTTCATAGTCATAGGCCTTAGGGTTTAAGAGTTTTGGCTGTTAGAATTTTGCTGCCCTAATTGTTTGCTCTCAGGACAGATTTTATTGACTGAATTGTTTGACCAAGATAACTATTGAATCACATCAAGAGTATTAAAAGAAAGTTGTAGACAATTTCATAAGCTTTCCAGAATGTCCACAACCATATGATTTTAACGCATATAACTCCAGTTATGGTTAAAACAAGTAGCTGATGTTTTGTAGTTCGGTAAATGAATTGCAGAAGTGTTTGCTTAAGTAATAGAGAAGAGATATGCACCTACTCAGTAGAATATGATGCACTTGTTATTACTTTAACACCATGCTATTGAAAATAATTACGAGGATGCATTCATCACATTTTATCATATTATACGTGTCGTCATACATGCATTCGCGATATCTTATTCCATGATCATGCATATAGGAGCAACCGAGGAGATAACGTTGCTGGAATTCAACAAAGAAGAGGAAGGGGATCAGCAGGAGACTCCTCAAGCCGTAGCTCCAGAAGAAGAGGACCAGACTCTAGAAGAACTCCCTGAGTGTCCAAATCACCGCCCCACCTCTTTTCTCAAAGGCAAGCCCCGGAGCATTCTAAGTCTCCCAGTGTTTTACAAAATACTACTTGAGTCCTTTATGATTGATGCATTAGGTTATAAGAGTTGACTGGAAACACTTGATGCATGGAACTACCTTGTCCAGATATATATACACCTTTAACCCTGTGTAGGTCTAGGATCAAATATATGCTTAGCCAAGCTTAGACTAGTAGAAGTCGGGTGATTTCCTGTCACCTACGAGATATAGGTGGATACCGAAGCACGATTGGCTATATTGCTATCGTGGAAATAACCATGTGTTAATTATGAATGGAGACCAGGCGGGATGTCGATAGAGAAGCAATAAGACATGGAGGCCTTGGGTGTGGATCTATCCCCGTCTGTGTCGATTAAGGACTGTACCGTTGTTGGCGCTTTTTGACAAGATTGCACGCATGTCTATCACTTAGCTGGCCGGATAACTCATTCTGATCGCGAAGCCGAGTAGCTCAACTTAGGCCAGGCCCCACTCTATAAAAGTGCGCACACTAGAGGAAGTAAGGATGTGCGGGAAGTGGATCAATAGACCGTGGACAAGCATGACCTAAGCGGCCTAGTCTGGGACCGTGGGCAGGCATGGCTTGAGCGACCTGGCTACTGTCAGTCCCTAATTGTGCGGCGCTGGGTGAACCTGCGAAATGTGGACCTAAGTTGTACCAAAGGTGACCTAAGACTACCTTGGTGCAGGTATGTCTGGGTTTGTGTTAGGAATAAATTCCCAGTTGGTTGAAATCGATTCGAATCGCCGTCTCTCCCGGATAGTGAGAAACTTGGCTAGTCCCAACATCGTAGTAATTGTACTATGGAATGTGATGGTTTGGATAAACATGGCATTACTACACCTTCTATGGTTACTATTGTATGCTATCAAATGATATACCACATGTTTGGCATAGGATAGTTGCTAATCTAGAGATGAATAGCTATAATTAACTTGATGACCACAGTATAATTGTATAATTGAGTTAATCGCTTTTTATGCAAATTGTTGTCAAGCTACCTCCACTTACACAGCCTTGCATAATCCTTGGAGTTATTTTATTTCTGGTTTAAGATGGATAAGTCTAGTTGAGTACCTTCTCATACTCAGGGTTTTATTCCCATTGTTGCAGATGGTACAGTCTATCATGGTTATTGCAAGAACTACTTCTATCCCACCATGGATGAGGAGTGAGCCTTGGGCATGCATCTTTAATAATCCTTCTATATGCTTTTGTGGATTGTGATCATGTGTTGGCACTATATTTGAACTATGTTGGCAAATGCTACTTTCAAACTTTAATTTGCTTCCGCTACTATCTATCGAACTTGGTTTGTAATAACTCTATTTCATACTCTGATGAATGAACTGTATCTGTGAACCTTATGTAACATGTGACATGTATGTTGAATCATGTATGATCTTGGTTGTATGTGGATCGTTTATCGAGATCCATCGTGGTACTCGATGGACTACCGGGTTTATATGGGCTCAAGTATGACAGTGCGACCGCTTGCATGCTGCCATTGTACTTGTGCTCTTATAAATTGGTTGATTCTGTGATAGTGACCTCAGGAGAAAGGGTAAATCATGACTCACAATGAAAGTGTACAACCTCTGTAGAGTGTAAAACTATTATAACAGCCGTGCTCATGGTCACAAGAGGCCTTAGAACATTTACGGAATAGATGATCACTGATGGTTAATGATGATGAACATGGATGATACTAATGATGAAGATGCTCATTAATGATTATTGTTTATGCTATTCATTATTCATGTTTACCCGATCATGTGTTTATTGGCTTGTGATAAACTTGTTGCTACTCCTATGCTAAAATTGTGGCAATTAAAAGCCAATCGTAGTTAAACCAGTGTCAGCCTTTTGGGCCTCATGAACCCCATGTTATATTTATTGAGTACG
The DNA here is from genome assembly GCA_904845875.1 of Miscanthus lutarioriparius. Taxonomy (NCBI): domain Eukaryota; kingdom Viridiplantae; phylum Streptophyta; class Magnoliopsida; order Poales; family Poaceae; genus Miscanthus; species Miscanthus lutarioriparius. The sequence goes on along the minus strand of CAJGYO010000001.1, from coordinate 69,143,099 downwards.
ACGTGTACTTACGCTTGCTTTACTTTTTAAATCTTTGCAAAAAAGTCCAAATGGGTACCAGATTGCTAGTCTAGAGGAGTTAGGCTTATGATCAACCAGTCAGTTGTCCCTATGGAATTGGAGTCTTCACCTAAAGATCGGAGTTGTCTTTCTGCTTTTTGCTATCTGAGGTTATATTCTTTATACTAAGTATGTTATATACTGAGCATTGTCCATTGATATTACCCTTATTTGTATCTATATATGAGATTTGACTTCTTGGGCTCACATATGGTGTGTAAATGGTTTTGTTCTTAAAACTGAGTGCTACAATTGATTGGTTCATCATCTCTTGCCTCGACGGTATAATCACCCTACTCGCTCTCTTGTATTTACTTTGATTACTTTCTTGCCTAGTCATGCTCTTTAGTGTAGTTAGTCTTTGAGAGCTTGTTAGTTTGGTTAGTGAGGCTCTTTAGTTAGTCTTTGAGAGCTCACTAACTTAGAGAGTAGTGACATAGCCTTTGATTGCTTCTAGAGATCATAGCAACTAGAATTGTTGGTGTAGGTGGCTTGCAACCCTTGTAGAGCTAGAGCAAAATTGCATTTCGCCATTTAGGTTTCTAACCCTTTGCTCTAGTATATCTGTAGAGAATTTTTGTAGGCTATTCATCCCCCTCTAGCCATTTAGGATCTTTCAAGTGGTATCGGAGCCATGGTCACTGTTTGATTAAGGCTTAACATCCTTTGGTGTCAAAAATGGCTCAAATTGTGTTCAACCATGTTGGAGGCAAACCACCGTTCTTTGATGGTACATGCTATGATTATTAGAAGAGAAAGATGAAGATGTATTTGGGTTCAATCAATGACAAGGTGTGGGATGTGACCGAAAGTGACTATGTGATTCTTGATCCCACCAATCCAACCCCAAGAGAGCTAGAGAACAAGCATTGCAACACAATGACACTCAACACCATCTACAATGCCATTGATTCAAAGGTGTTTGAGCAAATCAAGGATCTTGATAGAGCTGGTGAAGTCTGAAAGAGCTTGGAAGAGACCTATGAGGGCACACCGGCGGTTAAGAGTGCAAAGTTGTACATCCTCAAGGACAAGTTGACTAGCTTCAAGATAAAGGATGATGAGAGTATTCCTGAGATGTACCATAGATTGCAAGTGATCATCAATGACTTGAAGGCTTTGGGTGAGAATATAAATGATGATGATGTCTCTCATTGGTTCTTGATGTGCTTACCTCCAAGATTTGAGACATTGAGATTGATCATAAAAGGAGAATTGAAGAACATAACCCCTAACCAAGTACTAGGTGATGTCATGACATAAGAGACATACTATGTGGAAAGGGAGGGGGTTGATCAAGATGAGAAGGATGAGGATAAGAAGAAGAAGAAGGGTGTAGCATTCAAGGCCAGCTCATCATCAAAGAGCAAGGGCAAGTCAAAAAAAGAAGAATCAAGTGATGATGAAGATGCTAGTGACATTGATGATGAAGCAATGGCTCTCTTTGTGCACAAGTTCGGCAAATTCATGAAGAAGAAGGGCTATGGTGCAAGGAAGAGAAGAGACAACAACAAGAGCAAAGATTATATGAGAAGATGCTACCAGTGCAAGAGCAAGGATCACGTTGTAGCGGATTGTCCCTACAATAGTGACAATGATGAGGGTGAGAAGAAGAAGGACAAGAAAGAGAAGAAGGTGAAGAAGATGACATTCCAAAAGAAGAAAGGTGGAGGCTATGTGGTGACATGGGATAGTGATGGATCATCGGAGAATGGTGATTCTAGCGATGATGACAAGAATTCCAAGAAGAAGGCACTTGCAAGCATTGCTATCAAAATAAACCTTCTCTCTTCGACACTCCATTGTGCTTCATGGCTAAGTCCACTAAGGTACAAAATGATGATAGTGATAGTGATGGGGAGGTAGATCTCATGGACATGCCAGAACAAGCTCATGAATGTCTTGAGATGAAGAGGAAGGAGTGCAAAGAATTACGGAAAGAGCTCAAAGCTCTCAAGCAATCCTTTGATGAGCTTAATGCCTCTCATGAGAGTCTAAAGGAAGACTATGAGGAGCTTGGCATTGCTCACACTAAGCTTCAAAAGGCTCACTCCTGCCTCCTTGGTCAAAGAAAGAAGGAGGTTGTTCTAACATGTGATGTGGGTTCTACTTGTGATCTAATTAATGAATCTTTCTATGAACCTATCATTGTTGCTCCTACTAACCCTTCTTATAGCACTTCCACTTCTACTTCACCTTTGAGTGATGGTTTCACTTGTGATGCCTCACTAATGGTGGAAAATGAAACCCTCAACAAGAGGTGAATGAGCTCACTTGTGCCTTAGGCAATGCCTATGGTGGAGATACCCGCTTGCTAAAGTGCTTGGGTAGGCAAAGGTTTTCTCTCAATAAAGAGAGATTAGGCTATACCCCCAAGAAAGGCAAAGCGACTTTTGTCACTCACAAGGCTAGTTTTGTGAATGGCAATGGTCGATTTTGCAATAGATGGAAGCAAGTTGGGCATATAGAGAAAAATTGCAAGAACAAGAACAAGCAAACTAATGTATCCTCAATTAAGTTTGATTCTTGTTATTTGCTTACCAAGGGTTCCAATGGTGTGAAGACTAAATTTATTGGTGCACCAATTGCGGGCTCAAAAAAGAAAGCCATTTGTGTACCAAAGAGCTTAGTGACTAACCTTCAAGGACCCAAGCAATACCTAAAAAGAATTGATCTTCTTTTGTAGGTCAATTATAAAGTCAGAGTAAGGCATTCGGTGCTTGATAGTGGGTGCACACAACACATGATAGGTGATTCAAGAATGTTCAATTCAATCAACATAAATGATAGCAATAGGGTTGATAGCATAATATTTGGTGATAATGGCAAATGCAAGGTCAAAGGGCTTGGTAAGATTGCAATATCCAATGACTTGAGCATTTCCAATGTGCTACTAGTAGAGAGCTTGAACTTCAACCTTTTGTCGGTAGCTCAACTTTGTGATCTTGGTTTCAAGTGCATATTTGGTGTGGATGATGTAGAGATCATAAGTGTAGATGGCTCTAACTTGATCTTCAGAGGCTTTAGATATGATAATCTATACTTAGCTTATTTCAATGCTAGTGAAGCCCAATTGTCAACATGTTTGCTCACTAAGTCTAGCATCAGTTGGTTATGGCATAGAAGGCTTAGTCATGTTGGAATGAAACAATTGAACAAATTGATTAAACATAATCTAGTAAGGGGCTTGAAAGATATCACATTTGAGAAGGATAAACTATGTAGTGCATGTCTAGCCAGAAAACAAGTTCGTAGCACACATCCTAAGAAGAGTATGATGAGCACTTCTAAGGCATTTGAGTTGTTGCACGTGGACTTGTTTGGACCATCCACATATACTAGCATTGGTGGAAACAAATATGAATTTGTGATAGTGGATGATCATACTAAATACACATGGGTGTTCTTTCTTGTTGACAAGAGTGATGTGTTTGCAACCTTCAAGACATTCATCAAGAGAATTCACAATGAGTTTGAAACAACCATTAAGAAAGTAACAAGTGACAATGATAGTGAATTCAAAAATACTATAATTGATGAGTTATGTGATGAGTTTGGAATTAAACATCAATTCTTGGCCAAGTACACTCCACAATCAAATGGTCATGTTGAGAGCAAGAATAGAACTTTGATTGACATGGAAAGACCAATGTTGAGTGAGTACAATGTTAGTCATTCATTTTGGGCCAAAACAATCAACACAACTTGCTACTATCGTGACCGCCTCTATTGTCACACCATGATGGACAAGACACCATATGAGCTTTTGAATGAAAGAAAGCCCAATATTGCATACTTTTGGGTTTTTGGTTGCAAGTGTTACATATTAAAGAAAGGCACTAGATTGAGCAAATTTGAGAAGAAATGTGATGAGGTATTCCTACTCTGATACTCCACTACTAGCAAGGCATATACAGTTTGGAATTTAGCAAGTGGTACTCTTGAGGAGGTTAATGATGTTGAATTTGATGAAACCAAGGGTTCCTAAGATGAAGATGAGAATCTAGATAATGTGAGAGGCACTCAATTGGTCAATGCAATGAAGAACATGGACATTGGTGATATAAGGCCTAGAGAGGTGATTGATGTTGAAGATGACAAGAATCAAATGTTCTCTAACTCAAATGTGTAAGCTAGTGGTTCTCATAATAAAAACAAAGCTAGTGTAAGTGATGACAAAGTAGAAGATCAACAAGTGGCTAGCCAAGTGCAAGCAATCAAGTTCAAGTACTCCAACCAATCAATATTGCAAGAGATCATCCTTTGGACTCTATAATTGGTGATATTTCAAGAGGTGTACAAACAAGATCAAGATTGGCATCATTTTGTGAATATTTCTCATTTGTGTCATCCATTGAACCAAAGAAGATAGATGAAGCTTTGAAGGATGTTGATTGGGTCAATGCTATGCATGAGGAGCTAAACAACTTCATAAGAAATCAAGTATGGGAGTTAGTTGAGAGGCCTAAGGATCATAATGTGATTGGAACCAAATGGGTCTTTCGGAATAAGCAACATCAAGATGGGATAGTAGTGAGGAACAAAGCAAGACTAGTGGCTCAAGGTTACACTCAAGTTGAAGGTCTTGACTTTGGAGAAACATATGCCCTAGTTGCCAGATTGGAAGCAATTAGGATCTTGTTAGCCTATGCTTGTGCCCACAACATCAAGTTGTACCAAATGGATGTGAAGAGTGCATTTCTCAATGGGTACATCAATGCGCTAGTCTATGTTGAGCAACCACCCAGTTTTGAAGATGAGAAGAAACCCAACCATGTTTACAAGCTAAGTAAGGCATTGTATATTTTGAAGCAAGCACCTAGAGCATGGTATGAGAGGTTGAGAGATTTCCTACTCTCTAAGGGATTCAAGATGGGCAAGGTTGACACCACTCTCTTCACCAAGAAGATAGGCAATGACTTGTTTGTGTTGCAAATATATGTGGATGATATCATATTTGGATCAACCAATTCAAGATTTTTGTGAGGAGTTTGGAAAGATGATGACAAATGAATTTGAGATGTCCATGATTGGAGAGCTTAGTTACTTCCTTGGTGTTTACACCAAAATTTGAGAGAAGAGCGCGGGAACTTGCAGGCTTCCAAGATTGTGCTAATCAAGGAATCGATTGAGTAGGGATTGATATCTGCCTGGTCGAATGCGACGCTGGGATCGGTTCTCTCCAAATGACGTCAGCAGATAACGATGACGAGATATGATTGGCATCGAGAAGATACATATCGGACTCTACAAAAGGGGAAAGATTAGAGTCCAAGTTACCTTAAAATAGGAATGTTCTCTTCGTACCAAAAATTGTACTGAGTCGTACTCGACTAGGATTCATTTTTAGGTTCTAGGTATAAGTATCAAACCCCAACTATTGTAAGAAAAACAATCAATCCAATATACAAGTCATTTACTTTTTTGGCTCTGGCCACCACTTAGGAGTAGGAGTAGAGTAGATCTCGGCGAGTTCTTTAGCAAGTACGGCTGCATCGATCCGATCGACCTCCACTGCTTGTTGTAAGTACCGTCATGGCTTATACCTCTATTCGTATGGCTGCGACTCTGGTATAAGTTAGTTATCGATTCTTGCCTAGTTCAAGTATGGCTACATCGATCCGGTCGATCCCCACTGCATGAACTAGATCAAGGTCAAGTTATCAGCTCTACCTTAGAATGTCAGTCTTTGGTAGATTCATTAAGTTACCGATGTTGCTTATTGCTTTCATTATTTATCTAATTACAGCAATATCACTCTGCCCGATTGGGATTGATCTAGATCGGCCTTATATCTTCTTTAGTCCATCGATTATTAATCTGAAACTGATCTAATCTACACATTAAACGATGAGTTATGTTTTATCAGCTGTTTTACATCAATCTTGATCGTGCATAGCATGCGGTTAAAACATGTTGCGTCTTGAGTAGATTTATTGGCTAGTGAAAACTGTTCCATGGCCCGTTATCACGGCCTGTGTGATTCTGCCTCACACCCCACTATTAGCACCATGGAGTGGGGATCGTTATTTGGTAGATCTATTCCTGATAAGGCATGACTTTAACTGTGCGCTATGCCTGAATCGACTATTTTAGCCGATATTGAGTGCTTTCACGAATAGTTCGCATCATAAGACCGTTGAAGTAAAGATAGGTTGAAAGATGTGTTAGCCCCATGATCTTATTATTGTATTACGGCCTGCATGATTCTGCCTCATGCCCCACTGATATTAGTAATAAGTTAGGGTTGTCGAGTCTATTGTTATTTCTATGGCCTACATGATTCTGCCTCATGCCCCACTGGTCATAGCGATAGATGAGATCTAACATGTTCATTAGATTTATCTTTATTAAATGGTTAAATGGTGTTGAATTGTTTATTTATATAGAAAGGGGTTCGGTTACTTGTAATCATTGGCTTAGCAAAAACCAATCATTGTTGACATCTTATTGCCATTGATTAATATTTGTTCAAATAACGACATTTATACTGAATGATAACCGATTCTTCTTATACAACCCAATGAGCTTTAACCGATTTATTCTCACGAATATGCTAGAATCGACTATTTAGTCGATCTCCTTTCATATCGGTTCTCAGAGCTGCACATTCAGAACTATCTGGCAACACCGGCACGTTCTGCCCTTAATTACTGATAAACTTTCTCTCCTTGTCAATCATAGGGTCAAATTGACTGGCACGTCTTGGGAGGAGTGCGTAGGATCGATCATCTGTGTGCTAAAGCTAGGCGGATCTACAGCTCCATTGAGCAGATCCTTTCGGCTTGCTACGTGTGTCCTCGGCATGGGACAAAAATTATGTGTCGACACTTGGTCTTCAAATGAAGCAAATGAAGAATGGGACATTTGTGAGTCAAGGCAAGTACATCAACGACATGCTCAAGAAGTTTGGAATGGATGATGCTAAAGCTATTACTACACCTACGGGGACAAATGGAAACTTGGATAGTGAAACGATCCATGATTTCCTCGAAGGGAAATCCATAGATTACATCATAATGTGAGAGTCCAAGAAGACCAAACTATCACATTATCATTATTCAATTGATATCATAGTTCATACATCATAGAATTACAAGCTTATAAGGTAATACAACACATGATATCACACCTAAGTACAACGTATACTAGTGGAAATGCACACATAATAGCATCAGAGTAGACGTGGCGCATCGGTGGGTGAAGGCTCCTCCTTCATGGGCAATCATCAGAGTTGGCATAGAAGGTCAGTGGGCGTAGACTTCATCACCTCAACCAAACTTGAGCATTGGAACGAGACCATCTAATCCTCCTAATCTCCATTGTTGTCATAGATTACATCCAAAACATGCCAAAAATCTTTAAGTATGATTTGTACTGGCCATTGGCTCCACCCTATGCCTTGCGTTTGCTTTGTGGTAAGTGAAATGCAAGGGTAGAGCAAAAGGCCAATTTATGGCTGTAGTTTTCCTATGCAAGTTCATCAATATTTTATAATAGCTCATCAAGTTTTAACCCATCTCATAAACACACGTTCACCAATCCCATCACACACATCTCACCACACTCTCACTCTCTAGGAGGCAAGGATGACTCCCTCTCATGCTTTGCCTCAATGGCCAAAGCTGGAAAAAAACACCAAAACCAGGGGGAAGAACAAGAAAGGACTCCTCTCTCTAATCAAGGGAAGCGTAGGTCATAGGAATGTCCATATCTGAGGATACGGCTATACGTATAGATTGATCAACTCTGAAGAGCGTGTACACTTGGAACCACAAGATCACCATCATTGGTGGTGCCCCACCTAGGCTGATACCGACTACCTCCAAACCGGTATGGTGCCACCCTACCACTCATCCCTAGGACACCTTGGAGTCAACCGGCACGCTAAGACTATGAGATGTAGTACCAGGCCCCCAGAGGTCACTATGTTGTCTTAGGAGGGTGTGGGCCATATGCCCGTACCTCCCTACACTATCCACTTCCAACCTAGTAGTAATGGCACCATCCTAATTGGTCGAGTAACCGTCCCCCGCCCATTCAGGAGCTAGTGGTGTGTACGTAGGGTCCTATGATCTGGTTCTCTGAACATACCAGTCCTTAGGGGGACCAGACATGATATCTTCTCAAAGGGGATAACCAACACCCCGTGCCTCGACGGCACCTCCATATCGAAGTGTCGCCTCCTCAGAATATACTCCTCACACATGTACCCACCATAGGTACCTCTTGTAGGGAATGCCCAGGTCACATGCCCCCTGGCAAGACTCATCCAAAGACTCATCGTAGAATCCTATCCGGTTGACTCAACCCTCACCACACCCAAGACACATGCCAAGATCTCCCCATGTCATCACCAGTTTTAGCGGCACCATGTGCCTTAGCCACTCACAAACAATCCTCCACCAAGCATCACATCACAGATATAATGTGTAGTAGAAGTAAGCAATAAGTAGTAAGCGAGCGTCTAACATATTAGGGGGTGTGCAAGGGTAAAGGTTGCGTCAAGGTAATGGCTTTCAAGCAATTCTACCATGCAACCTATCATAGTTCAATTGCATAAAAGTAAAGCACTAGTAGCTACTTATTGCATGTCTAATAGGATTCTACGAGGTTGGGTGGGACGTGGCACCTATTGATTGGTTAACTCCAAGATCCTCAGTGTACTTGTAGTCATCCTTCTCAGAGTCTTGTTGTTGTCTGCATCTCCTTGCTCCATTGGCTTTTGGTTTGATCCATGTTATCCCCGATGCAACTACCTTGTTCGAACGACAAACAAAGTAAGGAGCAATCACTCACTAATCGAGAAAGACTGTGAATAAAGAGGCAACAAAGAATGGGAAGATTGAACAACACTAAAAGAACACGAAAGGAAAAGGACTTAGCTCTCGCGGAGGAAGTCCTAGACTTGGGCTAGAGAGAGACAGAAGTGGTTGTCTGTTAAGTACAAGCTCGAGTCATAGTCTAGCATGTACTTCCTAGGCCGATCATGTCGACCTATAGAGCTTCACAAATAATGGCCTAGACCCTAGCTTGACTTAAGCAAACACCACGAAAACTAGGCTAGCCCTCACAAAGCATGTTTGTTTTCCTCGGGCTAAAAAGGGGCAAGGGAGAAAGTCTACTAGGCACGTCCATGTCTCATCCTTGGTAGAGATTGCACTCTAATGGTCGATCGGGTTGACTCGCATGGTTCCAAGAACACGACATAGACGCTAACCTCGCCACTAGAAGTGATACCCTAGTCTTTGATCTGATCATCATTGTTATGGATGGGATCGAATAGAGTGGGCTAAAGAGAAAGGAAGCAATCCCGATCTCTCTCTTGATCGGTATGCCATTATAATTGATGAGAACCAAGAGAGGGTGGAATGGGGGAGAGAAAAGAAGGGAGGTGGTCTACTTCTTCCAATCCACATGCCATGGTAGAGACGGGGCATCGAAAGGAGCGACACACAAGAAAACACGAGTGCCCAAACTACTTGCAGGGTACCATGACCTAGGTGCACTAAATGCACCAAGACATCCCTAGGGTTCTTAGCAGTGCGATTATCACCGCATGAACCAAAGAAATGCTATGGTCTAAATAGGTACAAGCATACAAGGGCTTAGGCATGACAGAACCAAAAGAGGGGAACATGGGATCTAGCTTCCTTGATCCACTCGCCATAGCAACAACGGGAATCAAAGGAATGGAATCCAGAGAGCAATAAACACCAAACAAGTGAAGGGCTCAATCAACATCTTACTGGATCAATGAGGATTAAGAATAAGAGAGGAGAGAAGAATGGAATCCGCACTCTTATGACCAACTCGTCATGGAACGAATGAAGGTTGGAAGGAAGGAGACACTGTCCCATGATCCAAACCCACTCATAGGGCATCACGACCATGCAACTAAATTGGCAGAAGGCTATCCCTAAGGTCTATAGTGATGCGGTTGTCACCGCTAGATCCAAAGAAATGCTATGGTCAATGTGGTACAAGCATACAAGGTGGTTAGGAAGAACAAAAGAGCAAGGGAGATCAAAAGAGAACAAGAGAGCAAAAGGGGTAGAGCCCGATGATCATAGCAAGGCAACTCACGGTCATGAGCTTTACCCACACGAGTTGGCTTCTATAAGTTCCACGACGGTCATCCCCTAATCCATCTCCTATAGACTAGGTCATGATGGGCTCATCGTGTGTGGGTAGGAAACGCACTGATATCGAGCCCATGGTGGCCATGTCCTAGAGTCGTAGGAGAGGCCAACAATCACAGCACTACAAAGTCAGCTAAAAGAGAGGGGTCGAGTTACGCTCGGCATCACGACCACGGCGGGATGAAGCCATGACCAAAACATTCGAACAAGGTACGATCCCTCAACTGGCTCGAAGGCTTGGTCCACAGGCAATCAACACAATCATGCAATGAACCAACAACATAAAAGACAACCGGAGTAGCACATAACCATAGCACAAGAGGTAGACACCAAAGCATAAGAGATAGACTGGCATGAAGGCACGGTACATGCATTCGTAGATAGATCATCAGGCATATATATATAGATAGATGATGTATATATGAACAAGGATCGATGACATGAATGCAATGAAATGAAAAGCAGGGGTTTTGTTGACATCGAAGATGGCATCGATAGGGCTTCAAAAGGCTCGACCTTGGTGGTGAAGAGGGCGGAGGTCTGCTGCGTTGTGTCTGAGCAAGCTACGGCCAACTATGGCCTATTGTTGGCTGGGTGCAGCTGGCTACAGCCCGCTGTTGGCCGGCCTTGGCTGGATATGGCTGGTCAGGGGTGGCTGCAGCTTGCTGCAGGTGGCCGGAGTCAGCTGCTGCTGCTGGACGCGGCTCCGGTGGCGAGGAAAAAGGCCAGCGAAGTAGGCATCGTCGCCCAGCTTCCAAATGATGGAGTGGCAAGGTCGTAGTTTCCCTGTGACGGTGAGAATGGTGGCAGAAGGCTAGGCTCAGGCGAGAACATGATGAGAAGGCACAAAGGGAGGAGCTTGGCTGCTGGTTGCTCACCGGCGGCAGGAGATAAGCTCATCGGTGAGGTAGCGGTGCTGTTCGACGCTGATGAAGTAGTGGCGGGGAAGGCCGCGAACACAAGCTAGGGTCATCGTGGTGTCACGACGGTGGAGGGAGTGGCTCATGCTAGAGGTGCTCCGAGCGGCGATGTGGATGGCGTGGTGGCATTCGGCTTAGCGAGGTGCTCGTGGACCGAGAGGCGCTCGGTGAGGCAGAGTAGGAGCTCGCGATGGCGTTGCTTGGTGAAGGCGGTGAAGCAAAGGTGCTCGTCATTGAGGTGCTCAGCGAGGTCGAGGCAGGGAGGGGCGCTGGTGGTGGTGCTGCCATTCGGTGGAGACGGCGGCAGCGTGAGGTGGAAGATGGAGGTGTTGAGTAGGATCAGTGAGGTGGTGGTGGCGCGAACGTGGAGATGGTCAGGGATGTCGAGCGAGTCTGCAAGGTGCAGTAGGGGAGGGCTAGGCGGTGGCGTCCACAGGGTAGAGCAGGGACAGTGGTCATGGCTACTCTGGCATGCTCCTGTGGTGAGGAAGAAGGCCGGTGGTGCACGGCGTCCTACGTTGCGAGCAGGAACGGCAAGGCAGAGGTGCTTGTCGATGGTGGAGGCTGACAGGCCATGGGTGGAGGGCAGCTGCTGTCGCCGCTATGACTTCGACGCAGCATGGTGAGGCTGTGGCATGCTTGGTGGGCAGCACTACTCGGAGGAAGGGGAGCAGTAGTGGCCTAGGTGGCATGGTGGCCAACTGTTTGTCGTGGCCAGCAATGGTGGGTGGAGCTTGATGAGTAGGGCTCCGATGGGCTCGACATGGCTGAGAGGAAGGGTAGAAGGGAGTGGCAGTGGTAGTGAGGAATGGAGTAGAGGAGCGACTATTGTGGCTTATATAGTGGCACGAGCGCTAGGGTTCGAGGTGATGGACGGTGGCGGCCCTCGACGTCCATACTCTGGGGCACGTGGCGGCCATCGAGTGGAGAAGCACGGGTGACTAGGGCATAGGATGGGATGGCTAGCGGTGGCACATGGGAGGCAGGGGGCACGGCGCCTAGGGTTTGGTCATAGTTGATGAGCCTACAGGGTCGAGCGTTCGGGCCTATGGGGCCAGTCGATGGGCCTACGGGGGCTAGCGAGCTCATGGGCCGCATGTGCGAGCAGGTCGGTGAAGTGCTAGTGTTGCTGCTTGGCTAGGTGGGTCATGCATTGCTGGACTACTCGCGCGAGCTGGCTGCGCGGGTTGAGCAAGGTGGAGGGAGGGGCGAGCTAGGCCAGTTGCTTTAGCTGGGCCAAGCGAGGAGAGGAAACTAGTTGGGCCATAGGGTGCTGCTCGACAGCTGGGCCAAGAGGAGGGGAAGGGAAAAGGTGGATGGAATTGAAGGAAAGGAAAATGGATTTTTCCTTTAAGATTTAAGGGCATTTGCGATGAAATTCAAAAGAGATTGAGATGAATTCAAAGAGGAGATTTGAGAAGACATTCAATGATAGAAGAAGAGTGGATTTTTCTACAATCCTTGCTAGGGAAAAGATAGGAGATTTTTCCCCATTTCTCTAAATTGATTAAAGAGGAAAAAAAGGGAAATGAACTTTTCCATTTATATGAATTAGGTCTTAGGGAATTTGAAAGGGAATTCAAAGGGGAATTCATGAAGGGATTGAAAGGAATTTCGCTACAAATTTGTGCACCCCAAACTCCAAACAAGCTCAACTCAAAACCAACTCAAAAACATGGGCACTCTCCTACAATCATATTTATATGTGTGCACCAATTTATTAGTCATCTCTCCTTGGTTTGACTCAGGGTTGACCTAGCGACTACATGATTCACACATTGTAGGAAAATTTTAAAAAAGCTCGTATTTTTTATTGCACAAAAACACAGGTTGTTATAGATAGTGATGCTGGTGGCAATATGGTGGATCAAAAGATGTATTGGTCTATGATTGGAAGCCTACTCTATGTAACCGCATCAAGGCTGGATGTGATGTTTAGTGTATGCAAGTGTGAAAGATTTCAAGCCTCTCCAAGAGAAAGTCATTTGAAGGCAACAAAGAGAATACTAAGGTACTTGAAGCATACACAAAATATTGGATTGTGGTATCCCAAAGGAGCAAGATTTGAGTTGATTGGATATTCGGACTCCGATTATGCGGGATGCAAAGTTGAGAGAAAGAGCACATCAGGCACATGTCAACTATTGGGAAGATCACTTATGTATTGGTCATCAAAGATGCAAAATAGTGTAGCACTTTCAACCATCGATGTAGATTATATTTCGATCAGTAGTTGTTGTGTTCAATTACTTTGGATGAAGGCTACTTTGAGTGATTTTGGAATCAAGTTCAAACAAGTGTCGTTGCTATGTGACAGTGAGAGTGCCGTGAAGCTCACCAACAACCCGATTCAACATTCAAGAACAAAGCACATAGATGTCCTCCATCATTTCATAAGAGATCATCAACAAAAAGGAGACATTTGCATTAAGAGTGTAGGCACCAATGATCAACTTGCCAATATTTTCACCAAGCCACTTGATGAGAAGATGTTTTGCAAGCTAAGGAATGAATTGAACATACTTGACTTCTCAAATATGTGTTGATGCACCCCATTATATGACATGCCTCTCCTTCGAGCCGAGCAAGGTAAAGTTGATTGACATGTCATTCATCCTTTGCTAAGGACTTGTTAGTGCATCTAGTCATTCCTATCATGTCTTAGGCTCATTCACGAAAATCAAATGAATTTGATGCTTATATGGTACCACTATTGCTTGTATGTTTGAAATGATCTAGTGGTAGCATATGACATGTTTGTGGGCTTGTGAACCTAGCGTTTAATCTAGAAAATAAGCTATGTTTAACTCAACATTGTTAAGATAACCCTTGAAATGAGGTGTGAAGAAGCTTGCCATTGGATCAAACTGAGTTAAATATCTTTTGCAAGTGCTCTAGATTGAACCAAATATGGGAAAATCATCCTCACTTAACATGGTTTCACCCCAACCTATATAAAATTTGAGCTCACCTTTTGTGGTATTTGATGACAAAGGGGGAGAAATACTTCACAAAGATAAGATAGTGTTGACAAAAGGGGAGAGAAACAAAGAATGAAAATGAATGGGGGCCAATTAAAAATTTGAAACACACAAGTAGGGGGAGCAAGCTCATAAACTTGTTTGATGCATTTGAATGTGCATTACATATGTTTGCTTGCATGGCACAAGTTTTTAATTCCATATCCATGCTTGTGTGGTGTATGCTAGTTGCAGGATTGATTGATGAAATAGAAAACTAGCATGCATAGGATGATAGTTAGATGTGCCTTGCTTACTTTACAAGTGGTACTAGAGCCTTGCTTATAATGTTGATCTCATGAGGTATCTAGTGTTTGTGTTTTGCATGTGCAATCTAACTAACCATGGTGCTAAGGATGGTATTATTGGTGCACTCTGATTGGTATCACGCTTCAAAGGTCCATTCTTTACACCTTAGCATCATTTGGTAGCCATTACTCTCTAATATTCCTATCCATGCATATGTGCAAGCTTTCAAATCCAAACTCTTAGCACATATGAATGGGGAGCTAATGATACCAATTGGAGTTTATGAAACTTGTCCATACCCTTTACACATGATAAAATGCTTGGGCAAGCAACATGAATCTAAGAAAATTTTATTGAATATCTTTATGAAAAGGTTGTCATCAATTACCAAAAGGGGGGAGATTGAAAGCCCTAGTTTGGTTTTGGATAATTGATGAAACCTAGTGTACTAACCCTTGTTATCTAGTGTTGTGATTAAGATGGGGTTGTATACACCAAGTGGGTGGAGCTAGATGATGGTCATGGTGATGGTGGTGGCCAAACTTGAAGGTCAAGTGCTCCAACTTGGAAAACAAGAAAGAGAAAAACAAAAACCAATTGTTGATCAAGGTAATAGTATCAAATAGGTTTTTGTTTTGGTGATCAAGACACTATAGAGAGTGTGATCACATTTAGGATCAATAGCAGTACTATGAAGAGCGAAAAAATCATAGTTGATGCGGTTGTCAAGTGCCATTAGGTGATCTAACTCGTTGCAAATGCATTGGATCCTAATGAGCTAGCAAACCCTTGGGAATTGACTTGGAGCATTGCTAACTCACGTACACATGTGTTGGTATACTTGGTGTTGGCACACATGCACAAGGGTGAAGTGTTTGGAGTTGAAAAGGAGAAGTTGGTGATGACCAGACTCTAGGCTCGGGAAGGACCAAACTTTGTGTGAGTGACTCCGGTTGCAAACCCTAGCCTCGGGTTACAGCAGACCTAGGACCAGACCCTGAGTATTTGAGGGACCAGACCTTATCTCCTGAGTATGGTTATCCATCGTTGGTGGCACAGTGACATGTGGCAGCGTCAGACCCTAGCGTGGGTCTGGTTAGCTAGGACCGGACTATATGATTTTTGCCCTGACCGAACCTTGATGAATAGTGTTGTGGCTGGGTCCAGTCATTATGGGTCTGGTCATCACTGAGGGAAGCACCGCTATTGAACTTTGAGGATCATACTCAGGATGGGTCCAGTCATTTTGAGCGCTCTGGGAGCTCTCTAGAAGTGATCGGACTCTGGGTGGCGCTGGGTCTGGTCAATGGAGCGACGTGTCCAGTCATCTGTGAGAGCATAAGAGCAGAGGTACCAATAGTCAAATTCAAACTCTAGGTGGTGTGGCATGCTCTGGTTGGTCGGTAGTCTGACTAGACTCACTAGGACCGGACTCTGGGCAGGGTCTGGTCGCCCCGAGCTGAGTAATGGTTCATTTTTCTTAGGGGTCTATAAATAGACCATGGCCGGCCTTGGGGTGTCTCTCTTGGCCATTTTGACATTCTTGACATCCCTTTGAGCTGAGAAACACCACTCCCACTCATCTCTCTTGATTGTTCGTCATCCAAGTGAGTTGGGAGAGTATCCAAGTGCATTTGCATCGTGTTGGCGCATCTAGTGGCAGTTGTGGTTGCATCACTGTGGTTTTTCTTGCTACTCTTGGTGGTTGCCACCACCTAGATGGCTTGGAGCAGAGGAGGAGCATTGGCACGAGTTGGTGATTGTTTGCGGCCATCTCTCAGTTATTGTGAGGGTTCTTGTACCTTCCCCGGTGGAGAGCCAAAAGGTAACTCTAGTAAATTGCTTGTGTCCTTGAGTTACCTCACTTGTGGATAGGTTCTTGTGGCACCAAGTGTTGGCTATGTTTGTGATACCTATTAACTATCGAGCCACCAAGTGTTGGTCGACACAATAGGGACTAGCATGCCAACAATCACGTGAACCTCAGGAGAAAAATCTTGTGTCAAGTTGTGATTGGAATTCTCCCGGTGATTCATTTGGGATTCAATGATTGGTTCATAATCTCTTGCCTTGGCAGTATAATCACCCTACTCACTCTCTTGTTTTTACTTTGATTACTTTCTTGCCTAGTCAAGCTCTTTAGTGTAGTTAGTCTTTGAGAGCTTGTTAGTTTGGTTAGTGGGGCTCTTTAGTTAGTCTTTGAGAGCTCACTAATTTAGATAGTAGTGACAATCTTTGATTGCTTCTAGAGATCATAGCAACTAGAATTGTTGGGTTATTTGAAATTCCACTTATACATGAAGTCTATTTGAATGTAGGGAAAACAACAAAAATGGTGCAAAACACATGACAAGGAGGCAACTGGACTTGGCAGGGAGCTTTGGGCCCACACTGCCATGTCGGCCAATGGCCAAGTGGTGCCACCCAACGCCTCCCTATCCCATCCTTGTCATCGATCCATGGGATGGCCTCCACAACACCTCACAAGCATTGATCCTATGTCGGTTCAAGCAATGGATGAAATTCATTCGCCTTGGATTCATGGGCCCATTGTCATAGACTTGGAGGGCATCAACCGACTTTGGAACCACCTTCTAGACTGAAACTTGGCATGTGCTGCATAGGGAACCAACTTTGGGAGCCAACCAAGACTAACAGTTCATCGGTGGGCCTGTCGGCACCCTACACCCACCGCCTCTCCACTGCTTACAAATACCCCCTAGCTTCTTAGTACTATAAATAGAGGTGTCCACCACAGTTGTAAAAGTGTCCCAAGTAGAATCATTCTCTCTACTCCTAAGTTTAGGTTAGTAGTAAGAGTGAGAGTGAAGAAGTGAAGAGCTAGGAGCTTGGAGAAGTCTTCTAGAGTCTCTTTGCAAGCTCTTGTAAGCTACATTTCCTTTCTATATATTTTCTTTAGTACTTGTCTTATTTTTAGCATTTACTTTCTTGCATAGAGTAAGTAGTGTTGTGAATATTTCGATCATATCATGTTTAGTTAGTAAGTTTCTGATATGCAGGATCCTCATCACTAGTTGGTGCTCTGATCTTAGCGAGGTTAGAGTAGTGTCACTTAGTGTAAGCGTGGTGCTTAGACTCTAGGATACCTTGGGTTGTGGCTAATTCTCCAGATAGATTATGGTAGGTGGCAGGTGGTGACAACCCTATCCATCCTCTATATTCCACCATGTTGGAATTAGTTATTAAATCATAGGTCTCGTGATGCTTTCTACCTAATAATCAACCTTAGTGTGAGTTTAGGGTAGGTACGCCCTAAAGTATAATCATTGCTTATATTGCTAGACAATTAATAGGTTGAAATCAGATTAAGGTAGTACTTAATTTATCTTCACCTACTCTGTGACCATAGTTGTGTGTTTTGTTTTTAGTTAGTTTTATTACTTTCATTTACTCCATTATAATCATGCCTCGGTAATTCACTAGAAATTAATAATCATTTGTCTAAGTCATACTATGCCTTCTCTGTGGAAATAAATACGATACTTGGCAATACTCCCAAGTGAAGTGTTGCATTGATATATTCTGTGCGCTTACGGAATTAGTCCAATAGGCATAAGAAATATCAACAACCTCCACCCACAATCTAGGGAAGGTGATGAGATCCTAACATATGGGTATGTTAGGCCTTGGGATCAATGGTTCTCGACCAAAGGGAGCCCCCGACCGACCTCTTTAGGATCTCCCGGGCGCTCAGGGGCTATACCCATTGGGTACGCTCATGCACACCCTCTGACCAAGAAACATGGCCGAGCCTAGGCATGGCATAGCCCCCACATAGGGCTCAAGGGCTTGCCCGGGCCTCAGACTCCCAATAAACGACATGCCCAAGCCCAGGCCATGGCTCCTGCATGGCTTGTGATGCCAGCCAAGGCCTAGGCACAAGAAGACAAGCCCCGAGCCATCGAGGCTCGGGGGCTCCAAGATGCAATGCCCTGGGCATGGCCCTACCGGCCACTCCCGCGATAGGATCATGCAAGGGGCATGACACAAGAAGACAAGCTTCCCATGGCCTCTAGGGGCTGGGTAGCTCCTGGGACTACACATCAGCCCCTAGAGTTGACCTCCTTCACCACTATGAAGACTCCAAAAGGTCTACTTGGGGAGGTCGGTCCAAGCCGACATAGCCTGACATGTAGAGTGTTAGAACAAAGTAGCCGGATGACACCTAAGGCTTCTTCAGCTCCATGACACCACCATGGTCCATAGAGCACCACTGCAAGACCCTCCTAGACTTCGGTGCATGTATACCATAGACTCATCTCCCTGTAGCTAAGCAATACCACCCTATAGCTCTACATTGTATCTGAACATGGGGGGTTACAAAGGATAGACATGGCTGTCACCACCTGTTGCCTACCCCTCAACCAGAGGATACGAGGCAAACAAAGGTAACATGTAGCTCAGACACCATGTCTACGCTAATCGTTACTACTCTAGTGTTGGCCAGGAACTTCCATCTTTATCAGGAGTCCTCTACTAGAGTATTCACCCTAGGGATGAACAACGAACCCGCAAGCTTGTATGAACAAAGATAACTTTCTTAAGAACATGTAATCAAAAGATGAACACAAATGTCTTACTCCAAGTAGCAAGACAATTGTAGAGGTACAAATGTAAAGGGGCCGACAAGTCCGGCACTCCGTCCACCCGATGTACAAGGCTTGCCGAGTACAAGAAGTAGAGGGCACCGCTACTCCACTATTCCTCTAATTCTTTCCTCTCTCACTCCCTACACGAGCCTAACTAGAAGCTAATAGAAATGTAGGTGCTCTTGCTCTTCTTCTCCAATGTGTATGTTGCTTTTGAAATGAGGAGGGGGTCTTCTTATATAGCTTGAGGAGGTCGGTTTGGTGAAGTATTTTTGGTAAGCACCCATGCAACTGATCTCCTAGTGCATTGAATGCACTGCCTGAGCAAGGTGGGGCCAGGTTGAGCTAGGGGCGGTGTAGGCGCACCATGGGTGCGGTCGCACCCTGGGGTGCTTGCCTGGCCACTGCCCTTGGCATGTGGGCTTTTGGCTGGGCCTGGACCCCTACCACGCTGGTGTTCTGCCAGAAATGGAGTTGAATGTGCTTTGCTTTGTGTTTTGCTTGAATGCACATTTTCGGTTGCGCATTTTAGTATATTTTCACGTGTTGCCCTGCAAAACACATATGTACCAAAACTTGTGGAAAATGTTGGTTATAATCCCTAATTCTAAGCTTTGGAATTCATATTTGTTTCATTTTGTTTGAATGTTGCCGGTAGAAGTATGAGTTAAGCACCGCCAACAAGCTCCCCCACACTTAGTCCTTTGTTCGTCCTCGAGTAAAGTTCTAAGGACTAAGCGGGTTCATCTCCTTGATTTGAAAATCTACATACAGGTTATTCCAAGCTTCACCTAAACCTATGAACTTCCAAGTGTCTACCAAAATATCTTGGGTAATTAAAAAATGGAACAACTTGGATTCAAATCTTCTCACTCTATTCATGTTTGGAAACTTGGGTTTTTTGTATGATTTTGAAAACATAAAGATAGCTTTTGTTCCTTGAATGATTCTCTCAAGTTACTTAATTTTGTAAGTGGTTCCATATCAAGGCATATTTTGAATTTTGCCTTCCCCTTGATCATCCTACTTCTAAGAGCTTATATGGAGCTTTTGGGTAGGGATGAAAAAGTTGTGGCACCCTTACCTTGCATGTGTTGTAAATTCAAATCCCGGCCCTCACCAAAGAGAAGCGTCATACTCTTAGATCAAAACTTGTGCAAGTGTGTGGAATTTTTGGTGGAATTATACTCCTCTATTTGATATGATCTCTTCTTCTAGATTTTGTTTTGAGACATGGCTATTTTCTCTATGAGCCTTCATGTGCTCATCATTTTTTTAAATGCTTTTAGGACCTTTATGTGTCACTTTTCTTTTTCAATACTTTTTTGCATAGCCTTTTTTGTCACTTTCTAAGAAATATGCTAGTGAGATCATATTTTAGAGCATGGAGTATTTATTTTGCTGGTGATGGAAACATGTTGTACCAATTCCCAGTGTAGGAATAACTATTTATTTGTGTCATGTACGTGAGTTTTGATCTTGGGAGCATGAAACATCTCTCAACAGGGGTCACAAAATTTGACCAAACTCAACACAAAGTAAGAGGCATATAAGTGGAAGGTTTTTGTCATGTATGATCTTTGGTAGGTATTTGAAATGTCATTCAAGGAACATGCTATTTTGAATTTTTGTTTTGTAAAATAAATCCCAAGTACTTTGCAAGAATGAGCAAGCGTCATGTAATCCTACTATATCTCATTCGTCAATTACTTAGATAAAATGGGTTCCCAATAATAAGTGTTCACAAGTTTTTTAGGAATATTAGCAATGAATAAAAAGTATGCAAACTTTTAATCATAGGAAGACATGGAGATGGAGCATTTTCTTTCTAGTTTATTAAAAATATTATTTAGTTTTAAAATTCTTTTTATTAAATATGGAATGAGAGAGTGAGAATTGCACAAACCGAATTTGAATCTAGCCATCTTTTGTGCAATTGAGTCAGAGGTGAGTGTGGTTCCTCCCCCAAACTTGTTTTCTTTCCTGTTTTTTACTTGACACAAAAGAAAACAAGTGCAACAAGATATTTCTAACAATAAAATCTTTATTCAAATATCAAATGATAGGTGCATTACATGATGAAATTCAAATATGATTGGAATGAAAAACTTGAAAGATGCGCCTAATTATTTAGCAGTAGTGGTCTGCAGAGGTTTGTCTAAAGCATCTACCACTCCTACCTAAGCCACTTTAGCTAACTTCTAGTATAGTTTGAAGCGCAAATTGTTGATATCATAAGCCAGATCTCTAATTTTGAGGAGGTTTGTGGCTAAGCTGTCATTAAGGCCCCAAAGGAATTCTCACAGGCTAGCATTCTCAGAGCTAAGAGTGGTCTAGAGAGGTTTGTTTAAAGCATCTACCACTCCTACTGCCTAAGCCACTTTAGCTAACTTCTAGTCTAGTTTGAAGCGCAAATTGTTGATATCATCGGCCAGATCTCTAATTTTGAGGAGGTTTGTGGCTAAGCTGTCATTAAGGCCCCAAAGGAGTCCTCGCAGGCTAGCATTCTCGGAGCTAGGAGAGGCAATGGAAGGACCCTTAGAAGGTGCGTCCTCCTCATCACTACTCTCATATTGCCCTATGGGTCTTTTAATCCTAAGTGGCGTGCTCAAGGATTCTAACTCTTTCCCTGATGGGGCAGGCTTGCATACTAGTTCTTTAGTGGGCTTGCGGATGAGTGCCTTCCCATACCTTCCATCAGGTTTGTGCATGCCTACCATGGTGTAGGAGAGACTAGGCCTAGCGGTATGCATGGACACACTAGGGCGAGAGACCGTATTGCCTGAAGGCATTATAAAAGAGCGCTTGCTAGGTCCACTATCGTCGGGTGCCTTCCGCTTGAGGTCGATGGCGCTAGTGTTTGGTCTTGTGGGCGCCGCCTTCTTCTCCTTAGCGCCACCATAGGGCACCTTGGAACGTGTCGTAGTCCTCAATCTAGTGCCACTGCTTGTAGCATAGCTTGGTGGTGGCATGATGGTGAGCGGTACTTCGGTGATCAACCTCGCTTCTTCCCTCACATAGGAGCTCTCGGGCACTAAGTCAATGGAAGCCAGCACTCCCTCAAGATCATAAGTGGAGCAGGAGACCATGTACAAGGTGATAGCATGGCTAGCCATGCTGGTCTTAGAGCTTGAGTGTTATATGGAGGAAGAGAAGAAAGCTTTGAAGCTTGGTGTGAAGTGAGGGAGCAGCTTGGGGTGTTTTATATAGGGGCTCAGGCCTCCATCGTAAAGGAAACAAAATAGAGCACCGCCATGGCCATGATACTCAGAGGATCGATTAGGGATATACACACAATGATTGAGGGCCAACAGAGCCATGGGTGGTGCGGCCGCACCATAGGTGCGCCTACACCCCCATGTCCTCCTGGCCTGAGTTTTTGTCTAGGTGCGTGTGCATGTGCATGTATTCGAGAGATGCTGGTGCTCGGTTTTAATTCAACAGTATCAGTGAGTGATTGAGCAAAATATACTTGAAATCATGTTGAATCAAAATTTATTCATGTTGCACAATTCACATGATCTTGTAATTAAGAGTGGATACTCATGTGATCAACAAGAATCAACAAGAACAAGCAAGAATCATGATTTATCTAGTGAGGGCATAAGATTCATTTAATCATGAGAACTTGTTAAGGAAGATAAAGCAATATTTTTCTATCTCAAGTAAATAAAAGAATATGTTAGCATTATTATTTTTAAATTTTCATAAATTTCAAATGAATTTATCAAAAGCAATTAAGTCTATTCTATCTAATTCTTGGTTAAAATGAATATTGTGAGAAGGCTCAAGGAAAATTTTCAAACATTGACCGTTGACTTTGAATATGTTACCATCATCATCCTGGATGGTGATTGCGCCATGTGGCGATGTGTTGATGATAGTGTATGGTCCTTTCCAATTGCTTCACAATTTTCCTTCACCGAATAGCTTGACTTTTGAATTGAAGAGCAAGACCTTGTCTCCTTGCTTGAATTCTTTGAGCATGATTCGGTGATCGTGCCATCTTTTGGTTCTTTCCTTATAAAGCTTGGCACTGTGGTATGCCTTCTCCTGCCATTCTTCTAGCTTAGCTATTTATTTCTATCTATTTTTGCCGGCTAGTTTGAAATCCATATTCTAGCTCTTGATTGCCCAGTGAGCTCGATGCTCAAGCTCAACGGGCAAGTGGTAGCTCTTTTGATAAACTAGCTAGAAGGGTGACATGCCGATGGGGGATTTGTAGGCTGTCCTGTATGCCCAGATTGCATCAGGAAGGTTGTTCTTCCAACCTTTCCCTATCTCATTGACCGTTTTCTGTAAGATGTTTTTGATCAATTTATTTGAGGTCTCGGCTTGACTGCTGGTTTGAGGATGGTATGGGATGGCGATGTTCTGCTTTGCTCGAAGGTCTTTCAGGAATGCTCTGAATGTCTTATCTATGAAGTGAGATCCCCCATTGTTTATCACCATCCTTGGTGTTCCAAAGTGAGGGAAGATCACTTCATAGAACATCTTCCTTGCATGACTGGCATCAGCAGCTCGGCAAGGTATGCTTCCACCCATTTTGATACGTAGTGAACAATGATAAGGATGTACTCACAATCTTGGGAGTTTTGAAATGGCCCCATGAAGTCAATGCCCCACACATCAAATATTTCTATTTGAAGATTGTAGTGTAGGGGCATTGCATTGCGAGCATTGATGCTTCCTTGGAATTGGCACTTCTGGCACCTTCGCATGAACTCCTTAGTGTCCTCGTAAATCATTGGCCAGAAGAACCCACACTGTCAGATTTTGGCTTATGTGCAGAATATTCCGTAATGACCTCCATACGGTGCTGCACGGCATCTTTTAATGATTTGTAGTTCCTCCACCGTTGGCACGCACCTCCTTAGCAGGCCATCCGAACATAAATGATAAAGATATGGATCATCCCAAAGGTGATGTTGGCTTTCAACTTGGAATTTTCTCCTATTTTCACCCGGTGGTACATAGCCTGCAACCGTGAAGTTCACGATGTTTGCATACCATGGGTTGGAGTCCGTCACCTTGAGTAGCATGTCATCGCTTAGGAAGTCATTAATTGGTAGTTCCTGCATGTTAGTGACTTGCATACACGACAAATGATCTACAATAGTATTCTCTACTCCCTTTTTATCTTTTATTTCAAGGTCAAATTCTTGGAGTAAGAGAATCCATCTTATTAATCTAGGTTTAGCGTCTTTCTTAGTGAGCAAATATTTAAGTGCAGCATGATCAGTATAAATCAAAACTTTTGCACCCACTAAGTAAGACCCAAACTTGTCAACAGCAAAAATGACTGCTAAGAGCTCTTTTTCCGTGGTAGCGTAGTTAAGCTATGCTCCTGTCAGCATTTTGCTAGCGTATGCAATTTCATGATGCTTCTTATCTTTGGTTTGGCAAAGGACCGCACCAACAACATAGTCACTAGCATCACACATGATCTCGAATGGCAGCGACCAATCAGGTGGTTGGATGATTGGTGCTGAGATGAGTGCTTCCTTGAGAGTGTGAAAAGCACTTAAGCACTCATCTGTCAACTCAAAAGGTGCATCCTTAGCTAGTAGGTTTGTGAGGGGTCTAGCAATTTGTGAAAAGTCTTTGATAAACCACCTATAGAACTTTGCATGACCTAGAAAGCTGTGGATCCCTTTTATGTTCATGGGGGTGGGAGCTACTCAGTGACCTCTATCTTGGCCTTATCTACCTCAATCCCCCTCTTGGACACAAGGTGCCCAAGAACGATACCTTCACGGACTATAAAGTGGCACTTTTCCTAGTTTAGTACCAGGTCCTTCTCTTGGCATCTCTACAAGACTTTGTCTAGATTCTCTAGATAGTGGTCAAAGGTTTTGCCATAGACCAAGAAATCATCCATGAAAACCTCCATGATTTCTTCTATCATGTCTGAGAAAATAGACATCATGCACCGTTGGAATGAAGCGAGTGCGTTATACATCCCGAAAGACAACCTGTGGCAAGCGTACATTCCATACGGGCATGTAAAAGTCATCTTGCTTTGGTTATCGGGGTGGATGGTGTTGGTATTTCTTAATGCATACAGAAATAATCCGTAAGAGCATAGAATTACCATTGTAGCACTTCACCCGAAAGTATTCAGGGTATCATATTTTCCACAGGGAACAGAGGTACTCTTCTAGCTAGTTCGTCCAAGGACAACACAAGGGTAGAATTAGCAGAGGTTGAAATGGATTCCTATGGTTTTGCAGTCTAAGGATAGATAAACACGACTCCTACTTGCTCACTTTGGCTGCCGGCTTACACCTAGTCTGCCAAGCGATACCAGCCTTCACACTATGTCAACCCCAGACATAGGGTACGAGGGATGGACAGGGCTGTCATCACCTGCAGCCTACCCCTCAACCATGGGGAATGAAGCAAACAAAGATAGCTTCTAGCCTAGACACCACGTCTATGCTATCAACTATTACTCTAGCATGCATGCAAGGGTTATCCATCTCTATCAGGGCCCTTCTACTAGAGTACCTGCCACAAGGACAGACGATGAACCTATGAATAAGTAAGAGTATAGCTTAACTAGTCAAAGACTTTATACCAAAGGAACCATGAACACTCACTTAGCGGGAGAACCTATTGAAGTAAAGTTACTCATCGAGGTACAAGTTCGAGAGACACCGACAAGCCTGGCTCTTCCCCAAACTCTCCCTCACATCTCTCCCTTACTACTCTACGAGCCACTAGGGCCTAAGCCCTTTGGAGTGTTGCTCAAAAGTGGAGAAGCTCTTTGCCTTGTGGTGTCTATAGAATGGGAGCCTTCCCCCTCCTTTTATAGCATCCCAAGGGTGGTTTGCTTAGCTATTTTTAGGAGATCCCCACCGCAACCGACCTTAGAGAGGCGGTAAGAAGCACCTGGTCAAGGTTGGGCCCGAGGCGAGCCCATAGGGGGTAGGCGACCGACCCCTATGTAACACCTTAGTGTTAAGCATTGCATTTGGCAATTGCATTTCATGAGCACAAGCATCATCAAAGCATTCATGAGTATGAGCATATGGAATTTCATCTTATTCTTACATATTATTACATGTGATGTTGATTATATACATGCATATGCTTGTGACAATGTGTGACCAATGCAAGAGATGGTTGTAAGGTCACAAAAACTCCTTATACATATCTAGGATGGTAAATGGAACGATGTTTGTATTCATGATATGGGCCAATTTTGCTTCTAAGTCCTAGTTCACTCACGAAGTCATTTTTCATGATGCTAGTTTGATGAAAGTTGAACAGTACTTTAGAGTGTTTACATGGCAGTGCACCCTTAATAAAAGTTGTAGCTTATCTTATGGGTAACAAACTTTATTTAAGGGTCATGAGCTAATTTAGTGCCTAACATGGTCAAATAGGGCTCACAAGAATCAACTTAATGCTGTTTTGAATCTCAAAAAAATTGCTAAGTCACAAGCTAATTTTGGTTTCAATGTGCACCACTTTGGAGCATTATAACTTGTAAACCAGCTTGAATTAGGCCAAACTCATTTAAGTAAAGTTGTAGACCTCCAATAGCTCTACAATTCGTATTAGGGAAGTTTTCACTAAATCGAGCTTGTTTGGGAGTTATATGTACATGAACTTGCTCTGTCAGTCGTCTGTTGCAGGCCTGAAACCGACTGGGCAGTGAGACGTTGTGGCCGACCGGCCACAGGCCATGTCCGCCATGTGGACGTCGTACACCGGTGTTAGGCCCGCGCGTCAGGCTAGGGCAGACAGCAAAGGGAGATGCGTCCCCACTCGCTCTCCACACACACTCTCTCTGCCTCACCTTGCCTTGCTCTCTCGCTCGAAACCAAGCGAAGCAAGCCGCCATCGCCGCTGTGCGCCTCAGTTGTACTCGCATGCCAACCACACAGCATCACCACCCAATCCACCTCACCCATATCTCTGTCGTGAGCCACTCCACCCTCCTGAGCTGCTAGCTGCGTCGATCGAGCCCAAGTAAAGCCTCAGGACGAGTTCACCGTCGCTGCGGCCATCACCGGAGCATCACCAAGCTCACGCTCGTGCGTGGCCATGCTCCTCCAAGCTCTGTAATTTTCTCTCTTCTCGTGTTATGGATAGCCTGGGACTAGGTCTAGCTCATGCCGCTGGCTTTTAGCCAATACCGACATACCGGCACTAAAATGCAACCTCTCGCTGCCACGCTATCACCGCCGTGATGCCATGCATGTGGCCAAACCACATCGCAGCTCCACCATGGCTCTATCCTAACCCTAGATCTCCGCTAGGTCACCATGAATCTATAGCCGTGCTCACCCGAGCATGCCATGGCCGGGGATGGTCGAAGCGCCGAAGCGTGCCTCCATCGAGCCACCATTAGCGCCGCCGCCATAGCCAACCACCGTTAGAGGTACGACGACCTACCTCATTCGATGGGGGATGTTGAGGGAAACACGACGGTGGTGACGCTACCGCCGGTGACCTCGCCGTCAACGAGTTATCGCCAGTCAAACGTCGTGCTATGCTCCTATGTCGCTAACATGTGGGACCATTGACCTATGAGCCCCCGCTATCAGCCACCGTGGGTGTATAGTCTGGGTGCACGTAGCTATAGCTCCCGTGGTGAAATTTGATTTTCTTTATTTATTTTCACCAATTTGAATGCAAATTTCAAAAATTTATATCTGGAGTTAGGAGTGCCCAAATGGGGTGATCCAAATTTTGCTGGATTCATCATGAAGTGTACTATTTGATAAAAATATGAAACCTACTGTTTTGGGTATTTTTTTGAGAGAATTAAATTAAGTTAGCAAAGTGCTTTTAAAATAGTTTCTATCTTGTAAAATGCATAACTTGAGCTAGAGAAGTGCAAAAATTGTGATTCCAATTTTGCTGGTCTTGTGTTGGCATGATCTAGCAAGGAAAAATACTAAACCTATAGAGGACAGACTTGAAATATGGTCTTTCTATTTAACCTTGAGTATTTGCTAGTTTCTAGTGAAAATAAATGGGGTAAAAATGTATAACATATGATCCTGCAAATTTTTAAACAGTGTTCTTATGCTAGGATGAAAGTAAGAAAAATATTAAATCTAGTGTCTGACACTTTTCACTAGGCCAAACTATTTTTGCTAAAATAAGCCTATGCAACTTGTTATTTTTATAGAGGTTGCTATACTTATCCAAATGCAAGAAATTTGTCAAGTAGACTATTGGGGTTATATGTAACCTACTGTAATTTTCTCATAATTTATTAAGCATTGGAAATATTTATCCTCTAAATCACCGTATTATATAAGGAAATTAATAAATGCACATAAGTAAATTATTTGGGCTTAACCATGATGTTTTCTATGGTGCTTGTGATGCATATGATCTATTGATGTTATTAGTTGGGCTTCAAAGTAATTGGCTATAGGCAGCTAGTTAATTATTGCTTTATAATTCAACTAAATGACTGCATGACTAGTTTCTATTGTGTTGACAAATTTATGATGATAGTGACCTTTCCTGTGAAACTTGTTAATAACAAAGTTGTAGATAACTTAGTCATATTGCTTGTCCTAAAATTTCATGGTCATAGGCCTAATGGTTTAATAGTTATAGCTGTTAGAAGTCTGTTTGGAATCACACTCTTGGAGTTTGAGGCAGAGGAGGAGGAGAATCTGGAGGCACTGCAGCAAGTAGCCCCCAAAAGTGAGGAGCAGGGTCCTAAGGAATTATCGGAGTGCCCCAATCATAGGCCTACCTCCTTTCTAAAGGGCACGCCCCGAAGCATTCTAAGCCTCCTATGTTTTTACAAATATCACTTGAGTCCTTTATATTTGATGCATTAGGTTATAAGAGTTGGTTGGAAACACTTGATGCATATACCTTGTCCAGAAATATACCTTGAACCCTATGTAGGTCCAGGATCAAATATATGGTTAGCCATGCTTAGACGGGTAGAAGTCGGGTGATTTCCTATCACCTACGAGATAGAGGTGGATACCGGAGCATGGTTGGCTATATTTGCTATCATGAAAAAATAACCATGGGGGTTATTAAGTGGAGACTAGGCAGGAATTTATATGCAATTGTGGTGGTTTGGCTATGTTGATCCTACCTATGTCGATTAAGGACTGTACCGTTGTTCGCGCTTCTGTCGAGATTGAACGCATGCCTCTCACTTAGCTGGCTGGATAACTCATTCCGACCGCGAAGCCGAGTAGCTCAACTCAGTACGGGCCTCGTTTTGTCAAAGTGCGCACTCTGGATGGTAGTAAGGATGTGCAGGGAGCCAGACATGAGCCCAAGGGCAGGCTGGGCCTGAGCGTCCTAGCAGCTGGTTGTCCCTGGTTGTGCGGTGCTAATCGAACCCATGAAATGTGGACTTGAGTTGTACCAAAGGTGACCCCACGCGACCCCAATGGGGGAAGTGTGGGTTTGAGTTAGGAATAATTGCCCAGCTGGTTGCAACCAATTCAAATCGTCGTCTCTCCTGGATAGTGAGAAACTCGACTAGTCCCAGCATCGTATTAACTGGACTATGGAATTTGATGGTTATATTAGACATGGGAATGCTACACCGGCTATGGTTATTATTGTGATGCTACATAATGATATATCACATGTTGGGCATAGGTTAGTGGTTAATCTAGAGGTGAATAGCTATAATTAACAAGATACCGAATTATAAAATGTATAGTTGAACTAGTGGATTTTTATGCAAAATATTGTCAAGCTAGCTCCACTTATAAAGCCTTCCATGATCCTTGGAGTCACATTATTTTTGGTTTATGACAGGTAAGTCTAGCTGAGTACCTTCTTGTACTTAGGGTTTATTTCCCCACTTGTTGCAGATAATACAGTCTATCATGGATATTGTAAGAACTACTATCCCACCGTGAACGAGGAGTAGTCCCTGTGCAAGGTGCTTCTTATTAACTCCTCTGTGATGCTTTTGTGGGATGTGATCATAGACTAGCAAGTATTTGAACAATGGTGTGAGATGTTGGTTTAAAATTACTTTGCTTCCGCTACTACTTTATTTGTGAACTCTATGTAACATGTGGCATGTATGTTGAATCATGTACGATCTTGGTTGTATGTTGGCGATGAATCGAGACCCTTCGTGGTACTCGATGGACTACCGGGTTTATATGGGCTCAAGTATGATAGTGCGACTGCTTGTGGGCTACCATTGTACTTGTGCTCTTATAAATTGGATGGTTCTGTCACAGCTAGCATCAGAGCAAGATTTAATATTAATTGCCACATGTGTATTTAAAACAACGGTTTTTGTTTTCCAAAACCAGTTTTTGGCAACTTATAGTTATATATATAGGTGTTCAAATCTAAAATTAGAATCTAAAGTGTGCCAGTGATCATTTCCTTTATGCTCAGTTAAGGATTTCAGGTGGCTACATAAGTACTGATAGGGGGGTTTATTTTCATCGTCCATATGGCGTGCTATTGTATGGATGCCATTCACTTGAGTGGTAATGTATGGATCAAATGCCTCTATGCCCAAGGTAAGATGATGAGTGGCATGACCGCAAGATGTGAGTGTGCGGTCTAAGGGGAGAGGTAACTTTGATACTAAAGTATATATATGTCGCATATATATACGGAGGTATTTAATTGTGGGTTAGCTTTAATATGGCTATATATGCATAATTATATGTATATATAGGACGTATTTACTTTCGGGTAGCTTTGATATGGAAGTATATATATGGGTGTATATATGTGGAAGTATTTAGCTTGCAACCTAGAGCCCAGATGTTCATTTCTGTAGATATAATTGTGGGGTTGGGCCAAAATGAAATTCTTATGTGGGTACACTAATAGCGAAACATGTAGCCCGACTTGTTATGTTATTTATGAGAGAACGTATGTATGCCACCGTGTATGCCGCTAGAAGTTTCAAATTTCCTAAGTTTGCGAGGACGTATGGAACATGCATGCATCATGATAAATTATTCATTACATACTTGCATTGTTTCTCCCCTGATAACTTTCTTATTGGTTAAGTAACTCTTTTCTATTATAACATTGTTCTCACAAGGGTTGCACCATTTTTGCTATCGATTGCAGCCTATTACCCACCAGAAGGGAACGAGGCATTCTTGGGTATCTTTCGCACACTTGCCTTGCTCTGGAGAGTGTTGCACTTTGTGGGGTACACAGAGCTACACCAATACTTTTGGACATAGAGGCATGTGCAGGAGGAACCATGGTTTGAGGTGCAAGTGTCCATCCTAGCTTGTACATGGGCACCGCAGTACTAGGGATAGAAAGCAGAGTCTGAGGGAAGAACCCCTTGGGAAGGTGCTCAAGTGGTAGCATTTGAGATCTTGAGCACACTATGTCAGCAGCATGGTGATTCACTCACCAATAGTGCAGTGGGATCTATCCCTCAGGTGGATCCAACTACGGTAGTTTGGAGGCAGCATGACCACGTTTCTATGGTGCGGGACTGTGATGAGCGGTCACAGAGCTCGAGTCCTGCTATGAGTGCCATGTTCACTGTCATGCAAATGTTTTATGTCCAAGAAGATGCCCACTATGTCTGGCAAGAGTCTTATAACATCTGTGTGAGCAAGCTCATGGAGGCTAGGGAAGTACAGCGAAGGCTGAAGAAGCGTGTGCGTAAGCACAAGAAGATAGCTAGGGAGGCTCTTTGGGACACTAATGACGCTCATACAACGTTGGGAGCCCTCCAGACTTAGATGGAGAATGCTATTGCAGATAGGAATGAGGCACAGGCAGAGACACGGGCCGCTCATGCTTAGATGGTGCAGGCCATCTAGTAGAGGGATGAGGCCTACCGTCTTGCAGAGGCTAGAGAAGAGGCTAGTTCTAGGACTATGGTTCTTGCTGGGTGGCTAGAGAATGACTACCGTCGGAGGGAGATGGAGTATCAGCATCAGATTCAGGAGCACTAGAACACCATTGCGGAGCTTGAACAACATCATTAATCCTATTCCTCCCCTAGTAGCCGTGGAAGAAAAAGAGGAAGATCTAGAAATGTTCATGGAAGATGACAGTTGGGAAGAGGAAGAGGAAGAACAACTTGTGCCTATGGACAATGATGAGTCAAATGCTATGTCCGATGTTGACAGTGACCACTCCGAGGCATAACCTAGCTATAGTGTTTAGCTAGATGCACTAGCTCCTTATTTTTTTAACTTTTATGTAATGGACATGTGATTTAAGTTTCGATCTTCAGATGTATCGTTAAAGTAATATTGGAACCTTGCATGTTGGTCCACTATGGGTCGAACTCTAATGAAATTTCAATTTTGTTTTACTAGTAAAATGTGACATGGATGTTAACGCGTTGCGAGTATGATAAGTAATCAAATTGGTGATGTCATGTTGTGAGAATGAATTATTGTGCCTCTGTTTTATTGCATGAATTTAGATTCTCTCCAGTAAATTTAGTTTGGCATGATTACATAATTCTTATGTAATTTCTTGACATCAACCAATAATCACTT
The DNA here is from genome assembly GCA_904845875.1 of Miscanthus lutarioriparius. Taxonomy (NCBI): domain Eukaryota; kingdom Viridiplantae; phylum Streptophyta; class Magnoliopsida; order Poales; family Poaceae; genus Miscanthus; species Miscanthus lutarioriparius. Next base: position 69,110,632 of record CAJGYO010000001.1, on the reverse strand, counting down.
ATTGTTGTAATTTTGCAGATGACTCGCACTCGCACTGGGGCAGGTACCAGCCAAGGTAGCAATGATGGTGACCTACCGCCACCACCGCCACCCTCCGCGAATGAGTTTTTCGCACAATTCTTGGGGAATCAGTGAGCAATGGAAGAAATACTACGCCTCATTGCGCAGAATACTACCCGTGCCCGCCAGCAAAATTAGGGGCCAGAACCCAATCAATATAGTACATTCAAGGACTTTCTGGAGACTAAGCCTCCTATGTTTAAAGAGGCAGAACAACCGCAGGGCCAAAGAGTGCCCCTATCCTAAAAAGGGCAGTAATCAGAATTAAGGCAACCAAAAGCAAGCCAATCCTAAAGCATGTCCTGGGTATGTGCATTATACAGCCATGGAGGAAATCCCCACAGGACAAGTTGTTACCGCTGGTATGTTTCTTGTAAACAAACACCTCGTAATTGTTTTATTTGATTCTGGACCTTCGCATTCATTTATGAGTCGGGCATTTACATCTAAGCATGATCAGAAGATAATTGAGGTAAACAAGGGTGGTTATAGTATAAGTTCAGCTAGGGCTACTATTTCCACAAACCAATTGGTCAGGGATGTGCTCATCTCCATACAAGAGAGGGAGTACACTATGGATCTTATAGTATTACCAGGACTAGCCATAGATGTGATATTGGGCATGAAATGGATGAGTGGGCACGGAGTTCTTATCGACACATCCACTCAAACCATTATGTTGAGGGAACCTAAAGGGGATAGTGCTTTCCTAGTGCCACTTCCTAGAAGTTTTGATCTTCAAAACTTGTCTTGTGCCATCCAAACCACTACCCTCTGTGATATTCCAGTAGTTTGTGAGTTCCCTGATGTATTCCTAGATGAATCGCCTGGTTTGCCACCAAATAGGGATGTAGAATTTAAGATTGAGTTAGTGCCAGTTATAGCACCTACCTCAAGAAGACCCTATAGGATGCCACCCAATTAGCTAGCCGAACTTAAAATTCAGCTACAAGAACTTTTGGACAAAGGTCTCATTCGACCTAGTTCGTCTCCCTGGGGTTGTCTAGCTTTATTTCTGAAGAAGAAGGATAAATCCTTAAGGATGTGTGTGGACTATAGGTCGCTTAATGCAGTAACCATAAAGAACAAGTATCATTTGCCTCGTATTGATATTTTGTTTGATCAATTGGCAAGAGCAAAAGTATTCTCCAGAAATATACCTTGAACCCTATGTAGGTCTAGGATCGAATATATGCTTAGCCATGCTTAGACCGGTAGAAGTCAAGTGATTTCCTGTCACCTGCGAGATAGAGGTGGATACCAGAGCACGGTTGGCTATATTTGCTATTGTGGAAAAATAACCACGGGGGTTATTAAGTGGAGACCGGGCGGGAACTTATATGCAATGGTGTTGGTTTGGTTATGTTGGTCCTGCCTATGTCGATTAAGGACCATACCGTTGTTGGTGCTTCTGTCGAGATTGAACGCATGCCTCTTACTTAGCTAGCCGGATAACTTGTTTTGACCATGAAGCCGAGTAGCTCAACTCAGTCTGGGCTTCATTCTGTCAAAGTGCGCACTCTGGATAGTAGTAAGGATGTGCAGGGAGCCAAACATGAGCCCAAGGGTAGGCCAGGCCTAAACGTCCTGGCAGCTGGTTGTCCCTGGTTGTGCGGCGCTGATCAAACCCATGAAATGTGGACCTGAGTTGTACCAAAGGTGACCCGACGTGACCCCAGCGGGGGAAGTGTGGGTTTGTGTTAGGAATAACTACCCAGCTGGTTGCAACCGATTCGAATCGCCATCTCTCCCAGATAGTGAGAAATGCGACTAGTCCCAGCATCGTAGTAACTAGATTATGGAATTTGATGGTTATATTGGACATGGGAATGCTACACCGGCTATGGTTATTATTGTGATTCTACATAATGATATATCACATGTTTGGCATAGGTTAGTGGTTAATCTAGAGGTAAATAGCTATAATTAACTTGATATAGAATTATAAAATGTATAGTTCAACTAGTGGTTTTTTATGCAAAATATTGTCAAGATAGCTCCACTTATAAAGCCTTTAATGATCCTTGGAGTCACATTATTTTTCGTTTATGACGGGTAAGTATAGCTGAGTACCTTCTTGTAATCAGGGTTTATTTCCCCACTTGTTGCAGATAATACAGTCTATCATGGATATTGTAAGAACTGCTTCTATCCCACCGTTGACAAGGAGTAGGCCCTAGGCAAGGCGCTTCTTATTAACTCCTCTATGATGCTTTTGTGGGATGTGATCACAGACTGACAAGTATTTGAACAATGGTGTGAGATGTTGGTTTAAAAACTACTTTGCTTCCGCTACTACTTTATTTGAACTTGGTTTGTAATAACTTTAATCACACTCTGATGTATGGCAATGTAATTGTGAACTCTATGTAACATGTGGAATGTATGTTGAATCATGTACGATCTTGGTTGTATGTTGGCGATGAATCGAGACCCTTCATGGTACTCTATGGACTACCGGGTTTATATGGGCTCAAGTATGATAGTGCGACCGCTTGCGGGCTGCCATTGTACTTGTGCTCTTATAAATTGGATGGTTCTATCACACCTTGGAGACACCGTCCTAGCCCAAGTTTTGTTTGGTGGGCCTCTAGGATGTGCGGGCCATGCCTGTAAAGTTTTATGCCATTTGGAGATCGTTTGGTTTGGGTTTGGGCCCTTTTTCTCCATATGGTTGGCCCTGATTTGGTCTGGTATGTAGTAGGCCTTCTCCTTCTGGGCACTTTTTGCTTTGCACAATACCATGTCATACTTTGTTTCTTTGCGCATTTTGAATGTATTTTTCATGTATTCCATGAATGCCCTCCTACAAATGGTCAAACACCAAAACTTGTGGAGATTGTTAGTTCTAAAACCCTATGTCTTAGCTTGGTGTTTATTTTAGCAGTTTTTATTTGATAGTTGGTGGTTAGAAATGTGAGTTAAACACCACCAACAAAGTCCCCCACACTTACCCCTTTGCTTGTCCTCGAGCAAAGCTTAGAGATAAAGGTAATCATGAGCATAACATTCTAAGATATATGGCTATACATAAGTTATTCCAACACATTCCTTACACAAGTGGGTTTTGTGGTGTCAGCTAACATGTTACCTTGGGTTGTTGAAAAAGTGGAACAGTTCTTGAAACAAAGTCACCTTCCCAATTTCACATCTTAGCAACTTGGAGTTTTTGGAAGTTTTTCTCAAGAAAAAGCATAGTTCACTTTATACTCCTCAAATGGCACTCTCCAATCACTCAATGGTGTATCAATCCTTTCCAAGGCATAGCAATGTTTTGCCTTCTTTTGTTTCCTCCTACTTCTAAAAAGGTTTATGTGGAGCTTCAGGTAGGGGTAAACAATATAGCATACTTGTATTGCATATGTTGTAAAGTCAAATCGAGGATCCAAGGAGAGAAGTGCCATACTCTTAGATCAAGATGTGCATGTGTGTAGAAAAAGGTAAACAAAAACTATACTCCTTCTATAGATATGATCTCTCTATAACTTATTATTTTGAAACATGTCTATCCTTCTTTCTTCTTTTTTCAATACATTTGCCTTCATGTGCTCATCATTTTTCATTTTTCATTTTTTCTTTCTTTTGTACTTGGACCTTCATGTGTCCATATTTTTTTTTATTTTTTGCATAGCCCATGTCTCTTCTAAACCACATATTTAGAGAGAGATCATTATCTTTTTAGAACATGGAGTATTTCCCTAGCTAACATTGTTTTTGTCTCTACTCCCAATGAAGGAGCAGAGTTTCTAGTGGATGGAAGCATGTTTTTGCGTATTCCCAGTGTAGGAGCAGCATGTGTATGTGGAGTGTACGTGATCTTGACTTGGGAGCATGATAAATCTCTCAACAAGGGTCAATAAGACTTGACCAAACTCAACACAATAACAAGTAGTATATGTGGAAGGCTTGAAACTTGCAAGGTATCATATTTGGCTTTGGTGGGAGTTGCTCACCAATTGCACAAACCATCATTTAAGAAGAAGGAGCTAAGTTAGAGGTGGTTTGGCTAAACCAAAGGTTCAGCCAACCTTCTCAAGAGCCCTCTATTCATCCTTCTGCATGTCAGATCATTTGATGTTATGCAACTTGTTGGTGGGAGATCTCGAATTTGTGTTCATTGTGCATGAGAGATCTCCTCCACACTTATTCTTGTACCTATTTATTTAAAAAAAAGAAACAAAGGTGGAAACAAACAAGGGCTCTTCCGGTTTGAATATCGAGGAGCCTAAATCATTTTATTATTATTATTATTATTATTATTATTATAGCAATTTTTTTTTGTTCACCCGACTTTCACCTTATTAACATATAGCTCAAACAAGGCTAAATTAAAGTTTGCAAAATAATCATAGCGTTGATTCATCTCCATTTTAGGCTACTTCCATCGTTTATGAAAGTTATTACTCAAAGATCATTAATCAAAATTAAACACCACGTCCAAATTTTGATTAAAGAAGGTCATTTTAACCTAAGCACCATGCTTAATTTAAAAAGACCTATGGATGTACCCTACAGGATATACCCAAACCAGAGCATACCTCATAAATAAGGAAAGTGTGAATTTGAATGAGCAAGTTAATTCTTATGGAGACAAATATGAGTCGAGGAGTTGGTGAGTATTTTTTTTATTTACCTTTGCATACCTAAGCATTTTTACCTGTAGCATATGATGATGGAAACTTTGAGGTTGCTGCAATGGTGGCTTGATTGCGTGAAGTCCAGCTCAGGCAAGCAACAAGGCTAGACCATACACACGGTTAGTGTGTATGGGCCATGGGCCTTGGTGGTAAGCAGCAAAGGTATGAAAGAGGAGAGTCCTCTCTCTTCTTCTCTTCTCTCTTTTTTATCATATATATATATATATTTTGACTCTTATTTTTTAACTTCCTTTTTTTAGCAAGGTAGAGCTGACATCATTTTTTTGTTTTTAACCAAGATGGTATTTGGTGTGAATTGAACTTGTGGTGAGACTCTCACCATCCTCCCCCACAATTGGACTTTTGTGTAAAAGTCAAGTGTGTTATGTAGGGGTCTACTTTTCGAGCGTGTTCCATCACCAAAGATCGTCAAGGTATGTAGTCGATATAGCTTCCATGTTTCCAGGCATCATATGTCCCATGTTCTTCTTGATCTTAACCTGAAAGGGTTAGCACACAAGAATACTCGAAGGTGCATACCATCCTGACAACAGGTTGTTGCTTTTATTGAAAAGGAAAGTTGGGTTTTTTTTATAATAATATATTTTTTATGATTATATATATATTTTTTTGATAATCCGGGGTATCTCCGGGCAGTGCTTAATTTATGGTCTTAAGCTTGGCCACGGGAACTTCACCTTGCAGCTATGAATGGTGGTGTAGTTCCCAACTTCATCACCAAGCATTTATCATTTAATGTTCAAGCTGCAAGGTTAGTACCACAATGCCACTATGGGATTTGCAATATTTATGATAAATGTAAGCATCAACAACCATCCTCTTGAAAAGTTTGAAAACGAGGATCGAGAGATGGTTGTGATCCTCGTAGGGGCATGTGGGAGTAAACAAGATGTCCATGGCACAAAACTTTTTGCTCTCAAGAAATATATCGTTAAAGATCAGCGTTGAATCTTGACCACCATCGAGAACAACATTTTGATGGCCAGAGGGACATGGTTTGTGTTCGAGTGAGGGTGATGGTGAAATGAATGGGGTTACAAACTTCACCTCCTCGAATGGGTCATGGTTGAGGTAATGCTTCGCCATTGGAATTTTTGAGTGGGTGGTGAAAGCAGTTTTCCCAAACTTCTCATCAAGGCTCCCATGGGAAGGTTTTTCTTTGAAAAGTTTGGCTAAAGGGTACCTTGTGAGAAGATCAAATTTAAGGATGGCAAAGATGTGGAAATCTAGATGAACCTCGGTCGTCAATTTCGATTGGTACGTCCTTGACAATCCCACTACACTCAAAGATGAGTCCTAAGGGACTTTTGAAAAGTTTGTTGGTCAGAATTAGCGGCATGTTGCCCAAAAGATTTTTCACCAGAAATTCTGACATGATGCTAGTCCCAACTGTGGGGTTGTGCAGCACTTCTATGTTTGTTCCCCTTAATGAACAAGGCATGGTCGTGGAAGGTGAAAGAATCCGAATTGCTTCAGAAGAACATTTTACTTCCAACAACCATTCATTTGTTGGCTCTATTTTAGGGGAAACTTCATCAGAAGGATGTGTAAGTTTTTCGTGCCCAAAATATTTCGAGGTATTGCCGAAATCCCCGAATTCGATAGGGAACTCCGAAGGATAAATCACTCTTTCCGTCGGTGTTCGTGGTTTGGGTGAGAGCTCATTAGTCGAATCTAGGGATGGTATGGGTCTGGATTCGACTGATAAGGCCTCCTCAACGCTCAACATGATTTTTGCCTAGAGGATTCTATTTCTCATGATGGGGAACTGTTACTTTCAAGGAAGTTTTCAAGTAATTTCACTTGTTCTGTCATGGGTTTGTGTGTAAACCAGCCTCTGGCAGTCGCGTCTAGTCATAGGTCAGCATGCATGTCGATAGCCAAACAAAATAGTCACAGCAATATGCTGCCCGATAAAGACAAGTCTAGGTCGACGTGTATTAATGCTAAAAATCTAGCCTAGGCTGCACCTATAGACTCTTTCTCATACTGCTCAAAGTCGAGGATCGCCCTTGGTAGAGAGTCGATATGGGACATAGGGAAGAATGCAAGGTAAAACTTGTCCTTAAGTTCATCCCAATCCTCATTCGTACTTTCTATGGTGTGTGTGTACCATTGCTTGGCCTTCTCTAAAAGAGAGAAGGGAAACAATTTCCACCATAGTGTTTACTATATCATGCTTGAGATGCTTAGGCATGAACACATTTCCTTGAACTCTAGCAGGTGATTGCAAGGATTTTCATTTTCAAGCCCAGAGAAGGGTTGTGCCTGAACCATGGCTATCAAGCGAGGGCGGAGTTCACAGCCAGATGAAATCTTTGGTTTAGAAGGTTGCTTAGGGAACTCGCCCTTTGAAGCGAAAAGGGTTGGATTTGGTGTAGGCTTCATGGTAAAAGTATTTTTTTGTGTTTTTATACAAAAAGAAAAGATATAGATACAAGGACGAACTAGGTTCAAAGAAAATACGACAATCATTCCCCGGCAACGGCGCCAAAAATGCTTGTTGGTATTTCTTAATGCATACAAAAATAGTCCGCAAGCGCACGGAATTACCATTGTAGCACTTCACCCAAAAGTATTCAGGGTATCGTATTTTCCATAGGGAACAGAGGTACTCTTCTAGTTAGTTCATCCAAGGACAACACAAGGGTAGAATTAGCAGAGGTTGAAATGGATTCCTATGGTTTTACGGTCTAAGGATAGATAAACACGACTCCTACTTGCTCACTTCGGGCGCCGGCTTACACCTTGTCTACCAAGCGATATCGGCCTTCGCTCTACGTCAAACCTAGACGTGGGGGGGGGTATGAGGGATGGATAGGGCTGTCACCACCCACCGCCACCCCTCAACCATGGGGAATGAAGCAAACGAAGGTTGCTTCTAGCCTAGACGCCATGTCTACACTATCAACTATTGCTCTAGCGTGAATGCAAGGGTTATTCGTCTCTATCAAGGCCCTTCTACTAGAGAACCCACCACAAGGACAGATGACGAACCCACGAACAAGTAAGAGTATAGCTTAACTAGTCAAATACTTTATACCAAAGGAACCACGAACACTCACTTAGTGGGAGAACCCATTGAAGTAAAGTTGCTCATAAAGGTACAAGTTGGGGAGACACCAACAAGCTTGGCTCTTCCCCGAACTCTCCCTCACATCTCTCCCTTACTACTCTACTAGCCACTAGGGCCTAAGCCCTTTGGAGTGTTGCTCAAAAGTGGAGAGGCTCTTTGCCTTGTTGTGTCTATAGAATGGGAGCCTTCCCCCTCCTTTTATAGCATCCCAAGTGTGGTTTGCTCAGCTATTTTTAGGAGATCCCTGCCGCAACCGACCTTAGAGAGGCGATAAGAAGCACTTGGTCAAGGTTGGGCCCGAGGTGAGCTCGTAGGGGGCGGGCGACCCCAGGGGTCGGTCAACCCCTGGAGACACTATCCTAGACCAAGTTTTGTCCGGTGGCCCTCTGGGATGTGTGGGCCATGCCTATAAAGTTTTACACCATTTGGAGATCATTTGGTTTGGGTTTGGGCCCTTTTCTCCATATGCTTGGCCCTAATTTGGTCTGGTATGTAGTAGGCCTTCTCCTTCTGGGCTCTTTTTGCTTTGCACAATACCGTGTCATACTTTGTTTCTTTGCGCATTTTGAATGTATTTTCCTTGTATTCCATGAATGCCCTCCTACAAATGGTTAAACACCAAAACATGTGGAGATTGTTAGTTCTAAAAGCCTATGTCTAAGCTTGGTGTTTGTTTCAGCAGTTTTTATATGGCGGTTAGAAATGTGAGTTAAGCAATGTGAGTTAGAAATGTGAGTTAAGCACCACCAATAGATGGGAATCTAATGATACCCTGAATACCCATCAAGAAAACAAAAAAAAGAATGCTTCGCCAACCGCTCTAACATTTGATCAATGAAAGGCTGTGGGAAGTGGTCTTTCTTTGTTGCCGCGTTGAGTTTCCGGTAATCAATGCACATTCTCCACTCCGTGATGGTTCGTTGTGGGACTAACTCATTTTCATTATTTTCAACAACCGTCATTCCTCTTTTCTTTGGCACCACTTGGACGGGACTAACCCAGTCACTATGTGGTATGGGATAGATATTCCCGGAATGAAGAAGTTTGAGGACTTCCTTCTTCATGACTTCCAGCATCGCATTATTGAGCCTATGCTGAGGCTCCCAAGATGTTGTACTTGACGGATCTATCGAAATGCAATGGGTACAGAGAGTTGGGCTAATCCCCTTGAGATCTTGCAAAGAATACCCAAAGACTGACCTATGTTTTTCTAAGATGGTGATGAGTTTGGACGTCTCCTCATCAGAAAGCTTATTGCTAATGATTATAAGAGTTTCTTTGTCACCATTCAGGAAAGCATAACGTAAGCTAGTGGGTAGGGGTTTTAGCTCAACCAGAGGTAGTGCCGGTGATTCCTCTTGGGGAAGATCAATGGTTTCTCCTAAATCATCCTCTTCTACAAAGAGATTTGCATCCTTTTCTAAGGTTGACTCAGGAGAATCAAAAGGTAAAACCGACATGACTTCCTTGGGCGAGTCGAGATAGGGGAGAGACTCTAACACTGAGTTTTTAGTTCGAGTGATAGGAATGGTAAAGGTGTCTCTCCCTAACTTTATGTTTAGATGCCCCATTTTTGGTGGGCCTCTAAAGAGTTTTTCTAGGGGATGCCCTATCAAGATGTCGAAGTCCTATGTAACACCCTAAAATTTGACCTAGTTTAAAAATCACTAAAAATTTGAACTTTTTAAAACATTGCATAGGAACTAGAATATGTAACCAACATAGATAATATTTACAAAATAAATTAACATAGGAAACAAAACTTGAAGTGTGAAACTTGGTGTGTGAATGTTTGCTCGACTTGTTGAACTTATGGTGGTACACTTTTGCATACCCATGCATTCAAATTGGAATTTAAAATCATATAAACATATGCATATATGATCTAGGAAATAGAAAAGAGAAAGGAAAATAAGAAAAGCCACTTGGGCTCAATCTCTCCCCTCTCTCCCTTTTGGCCCGCAGCAGCAGCCTATTCCTTCCCTTCTCCCCTTCCCTTCTCCTGTGTAACTGGGCCCAGCCAGCGGCAGCAGTGGCCTAGCACTGGCCCAACGCACGCCTATGCCCCTCTCTTCCCCATATCCTTCTCATTGATGCCCGGGGCCTGCACATCAACTTCATCATCTAGCTCATGGCCAGTAGCCGTATGCGGCGCAGCCACGCGTCAAAGCCCTGCCAGCTCCACCCGAGTGCCAGCGGAGGTAAACGGCGACACAATGCAACCACGGGACCCCATGACACCCTCTTTTCTCCTCCTCTCCTCCCTCACTATGAACACATCAATGCCGATGCCATGGTTGTCTCCGCACCGAGCCATCAGAGTAGCCACCAAGGCATTTCACCGTGTGCATGGGCAAGCACTAGTTGTGGTGAAGTGACCTAACGAGGTCAACCACGAGCACGCGTGGTGGATAAGAGTGGCCAGGAAAATATCTTGCCACCAGGATATCGACATAGCCGGCCTATAAATAGGCCTAGCCAGCGATGCTCTCGCCTCGCCCTCCCCACCATCTGCTCCACTGAGGGCGAGAACACACCATCTGCCCCTCTATTCCACCTCTCCCCTCTTCCTCTCCACCTTTCCCCGATTTCCTTGAATTCAGGAGTTCGCCGGCGCCATTAGTGCCACCTCCCCTCTTTTTCTTCTCTGTTGTGCCCTTGGTTGATTGGAGTGACCAGTGAGTCCCCGAACTTCTCCTTTTCCTTTAGGGTAGCGAGTTGATAGTCTTTGCCTCTGTGCCACGCTGTCATCGAGCACCGTGCCTCCTGAGCCACCATGGCCGACGGCCACCATCGACCAGGGTCCGGACGGGCACTATACCACCACCAATACACTCCCCACTCACTCGCACACATGAACATGTAGTTAGATGTTTAGGTTAGGGCCTTTAGGGCCGAGTCCACCACATAGCGCTGCTGCAACCTCTCTAGCGAGCCACCACCACTGCGGGCACCCACTGCCATCGGAGACCCTGCCACCAGCTACGGCGTGACCCCACGAGCACCATCCACCATTCATCCATCACCATCAAGAGCTGATGCCGCTGACGTAACCCACTCCGATGAGCTCAGCGCCTCCTCCCCTATTTCCGTCATCGGCACGGCCACCGTCCATCGCCGTTCTCCTCTTCCCCTTCCTCTCTCTCACTGTCATGTGGGGCCAGGTGGAGACGGCGTTGCTGTCACCACAATGCCCTATCCGTCACCTCCCTCCCCTCTCTTTCTCTGTTGCATGGGCCTGAGGCCATAACGCCGAAGCCACCATCATTTATTGATGTGGCGGGCTGGCCACCTATCACACACACCACACACATAGGGGTACGCTTTTGAAAATGCTGGGTACATCCGGCTAGTGTACACAAAGAGCTAAAAATACATCTTCCTAGCTTAGAAAAATTCCTAGAAAATTTGTAAATAAATTAGATGCATTAGGGAATTTAACCATATAGTTTGCACATATTTTCATGCACCAAAAAATGCACATAAATTTCTACCTAGTTAAATAGCTATAGAATAAACTTCTAAAATATATAACTTTTAAACCCTAACTCCTTTTCACATGAAACCACCTCTAGAATTCATCTAAAATCCAACCCTATCATTTGCACCTAGTACCACGATATTGTTCTATGTTTTCTTTTGCCCTTTCTTTTGTGGTTAACGGTAGTCTTGTTTCGATTGATACACTAACAAACGATGGTAATCGTCAGGAGGACAAGGACCCAAATTTCATAAACGTGCTGGAAGGTGACAACAACGAAGGCAAGTCCTAGCTCCCCTCCCTACCATCTTGCTTTAAACCACTGAAATGCTAAAACTTGACTATAAGATTATTACCCTAGAATATGAGCTCGGTCATTGTGATATGATTATTGCTAGATTAAGATAAATGGTTAATTTGTTATTTTATGAGCTCAACGCTATGAATAGATATAGGGATAATAATGGAACTTAAAATTGTTAAACCCAAAACTAATCCCTGACATGGGGCGAGTGGTGGTAAACTATGGAGATAGTTTACCGGGGTCGGGATGCCTGGAGAGGATTCCTATGGGAGATACTTGCCTCGATCACATAAGGACCAGTTCGTTGTCCCTCTCGCCTAGTGAGATATTATGTACATCCACATTTCTATATGGGTAGGCTTGATCTCACACCCCGTTAGATAGAAGTATAATTTCTACTAGGAGGCTAGTTGTAACGACCCAGGTTTTCCAAGAACCTAAAAATTGAAACTTAAAAATATTTCTAACAAAACCCATGGTGAGTGTACATACTAGGAAACCACCCTTGTAGTTGCACAAGTAGATCCCAAGTTAGCATGTCTGAGCATTTGCATTTTAAACAACTTGTGAGTTGCATCTTCTTGATTTTATGTGATGTAATAAAATCAACTAACCTCTTTTAATAAACTTATGATGTGTGTGCTTCCAACCCCTTTGGCTTGAACCATAATACCCTAGATGACCCCTAGTGGACCCCATAAGGATATATATATCCTTGGTAACACATGGATACATGCATATGCTCTCAAGGCATAGAATAGAAATTAGAAAGGGAATTAGAATTTAGAAAAGGGTTAAAGGGAGGAAAGCAGCCTAGTGCAACAGCCGTCCTAGCTTCACCATGCGGCCCAACAGTGCCATAGCCCTGCTCTCGTGTGGCCCAGCCTAGGTCGCGGCCCAGCGCCTACCTACACCCCCGCTTGGGCGCGCTGAGCGGCCCAGTTGTTGACAAGGAATTTCATCCTGTGCCGAGGACACAAGAGCAAGTCGAAAGGGTCCGCTCGATGGAGCTGGAGATCCGCCTAGCTTCAGCACAGGGGTGGTCGATCCTGCGCACTCCTCCCAAGACGTGCCAGTCAATTTGACCCTACAATTGATAAGGAGAGAAAGTTCATCAGTAATTAAGGGTGAAATATACCGGTGTTGCCAGACAGTCCTGAATGTGCGGCTCTGAAAGCCGATATGAAAGGAGATCGACTAAATAGTCGATTCCGACATATTCGTAAGAATAAATCAGTTAATGCTCATGGGATTGTGTAAGAAGAATCGGTTATCATTCTGGATGAATATCATTGTTTTAGACAAATATTGGTCACTAGCAAAAAGATATCAACAGTAATTAGTTCATGCTAAGCCAATGACTGTAAGTAACCGAACTCCTTTATAAAAGAAACAGTTCATCATCATTCAACCATTTAATAGAGATAAATCTAATGAACATGTTAGATCTCATCTATCGCTATGACTAGTGGGGCAAGAGGCAGAATCATGTAGGCCGTAGAAACAACAATAGACTCGACGACCCTAACTTATTACTAATATCAGTGGGGCATGAGGTAGAATCATGCAGGCCGTAATACAATAATAAGATCATGGGGCTAACACATCTTTCAACCTATCGCTACTTCAATGATCTCGTGATGCGAACTATTCGTGAAAGCGCTCGATATCGGCTAAAACAACCGATTCAGGCATAATGCACAGTTAAGGTCATGCCCTCCCAAGAACAGATCTATCAAATAACGATCCCCACTCCACGGTGCTAACAATGGGGTGTGAGATAGAATCACATAGGCCATGATAACTGGCCATGGAATAGTTTTTGCTAGCCAATAGATCTACTCAAGATCAAACATGCCTTAACCACACGCTATGCACGATCAAGATTGACGTAAAACAGTCGATAAAACATAACTCATCGTTTAATGTGCATAAAAAATAGTTTAGATCAACAAACGATGGGTTAACAAAAATATAAGGCCGATCTAGATCAATCCCAATCGGGCGAAGTGATATTGCTGTAATTAAATAAACAATGGAAGCAATAAGCAATATCGGTAACTTAATGAATCTATCCGAAGGAACGCCACCCTTAGATAGAGCCGATAACTTGACCTTAATCTAGTTCGAGCAGTGGAGGTCAACTAGATCGATGCAGCTGTACTTGAACTAGACAAGAGTCGATAACTAAATCATACCAGAGGCACAGTGGAGGTCGACCGGATTGATGCAACCGTACGAACATAGGTATAAGCCATGACGGTACTTATAGACAAATAGTGGAGGTCGACCGGATCGATGCAGCCATACTTGCTGAAGAACTCGCCGAGATCTACTCTACTCCTACTCCTAAGGGGTGGACAGAGCCAAAAAAGTAAGTAACTTGTATTTGATTGATTGTGTGTTTTTACAGTAGCCAGGGTTTGGTATTTATACCCAGAGCCTAAAAATGAATCCTGCTCGAGTACGACTTAGTACAATTTTTGGTACGAAGAAAACATTCCTATTTTAAGATAACTTGGACTCTAATATTTCCCCTTTTGCAGAGTCCGATATGTATTTTCTCGATGCCAATCATGCTTCGTCATCGTTATCTGCTAACGTCATTCGGGGAGAATCGATCCCAGTGTCGTAGTCGACCCAGTAGATATCAATTCTTACTCAACCGACTCCTTGATTGGCATAGTCTTGGAAGCCTGCGAGTTCCCGCGCTCTTCTCCCAAATTTTGGTGTAAACACATGCCCCACAATTTTGGGATAAAAATGATTTTATCCCAAAATTCTAGTTCATTGGTTTACCATGCCGTAACTGTACTATCCCAAGATATACGCACGACTCCTAACTTTTCGGCCCGAGTTTTATATAACGCCCCAACAGTATCTTTTGCAACCACACTCGGCCTGTTCGCTCTCTCCTTCTTCCTCAAGCCAACTTTAACAGCCGACACCATCATCGCTAAGGTCCCCAAACCCTAGCAAACCATCCGCTCTTACAAGCCGTCATCCAAGCGATCCTTGCCAGATTCAAGCCAATTTTCGACCGTGATGGTGACCATCAACCACATCCCTGAGGTATGTCTCTAAGTTTCCATTCTCCAATTATCGACCGCTATCTTGTATCTCAAACTTATTTTGCCTGATTTCTTAGGAAATGAGGAACAAAATCTTGATTCCATCAGCTGTTTCCCCTAATATATATTTTCTTGGGCCTATGGGTGATCCCGATCCATCCGATTTCATTCGCCAAGAAACCAACCAAATCCCCTTCAAACATTCTGCAGTGGATTTGTCCTCTTGGAATACCAAAACTCTCTTCAGAAATTAGCCAAAGATGCCTAAGGGATGGAGAAATTTGTTCCATAGGGTGTCCGAGAAAAAGGGTGGAGATTGAGAACTTTATGATCTGAATCAATGCTTGACTCTTTCATTGTCCGGGATGGAGAGGAACGACTCACTTTTGATTGCTCCATCTTATTTCTGGTACAATGCCCTGAATGCTTTCATCTTTGGTCATGGCCCAATGACCATCACCCTGGCCGATATTTACATGTTGACCGGCCTCAGAATAACTAGATCAATGCAGCCTTATGAATACTTGAGTCCTGGCTCCAACAAATTAACCAAAATAGCAGACTACATAGGATGGGCCGGTTACATTCTGAACCACATTGAAGATGGACCAGTGTAATGCCCCAGAGTCCAAACAGCTCAGATCCACTCTGCACATTGAGCGAACCACACCTACCACCATCCCACTTACGCTTTCGTCCTCGCTTCGCATAAAAGGATTAACCCGAGGATGATGGGATGGACTCTAGAAGCCTTATATGTTGGTCTATCCCACCTTTAACAACCAAGGTGCGACTAAACTCTCCATAATATCTTGTTAACATGCACATGAGCCACAGTGGGCCAAATTCCAAACTGGACCGGATGTCACATACACCCCCCTCAAAGGAACCGACGTCCTCGTCGGCCCAACACACCCACAACCGGGCAAACGATGACCAGGAACGTTCCCTCTTAGAACACGCAACCAAGCGCCTAGTGCCGGCACATGTGTCATGCCGTGCACCCCACGGGGCCTACATACGCAATGAACCCCATGTCCGCGCCCCTGGCCCGCACGCACCTGTGGCCGCGAAGGTCGGCTCTGATACCATTTTGTCACGCCCCATAGTCCAAATGGCTCAGATCCACTCTGCACGCTGATCGAACCACACCTACCACCATACCACTTATGCTTCTATCCTCGCTTTGCGTAAAAGGATTAACCTGGGGATGATGGGATGGACTCTAGAAGCACTATATGTTGGTCTATCCCACCTTTAACAATCAAGGTGGGACGAAACTCTCCACAATATCTTGTTAACATGCACATGGGCCACTATGGGCCAAATTCCAAACTAGACTGGATGTCATATACTCCTTCATCGTGTTCATGGTGAGCTCCTCTCTGTTTTGCGCTATGTCCCATCGTCTGTCGTGCCCTGTGGCTCCGAGTCATGTTTGCACCGGCCAACTCTCGCCCTAAAGTCCATGGCGCCACAACCGGCACCGGGTCCCAAGCCTACTGCCCTGCTGCCTGGCATGCACGCAAACGTGCGACTCCGGCGAGCAAGCAGCCAGCCATGCTCGCTTGTTAGCTTTGGCTTGTTAGCTTGATGATGTCACTCCGACATCATATGCAATTTATGGCCGTTTTCCTTTAGAAAAAGAATTCCAGAAATACAATGGAAATACACCAATACTAACCTCTTCACTCATGGACTGGGTCCACGGTGGACTGCTCACACACACTTCCACCGGTCCACGACCCGCAGACTCGGTCCACAACATAGTGCACGTGTACTTTGTGTTCTAACCCCTTAGTTTTTTCCCAATCAATCCACTATTCTATGTGTCTGTTATATCTTTCAAGCTGGCCCCTGTTATCTACGGTTAATTCTGTTTCATCCTGGGACAGAAATGTATTACATTAAAATGATGTTATAAATATTTGTTTAATGTTGTATAGATAACCTTTTATATAAATATGTTTTAAATATATTTTGTCTTAGTAAAAGTACCTCTAAAAAATAAATTTATATATGTTTTATATATCTACAAAAATGTTAATACCACGCTTTTCTTTTATAAAACTATTTAGAGACATGCTATTAATATCTTGTCTTCATAAAAATAATTATGAAAATAATCTATTTTGCTTTTATGAAAGAATTATAAAAGAGATGTGTATTTTGATTTCCATATAATCGTTAATGATGCCATACAAATTCTATTTATGATGTCATTAATGTGTTCTTATTCATAAAATAATTCTAAAAAATAATAAAAGATCTCTTTAGCTTTTATAAAATAGTTTTGGGGTCCAAATATTTACACTTTGGACCCTGTCTTTTGAAAAGTAATTACAACTAAGTTCTTTTAATTATAAAGAAATCCCTGAAACTTCAAAAGCTTATAACTTTATAATCGTAGCTCCATTTTAGTTGGTTCTTGCGCTCACGAGTTCGCAACGACGAGTAGTACATGTTAGTTATCTTTATAGTACACTTTTATAATGATTGGTGTACTGTTTATAGGTTCTTGTGATGCTTGTGATGCTTGTACCGGTTGTTTGCTGACGATAGAAGTGGAGCTACATGAGGAGCATATTTGAGAAGTGGAACCATCGGCATGTGTTTTGGAAGGCAAGTGTACCAAAGGCCCCTTGTACCTATGAACAATTACTATTCATATTCATGCATGTGTCTAATTTGATATACCTTTAAGGACTTTACCTAGATGAATCCTTGTACCACATATCCTTGTTACCTAGGGTTTGGGTATGCATTTTGGATAGATGCTGTAGCACTGAACATAGAATAATAGTTAAACATGACTAAAGACATTATGCAATATGATAACATGAAGCTTTTTAGCAACAGATAGGGGGCTGGAGTACGGGGTTGGGTACTCTAGTGCCTCTCCATAAGGACTTAATCCTGAAGCGGCAACCCAGGAGGTTCCGTACAACCCCGAGTGTCATATGGCTCTGGCTTTAACCTATTAACTAGATTGTACTAGCTCGTCTGTAGCTCTAGTAAGGCTAAGAGGGTATCTTTCGTTTTTCTGCTAGGATGTGTGTACCATGCTGCGTTGCCCACGTGTGCCACTCCTTAGTAGCTACGACTTGTTAGTGCGACTAGCTAAGGGTTTCATAGTGAAACCCTACCACACTTCCTAGGTAGAGGTGTAGTGGGCCTTGCAAACCCTAGCATTGGGAATCACGGCTCGGTGGGTAAAGATGTACAATTTCTGCAGAAATATTTGACCTGTTATAACAGTCGTGCTCATGGATATGAGCGGTCTAGATCCTTCAAGATTAGTGGTTATTGTGGATGGTGGATGGCTGGGAATTGAGATAAACTTGACTATACTTTAATATCACTTGGGAATTGGGATTGTTCACTAAAGTAGTGATACAGGATGCTAAAACTTGATCAACTAAAATTGCGAACCGCAGTCAAACAGTGTCAAGCCTTTTGAGCCTCATAGACTAAGCATGGTGAGCTTACACTTGCTTTACATCCAATGAAAATCCCAGATGGGTACCAGATTGCCAGTCTGAAGGAGTTAGGCTTGTGGTCAACCAGTCGGTCGTTCCTATGGATTTGGAGTCTTCGCCTAAAGATCGGAGTCATCTTTCCACTGTCGATACTCTGAGGTTATATTCTTTATACTAATATGTTATGTAATAAGTATTGTCTTTTGATATTACACTTATTTGTGGCTATATGTGAGATTTGACTTCCTAGGCTCACATATAGTGTGTATCTGGTTTTGTCTTTAAAACCGGGTGCGACAACCAGTTGTTAGCGAAAGGGAATATGTGGCCATTCTGAACATGTGGCTGGAAAAATATTTTCTGTGGGTCATCTTGTGGTCCAACCTACAATCACAAACTCATGGCAGAGCACCTAGCATTAGGCAAGGACATCCCTCTTGGAAAACATCTGCTAGGAGCTACTTATCATTTAATGTATTAGGTGGCTGCCCAATTACTGAAGAATGAACCAGTGCATACTGTCAGTGGCCCCTAGTGGCTAATACAAATGTGGCTTAACCTGTATATGCATAGGTTTGTGAGGCCTGATCTCAAAAGTCTGAGCTTCCCTTCTTCCAATTTTGATGAGGAATATAGAGGTGAAGAAGGAAGAACTCGGCAGTGCATGAGCTATGGTGAGGCCGCATCAGCCATAACAATTGATCTCAATATTGGCCATCTCTTCAAGAAGTTTTACGGAGGATTTGGTGTAGACTTCCTGACTTAGCTACCATATGATGACAAGAATGATGAGCTAGCCTTCCCATTCAAGTTCCGATTTGAGTCAGGTTGTTTGGACGATGTGGCGTCTGCAATCTTCAATTCTTTCGTCAAGCCCTGTGTTCTTCTAGTCGAGTTTTGTCAAGGCTGTGGCAAAATGGCCACAGGCTCTTTTATCCTAGGCAATCTTCCAACCTATGAATTTTACAACCCATCCTTTGTAGCTCGTCAGTTTGGTCTTGGTCAATTGCCTCCTTAGCTATTCTTCAGGGACATATTGAAGCCTCGGGAAGATATCAGTGAAGTGTTGGAAGCCGAAAGAGTTTTTCAACTGGGATTAGATCTTCCTTCCCTCTATTTGCATGATTGGATTAGAGTCAGCCTTTCTTCTACTCTCTTTGACTCTTGGTGGCAAGAATGGCGCTCTCATCTTTTCTATGGATCGGTCCATCCCTTGTGTATATCCCTAGATGGAAAATTTGATTCTGACGGAGAGGTAATTTGCTATTTCTCTTCAAAAAGTCTGCTTGGCAAATTCCTCTGTTAACCATCCTAATCGACCTTTTTCAGGATGTTGAATTCGATCCTCCAAGCTTGGATAGGAAGGGGTGTCCTGTAGATTACCAGCCACTGTGCCCGGTTTCGAGAATGGGGTCGGCTACGCCTTCCCTGAAGAGATTGATGAAAACTCTTGCTGCCCCCATAATTGTGACATATCAATCTTCAAAGCACAAGGCGGTCCAAGGGGTGACCCAGAAAACCACTACTAGGAAGAGACTCCGTAGAACGAGACCATCAGCTGTTCAGGTAATCAATTTATCTTTTTCTCAAACTGACGTTCAACTTTCTAACCCCATTCTTTCACAGCTATCGAGCATTGCGTCCCAGACTACTTTGGGTGTGGGACTGCTATCCCAGGCGTTTGATTCAGCACCAACTAAACCTCCATCGGCTGATCCACAAACGGAGCTGATCTCGGTTGAAATAACCGATACCTCAACAGCAGAAAATGTAAGTTCCATCCTTGATACTCATTGGAGTATTTTTTTAACTTCTTGATTCACTATTATTCCCACCCTTTATTGGGCTATTTATCATACCAGACACTCTTTAATGAAACACCAATGCAAGAATAGGAGTCTAGTAGTTCACCCATTGACAATGATCCTGTTGACGTTGGGAATAATCCTATGGTTGATACTCAGACTGTCGATTCCCCAATTCAGCACACACCTGATGGTAAGGAAGTCACATGTCTCTTTTTATTGCAATAATCATGAACTAAAATTTTTCCTTGTCATTGCAGATGCTTACGCTAGAAGCTTAGAGCTGATTCAACCAGATGTTATTGGCACATCATCAGCTATCCCTCTCTTGAAATAGAGGCTGCTACAGAGAAGGTACTATATCCTCTTCACCATCCACTTTGTGATAAACCGATTCAAAGCTCCTAATCAAGATTTCCCTTTTACATAGGCACTCAATCTTCTAGCCCGAAGCTACTCTTTCAATCTTGAAGAATATTTTGATGAAGATGAAATCAGATCGTCAGCCATTTCCTCTAACGAAGCTCTACCAGAGGAGACCAGAAATCAACTAAGAAATATACTGCCAATCTTTGAGAAAAACATAGCCGATTTGGTCCAAGATATTGATTCAATGCAGAGAGTCTTCTTGGCCATTAAGGGTGATCCATCTCCAGCTCTCTCCAGAGTTCTGTCATCTTTGTCTATTTTTGAAGATCAGGCCCTACAGGTGAAAAAGACCGAGAGGAACTTGTCCAATCATGAAGCCTTGCTGGCCAAGGGGGACTCCAACAGGCAAGAGGCTAAAGAGCTGATGCAGTTGATTGACGATTTGAAAAACTCCTCCCTCAAGACTGATCCAGAATTATCCCAACTGGAAAATCAAGCATGCAGAACTTGAGAAGGAGCTGGAAAATGTGAAAACTGCCATTGATCATTGCAAGTCCACTCTGGCCCAAATACCCGACGCCATCAATCAGAAGAAACAGGAACTATTGGTGAAAGTGAAAGAAAGCAGAGCCATCCGAAGCAGCCTAGAGAACACTTCTGGAATAGCTGAAGAATACGAGCAAAAGCTTGCAGAAGCTGATGCTATCCGGCTAGAAGTACTGAAAGTCATCCAGGATGTCCTAAACTTGTAATTTGCATGTTGACAGTTGTCTTGTGTGGGATCAATCATAACCATGACTTCGTTGCCTTGTTGTATCTCTCGTTTCGGCCAAAGAGCCGATTTAAAAAAAACAGCTGACTCCATACTTCTAATCTTAATCCAATTAAGTCTGAAAACCCGGCTTTACCAAGAGAGCCCTTCGATTTTTCTACCCTCAGTCGCCCAATGCCATATTCTCATTGGCATTAGTGAAGTGGCGCTTCACCTTCTATTAAATGCGGTTGTCTTTTGCGCGCCCCGAGGCGTTCACCTCTTCGCTTCATGTCTTCAAATACCAGCCGATGGCCTTGGCCTCGAACACATCTCCACTCACAACTGTTCCTTTGCTCCTCTCTGCCTACCAAAACCCTATAGCAGTTTTCTTTCTCCCTTTCGTAGATCCAATCATTCTTCATGGCCGGCGAGGATAGCCGAGTTAAGTGCGTGGTGGAGGAAATCTCGGAGGAGAACATGCCGATGAACCAACATCTCCGACGCATGAGGTAAGATTGACATTTCTTGTTTATGATGATGAACTGCTCTGACTCGCCTATAGGTTTGTTGTGAATGACAGTCTCCGTCCTCTTCCTAGGGCCGGTGGGCCCTCTAACGCTGCATCTTCTGCGCCGGCTTCATCGTCGAACTCCAATTCGTACAACGGCAACGACACCCGACGCTTTCTCCGAGAGTGGAGGGCGGTGCAGAACCGCTACTCTAAAGCGACTCGGGAGAATGGCTAGCTTGAGATCCATCTCGGGGTCTCTCAGGCGACCCTTAATGCCACCGAGGAGGAGGCTAGTGCCATTCGGGCATGGCTGGCCGAATCCGACGCCATGGTGGCGGGTAAGATGAACTTCATGAACGCTTTTACCCCGATTTCCATTATCTTTATCTTGATAGTCTCTTATTCTTGTGATTGTTAGCCCTAACGGTGTGGTTGGAGTCTCTCCAACTGGCGGCGAATGCGACCACAGACGCCGTCAATGCTCGAGGTTCCCCCATCGTTGCTCGTCTCTAGGACATTCTGGCCCGCATTCAAGAGATTGCCCTCCATGGTGTTCGTCACGGTGCGGCGGTGGCGCTAACCACGGCACAAGTCCAAACTAGGTACGAGCTCCATGCCATGGAGACTAGTTTTCCAATGGGCGACGCCCTGAGGAACATGAGGACCTACTCAAAGAATTTGTTATGGCAGCAGAGGCCATAGTAGACATCACATCCACCCACGATGTGGTGAACAAGGTTCTTGATTAGATTGTATCTAGGGTAATCCGATGAACAAAGACTCCTGTTCTTTTCATGAATGCGCCTTAGTGCAATGCCCTTGTGTATGACTATTTTTGTTTTTTTTTTTGCTCTATAGACGATACATATCGTATCGGCTTTTATTGTCTTTGAAAATTTTCATTTTTGAACTAGAGGCGATACCCTCCTAGTACCAGCTATTAGAGTTGAGAATGAATCGGCTATCAAGTGTTGATCAGACGTTAGGATAACATTTCGTAGAACTTTTCAAATCAAAGGTCAAACGATTAATCAACGCAGGTCAAGTATCCATTAAGCGAAACAAAACTCCTTTAAGAAATCTATTAATTTTGATCCATACTTAGGATTCCAATTTAGCATTCATACATCGGCCAAAACCCATCTCCAGGACTAATGCTTATTTTTCCTTAATCCAATAGCCGACGTGAAGCCGTGACTTTTGCTAAAACAAACTCTCAGAGCCGTTCGCTTGCATCAGCTGTTGGCTTTCATTGCTGATCTTAATGAAGCCTCCTTCCCATGACTTGCTAGAAAAACATTCGAAGTCTCCTAGTTCCCAAAAGACTGGATCAGTTATCGCGATGCTCACCGACTCATCAGCGCGAACTAGTTTGACATCATCTCCATTCCATTAAATCAAACACTAATGCATGGTCGATGGTATATAGCAGTTCGCATGAATCCAATCACGATCAATGAGCAAACTGTACGACCCTTTCCCATTGATGACGAAGAACATGGTGAGCTGAGTCTTGCTCCTGATTGTTAGTTCGACGTTTATTGCCCCCCGGGTCTTAGACGTATTCCCTCCAAAGTCCTTAAGCATCATGTCAGCCTCCATCAGAGCTCCATGTCCTTTGCCAAGCTTACGAAAAGTGGTGTAGGGCATAAGATTGACAGAAGCACCTCCGTCTACTAACATCTTGTTCATCGGCTTCCCATCAACAAGACCTTTCATATATAAAGCTTTTAAGTGCCGATGTTTGACTGGTTTGTCAAATATTGCTTGTTGTACAACCGTTAACTTGGCAACTATCTCCTCATACTCCGATTCATCAAAATCCGAATAAACTTCTTGATCTGCCGGAGCTCTGAATTCTGATGGCAACAGAAAAGCCATTTGGATATTAGCCGATGATTGCTTTCTATCGACTGTTTGCTTGGTACACCATACTTGAGGTTTACCGGATGCCTAAGCTTGTTCCATCTCTTTATTCCTTAGGCGTTGCACCCTTCTCTTCTAGCTTCTTGTTAAACCTCCTGGACACCATTGGCCTTCTTGCCAAACATATTTTCTTTCGTTGCCTTCTTCTTTATAATCAGCCCAGTCCTAGTCAACAACTCTTTTTCCTAGCCGATTATGAACACTTTTATTTTTTAAGCGCTGATCCATGTTATTATGATGATATGCATCTTGAGCATGGATAGACTGGCAGTTGGTTTGAGACTGCCTAAACTCCCTATATTCATTGCTACATTCTGGACAGTCATGTCTGGTAGGCAACTTCAAACCTTCATTCTAGCAATGTCTGAAGAAAGGACAATTCCAATGTAATTCAGCTTGTTTCCTTTCATACCTCTCTTCTTTCAGTGATGCTGGTATGCTTGATCCTTTAACCAACGATGATAATCCTTTTCCTTCCGCTGCTGCCACTTATTCAATAGAATCCAAGATGTAACTCGTGGCCTTGTCGCCCCTGCTTTTGATGTCTCCCCCTGCTCGTATCGGCTCTTTTGCTTGGCATGACGTCTTCTAATCTCTCTGTACTCGTCAGCCGATATCTGCATCTTGGGATCTATTGTTCCAGCTTCTTTTGATTTGGTTGATGTTAGGACCTTAGTCTTTCCTTTGAGTAGCTCAGCATCAACCATGTTTTGATCTCCTAGAAAAGGATTATCATCAACTTTCATTTTCCGAGGCGTATCAAATTTGAGCCTCCCCTGCTGAATAGCCCTCTGCCGGAAAATTCTGCATTTGTTGGTGGAATGAGAAGTAGCATTATGGAAT
Source organism: Miscanthus lutarioriparius (assembly GCA_904845875.1). Lineage (NCBI taxonomy): Eukaryota > Viridiplantae > Streptophyta > Magnoliopsida > Poales > Poaceae > Miscanthus > Miscanthus lutarioriparius. The sequence goes on along the minus strand of CAJGYO010000001.1, from coordinate 69,086,295 downwards.
TTGCAGAACTTCTTATTCTTTAACTAATCAGGGGGCAACATGACATGACCATCGAGCAACTTGATCTGCCCTTTCTTAAGAAAGAAATCGAAGAGATTATCTGATTTGGTGACATCAAAGTCATAGCTCTCCTCGACTCCTCTTCCCCAAGGATTTGGCACCATTACTTTTTTCTTGCCCCAACTCCATTCAGCCGCACCAACTTCTTCTTGTTCATCTTCATATCCGCCATCGACTGAGTATGGATTGTAAGCCTCGGCTACTGTGGTACTCTTCTGAAATCGGGTATCTCTACGCATACTCTGGAATTGGCTATTGAGCGCTGCCACTCGTTGAGCCAATTGACCCAAGTTATCAAATTCTTGTCCCAGCAGCTTTTCTTTCCATATTGGCAGCATTCCTTGAACAACTAAAGCAGCTAGTTGATCATCAGCCAAGTTTAAGGAGAAGCACAAATTCCTAGTTTCTCAGAACCTCTAAAGAAACTCGGTGCCCGATTCATTAGTCTTCTGCCTTATAGTTGTCAGATTGGTAATCTTCTTTTCTCTAGTCCCAGTATAAAAATATGTATGAAACTTTTTCTCCAGGTCAGCCCAATTGGCAATGGAATTGACTGGCAATGATGAAAACCAAATGAAGGCTGACCCTAATAGGGACAGAGAGAAGAAATGAACTCGATGGGCATCCTTGATTGATGCTTCGCCCAATTGTGTAAGATACCGACTGACATGTTCTATCATGCTTGTACTATCCTGGCTAGTGAACTTAGCAAACTCTGGGAGCCTATAATTTGTGGGAAGAGCGACCAAATCATACCATTCTGGATATGGGCGTTTGTACGAAAAGGTCAGCCCTTTTGGCTTCAGACCGAACTGATTTTTCATCATCTCAGTCACCCTCAACAATAATTCATCAGCTTGTAGATTTGGATTCCTCTGCACCTGCTGACCCATCTATGGATTGAAATCCCGTGTGCCTTGATATCCTGGATTTGGCATCATGTGAAGGTTGTTATAATCTGTGCCATAGTGATACCCTTGTGGAATCTCGATCTTCTAGGTCCTTTGATGGCTAGCTACTTGAAGTCTCTGATTGTAGACATAAGGATCTATATCTCTATGGCTCCTTTGAATTGATGGTGCTATTTTTTGAGCCGACGATGGTATGTGGCCTGATGTGGCAAAATTGATCACCTGGTTCTAACTTTGCCCCACTGGCTGTTGCACATGCTATACTAACGGTCCAGGATTGTACTGTATCTGACTTGCAGTAGTTCCTTGAGTTTGTTCAGATGAACCCTAAACTGCCTGGACATCACCATTACCAACCGGTGCTGCTTCTTGATGGCTGGTACCAACTTGATTAGTCCCTTAGGTCGATGGATCTAGAATGTTGTAATAAGCCGGCCCACCTTGACCAAGTAGAAATCCATGAATTGCCTCTCTCATGGCGTTGTGGAATATGTCCAAGAAAGCTTCGTTGTGGCTTGATATGGCATCACGAACAGATTTGTCTACAACTTCCTTAAAGAAACGCCTATCTTCATCTTTAGTTGTATCTGTCTGCCCGTGTAGTAGAACTCTTGGTAGTGGAAATTTCTAAACAATTGTGTTGTCACGTGTTTTGGTGTAGGACAACAAACACTTGTTCTGAAATTCTTCTGTAGCTTTGCTGATGATACCCTTATCCCCATCAGGTAGATCTATATAATGCAGCATAAGGATGTCGTTGTTGTTGTGAACCGCCATGACGATTGTGGGGTCCCACCAGGCATGCCAGAAACGCGTGTCGACATAGAATTTTGCCCCGTGCCGAGGACACACGAGCAAGCTGGAAGGGTCCGCTCGATGGAGCTAGAGATCCGCCTAGCTTCAGCACAGGGGTGGTCAATCCTGCGCACTCCTCCCGAGACGTGCCAGTCAATTTGACCCTGTAATTGACAAGGAGAGAAAGTTCATCAGTAATTAAGGGTAGAACATGCCGATGTTGCCAGATAGTCCCGAATGTGCAGCTCTAAAAGCCAATATGAAAGGAGATCGACTAAATAGTCAATTCCGGCATATTCGTCAGAATAAATCGGTTAAAGCTCATGGGATTGTGTAAGAAGAATCGGTTATCATTCTAGATGAATATCATTGTTTTAGACAAATATTGGTCACTGGCAAAAAGATATCAATAGTAATTAGTTCATGCTAAGCCAATGACTGCAAGTAACTGAACTCCTTTATAAAAGAAACAATTCATCATCCTTCAACCATTTAATAGAGATAAATCTAATGGACATGTTAGATCGCATCTATCGCTATGACCAGTGGGGCATGAGGCAGAATCATGCAGGCCATAGAAACAACAATAGATTCGATGACCCTAACTTATTACTAATATCAGTGGGGCATGAGGTAGAATCATGCAGGCCATAATACAATAATAAGATCATGGGGCTAACACATCTTTCAACCTATCGCTACTTCAATGTTCTCGTGATGCGAACTATTCGTAAAAGCGCTCGATATCGGCTAAAATGGCCGATTCAAGCATAATGCACACTTAAGGTCATGCCCTCCCAGGAACAGATCTATCAAATAATGATCCCCACTCCACGCTGCTAATAGTGGGGTGTGAGGCAGAATCACATAGGCCATGATAACAGGCCATGGAACAGTTTTCGCTAGCCAATAGATCTACTCAAGATCAAACATGCCTTAACCGCACGTTATGCACGATCAAGATTGACGTAAAACAGCCGATAAAACATAACTCATCGTTTAAAGTGCAGATTAAATCAGTTTAGATCAACGAACGATGGGTTAACAAAGATATAAGGCCCATCTAGATCAATCCCAATCGGGCGAAGTGATATTGCTGTAATTAAATAAACAATGGAAGCAATAAGCAATATCAGTAACTTAATGAATCTATCTGAAGGAACACCACCCTTAGATAGAGCCTATAAATTGACCTTAATCTAGTTCGAGCAGTGGAGGTCGACCGGATCGATGCAGCCGTACTTGAACTAGACAAGAGTCGATAACTAACTCATACCAGAGTCGTAGTTGAGGTCGATGAAACATCCTCAATTTTCCGCGAAGGGAAAATCCACAGAATGAATTATAATATGATGAAACCAATAGTTGGTTCCTTCATATTATCATATATCAGTCGATATCACAGTCATACATCATAAGATTATAAGAATACAAGATATTACATCACTGGGGGAACACACCTATTACTGAGTTAATCTAGCGGAAGACTATTGAGTGAAGGCTTCTCCTTCATGGGTCGTCATCAGAGTTGGCGTAGTGCAGCGTAGATTCCATCTCTGAACCAAACTTGAGCGTAGGCACGAGACCTCCTAATCCTTCTATAGTCAGCATCTCTGAGAAGTAGAAAATCTGCACACCGCCAGATGTGTGCAGGCCATGGTCAGCACCGATGAGCTTTAGTGGAAAAGATAAAACAAGAGGATCTGGCGATCCTAACATTTGGCTGTGGTTTGCATCCTTAGCGCATGAGAAGTAAGTAACAGTAGTAATGTAATAATAATGTCTAGTTTTTAACACATTCCCAACCACACACATCCACATCCATCCATATCCATCCACCAACCATCCATCCCAAACCATCTCCACACCACCACACCTTATCTCATCTCACACACTCAGGTCGACAGGCCAACTCCCTCTCGGCTTTGTCTCAACGGTCCGCAGCCCCCAAGGCTCACGACCGAAAAGTACCCCAAACCCTGGAGGGAGAATAGAAGGACTCATCTCCTATCTAGTTTAAGCGAAACCCAGGAAAGGTCCATAGCCAACAAGTCGGCATATGTATCGATCGATCAACCAAACACTCTGCAAAGGTTTTACATACCCACAAGATAGCCATCCTCGACGGTGCCCCGTCTAGGCAGATTCCGGCCGCTTGCTAGCCTAGAACGATGCCACCCTACCACTCAGCCCTAGAACATCCCAAGTCTAGTCTGGCATGGCTGATACTGTGAGTCATAGACAGAGCCGGGGCCCACCGGATGTCAAGAGCCGGTCCACAAGGCCTCCTAAAGTCTTGGAAGGGTGTGGGGGGAAACCGCGCACCCCGTACCTCCTTGCACATGTTCGCCTAGCAGTAGTGGCATCGCTCTACCAAGTAGTCCAACCGTCCCGCACCATATAGGGCGAGTGGGATGTAAAGGATTCCCGGTGAATCTGAGTACTAGTAAGTCCTTAGGGGTGACCAAGCCAGAATGTCTTCATCAGGGTTTTCATTTTACGTGCCACCACAGCACCTCCACCCTGGGCTCCACCTCTCTGAGGTTCACACCCAAGGCCACCTCCAATTACCATTTACCCACCACAGGTATTCCATATCCAAGTGCCCAGGTAGCACCACATGGCAAGACTCGCCCTAGGCTCGTCGTTATTCCAACTCGGTCGACACAACCCTCACTCTCCACGCACCCAAGACACACGCAGCACGCTCACACACCACCAAGTCCGGCACCCATAGCCAAACCATTCCCAGGGGGTGCACCACCAGCATCACATCCCCGATATAATGCGAAGTGGAGTTAATAATAAGTATAGTGGTGTAATTTGCAAGCAAGCAGGCAAGTAAGCATATATAAGCGAGCAAATGCGCAAAGCAGGGTGATGTGGTAGAGTGGGTTGCATCAGGGTAATAATGGCTCGGGTAGTAGCATGCATCAAAGTTCTAGCAAAGGAATAATTATAAGGCGCTAGCAGTTCTAGATATTATGCAATGTCTAATAGGATTCTCTAAAAGAGGGTGCTACCATGACACCTGCGATGTAGAGGTAGTAGTGGTACAATTCTCCATTTGTTGGCATTCCATTAGCGGGGTATCCTCCTCCTATGTTGATTCCATTCCACAGTCCTTGTCGTTGTCCACGTTCTCTTGGTCCGATCGTCAGCTACTCCGCGAAGCGACACGCAAGGCAAGAGAGCACTCAACACTCGAAAAGACGACGAGACACAGGAAATCCAATAACGCCATCGAGACAATAAGAGATACACGGCTTAGCCCTCTTGGCGGTTGTCTAATTTCCTTGGGCCAAGAACAAAAGTGGTGGTTTGCTATGCACAAGCTTAAGTCATGGCCAAGCCGAACGGCTGTAGGATAATTGGTTTAAGCCACTAAGGCTTATCCATATTATCACCACGGCTCACGGTCTTTCGATTCGGGTGTCATGGAGTTGACGGGAATCGGAGGACGGGCTCAACGAAGGAAGAACGACGGGGTTCGGCTCTTATAGTCGTATCCCATAAGTCACTATTTGATACAAGAAGCAGACAAGAACGAATAACACTATTGTGACTTGGCTCCAATGTACTTCGGCTCGCCCGCTATGGTAGAAAGCGGTAAAGCAAAGAGATTGGACATCAACGGTTCCTCTCGATCCGCACGACTTAATAACGTCGGGAGCCAAGAAGAGAGTCGCTCAACACGGCAAAAGATGCGGGGGTTAGTTAGGCACATCCATGTCATGTTCTCAGACACATCTTCGGAAAAGATGGTTTTAGACGGTCGATCAGGTCGACACGCACGGGTCCGAGGTACGACATAGACCATTGCTTTGCTAACTAAAAAGAGATAGTCCAGTCTTTGATCCAATCGTCATGGATCAGGTGGGACCGAACAGAGCGGGCTAATAGGGCAATAACATTAGAGAACGGAGGTCTACTCCTTCCAGCACACACGCCATGACAAAAGACAGGTCATTGGAAGGAGTGACTCACTAAAGAGTACAAATGCGCAAACCACTCATAGGGTACCTGACTTAGGTGCACTGGCACTAAGACATCTCTCTAATTCATAGCAGTGCGATTGTCACCGCGGGAATCAAAGAAATGCGATGGTCATACAAGGTACAAGCATACGGGGTTTGAGCATGAAGAGGCAAGTAAAAGCTAAAGAGTGGCGTAGTTCCATGGTCATGGCGAGGTGAACTCGCGGCCACAAGCTATACCAACGAGTTGGCACCCATCGTTCCACGATTGTTGTCTCCGGGTCATCTCCCACAGGACTTGGTCATGGAGGGCTCAAGGCATGCGGGTGATATCCGCATCAATGTCAGTATCGACATCGAATCCATCACGACCATGTTCTAGGGCCGAAGATAGGAGCTAACACTCGTGGTATTATGAAGTCAACTAAAAAGCAAGGGGTCGAGTTACACTCGGCATCACGGTCATGGCGAGACGGATCCCACGATCGTAACGTCTGAACGAGGTACGATCCCACAGCCGGCTCAAAGGTGCGGCACATAGGCAACAACACCCACAACCAGCGGTAAGAACCAAACATGACCGAAAGACGCAACAACTCGACACGACTGTGGAGTAGCACATTCCATAGCTGGGAGATGGATAGATCCTGTAAGACAGTCATGGATAGATAGGTCGTAAGAATAGGGCCCAACAAGGTAGATATGCATATACGGAAAGATAAGAGATGGGGCTTTCCATGGTCTCGATAAGACATATGACTAGGGTTCATGGTCCAGAGGGTACGGCTTCTGGTAGACAGAGTCATGGTGGTCTCGGCAAGCGAGGCCATGTGGTCTCGGCAATGGTGGTCTCAGCAATGGTGGTCTCGGCAATGGTGGTCGGTGAGATCGTGGAGGTGGTCGGAGAGATCGCTGAAGTGGTCAGAAAGATCACCGTCGTGGTCAGAAGGCTGGCCGAGGTGGTCGGAAGGCTAACCGAGGTGGTCGGAGTGGTCGCCGACGTGGTCAGAGAGATTGCCGAAGTGGTCGGAAGGGTTGTGGCTTCATCTAGCCAGCTGAGGCCAGCTACGGCCTACTGTGGCCAGCTGTGGTTGGCTACGAGTGGCTATGGTTGGCCAAGGCTTGGTTGAATGATGGCTGTTGTTCACGGACTTAGCTCCAGTGGCTGTGGTGTTGGCTTGCACACATGGCTCAGCGTAGGACTGTGCATGGGCATGCTAACAGCCGTGGCAGTGTGGTCTCGAGGCTCACGCGAAGTCATGTGGAGGCACGGCCATGCGTCACCACATGCAAGTGAGCGTGCATAAGCCCTCGGCTCGTGGCGTGCGTCCACAAACGACGGGGCGAAGCAAGGCTAGGGCTCTTGGAATGGTGCGGGTGCAAGCACGAATGGCAATGGTCGATTGTAGTGGTGGCAAGGTACATGCCAAGCCACTGCGGTGCTTGCATGCGAGTGCACGCGTGCCCGTGTAGCGAGAGGCCATAAAAGGCTCTATATTGGTATTTAGCTGGCAAGGTGAGGGCAAGTGTCCATGGCTGCGAGGCTCTAGGTCCATGTGTGGGGGTTAGGCAAGTCCAAGGTACACCTGTACGCCTCCCAAGCGGAAAAGCGAGGGTTACGCTAGCATCAGCGAAACAGGGGCAGTCTAGGTGTTGTGTACGATCTCTAGGAGTTCGGTCATGGCCGTGGCTAGGACATGGCGTTCTCGGTGCACTCGAGCTCATGGTGGTCACAAAAGGGTGGGAATATGCCTCACACGAGCGTGTAGCGGTGGCAACAGTGCGCTATGGTTGGGCATCCAAGGTCATGGCATGGTGTTTTTCTATGCAACGTAAACAGGCTCATGCTAGTGTCATCCGAGGCGTGAGTGCAACGAAATGACACGACAAGTGCGTGTGTGCGAAGTGTCCAAGAGCGTTGGCATCGTGCGGTTGACGAGGTCCCTGCAGAAAAACATGGCTCAAAGGCTGGACACCTGGAGGGGTCATCGGTCTTGGGCCGGCAACATGTAGGGCTTTTAGGAAGGTCCGGCTTTGGTTTGCAACAGCGGCTCGAAGGCCGGGCAGGCATGGGCAAGGTAGCCTCGGCGATAAAGGTAGGAGCTTGGTTCGTGTAGCTCATCGAGGGCTTGCAGACGATAGGTCGCTCGACACGGGTTAGGCTTGTTGTCGGCAGCACAGCTACGTCGTCGTAGCCGCTTGGCGAGGTTCGGTTCAAGGCTTGACATAGTCGATGTGGGGGTTGGTCATGGCGTCCGGGCATGCTACGGCCATAGGTGGCCCACTAGAGCATGTCCCGATTGGCAATGGCTTGTGGCGGCCTCCTGCTGCTCCTTACAAAGGGCAAGGACAGGGTGAACTACAGGGCCATGGCCTTTCGGCGGCAATGAATGGGCTCCGAGTGGGTGGCGGCGTCGTCCAGCTGCCCTGTGACGGTGGAAAACATGGCACGAAGGCCGGTTTCAGACATGGACACCGGCGAGATCATTGGGGAGAAGGAAAAGGCAAGGATTTTAGGCGTTGGTGGCTCACCGGCTGTTCGGGCAAGGCATAGATTAGTGGGGAGGTGCTGCGGGACGGCGACCAGGTATGCGTCCACGGCTCGAACGAGGAGACAGAGCACAGCATTGCGGTGGCATGGATTCAGTGAAGACAAGGCATTGCAGTATGCACTTATGCTTGTCGTGGCCAAGATGGGGTTGAGGCTTGGCACAACCATGGCCTAGTGGTGGCGCTCCAGCATGGTGTAGCAGGCCAGCGAGGCCGATAAGGTCGAGGTCACAGCTCTGGTCGTGGTTCCGTGTCGAAGCAGGGGCACGTCGTGGTCGGCTTCATGGTCGAGGACGACATCGGTGGTCATGGCCGCGGCATGTCGACACCATGGCCACACTGGTCGTGCAGCCGCACGGCGAGGACAGGACGGCATAGGTAGGGAGGACGATGGCGTCTGCGACGAGAAAAGGCGAGGCGTGACTGCCACGGTGAGGTGCTCGGCGCGGTGGAACACGGCGTGGCGGATCGGCTTGGAGCAGCGACCGGTAACGAGGCCGTGGTCTCCACATGACAAGGGGGCTGGCGATGGGGCTTCAGCAGGGGCACTCGACGTGGAGAGTAAGGTCAGCGGCCGTGGCTACTAGCAGGCCAGTGGCTTGGTGCTCGGTGCATCATGGTCTCGGGCCTGGACCAGGGGCGCGTCATGGTGCTCGGTGCAGGGGCGTTGCAGGCGTCGAGGGCGTCAACGGGATGAGGCCTGTCCAAGGCAGGGCGAGCAGCCGCGGAGGTCCTAGTGCTTACCGAGGTCGAGGCGGACGGTAGCTTGGAGGAGTGGCGAAACGCCCAGGCTACGGTGGAGGCACGGCCGTGGCGACCACTGCTCCGTGTGGAGGTGAGCACAGAGTGGTGCCGCGGATGGTCGGCTCAGCAGTGGAGTTCATCGTGGGAGCCAGCTACCGCTACGCCGAGGTGGGGCGAGCCCGGAATTCCGCGGCAGCGCCATGGACGCGTCGATGCTTGCTGACGATGCTTTGGAGGGAGGTGAGGCCAAAATGAGAGGGAGAGGTCTGTGGTGGCGGGGAAGGGAGATGGTGAGGGCGAGACCTTGGCCGGGGGTTTTATAGCCCAAAGGCTAGGGCTTCGCAGTGGGGCGCCGGCGTTCGTGCCACTGATTTGATGGTCGGTGCGACATGGCGCGCATCCAAGGTCGCGGGAAGATGAGCGACGCGAGAAGCTTCGAGAAGGGTGTCCAGGCTCAGTGCGGTTGCTTCCACGATTCGCGGCGCGAGGTGCGGCTCAGCGGGGGACAAGATGATGGCGGGAACGTGGGTAGGGCAGGGGTACCGTTCGCACGAGCGCGCGCGGGGCGTGCTCCTGTCGGGCGCCAGCTGGGAAAGGTGAGGCTCGGACCGTGTGTGGCGGTGATCCGTCCCTCCGCTGCTAACCGCCCACGCTTAGACGGTGGAAAGGTGAAGGAGCGGCATGGGATCCCCGCTGTAACAGTAGCTGCCCGGTGGGCTCGCTGGAAAAGCAGAGGAGAGGGGGAGTGGTTGGAGGAAGGGGATGACGAGCGGGTCCCTCCTGTCGGTGGCACAGGGCGAGAGAAGGGAGAGGCTGATGTGGGCGAGCTAGGCCGTGGGGCAAGGAGAGGGCAAGCTGGGCTTTCGGCTGGGAGGCCGCCTGGGCATGCAGCGCCGGTTGAGCCAAGCGAGGTGGAGGTGAGCGGGTCGGCTACGTGAGAGTGCAAGCGAACTGGGCCATGTTGCTAGCTGGGCTAGGCCAGGGCGAGGTGGGCGCGAGCCGGCTGGACCGGTCAGGCGCGAGCAGGCCGAGCTGCTTGAGCTGGTTGGGCCGATTTGGCTTCCCTGTTTTCCTTTACTCTTTTCTATTTCAAATATTGTTTGATTAATTCCCCAATCAAGTGCTTGTATGCTAAACTTAATTAGCTTAGATGTGGGCCCACTTGGGTAATGTCCAAGGGTCTCTGGGGTTTACTACGGGTCTCAGAATCCAATGCCAAGGGTTGGCTTCAATGGGATTTGATTTACAAGGAAGGTTGATAGACTTTATAAATTAGATCAAGGGATTCGAAAGAGGTTCAAGGCAAAAGATGAATTGAGAGAGAGGAAGAGGAATTCATAAGATATTCTAGAAGGGATCAAACGGATTTGCTACGGACTTATGCTCTCTAACACAAAAACACTAATCCAACAAAAGTACTCCGGTAAACTCCTACAAGTGATTCTATATGCATGCAACAATTTATTTATAAATTGTTCTTAGTTTGACCTAGCAGCTACATGCTTCACACATTTGCAGGAAAAATTTTAAAAAGTTCGTATTTTTGGCTTCTCCAAAAACCCGGGTTGTTACAGTCGACCAGATCGATGCAGCCATACGAACAGAGGTATAAGCCATGACGGTACTTACAGACAAGCAGTGGAGGTCGACCGGATCGATGCAACCGTACTTGCTGAAGAACTCGCCGAGATCTACTCTACTCCTACTCCTAAGGGGTGGCCAGAGCCAAAAAAGTAAGTAACTTGTATTTGATTGATTGTGTGTTTTTACAATAGTCAGGGTTTGGTATTTATACCTGGAGCCTAAAAACAAATCCTACTCGAGTACGACTCAGTACAATTTTTGGTACGAAGAAAACATTCCTATTTTAAGATAACTTGGACTCTAATCTTTCCCCTTTTGTAGAATCCGATATGTATTTTCTCGATGCCAATCATGCTTCGTCATCGTTATCTACTGACGTCATTTGGGGAGAATCGATCCTAGTGTTGCAGTTGACCCGACATATATCAATTCTTACTCAATTGACTCCTTGATTGGCATAGTCTTGGAAGCCTGCGAGTTCCCGCGCTCTTCTCCCAAATTTTGGTGTAAACACCAGCAAAGGCCCACGCCCGTACCCTCTTTTGCCTCCCACTATGAGACCGACAAGCGGGCCCCATAGGACCCACTTGTCATCCCCCTCGCTGCGCCCCTCCTCTGATTTTCTCCCCAGAGTAGAGCATCTCACCGGCAATGGATCCAAGGCCGTGCCTTCCCATATGCACCATCTGCCCTTGACCGATGGCCCATGTTTGCATGGATGCATGCTATATTGGTGATCCATGCCACCAGACCTGCCCCAGCTAGTGCCCTCGCCTATTGTGACATGAGCACCATGGCTCGCGCCACTTGTAGCGCCCCTACACCCACCGTACTACCCTTGACCGGCGGCCACTCCAAATAGGAGGTGCCACACCCACCGCACTCACCTCACGCCCCCAAAACCCTAGCCTATGTGCTGTGATCACCCTACACGTGGCCTACCCTATCTCCCTGCCGTCCACCACATCGCCATGACCATGGCCACCTATAAGAGGGCACCCCCAGTGCCCTAGCGCTCTCCCATTGCTCGTCACCACTCTATGGCTATCCACCTACCAAGCCAAGCCAGGAGAAGGGAGGAGAAGGAAAAGGGAGGCAGAAGAAGGAGCACCGGAGCCATCGGAATGCCACCGGAGCTGAGGACGACGCCGCTCATCTTCGTCACCATCGTGGATCTACCTACACTGCCTCAACTCGTCATGGCCACAACTCACCTCTACACCACAAGCCCACCACCCCAAGCCCCATGGTGAGCTGTTGCTTCCTCTGCTCGTCATTTCTCACTGTCACCATGTCCGCCGACATGGTCTCCCCACTTGGGAGGCCCAAAGGTCATGCCTTTGGCCACCATGTAGCACGACGCATCCATGCACACCTTCATGAGCACTCATGTGGCCTTGCCGAGCCTTGGACAATCAGGAACACCGATGTCCCACACGCACACCGAGTGCTCTCACCATGGCTAGAGCACAGAAAAAGGCAGAGCCATTCTGCCCGCACCAGGACGGTAGAGGTAGAAAGGCCACCTCAGCGAGCTTCGCCTCACCGAGGGACACACCCCGCATTAGCTGGTTGTGGAAGAAGAGCCCTAGGAGCCACTGGCTGCACCGTCATGTCAGAGCCACCGTGTTCCCTCATAGCCCTCGTGTTAGAGGCTATCCCGTGGTTCACAACACTAATGTGTCCGGGCCGGCCCAGCCTAGATCGGCCCAACCCGGCCCAAAATCTGGCCCGCTAGGCCTAGTCCGAGGACAGTCAATGTTGATCATTGATCGATCAACACTAACCATTGATCGACCCCACCTATTAGTGACTTATCTGCCTCACCCAATCAGAGCATGCCACGTGTCAAGCCTTGGAATTTCCAACCCTTTTTCTTTTTAAGAAATTGATTTAAACTTAAGAAATTCATAGTAAATTCATCCGACCTCAGAAAAATATGAAACTAGTGTCCAAATTTTTCTAAAAATGAGCTCTACGTCATAGGCTTATGTTTGAGTGTATTTGCATCTTTTGAATTTCTATTGCTTCTTTGTGATCTTCTATAAGAGTCGCTTATCATGGTTGTATGTCTCGTTTTATAGCCCCGAAAGAGCAGAATCCTGAGGAGGAGACTACGACCATATAGAGGAGTTGGGAGACGACTTGCTTACAGGTGCCATATCCTACTCAACCTCGTACAATCCTACTAGACATGCAATAATGTAGCCGCTACTGCTCTATTTTTATGCAATTGAACTATGATAGGTTGCATGGTAGAATTGCTTGAAGCCATTACCTTGATGCAACCATTACCCCTACACACCCACTGTTAGGATAGATGCTCGCTTACTACTTACTACTTGCTTCTACAATGCATTATATCTGTGATGTGATGCTTGGTGGAGGATTGTTTGAGTGGCTAAGGCACTTGGTGCCAATAATGAGGAAATAATGTGATAACAACTTGGAAATATCTTGGCGTGCATCTTGGGTGTGTGGTGAGGGTTGAGTCGACCGAGCAGGATCTATGACGAGCTATTGAGCGAGTCTTGCTGGAGTGTGACCTGAGCGCTCCTTGAGAGTTGTACCTATGGCGGGTACCGGTTTAAGGTATATACTCCAGGGAGGAATGTTCTTTGTGGGATGAATCCCCGGAGTAGAGGTGGTGTTGAAGCATGGGGTGTTGGAACCCCTTTTGTGAAGATGTCTTGTTCAGTCACCCTAAGGACTTATACATTCTAGGAACTGGTTCATTGGAATCCTTGCACCCCATCCACTCCTCTCTGGGGAGGAGACGGTTGTGGACTAATCTGGGCGATGCCATTACTGCTAGGTTATAAGTTGACAGTGTGGGGGTGAGGATATTGGTTTCTGAACCCTTCTAGGAGCATATTACCACTTGTGGGTCCTAGTATTTACATTTCACAGTCTTAGCATGCCGAAGAAATACGGGGTGCCTCAGGGTTAAGTGGTAGGATGGTATCGTTCCATATTAGAAAGCAGCCAAAATCAGCCTAGACGATGACGGTCGTCGATGACAGAGGATCTAATGGTAGTGTAAACCTCTGCAGAGTGTATGGTTGATCGATAGATACATATGCTGTCTTTTCAGCTATGGACCTTTCCTATGCTACTATTTCACTTGACTAGTGAGTGGAGTCCTTTCTTCTCTCCCCCCTGGGTTTGTTGGACTTTGGCTGTTAGCCCATAAGGTAAGGTACGAGAGGGAGTTGTCCTTGATGCCAAGAGAGTAAGAGTGTGGTGAGATGCCTGTGATGGGATGGGTAAACATGTGGATGAGATGGGTTAAAACTTGATGAATTATTATAAACCTTTGATGATACTCGCAAAGGAAACCACAACCATGATGAGGTCTTATGCTCTACCCTTGCATTCCACTTACCACAAAGCAAATGCGAAGCATAGGGTGGGTACATGTGGTAAGCTAGGGCTTGGCTTCGCGTCGGCCAGTGGATTGAAGGAGATAGACATTGGTCCTAGAGATAGGCCTAGGCCGACGTATGTGAGCACTAAGTTGGATCTTGAGTACAAGCCAGAGATGATAGATTTATTAAAGAAAGTTTAAAGATTGTTTTGCTTAATGAGATGCTTAGCCTAGATCGATCAATTGTTTAATCTTTGGTCTGAAGAGTTTTGGTGCAACCTGTCAAGAAGCGATCGATGGAAAATGTTTGAAGGAATATTATCCTAATGTTTGGATTAATACTTGACAGCCGATTTGGCTCTAATAGCCGGTACCAGAAGGGTACCGCCTTTAGCTCAAAATTAACCCAAAAAAGGGAAAAGTTGATACGAGATGTATCGCCTATAGAACAAAAAAAAACAAACACAGAAACAATCATGATGTGTATAGAGACATTGCAGAAGTACGCTAAGATACGATCATGGAAAAATAGATACTTTATTGATTAGTTTGCCCTAAATACAAACTAATCAAAAACATTGTTTATCACATCCTGAGCAGATGTGATGTCCACAATGGCCTCCACTTCATCGATGAACTCCTCGATCAACTCCTTGTGCTCCTTGGGGCCATCGCCCATCGGGAAATCGGTCTCCATGGTGTGGAGCTCATACCCGGTCTAGACCTACGCCGCGGCCAGCGCCACCGATGCGCCATGACGAACGCCATGAAGGGGGCCCCGAGCGTTGACGGCCGCCGTAGCCACATTTGCCGCTAGTTGGAGGGACTCCAACTGCACCATCAGGGCTGGTGATCACAGAAACAAAAGAGCTATCAAGATAAGGAAAATGGAAATCAAAATAAAGGTGTTCTTGGAGTCTATCTTACCCGCCACCATGGCATCGGACTCGGCCAACCACGCCCGAGCAGCGCTGGCCTCTTCCTTAGCGGCGTGAAGGGCGGCTTGAGAGACCCCGAGGTAGATCTCAAGCTGGTTGTTTCCCTGAGTTACCTCAGAATAATGGTCCTGGGCTTCCCTCCACTCCCAGAGGAAACACCGAGCATCATCGCCGTTGTAGGAATCGAAGGAGTCCGACAACGAGTCCGGCGCAGAGGCAGCATCAAATGCAGCATTGGCAGGCTCACTGGCCCTAGGAAGAGGATGAAGGCTGTCATTCAAGATGAACCTATAAACAAGTTAGAAGAGTTCATCGCCATGAGCAGAAGATATCGATCTCACCTCATACGACGGACGTGCTGGCTCACTGGCATGTCCTCCTCCAGAACCTCCTCCGCTACACGTTTGCCTCGGTTGTCCTCGTCCGCCATAGGGTTGATTGGATCTACGAGAAGGGGGAAGAAAGCCGCTACAATGTTTGCAAGGGTGGAGAAGTGCAAAGGAACATGAGCAGTTGCGAGTATAGATGTGTTCGAGGCCGGAGCCCTTGGCCGATATTTGTAGCCACAAAGTGAGGTGGCAGATATCTCGAGACGTGCAAAGGCAACCGCAATTAATAGAAGGTGAAGCGCCACCGCGCTAATGCTAAAGAGAATGCGGCATTGATAACTAAAGATAGAAGGTTGAGGGGGTTCTCTTAATAAAGGCCATGTTTTCAGACTTAATCGGATTAAGGTTATAAGTCTAGAATCGGCTCTTTAGCCGAAACAAGAAATACAATAAGGCGACAGAAAATATGGTTATCATCCATTCTACACAAAATACATATTGATATGCAGATTACAAGTTTAGAACATCCTGGATTGCTTTCAATGCTTCTAGCCAGATAGCATCTACTTCTATGATTTGTTGTTTTTTCTTCTTGGCTAATCTAGGAATATCCTCAAGGCTACTGCAGATGGCCCTGCCTTCTCTGACCTTGGCCAGCAGTTCTTGTTTCTTCTGCTTAATGGCATCGGGTATTTGAGCCAAGTTGGACTTATGGCGATCAATGGCAGCATTCATGTCCTCTAGTTCCTTCTCAAGTTCTGCACGCTTGATTTCTAGCTGGGTTAGCTCTAGATTGATCCTGAGGGAGGAATTCTTCAAATCATCGATCAGCTGTGTCAGCTCTTTGGCCTCTTGCCTGTTGGAGTTCTTCTTGGCTAGTAAAGCGTCATGGTTGGACAGATTCCTCTGAGCCTTTTTTCACCTTTGGAGCTTGATCTTCGATGACTAACAAAGCTAAGAAGACTTTGGTAAGAACCGAGGATGAATTATCCTTAAAGGCTAAGAAGACTCTTTGCATTAGCAATATATCCTTTAGCTGATTTCTGGTCTCTTCTGATAAAGCTTCTTTAGAAGAAGTCGCTGATGAGCTGATTTTGTCTTCATCTAGATACTCCTCAAGGTTGAAAGAGTAGCTCGGAGCTGGAAGATTAAGTACCTATATATAAGGAAATCTTGTTAGGAGGATTGAGTCAGTTGATAATAAGATAAATGATGAAGTAAATATAGTACCTTCTCTGAGATAGCTTCTATCTGAGAAGAAGGAACGCCTGATGATGCACCAATGGTATCTGGTTGAATTGGCTCTAAACTCCCAACATTGGTATCTGCAAACATCAAGGGAGATTTTTAGTTCATGATTGTTGCAGAGGGATAAAATAGATATACGATTTTCTTACCATCAGTTGTGTGCTGAACCAAGGAATCGACAGTTTGGGTGTCAACCACAGCAGGATCATTTTTAATGCCAGCATGATCATTTTCAATAGAGAGACTATCAGACTCTTGTTCTTGCATAAACATTTTCTCGGGGAGTATCTGGCGTGATAAATGGTCAGAGAGAGGTAGAAGTTGAACAGGGATTAAGAATTTTTTAGGAGATACCTTGGCAACATCAGGGATTGAAGTGGAAGGGTTCTCATCTTCTACAGTCTTAGAAGCATCAGTTGGTTTCAACCAAAATTGGCTCCTCTTGAGGATCGGTCGATGAAGGTTTAGTTGATGCTAAATTAAATGCCTAGGACAACAGTTCTGCACTCAGAGCTGATTGGGATGCAATGGTTGATAACTATGAAGAAAGGGAATTAGAAGTTGAATGTCATTTTGAGGAAAGGATGAATTGTTTTACCTGGGTAGTTGTTGGTCTCGTCCTACGAAGTATTTTCCTAGTGATAGTTTTCTGGGTTGTCCCTTGGGCTGCCTTGCGCTTTGAGGATTCATACGTTACAATGGTAGAGGCAGCTTGAGTTTTCATCAGTTTCTTCAGTGTGGGTGCAGTTGATCCCATTCTGAGGCTGGACATGGTGGATGATACTCTATAAGACGCCCCTTCCTGTCCAAGCATGGGGGATTGAATTTGGTGTCCTAAAAAGGTTTGTTAGAATAGTTGGGAAGAATAATTTTTTCTAAAAAAGAAATGGTAAGTTACCTCTCTATCGGAAGCAAACTCTCCATCCAGAGCTATGCATCTAGGAAGGACCAACCCACAGAAGTGATGGGAGTGCCATTCTTGCCACCAGGACTCAAAAAGGTTGGAAGAGAAGTTGACTCTTGTCCAGTCATGGAAGCAAAAAGAAGGAAGATCTGATCCTAGTTGGAAGACTCTAGAGGCTTCCATTACTTCACTGATACCTTCCCTTGGCTTTAGTGTGTTCTTGAAGAACAGTTGAGGAGGTAGTTGACCAAGACCAAACTAACGAGCCACGAAAGAGGGGTTATAAAACTCGTAGGTTGGAAGGTTGCCTAGAAGGAAGGAACCTATAGACATTTTGCCACGACCATGACAAAATTTGGCTGGAAGAACACAAGGTTTGATGAAGGAATTGGAGATTGCAGCCACCATTTCATCTGAGCAGCCTGATTCAAATCGAAATTTGAATGGGAAGACCAACTCATTGTTCTCATCCTCATCATAAGGTAGCCAAGTTAGGACATCTACATCAAATCCTCTATAAAACTTCTTGAAGAGATGGTCAACATCGACAACAATTGTTATGGCCGATGCAGCTTCATGATAGTCCGCACACTGACGGGTTCTTCCTTCTTTGCCTCTGTATTCCTCATCAAAGTTGGAGGAGACAAAGCTCAAATTCTAGAGATTTGGCCTTTATAATCTTATGCATATACAAGTTTAACCACATTTGTATTAGCCACCAAGGGCCATTGATGGTGTGCACTGCTTCATTCTTCAGCAGCTGAGCGACCACCTGATGCATCAAATGGTAGGGTGATCCTAACAGATATTTGCCGAGGGGAATCTCAACGCCTACTGCCAGATGCTCTGCCATGAGTTTATGATTGTAAGTTGGACCACAAGATGACCCACAGAAGATGAATCTTTCTAGCCACACATTTAGAAAGGCCACATATTCTCTTTCGCTAACCGTTGATCCGTCTCCAATATGGTTCAGAATGTAGCTTGCCCATCCTGTGCAGTCTGATATTTTGGCTAATTTCTTGGAACCAGCACTTAAGTAATCATAAGGCTGCATTGATCTAGTTATTTTAAGGCCGGTCAACATATAAACATCGGCCAAAGTGATGGTCATTGGGCCGTGACCAAAAACAAAAGCATTCAGGGTGTTAGACCAGAAATAAGATGCAGAAATCAGGAGTGAATCATTCCTCTCCATTCTAGACAATGAGAGTGTCAAGCATTGATTCAAATCATAGATCTCCCAATCTCTAGCCTTTTTCTCGAATACCCTACGAAACCAGTCTCTCCATCCCCTAGGCATTTTGGGCCAGTTTCTGAAGGGAGTTTTGGTGTTCCAGGAGGACAAATCCACTATAGATTGTTTGAAGAGGATTTGGTTGGTTTCTTGATAGATAAAATCAGATGGATCAGGGTCACCCATAGGCCCAAGAAAATAGACATTGGAAGCAACAGCCGATGGAATCAAGATTTCGTTCCTCATTTCCTAGAAATCAGATAAAATAAATTTTAGAAGAAATGAAATGCAAGGTAGCGGCCGATACTTGGAGAATGGGAACTCGAAAGCATACCTTAGGGATGTAGTCACTGGTCGCTATTGCAGCCGAAATAGATTTGAATCTGAGGATGAATAAAAGCTTGATAGGTGTCGGTGTTTCGAACAAACACCAGCTAGTAAATTTATAATTGTTGCGCGTTAGGCTCGGATGGTGTACTAAAGGACACAAGGTTTATACTGGTTCGAGCAGAATGTCCCTACATCCAGTTTGCTGCTGCTCGTGTTATAAGTACCGAAAAAGGTTCATAGTAGGGGGTACAAATGATCGAGAGAAGGACAGGTCCCAAGTCTCTGATGGAAAGGTCGAAAGGACGCTAAGAGCTCGGTTGCAGCTTGGCTGTGTGTTGTGTGTGGAATTGATTCATCATCTTGTGTATCCAAACGATCGGTCCCCTTAGTGGGGTGCCCTACCCTCCCTTTTATAGACCAAGGGGGGAGCATGGGTTACAGATGGGAGAAAGAGGAAAAAACCAAAGGTCGAGGAGGTCCTTCGAGGGAGCCAGGTCTTCCTTTTCTCCTGTGCCTACCCTACAAACATGGCAGACCATGTCAGGGATGGTGTGTTCACTGATCCATAAAGGGCCATGACATGGCCTCCTTCAGCAAGTGGGTGCATCCCATCCTACACCGGCGGACGGTGCGGCGTGCCAGAGAGCCGAGGAGGATGGAGCTCGAGCTCCCCTAGGGGAGTAGACGGGGAAGTGACCATACGTCCGTCACTGTAGATGATGTGAGTTCTATCTTGGATCGTAGTGGTTGTCGTATGCTCGTGTTAGTATCCGCGTCCGAGGGCTGATGGTGGCGCCTACAACACTATGGGACAAAAGTCGGTGCCTACAACACTGTTCAAGCACTGTTAGGTCGGAAAGGGCTTAAAGCGCCCGTCCCATCGTATCATAACGGTACCTTCCTACAGGTGTGCAGGGCATGGTCCTCGGTACTACGGTTGACTTGAATGTCCTGTCGTACCCTGTTCTTGTCATCATGAAGGAGCAGGGTGCAGTCGTCGGGTGAGGTGGAGCCCGCCCTCGGACATCGGGCGGGGCGGAGCCTGCCCTCGGACATCGGGTGAGGCGAAGCCTACCCTTAGCCGCCGGGTGAGGTAGAGCCCACGCTCAGATGTCGGGCGAGGCGGAGCCAGCCCTTAGATGTCGAGCAAGGCGGGGCCTGCCCTCAGCCATCGGGCGAGGCGAAGCCAGCCCTTAGACGTTGGGTGAGGTGGGGCCTACCCTTAGTTGTTGGGCGAGGCAGAGCCCGCCCTCGAACATCAAGCGAGGCCTGGCCTACCCTCGGACATCAGGCGGGGAGGAGCTAGCCCTCAGACGTCAGGCGAGGCGGAGCCAGCCCACAGCCGTCGGGCGAGGCGAAGCCAACCCTTAGCCATTGGGCGAGGCGGAGTCTAGCCCTCGGGGGTCAGGCGAGGCGGAGTTTAACCCCTGGGGTCAGGCAAGGCGGAACCAATCTTTCGTCGTTTGGGCAAGAAGTGTAGTAGCGTTCTTGTCTGGCCAGAAGCATCAACGTTCGATGGTTTATTAGTTCCACCTCATTGGGTACCGCAGTATTAGGTCCCTGATAGTAGCCCCCGAGCCCTTGGGTGATTTGGATGGAATCGTCCGGGGGGTATTTTGACTTTCCAGAGGGTGCGCATGAGTGCACCTGACGGGTGTAGCCCCCGAGCCCCCAGGTGATTCGGGCAGAATCGCCCGGGGGGTATTTTGATTCGCCAGAGGGTGCGCGCGAGCGCACCCGATGGGTGTAGCCCCTGAGCCCCCGGGTGATTTGGGCAGAATCGCCCGAGGGGTATTTTGATTTGTTAGAGGGTGCGCGTGAGCGCACCCGTCGGGTGTAGCCCCCGAGTGATTCGGATAGAATCGCCCGGGGGTAATTTCGGACCCTTCGTGGGTATGGCTGTGAGATTCGGTTTTTGTCAACTGGACAGTTCAAAGGAAACCCTGGTATCTCATTCATGGGGATTCATCTAGGGTTAGCCTGGTTGGGACTTGATTGCACATCGAGGTTCCCTTGAGGCTTGTGTGCCTGAGTTCTGGCCGCTCGTGGGCCCATCCCTCGTTGGGACAGCCGTCGAGACTGTTGGGCCGACCCTTGAACTCTTGGGCCCAGGCGGGCTGGAGAAAAGCTTTTTGACCTATTTCCCCTCTGTGGGAAAAGAGTCCTGGTCTGCTTCGGGAAGGCAAACCATCCGGCGCAATTTTGGTGGGAAAGGATAGGGATCGTGGGCGCATATCCCGCGACATGACACGGCGGTGTATCATGGCAGGCTCGGAGACCTAGGCGGGCGGTTGTTCATCTCGCATCTATCGCCCCTATAAAACCAAGGGGTTCGCCCCTAGGGTTCCATACCTTGCCTCCTCGCCTTCACATCGACAACCTCTGCTGCCAATTGCTCGAGCCTCCCGCACTCGCATCGTAGCCGCCATTAAGCTCGCATCCAAATCGTAGCCGCCGTTAAACTCGCATCCACATTGCAGCCACCATTAAACTCGCATCCACCCCCCTCTCAATCGTTTCAATGGAGCCGTGGTGTAGATCCAACACCACCCCTTAGTGCCTAGAGGGCCTCGTTTGTCGTGGCCTCCTTCGCCCACTGACTGCCGCTGAGGAGTGGCGGCTGCCCAGTAATGAGGACGAGCCGTCGCCGCTTGAAGGGTATGTCATGTCCTACACTCACTTCCACGAGCGGGCTTTCGCCATACCTGCTCACAAGTTCCTCTAGGGGCTATTGGATTACTACTAGGTGGAGTTGCAACACCTTACTCCCAATGGGGTCTAGCACATTGCGGCATTCATCGCCCTATGTGAGGGGTTCCTAGGGATTAGTCCCCACTTTGATCTGTGGCGGTATCTTTTCGCCTTCAACCTGGCGAAGAAGCGGGTTGGGAAGCAAGAGCTGAGCGTGCCGATTGGATGTGCCACCATTCATCTCCGCAATAACCGGGTGAACGAATACCCGTCGATGCGTCTGTCGACCTCCAACAAGGGGTGGCATTCGCATTGGTTTTACGTCAAGGACGATGCTGCCGCCCCCTTGCTAGTGTTCTCTAGGTGTATCATTGAAGAGGTCTTGGGGTCATGGAAGTGGGGTGTCTCGGAAAAAGACAAGAAGAGGATCAAGGACCATCTCGCCGCCCTCCAATTTCTAAAGGAGTGGGGCATGAAGGGGTCGGGGATCATCGGAGCCTACCATATGCTGAGGGTGGCGCCACTGATGAGCCGCGCGCTTCCCCTATACCTGATGGGGCCCGGGGCATCGCTCGAAGGGACGACGCTTGTCGATGAAGCGCTCCCCCCACCAAAGTGGTGCAGTGTATCAAGGAGGCGATGGAGCCTTCGAAGGACAACGCCGGTGTTGTCCTTGATTTCGTGTATCCGGTGCTAGGGCATCCCCCAATGTGGCCGAAACCGAGGTTCATCGACTTCATAAGTTCTTTTTTCTCGTGCCTCCTTTTCACTTGAATTTCTGACCCCTTGATCTTGATCTCGGGATAGCAGGACCAGTCGAAGAGACTCATCTTCGGGGATAGCCTGGCTCTGTTGCCGAAGGACCGGATCCTGGCGACAACAAATCACACCGCGGTCGAGTGGGATAGGAAGATGAGGGAGCTCAAGAGGAAGAAGATGCTACGGAACTAGCAAGCATGGGAGCGAGGAGAGGAGATAGGCAGTGACGACGATGATGATGACAACGACAAGGAGTTTGACGAGGTAGTTGCCGATGTGGATTGGGATGTCCTAGAGGGTGAGGATTCGCTGACAGGCACCCAATTGTCCACGCAGGGACCCTTCTCGTTCCACATGGGGGGAAGTGAGTCCGTGAGTCTGGTGGAGACAAGCCAAATCATCAGCCTGTCTTGGGACCGGTGGGAGCCGGCGGATCCGCCGCCACACCTGGGGTGCCGGTGGAGGATCGGTGGGTGGGGGGAGGCCGATCTGCTACCACGCCTGAGGTGCTAATGGAGGGGGATGGCTCCGCTGCCGCGCCCCATGAGCTGATGGGGGCAGACGGATCTACCGCCACGCCTGAGGTACCGATAGAGAGGGTTGGCTCCGCCGCCGCGCCCTCAGAGACAAGGGAGGTGAGCCCCCCTGCCTGGGAGTAGGGGGCAGGCTCGAAACGGCCTCGATGTGATGAGTTAGAGTAGGAAACTAGGGGTTCATCCCCAAAATGTTCTTACCGCCCAACCGCGCCAGCATAAGTCACCGATTCCTTTGTTTTTCTTTTTTCTTGTTTTTCTATTTTTAGTGTGACCCATGCCTTTTAACTCTTGCAGAGTCTTGAGACGGGGTCGCTCTATAGCACTGGCGCCCAAGAAGAGTGTTGCTCTTCAGGCGGGAGGGACACCATCGCCCGATGTTGCTCCTATTTTGGGTAGGAGCGGCGTCAATGTTGCGGTTTTGTCAGCCGGTCAGGCACTGCCAGCGGTGGTGCCCGTGCCCTCGGCGGGTCAGGCGGGTGCCGAGGTTGGAGAAGCGCCCTCGTGGGTCGCCGAGCAGGCAACGGCGGAGGTGACCCCGCCGCCTATGTTGGAGCGGATGGAGCTGCTGCCCGCGCTTGTGGTGCCTCTTGCGGTGGGCGCGGTGCCGCAAGTCGAGGCCCCGGCGTCACAAGCAGAGTTAGCGATGATCGCACCAAGCCAGAAGCAGCCGGATGCAGCCATGGTGGTGTCTGAGGGAGTGGCGCAATCCGTGCCTCCGGTGGCCTAGGTGACGGAGCCCAAGGCGGGCCGGATGGAGGGGGACACGGCCGGAGGGTCCTCGGGCGCTGTGGTGGTGGTGCAGAGGACCAGCGAGAGGTCACCCTCGTCCCTGATGTCAAGGGGCAGCTGCTCGCACGCGCGGGGCGAGCTGTCGCTCCAGTGGATGGATCCCCGAGATCCAACTTCGACTCTTTTCTCACTCGATGATGCTACCGAGAGCATAGAGCGGGGGGTCTCGACGAAGGGATCTCGGTGATGATGGATGTCCTGAACCAGGCCAGGGGCATCCTACGTGATGTCATTGTTCCCAATGGCCGGGTATCCGCTTGATCTTCTCGCTTTCTTCTTTTTCATGTAATTTTGTATTTTTGACACTGGTCTTCTTTTCAGTCCCTCATTGCTCATAGCCGGGAGAAGTCCCGATTCCTTCATGAGCAGAAGGTGGAATGGGACTGCCTCACCAAGGAGGCCCAGCTGCACAGAGATGTGAATGCCCAGCTTGCTGCCGCCCAACAGTGGGAAGCCGAGGCACATCGGGACGCGGAGGAGATCCATGGGATGTTCCAGGATCCATCGGCGAGGGTGCAGCAGGACAAGGAGGCAGCCACTAGGGTCCGAAAGGAGTAGGACAAGCTGCTCTAGAAGGACGCCGAGGCCAGCCAGCTCCTGGAAGAGCTAGAGAGGGAGCGGGACCTCAATCTGGGAGCTGAGGAAAGGTCCGTAGCCCTACAGCAGAGGGCAAATCAGGATGCCGAGGTGATCGCCCGGCTGCGCAAGGAGCGAGATGAGCTGCGCCAAACCATAGAAAGACTCTACTCGGAGCACAGCACGGTCTGCGAGGAGCACAACCAGGCCGTCCGAGAGCATGACGAGGCGCGTCAGGTGGTCAACTCCCTCCGGGTGGATCTTGGAGCCACGGTGACCCGAAGGCTGGACGCCGAGAGCATCTCTGCTGGGCTGGGCACGGAGCTTGCTGAGGTGCGGGGGACTCTTTAGGCTGAGAGTGACGAGCAGGATCTTCTACACGCCATCGTCAGGGTGGTTTTCGATGACCTGGGGGTGGCGCGACCGAAGGAAACCAGCTCACTTGCGGCCCGTGTCGTGGATATCATGGTGCGGGTGGGCTAGCTTGAGGAGAACGCCTTCCATGCTGGGATCACCCAAGCCTTTGTTGTTGCCCGCTCTCATTATGATACAGAAATTAACCTAGAGGTAATGAGCCTCGGCTTCACGCCTGGCTACAAAAAGTCCGAGCTGGATGAGATTGAGAAGGCGGTGACTCCCATTGCGCGGAACCTGGCGAACAGGCTAAAAGGCATAGTTCTCCCTCCAAGGAAGTAGTTAGTTGAATAAGTTTGATAAACATTTATCTATAATATGTGGACAAGTGTCGGTACTTTTGTGTCCGAAAATAGTTTCGTTTTGTAATTTTGTTTCGTTTGTTTGAGCTTACTTTCTTCCCATTTGCAATTGAGAAAAAGGTTTATGCGATCCAACCCTTCCGTTCGTAAGACCATAGGGCCGAGGTGTATAAGGGGGAAATTTCGATTATGCTGGTGAGCAAAGCTACCATAGCCATCGGGGCATGGGCTTTTTGATGTCTTACCAGGCGTGCTCGTTTATCTGTTCCCCCAAACCTTGCCGCCAGTCTCGACGCGAGGAAAAGGTCTGATGCAATGAATGTTTTGGAAAAAAAGGAGGTATTCATACCTTTATCAGCCCCCGAGTGAGATCCGACCCCGTGTGGTCGCTGGGGCCGGATGTTACTGGAGACCGGAGTGAGGGTAGCGAACTTGCTCTTGTATTCGCACGTACCCCTTACTTAGGATTTTGGTGATCGTTCCATGACCATGTGTTTGATCTTATTGCTATCCTGGCCTTCCCCGAGCCCCCACGCATGGTGGGGGTTTGGTCAAGGGTTGGCTTGTTTTGTGACTGTCACCCCATCCATGGTGGGGGGGTTGAGGCGACATCACTTGCCTTGTAGCACCCAGTTTTAAAGACAAAACCAGATACACACTATATGTGAGCCCAGGAAGTCGAATCCCACATATAGCCACAAATAAAGGTAATATCAAGAGATAATACTTATTACATAACGTATTAGTAAAAAGAAAATAACCTCAGAGTAATGACAGCGGAAAGTTGACTCTGATCTTATGGCAAAGACTCCAAATCCACAGGGACGACTGACTGGTTGACCACAAGCCTAACTCCTCCAAACTAGCAATCTGGTACACATCCAGGATTTTTATCCAATGTATAGAAAAATAAGCAAGCGTAAGTACATGTCATACTTAACAATTATATCATGGGGTTCATGAGGCTCAAAAGGGCTGACACTGGTGTAACTGCGATTAGCTTTAATAGGTCATCTTTTTAAGCAATTGAGTAGCAAAGGATTTATCATTCCCATAAACACATGATCAGGTAAACATGAATAATGTATAGCATAAACAATTAATCTTTAGTATAATTATCCATTAGTGATCATCTCTATTCCATAAGGGTCCAAGGCCACTCATGTCTGTGAGCACGGCTGTTATAACAGTTTTAAACTCTGCAGAGTTTGTACACGTTCACTGTGAGTTGTGATTTACCCTTTTGCCCGAGGTAGCTATTCTCTTGGCCCACTTCCAAGGAAGGTCGGCAGGGTTCACTGTAACACCTCTGGTGTTTTGACCGAGCACTAAAATTTGACATGTCATCATATGCATTGCAAAGCATTCATATAGTATAAAGTTTTGAATGCATTCGCTAAATAAGGTTTATTTCATAATGTTGTTATTTCATGTGATGCGATTCAAAACCCTAAATAAAGATCATGACCACAAGGGTCAAAATTCATGTGATCATGTGAGGTCATGTGTCCTTTGACTCAAATAACCCTAATGGGCCATGTTAATGGTCAAAAATCAAAATTTAAGTAAAAGGAAGACAAATCAAATTTGAATTCAAATTCAAATTATAAAAGTCCTTTTTGCCCCTTTTGACTAATTCAAAATCCATGTGGAATTTAGGGTTGAGGCAAAAGGCAAAGTTGGAGATTATTTTATAAGGATCAACTTTGGTATTCAAAGTTTTCAAAGTTTACATATAAAATTTGGAGTAATTTTGAAATGATTCAAATACTCAAATGCACCCCAAATTCAAATTTCAAAATGGAGGCAGAATTTGAAAATGTTCCTTGAAGCAAAGTTGTAGAGTTTCAAAAATTGAACAACTTTCATTTTTGGAGATTTTCAACTTCTTTAGAAAATTTGAGAGTAATTTGAAAAAATAAACTCAGTGGCAGTTCTGTAAATAATTCAAAAATCAAGATTGACATCATCGCTTACCGTCGGCGCCACGCAGCTGCTGCCGCCGAGCATTTTGCGCTGCTTTCTCGCGCGTTAACACGCAGCCAGTGCCGTGGCGGGCTCGAGCGTGCGCTGTCGACGCCGGGCAACCCCTTCCCGGCTATAAATAGCAACAGTCGCCGCCGTCGTCCCCGGTTTCCCCTTCTGCTCTGCTCCGCCACCGCGTAGCTCCGCCGCTCGCCATAGCCATCGTTGAGCCACGTCATTCGTGCCCAGCTACGCCGACAGGTCCGCCTCGCCCTGCCGCTCATTCCTGACCTGCTCGTCTCGTTTCTAGCCGGTCAGCGACACCGCGCGACATCGTCTTCTTCGGAGCCGGCCGAGGCTCCGCCACGACCCACCTCACCGTGCCCAGGGCGATTTAGTATGTCTCCGCCCGCACCAAGTACACCATCGTGATCACGGTGAGCTCCTGAGCGTGATGCTCGCTTTTCTTTTGACTCTACTACACCGTAGCCGTAGCTACGTCGACCGCCGTCGAGTCCGAGCCGCCATGCCCGGCGTGGAGGTGTCTCCGGTGTACCTTTTTCCTTTCTAATAGCTAAGATCGGTTCGGGGGAAAGAGTAGGTCATGAAGGTGCGGTCTGTTTCGCCAGAGCTTCACCGCCGGCGCGTTTTGCCGATCGGAGCAGACAGCGCCGCCGTGCGTCCTCTTTAGGTCACTGACAACCGGGGCCTAGCTGTCAGTGCGAGAGAGGAAGAAGAACAGTGCAATTTTGTAATTTTTGAAATGTTGAATAGTGCTGAATCTTTGGAAATTTGTAGGAAAATAATCATAGTTCCAAAAATTCAGAAATATTGTGTGTAGCTTCTGTACATGCTCTAGTATGGTTTAAAAATTTGAAACTTGAAATTTGAATAAATTTTTAATGTTCAAAAATTCAGTCCATTAATTAATAAATGCAATTTCCATGATTGTTGTAGGCCACTGTATAGCTCCAAAAATTATGAAATTTATTTTGGTACACTAATTTGTTATGAGGAAGCTTACATAAAATTTTGATGTCATTTGGAACAAGTTTATTTTTGGGCTTATTTTAAATTAATTAAAAATTTCATAAAAGCAACCCTAATTGTTAGGGTCAGGGTTTAATTTTTTTGTTTGGGTCATGTTGTGTGACCAGTAGGGTTTCAAGATCAGTTTGGTCAAGTCACATGTGTGGTTCTTGTCGGTAGAATTGCAAGTTGGTTTTGTTGGCTTACAACTGTACCATGAAGGAAAATCGTATTCGGGGTGTTGTTACATTTCATGTACCGTGAAAGCATCATGTTTACATTATCATCATGTTAAAGCATATGCTATCATTTCGTGTAGAACCCGAGAGTGAAATGATTCTAGTTGAACAAGTGCTGGAAGAATACCCGGTTGTCGCGGGATTTGGTAATTGTGGTACTGATCCGGAACCTGAGATCGTCAACGAAGGCATCCCCGGTTTATGCATTAAACCATTACCTTGTTTACTTTGAAAAGTTTATCACCTATGTTATCTATTGCATTAAGTTGATTAATTCAAATGTTACCTACTTGATGCATTGCCTACCTTGTTAATTGTTTACCATCCTTGAAGATGATTCCATTTACAAAGGCGTAGAATGCTTAGTATGCTTTATGGTAGGCTTTCAAAGTAAAAGTTTTGATACAATAAAAGATGGCATTCTGGCCAAAGAAAGAAAGAAGATAGAATGAACTAGAGACTAGTCGGGTGACTTATCTTGAATGTTGGGTAATGTTGCCGACTATGTCGCTTAAAGGCCACTCATTGTGGATCTTCTGAACGAGACACTTTGTAGTACTGGTCACATACTCTGGTAAGCCTACTTCGGCTAATCCGATACTAAGACGAATGCCCATGCACTGGGAGTGGAGAGATGGTGGGAGTAGTGTGTACCCTCGTGGCTAGAATGTGACCGGATTTGAGGTGTGCTGTGCTCCCGGGTGGCGTGGAGACGACTTAGTATGGGAGGATCCGGTAGCGAGGTTGGTATATGCAAGATTAAGTTCTACATATGTCGTGTGATAAGGAATCCCTAGCTGGGACTTGAATCAATTCGAATTGCCAGTGCTCCGCGGATATGGAGACTCGATTCATTACAGAAGCAATGTAGGACTGGTGAATTACTAAAACTTGAGAAAAGGAATGGAATGAGAAGGATTGGAACATGGGATATGAACACTTAGTTTGAGATATTGAACTAAAGTACTTAGGGGTAAAACTTGAAACTAGGATCAAGAATAGTAAGCTTTTGGCAAAGAACTTTTGAATTTTTCTACATCCTTACCTTGACCCAACACCTGCATCCCTAAGACCTTCGCCCTTTTTCATCGGGTCAGTCTTGTTGAGTACTCTTTGTACTTAGGGTTTGTCAACCCTTGTTGCAGGTGAGTCGCATGCGCAGGCTTGTTTTGGTCCCTGCTGCATGTCAGTGTATGAAGTCGATGACGATGAGGAATGATGAATGGCCTTTGGACAAGGCACTAGTTTGTGTGAAATAAATAATGTTAATGTAATATTATCTCGCTACTATGGTTGTATGACACTTATGGTTATGTAAGTTTGAAACAACTGGTTTGTAATATTAAACTTAAGTCTTCCGCTTATTTACCTCTGATATGTATATTGAAAAATGTTGTAATCTGCAATGACTATGATTGGGATCCTGTTTGGAATGTGGATGATTCGGGTTTCCCGAGGACACCCGACAGACCTGTTAAGTTGTTGGGAACTTGTGTACGCTATCTGAGGTCTGTTGAGACATCGATAGGTGCACATGGGCCTGATTTCTTAGGAGGTTCTGCCACAGCTGGTATCAGAGCAGGTTCTATCTAAGATCATTGTAGATTGCTTTTGAAAACCTTCAAACTAATTTGGATCAAAGAAATTAAACTGGATATTTTGAGTTCAAATTTCTTTCTTCTTACCTCTGATCTCGCCTCAATCTTATCTTATTTGAAAGTTTGTGGCGGATAATATGATTAGGTTTGTCCTATGTGTTAAAAATCTAGTACTTTTGATTGTATACATCTTTTGTACTCGGATTCGTAAGATCGATTCATGCATCTTGCTTGAACACCTTGCATAATAATTCCCCTTAAAAGTGGTTGGGTAAGTAATGTCAATCCCATTCTTGCTAACCTCCATTATCCTCAAGCTATCCTTATAGTCCTATCCTAAATTCTACAGGCTATGGCAAAGACCAAGATAACTGCACGCAAGTCCACTGGACCTCACGGAGTCCCTCGTCACCAGTTGGCACCACGTAACCGTGAGCTTGGTGAAGGAAGTTCCAAGACCCTAGGAGATGAAGGATCTTCAAGCAATCCATCCAACATTGAGAACCTTACCAAGAAGCTCAACACTCTTCGTCGAGCTCATGCCAAAGATCAAGAGAAGCTGGTAGAAATGGAAAGGGACATCACCAAGAATACTAAGTTGAGGAATGAAGCCTGGACACGAGAGGATGCGGCTAATGAACGCATCCATGAGTTGGAGTTCTACGTAGAAGACCTGGAGATGGACAATGCCATTCTTCATGAGAATGTCCACCTGTTGTACTCTCAACTTCATCCACCTCATGGGGATGGTGAAGTTACAGATGAAGAAATGATTGTAGCTCTAGGAGAAGTCGAGAATGAAGAAGAGGAGGAGGATCCTGAGGAGTTAGTGTACTTCCCAGATGAAAGTGAGGTTTCGTCCGATATGGACACGGATGCCGATAACTGAGCTCGTAGTAGTAATAGTTCCTTTACTGCTTTCTTAGTAAACCAGGGTTGTCTTGTGGGATACAAGACATGTAATTTAAATAAGTAACCCTTTGTAGCATGAAACCTTTTAAATGCTTTTAATAAAGAATAATGTAAGTAAACGTGTTCTATAACAGATGCCTCGCATTAACACCCGAACTGGTGCTGGTACTTCGCAAGACAATGATGAAGTCCCAAATCCTCCACTAATGCCTCCGAGTATGTCAGATGCCATAACTACACTCGTCTATGCAACGGCCGAGAATGCTAGGTTGTTAAGGGAAATGGCTCAGAACCAACAAGCACCACACCCTAATCATGGCCGTCATAATAATGGAAATGATGAGACAACCTATGTTGATTTTACTGACACACATCCGCCTGTGTTCTCTAAGGCAGAAGAGCCTTTAGAAGCTGACGATTGGCCCCGAACAATGGAGCAAAAGTTTGAGCTGGTTCGCTGTACCGAGATTCAAAAACCAAGGTTTGCGGCACAGCAACTCCGAGGAGCTGCTGGTGCCTGGTGGGCAAATTTGGTAGCTGTACAGCCCGCTGGTCACCAAATCACCTGGATGGAGTTTAAGGATGCCTTCAGGGCACACTATATTCTAGATGGTGTGATGACCATGAAGTTAGAAGAGTTCCTGGCTCTTAAGCAAGGGGAGCACCCGGTGATGCACTATGTTGGGCGTTTCAATCACCTATCGCAGTATGCTATAGAGTATGTAAATACTGACAGGAAAAAGAAGAATCATTTCATGAGAGGTCTGAACACCAAACTTCAGACCATGATGGCAACTTGTGGCAATGCAACTTATCATGAGACTGTCAACATTGCTATCGCTGCAGAGGAGAATTACCGCCGACACAAGGAGGCGAAGAAGAAGAGAGCATTTGCTTCCGGATCATCGAGTGGAAAGCATCAAAAGGTGATCTACCATCCTCAGAATCATGGCCGTGCACCATTCCGCCCACAACAAAGCCAAAGCAGGCAGCAAATCTTTATTCGTCCTGCAACTAATACGCCTTATACTCATCAAGCGCCGCAGCAGCAACATAATACAAATAATGCAAACTGCAATGCTACTCCCCAGAATCACAATTATCCATGCTATAATTGTGGTAAACCCGGACACTTTTCTCGAGAATGTCCATATCCTAGGAAGAACAATCCTGATGCACCCAAAGCCCCTGTTACTCTAGCTCAGAATTAGTACAAGGGCAATGCTCAGAACAATCAGAACGGACAGGCTGAGAAGAAAACTGGAAGGGTCTTCTATACTCAAGTGGAAGCTATTCCAGAAGGATAACCAGTAATGATGGGTATGTTTCCCATTGCTAAGCATCCTGCAATTACCTTATTTGATTCTGGTGCATCCCATACATTCATCAATCGTACATTTGTTGTGAAGCATGGGATAGCTATTGGGGAAACAAAAGAGCCCTATCATATACAGTCGCCCAGGGGATGAATCTATACAAGGGAGGTAGTTCAGCATGTACCTATTGATTTGGGAGGTTATGAGTTCCCTACCAATATACTAATATTAAAGGATCAAGATATAGATGTGATCCTTGGTATGAACTGGTTAACCCAACACGGGGCTATCATAGATGTCTTACGTAGAACCATAAGGGTAAATGCACCTGGCAGCAAAACTCAACTTCTCATCCAACTTCCCTTCCCTAAAAGTACAGTGGAAATAGTCTGTGCAACCATTGTTGAAGGAGCCGAGAAAATTTCAGTGGTATGTGAGTTTACAGATGTCTTTCCTGATGATCTGCCTAGTTTGCCACCAGACCGAGACGTAGAATTCAGAATTGATCTGAAACCAGGAACAGCACCAGTATCCAGAAGAGCATATAGGATGCCACCCAAAGAACTAGCAGAATTAAAAATGCAACTACAAGAGTTGTTAGACAAGGATTTCATTCAACCCAGTTCATCACCTTGGGGATGCCCTGCTATTTTCATGAAGAAGAAGGACCAAACCTTAAGGTTATGTGTTGACTATCGACCGTTAAATGAAGTCACCATCAAGAACAAATACCCCTTACCCCGAATTGATTTGCTTTTTGATCAACTTGCAGGAGCTAAGGTTTTCTCGAAGATAGACTTGAGATAAGGCTATCACCAGATTAAGATCAGACAAGAAGATGTGCCGAAGACAGCGTTTACTACCCAATATGGTCCATATGAGTATTTAGTCATGTCTTTTGGGCTGACCAATGCCCCGGCTCATTTCATGTACCTGATGAACTCAGTTTTCATGCCCGAGTTGGATAAGTTTGTAGTGGTATTCATTGATGACATTCTTATCTATTCTAAGAGCAAAGAAGAACATGCGGAACATCTCCGCATTGTTCTACAACGATTAAGAGATCACCAATTATATGCCAAGTTCAGCAAATGTGAATTCTGGTTATAGGAAGTACAATTTTTAGGTCATGTGTTATCTGCTGAAGGTATAGCTGTTGATCCAAGCAAGGTAGAAGAAGTCCTTAACTAGAAAGCACCTACCACTATTCATCAAGTTCGTAGTTTTCTAGGGTTGGCAGGTTATTACCGTCGGTTCATCCCTGACTTCTCCAGAATTGCGAAGCCAATTACTGGACTACTGAAAAATCAAACTAAGTTTGTATGGTCAACAGAATGTGAAGAGGCCTTTCAGACATTGAAGAAGTTACTGACAACTGCACCAGTATTAGCATAACCTGATATCGAGAGGCCATTTGATATCTATTGTGATGCATCTGGAATTGGTATTGGCTGTGTTCTTATGCAAGAAGGCAGAGTCATAGCATATGCTTCTAGACAACTCAAGAAGCATGAAGAACATTATCCCACCCATGATCTTGAATTAGCCGCTGTTGTTCATGCACTCAAGATTTGGCGACATTATTTATTGGGCAATATATGTCATATCTATACGGATCATAAAAGTTTGAAATATATTTTTACTCAGTCAAAGTTGAATATGAGGCAAAGAAGATGGTTAGAACTTATCAAAGATTATGACTTAGAAGTGCATTATCATCCGGGCAAGGCTAATGTGGTTGCCGATGCCCTGAGTTGCAAGAATCATTGCCATTGTCTGACTGTGAAACCTATGCAACGAACATTGTGTCAAGAGATGGAGCATCTGAATTTAAATCATAGAACAAGGTTCCCTATCTAATATTGCAGTTGAGTCCACTATCAAAGATCAGATCATTGCTGCTCAACAGAAAAGTAAGGGCATAGCCCATATCAAGGATAAAGTCAGATCTGGAAGATCAACATGTTTCAAGATTGATGAATCAGATGTCGTATGGTTCAAAGATAGATTGGTAGTACCCAAACATCTAGAGCTGCGAAAGCAGATTCTTGATGAAGCTCATTCTACAAGATACTCCATTCATCCAGGTAGCAACAAAATGTATCATGATCTGAGAACGAGATATTGGTGGACCAAAATGAAAATAGAAATAGCTCAATATGTGGCCAAATGTGATACTTGTCAGAGAGTCAAAGCGATTCACATGAAGATTGCGGGTCCATTACATTCCTTGCCAGTTCCATCTTGGAAATGGGAAGATATCTATATGGACTTCATAGTAGGGTTGCCTAGGACATCTGCAGGCTACAATTCAATATGGGTTATTGTTGATCGCCTAACCAAGATAGCTCATTTCTTACCAGTCAGAGATAAATATCGAGCGGAGCAGTATGCAAAGCTTTATCTGAATAGAATCTTCAGTCTGCATGGGGCACCCAAGACCATTGTCTCTGACAGAGGGTCATTGTTTATATCCAAATTCTGGAAAAGTCTACATGAGTCTTTGGGAACTAAACTTATCCGTAGTTCTGCTTATCATCCACAAACCGATGGACAGACGGAAAGGGTAAATCAAATTCTTGAAGATATGTTAAGAGCATGTGTTCTCTCCTATGGTGCTATATGGGATGAATGCCTTCCCTTAGCTGAATTCTCATATAATAATAGCTATCAAGAGAGCATTAAAATGACACCATTTGAAGCATTGTATGGTCGTAGATGCCAGACACCTTTACATTGGTCAGATGTTGGAGAACGTTGGTTCTTTGGATCGGATGTGGTCAAGGAAGCAGAAGAGAAGGTTAAACTCATACAAGCTAATATGAAGGTAGCTCAATCCCGACAAAAAAGCTATGCTGATAAGAGGAGGCGACCTCTAGAATTCATAGTGGGAGATCATGTCTACCTCAAGGTATCGCCAATGAAAGGAGTTCATTGTTTTTGGATTCGGGGAAAGTTGGCGCCCCATTATGTCGGTCCGTTTCAAATCCAACAAAGATGTGGACCAGTCGCCTATCGTGTTAAGCTACCCGATCACATGTCAGCTATGCATGATATCTTCCATGTATCCCAGTTGAAGAAGTGTCTTCAAGTACCTGACCAAGTGATTGACTTTGGTGATGTAGAACTAGCACCTGATTTGACTTATGCCAAGTACCCCATTAGAGTCTTAGATCAGAAGGATCGAGTCACTCGAAGGTGTACAATCAAGTTCTACAAAGTACAATGGAACCAGCACACTAAAGAAGAAGCTACTTGGGAGTCTGAGGATTATTTAGAAGAAAACTTTCCTAACTTCTTTGCTTCTCTCTAGTTGCAATACCTCATCTATATTGTAACTTGTTTATTTTGTCAAAAGCATGGAAAACCCCCTCACTAGTCTTTTGAATAAAGTTATGATGTGTTAGCTTGACACATTTCCTTTTCCATTACTTAGCCTTAGGTTTTAAATCTCAGGATGAGATTTCTTTAAGGGGAAGAGTTGTAACACCTCTGGTGTTTTGACCTAGCACTAAAATTTGGCATGTCATCATATGCATTGCAAAGCATTCATATAGTATAAAGTTTTGAATGCATTCACTAAATAAGGTTTATTTCATAATGTTGTTATTTCATGTGATGCGATTCAAAACCCTAAATAAAGATCATGACCACAAGGGTCAAAATTCATGTGATCATGTGAGGTCATGTGTCCTTTGACTCAAATAACCCTAATGGGCCATGTTACTGGTCAAAAATCAAAATTTAAGTAAAAGGAAGACAAATCAAATTTGAATTCAAATTCAAATTATAAAAGTCCTTTTTGCCCCTTTTGACTAATTCAAAATCCATGTGGAATTTGGGGTTGAGGCAAAAAGCAAAGTTGGAGATTATTTTATAAGGATCAACTTTGGTATTCAAAGTTTTCAAAGTTTACATATAAAATTTGGAGTAATTTTGAAATGATTCAAATACTCAAATGCACCCCAAATTCAAATTTCAAAATGGAGGCAGAATTTGAAAATGTTCCTTGAAGCAAAGTTGTAGAGTTTGAAAAATTGAACAACTTTCATTTTTGGAGATTTTCAACTTCTTTAGAAAATTTGAGAGTAATTTGAAAAAATAGACTCAGTGAAAGTTCTGTAAATAATTCAAAAATCAAGATTGACATCGCTGCTTACCGCTGGCGCCACGCAGCTGCCGCCGCCGAGCGTTTTGCGCCGCTTTCTCACACGTTGACACGTAGCCGGTGCCGTGGCAGGCTCGAGCGTGCGCTGTCGACGCCGGGCAACCCCTTCCTGGCTATAAATAGCAACAGTCGCCGCCGTCGTCCCCGTTTTCCCCTTCTGCTCTGCTCCGCCACCGCGTAGCACCGCCGCTCACCGTAGCCATCGTCGAGCCACATCAGTCGTGCCTAGCTACGCCGATAGCTCCGCCTCGCCCTGCCGCTCATTCCCGACCTGCTCGTCTCGTTTCTAGCCGGTCAGCGACACCACGCGACATCGTCTTCTTTGGAGCCGGCCGAGGCTCCGCCGCGACCCACCTCACCGTGGCCAGGGCGATTCAGTACGTCTCCGCCTGCACCAAGTACACCATCGTGATCACGGTGAGCTCCTGAGCGTGATGCTTGCTTTTCTTTTGACTCTACTACACCGTAGCCGTAGCTACGTCGACCGCCGTCGAGTCCGAGCCGCCATGCCCGGCATGGAGGTGTCTTCGGTGTACCTTTTTCCTTTCTGATAGCTGAGATCGGTTCGAGGGAAAGAGTAGGTCATGAAGGTGCGGTCTGTTTCGCCAGAGCTTCACCGCCAGCGCATTTTGCCGATCGGAGCAGACAGCGCCGCCGTGCGTCCTCTTTAGGTCACTGACAAGCGGGGCCTGGCTGTTAGTGCGAGAGAGGAAGAAGAACAGTGCAATTTTGTAATTTCTGAAATGTTGAATAGTGCTGAATCTTTGGAAATTTGTAGCAAAATAATCATAGCTCCAAAAATTCTAAAATTTTGTGTGTAGCTTCTGTACATGCTCTAGTATGGTTTAAAAATTTGAAACTTGAAATTTGAATAAATTTTTAGTGTTCAAAAATTCAGTTGATTAATTAATAAATGCAATTTCCATGATTGTTGTAGGCCACTGTATAGCTCCAAAAATTATGAAATTTATTTTTGTACACTAATTTGTTATGAGGAAGCTTACATAAAATTTTGAGGTCATTTGGAACAAGTTTATTTTTGGGCTTATTTTAAATTAATTAAAAATTTCATAAAAGCAACCCTAATTGTTAGGGTTAGGGTTTAATTTTTTTGTTTGGGTCATGTTGTGTGACCAGTAGGGTTTCAAGATCAGTTTGGTCAAGTCACATGTGTGGTTCTTGTCTGTAGAATTGCAAGTTGGTTTTGTTGGCTTACAACTGTACCGTGAAGGAAAATCGTATTCGGGGTGTTGTTACATTTCATGTACCGTGAAAGCATCATGTTTACATTATCATCATGTTAAAGCATATGTTATCATTTCGTGTAGAACCCGAGAGTGAAACGATTCTAGTTGAACAAGTGCTGGAAGAATACCCGGTTGTCGCAGGATTTGGTAATTGTGGTACTGATCTGGAACCTGAGATCGTCAACGAAGGCAAGCCCCGGTTTATGCATTAAACCATTACCTTGTTTACTTTGAAAAGCTTATCACCTATGTTACCTATTGCATTAAGTTGATTAATTCAAATGTTACCTACTTGATGCATTGCCTACCTTGTTAATTGTTTACCATCCTTGAAGATGATTCCATTTACAAAGGCGTAGAATGCTTAGTATGCTTTATGGTAGGCTTTCAAAGTAAAAGTTTTGATAAAATCAAAGATGGCATTCTGGCCAAAGAAAGAAAGAAGATAGAATGAACTAGAGACTAGTCGGGTGACTTATCTTGAATGTTGGGTAATGTTGCCGACTATGTCGCTTAAAGGCCACTCATTGTGGATCTTCTGAACGAGACACTTTGTAGTACTGGTCACATACTCTGGTAAGCCTACTTTGGCTAATCCGATACTAAGACGAATGCCCACGCACTGGGAGTGGAGAGATGGCGGGAGTAGTGTGTACCCTCGTGGCTGGAATGTGGCTGGATTTGAGGTGTGCTGTGCTCCCGGGTGGCGTGGAGACGGCCTAGTACGGGGGGATCCGGTAGCGAGGTTGGTATATGCAAGATTA
This sequence comes from Miscanthus lutarioriparius, assembly GCA_904845875.1. NCBI lineage: Eukaryota > Viridiplantae > Streptophyta > Magnoliopsida > Poales > Poaceae > Miscanthus > Miscanthus lutarioriparius. The sequence continues at coordinate 69,048,016 of CAJGYO010000001.1, read as the reverse complement.
AGTTCTACATATGTCGTGTTATAAGGAATCCCCAGCTGGGACTTGAATTAATTCGAATTGCCGGTGCTCCACGGATATGGAGACTCGATTCATTACAAAAGCAATGTAGGACTGGTGAATTACTAAAACTTGAGAAAAGGAATGGAATGAGAAGGATTGGAACATGGGATATGAACACTTATTTTGAGATATTGAACTAAAGTACTTAGGGGTAAAACTTGAAACTAGGATCAAGAATAGTAAGCTTTTGGCAAAGAACTTTTGAATTTTTCTACATCCTTACCTTGACCCAACACCTACATCCCTAAGACCTTCGCCCTTTTTCGTCGGGTCAGCCTTGTTGAGTACTCTTTGTACTCAGGGTTTGTTAACCCTTGTTGCAGGTGAGTCGCATGCACAGGCTTGTTTTGGTCCCTGCTGCATGTCAGTGTATGAAGTCGATGACGATGAGGAATGATGAATGGCCTTTGGACAAGGCACTAGTTTGTGTGAAATAAATAATGTTAATGTAATATTATCTCGCTACTATGGTTGTATGACACTTATGGTTATGTAAGTTTGAAACAACTGGTTTGTAATATTAAACTTAAGTCTTCCGGTTATTTACCTCTGGTATGTATATTGAAAAATGTTGTAATCTGCAATGACTATGATTGGGATCCTGTTTGAAACATGGATGATTTGGGTTTCCCAAGGACACCCGATAGACCTGTTAAGTTGTTGGGAACTTGTGTACGCTATCTGAGGTCTGTTGAGACTTCGATAGGTGCACGTGGGCCCAATTTCTTTGGAGGTTCTGCCACATTCACTATGAAGCCTTTCAAAAGATTCATCTAACAAGTTAGGGCCGCTAGGCGTATGTGGCCCATCTCTAGGAGTGGCACGCGTGGGCATCACAGCACGGTACACACTTCCCAGCAGCAAAGGAAACATACCCTGCACCTCAAAGGTAACCACTAACAAGCTAGAAAAGATCCTCATACTGAGCTAAAGCCAGAGCCATTTGGCCCTCACAGCTGTACTGTATGTTCCGGATGATCGCTTACAGATAAGTCCTTAGGGAGAGGAATCTGAAGCATATAAACACTCCAGCCCCCTGTTTTCATGTTACTAAAAATTCATGTTTTAATGTTTATTGCATATACCATTAGTCAAGTTACAAGATCATGGTTTTGATTAAGCACTAGCAAAAACTACCCAATGCAATATCCCAAAGGTTTTCAAGGTGCAAGATATCAAATATCTAGGATATCCTTAATGGTAACAAGGAAGAGACATGCAATATGAATTAAGTGTTTAAATGTGAATAGGTAACAAGGATAATCCCATGCTATACTTGCCTTACACACCGATCCTTCGGTAAGCTTTATTCTTCATGTCCTTCTTCTTCTTCTTGGATCACCACGTGTATCTCACCGACTAGACAATCGTAGAACACCACACAAACATCCATACACATACATGCATAGCATACAGTTGTATCTATATCAGAATAGTATACCAATCATAGAAAAATAAGTGAAAAAGATTGAAATACGGTTCTACGCATCGATACGAACACACAGTCGCGAGAGACACGCTAATCGAAGCTACGGTTGAAAAGTTACAACTACCGAGAGATTTGCTTAATACGTGAAAAAGAAAGCTATAGGCTTCGTTTATGTTGACCATATGAATAAAAGATTATATTAAGTCAATTTTAGATTTGAATTATAAAACGAAAGTAAAACAAATCATATTTTATCTATAAAACTCAGTTACGTAATTATTAATCAAGATATGATTTAAACTATGATTTTTATGAAATAGTAATGTAGTAACCATCATTACTAAAGCATAGATCTCGTCGTTATGAAACAAACGCAACTTGAACGGACTATTTTGGAGTTAAAATAAACAAGTTATGATTTAAACAAGTTTTCCTTTAATTGAATAATAGATTAAATCTACTCATGAATTTCAAGTGTTGAAAACATGCCTAACAGTTGTATAAACATGTAGAAAACGTAAATACGATCCTAACGCAATTTGAACGGATCAAATCGGACTTAAAACGCAAAAGTTACGCATGAAATAAGGTTCAGTGGCATTTCTGTAAATATTTAAACTCATTTTTGAATTAAAACAATTAAAATTCTGAATTTAAATGGATTTTGGACTGAGCGTACTATTTCAGGAAATTACAGGGTCCTAAACGAATAAAAACAGGGCCTAAAAGAAATTATTTTGAACTGATTGGATTGCGGGTTGATTACTGTGAAACGCGGGGGCTAAATTGCAAACCGTGCAAGGCTTGACTGGGGGTTGACTGTGGCTGCTGACGGGTCGAGACGTGGCGGCACAGGATTGGTCCGGTGCACCATGTGGCGGTGGACACGCTGACGCGTCGCTGTGGACCGTGTCCACGGGTCCACGGTGGACCGGTTACACACCGGACCGGTGTGTTCTAATCGTGGCCGTTCATTGCGAAACCGACGGCGTAGGTCTGTGCGCGGGTGATCCCGACGGCTGCACAGTGACACCGGCGAGGGCACCATGGCCGGAGGCGTCGGGCGCTTGTGGATACGGAGTTCTAGCGCGCTAGTTGACGAATGGAGAACACCGGGAGGTGGAGAAGCTCACCGCGATGCGTCCGAAGGTGGTTACGGCATCCGGGGAGGCTCGGTAGGGGCGGTCGACGACGGCGGCGATCTAGAGAGAGAGGGAGGGCGCGGTGAGGGCGAATCCGATCCAATCGCGACCAAAAACAAGAGGTGGAGGTACCTACGGGCATGGAGGACAACGACGGAGCTCCGGGAGGTGACGGCGACGAGGATAGTGCTCGAGGACGGGGAGTTCGCCGGTGGCGGTGAGCTGTTGGACGCGGGCAGAGGAAAGGGGAGAAGACGTGGGCTCAGCTAGAGCTTTATAGGCGGGCAAAGCGTGGTGGATGGAAGGCGAGCGGGGCACGCGGGCGGATTGATTACCTTCCATGCGGGTGCGGCGGCCGGTGGCTTCCATTCGGGCGTGCGCCATTACCGGGACGACGGAAGGAAAGAGGCACAGGGAAGAAGGAAAGGGAAACGGCAGCGCTGCCGAGTGGGACCAGCGGGGCAGCGAGAGGAAAAGGGAGAGAGCGGCGGGTGTGTGCGGGTGAAGCCGAGGCGGGCCGCGGGGAGCTGGGCCGGTGACTTGCGCGTGCGAAGCAGTGGGCCGTCGAGCTAGGCCGCGCGGTTCTGGAAGGTGGGAAGGAGGGGAAGGGAGGGGTGGCTAGGCCAGGCGGCTAGCTGGGCTGAGCGTGGGAGGGGAGGAAGGAAAAGGGCCGACCAATTCCTGGGCTGGGCTGAAAAGGAAGGAATGAATTTCTTTTCCAAATCTTTTTCCTATTTTGTTTTCAAAGCCAATTCAAATGTAAATCAATTGCAAATTTGAATAGAGTTTTGAACATACTTTTCATCTCAAATATAAATGAGCAATTTTGGTAAGTTTCCAAAAATAAACTTTTCCATTTTTTTAAATCCTCTTATTTTCAAATTTTCTTTTCTTTTATTTCAAAGCCATTTTCAATTTCATTTCAAAAGCATTTTAACAATTTTGACTTTTCAATTAAAACCACTCAACCAATAAAATCCAATGCAATGGCATGTATGCTCAAACATATTGCTACCTTATGATGAATTTTAATTTAATGAAAATTTTTATTTCCTATATTTTATGAGCACAAAAATTCCAACTTAAATCATTTAAACTCTATTTAAAAAGAGGTAATTTTTAGGGTGTTACAATTCTACCCCCCTTAAGATGAATCTCGTCCTCGAGATTCGGAAGACGTCGACTAAGATATGGGAATACTCCATCCTTGGATTCTTCTTCACTTTCTCGTGCAGTTCCATCGCCTTGCGTTGATAAAGATCCACTTTACTTTGCATACTTGTTGCCCTTACTCCAAGTAATTTGCCTAACTAATTCCAAAATTTTGACAGGTACCTTGAACAACTCTTAGGTAACCCTAATCACTAGGCCATAGTTCTCTTTCCTGATATGTTCACCATCCAACAAAGCTTCCTTATGTTCTTGGTCCTAAGGAGAATCTACCACCAATCTTCAAAACATTAATGATCCTGGTGAAGTTGCTCGAACTGGGAATACAACTCTTAATCCTTAGTATCATCCAAACCTTCTTAGCATGATTCTCCGTTGCTAAGGGTATCGACCATGACTTCGCTTCTTGAAGTGATAGCACTTTGCCAAGTCCTAATCAATCTCATTCCAACGAGGTTATCACAAGCTAAAGACCAACTTGGTGAAGATGTCCTATATATTCTTGTGATCCTCCTAGATATTACTTTTACCTTCAAGAAGATGGTACTTCCATGCTTCGTAATGGATAACTCCAGATAACAGGTTAGTTCAACTCATGCTTATAAGGACACATCATACACCTTCACAAGATGCATTATCATAGATACAAAGCTCTTGTCCTGATCTGACAAAGCTAATACCTAGATTTTACGTCAACCTCTTATTGGATTTCTTCAAACACTTGCTTGAGGTTTCTTGACCCAACTAACTTAAAAGCTTCTCCGGTAACTTTATCAACATCTTGCTGGTCTTGGATAAACCTTTCTTGGACTTCTAACTAAAACTCATTGAAACTCTGAGTTCCTCTTGAATCTTTGGGTACCACCACGCTTCCGCTGTGCACTCTGATTTTCCGCTGTGCAAACTCAAACGTATGATACTTCATCTTACCCATTCTTCAACTTGGCTACCCCCCTTAAGATAAGGTAAAGTAGGGGATACCAAAGCATAGCTTGCATCGTCTTGTGATTGAAGTATACTGTTGTCCATAATTTCCTTAGGATTTTTTTTACCATCCAAAATTAGAGATATGAACCGATAAAGATAGGCTGCTCTGAAGACAGGATAGTAAAAATAGAAGAACAATAACCCAACTATTTATTTCATTAATCCTTATACCTTAAACCTATGAACTAAATGAAATTGCGGGAACACCCAACAAAATCATTGCAATCATTACAAAGATGCAAAACAAGCATAACATAATGACAAATCAATAAAGCACTTAAAGATGGACAACTCAATTATCGACTCAACTTGCGATACTATCGTTTTTATTACATAAAGGGGCACAAATTCCTAAATCTTAAAAATGGCATGATTACAGGGACATCTCTCGCATGGGAGTGACACGTCATCCACTACATCAATTTCATCATGGGCCTCCCTTGTATTGTGTGTCACCATCGTTTGCCGATGGTAGTCCTGTATTGACCTAACTCTGGCTACCTCCATGGCATAATTGTTGATTCTTCTATGGGCAAGATTTAACATAATGTCCTTCCTGCTGGCACTGATAACACTTTCTCTTAGCTGGATCTTTAGTGATGTCATACTCCACAGAATTGTTGCTTAGAGTATTGTTAGCTTGCTGACTCTGTAAGTTCATCTTTGTTTGACTAGACCGCTTTTTAGCTCGCTTGATCTTTCAGGGTTGAAACTCCATGTAGGTGATTGTCCACCCATCTATGCATACCTCATGTGGAAAGACTGGAGTAACCTTAGCTTGAGAAACTTCCAATTCTTTAGAGTCCGAGTTTAACTGACTAGGGATTGGAGTTGGATGTGATGATGTAATAGAACTCAAATGTTGATTGCTTCCCAATTCTGACTCTGGTGAGATCTCCTTTCTCTTCTTATCCACATTGTCCTCAGGTATAGGCTGAATACCTTCATACTCAATTCTTTGTCCTGACGGTGTGGTTAGAAGCATTGAACGCTGGGCATACTTGATCACTCCTTTACAAGCAGATAGCCATCCTATTCCAAGAATGACATCAATGTCCACTAACTCTAATACAATAAGGTTTGCTTCAAATTTTACTCCTTTGATGTTAAGACTAACTCTTGGGCATTTGCTGTTTGCCTTCATTTCTCCTTCTGGGGACTTAACTATCACTGGTCTCCTCATTGGAAGCATAGTTATCTTTTGTTTCTTTACGTATGCACTAGAGATAAATGAATGTGAAGCTCTGGGATCAAACAACACTGTGGCGGGAGTTGAGTTTACTAGTATGAAACCATACACAACCTCCTTAGCTCCATGAGTGGTCGTCATATCCACATTATTCAATCTTCCTTGGATGTAGTTTCTCTTTGTTTTACTTCCTTGCTCCTGTTTCTTCTAGACCTTCTGTTCTTGCTTCTACTGTGGGTGATCATGGCATTCATGTGCCATTCTTCCAATATCTTCATTGGACTTCATATTCTTCCAAGCTTTCTACTACTTGTCTCTTCACTAGTCCCTTTGGTATGTTGGTTTGACTTTGTAGCAAGCACTGTTGAAAACTCCTAGCTTGAGGCATTCCTTTTGGTGCTTGTTGTTGCACAGCTATAAGCTTCTCCTTGTCGAATGTAGTCAAGGGCAACATAGCTTGGTCCTCCTAACCTTTGATACCAGTGGTCTCCTCATTACGATCCATCTATATAGACAAGGATAGAGGATTGAGAATAGAGACAAAGTTTTCATAACAGACAGAGGCTGAAGTGAGCATAAATTTTAGCAAATAACAAGGTTGGAGAGAAAACAAGAACTAAGCAAGATAAAAGCATGCTAAAACGTCTAGTTCTATCTAGGCTTGCGTCCTACGGTCAGCATTGCTCCGATACCACTTTGTAGCACCCGGTTTTAAAGACAAAACCAGATACACACTATATGTGAGCCCAGGAAGTCAAATCCCACATATAGCCACAAATAAAGGTAATATCAAGAGACAATACTTATTACATAACGTATTAGTAAAAAGAAAATAACCTCAGAGTAATGACAGCGGAAAGTTGACTCTGATCTTATGGCGAAGACTCCAAATCCACAGGGATGACTGACTGGTTGACCACAAGCCTAACTCCTCCAAACCAGCAATCTGGTACCCATCCGGGATTTTTATCCAATGTATAGAAAAATAAAGCAAGCGTAAGTACATGTCGTACTTAACAATTATATCATGGGGTTCATGAGGCTCAAAAGGGCTGACACTAGTTTAACTGCGATTAGCTTTAATAGGTCATCTTTTTAAACAATTGAGTAGCAAAGGATTTATCATTCCCATAAACACATGATCAGGTAAACATGAATAATGTATAGCATAAACAATTAATCATTAGTATAATTATCCATTAGTGATCATCTCTATTCCATAAGGGTCCAAGGCCGCTCGTGTCCGTGAGCACGGCTGTTATAATAGTTTTATACTCTGTAGAGTTTGTACACGTTCACTGTGAGTTGTGATTTACCCATTTGCCCGAGGTAGCTATTCTCTTGACCCACTTCCAAGGAAGGTCGGCAGGGTTCACTATGAAGCCTTTCAAAAGATTCATCTAACAAGTTAGGGCCACTAGGCGTATGTGGCCCATCTCTAGGAGTGGCACGCGTGGGCATCGCAGCACGGTACACACTTCCCAGCAGCAAAGGAAACATACCCTACGCCTCAAAGGTATCCACTAACAAGCTAGAAAAGATCCTCATACTGAGCTAAAGCCAGAGCCATTTGGCCCTCACAGCTGTACTGTAAGTCTCGGATGATCGCTTACAGATAAGTCCTTAGGGAGAGGAATCTGAAGCATATAAACACTCCAGCCCCCTATTTCCATCTTACTAAAAAGTCATGTTTTAATGTTTATTGCATATACCATTAGTCAAGTTACAAGATCATGGTTTTGAATATAGCACTAGCAAAAACTACCCAATGCAATATCCCAAAGGTTTTCAAGGTGCAAGATATCAAATATCTAGGATATCCTTAATGGTAACAAGGGAGACACATGCAATATGAATTAAGTGTTTAAATGTGAATAGGTAACAAGGATAATCCCATGCTATACTTGCCTTACACACCGATCCTTCGGTAAGCTTTATTCTTCATGTCATTCTTCTTCTTGGATCACCATGTGTATCTCACCGACTAGACAATCGTAGAACACCACACAAACATCCATACACATACATGCATAGCATACAGTTGTATCTATATCAGAATAGTACACCAATCATAGAAAAAAAGTGAAAAAGATTGAAATACGGTTCTACGCATCGATACGAACACACAGCCGCGAGAGACACACTAATCGAAGCTACGGTTGAAAAGTTACAACTACCGAGAGATTTACTTAATACGTGAAAAAGAAAGCTATAGGCTTCATTTATGTTAACCATATGAATTCATATACAAAAGATATTTTATAAATAATATAGATTATATTAAGTCAATTTTAGATTTGAATTATAAAACAAAAGTAAAACAAATCATATTTTATGTATAAAACTCAGTTACATAATTATTAATCAAGATATTATTTAAACTATGATTTTTATGAAATAGTAATGTAGTAACCATCATTACTAAAGCGTAGATCTTGTCGTTATGAAACAAACGCAACTTGAACGGACTATTTTGGAGTTAAAATAAACAAGTTATGATTTAAACAAGTTTTCCTTTAATTGAATAATAGATTAAATCTACTCATGAATTTCAAGTGTTGAAAACATGCCTAACAGTTGTATAAACATGTAGAAAACGTAAATACGATCCTAACGCAATTTGAACGGATCAAATCGGACTTAAAACGCAAAAGTTACACATGAAATAAGGTTCAGTGGCATTTCTGTAAATATTTAAACTCATTTTTGAATTAAAACAATTAAAATTCTGAATTTAAATGGATTTTGGACTGAGCGTACTATTTCTAGAAATTACAGGGTCCTAAACGAATAAAAACAGGGCCTAAAAGAAATTATTTTGAACTGATTGGATTGCGGGTTGATTACTGTGAAACGTGGGGGCTAAATTGCAAACCGTGCAAGGCTTGACTGGGGGTTGACTGTGGCTGCTGACGGGTCGACACGTGTAACATCTCGGGTGTTTAAAATACTAAAACCTGACATGTCATCATATGCATTGCAAAACATTTGGCATTTGGTGAAAACTTTGAGATGCATACACTAAAACAAGTTTATATTCATGTGGTATGTGTTGAATTGTATTGGTTGACTCTAGTTCAAAGTTTGTTTGGATTTTGAATTTTTCGAGAAAACCCCGCTTTTCAGCATTTAAATCCTACCCTGAAAACCCATTTAAAAATCTAAGCATAATTTGGGGTTGATCCCGAAAGCAAAAGTGTAGAGCTTGGCAATTTATACAAAGTTTGTTTTTGGAGTTTTTCAAGTTGTTTAGAAAAATTTTGAGTAATTCAAAAAGGCGTAATTCGTTAAATTTCCCTATTCAAATTCAAAAGTTGATTTCAAAATCTAGACCGAATTAGGAGATGGTTATAAAAGCAAAGTTGTAGAACTTTTGATTTTGAACAACTTTTATTTTTGGAGATTTTTGAGTTGTTATGAAAATTTGAGAGTAATTTGTGAATTTTGGCGAATGGCAAACTTGTAAATTTTGTGAACAGTGTTCACCGCCGAAGCTACATGGCCGGCGACCGTCTTCGGCGTTCCAGGCGCGCGCGTGGCGGTCTTGGTTTCGTGCTGGCGCGGGAAAGGCGTCGCCGTGGCTTCTCCTTGCTTCCTTGGCCGCCCTATAAAGCTCCGACGCCGTCGTCGTCGTTCTTCCTTCGCCCTCTGTTTGTCCCGACGTTGCCGATCATCTCCGGTGAGCTCTCGTCGTCGAACCAGTGCCTCTGCCGTTGTAGCAAAGCATCCTTTAGCTCCGTCTTATCCTTGCGCGCTTAGCCAACCCATCAATTCGGCTTAATTTCACCGGGAACCGCCACTCGTCGTATTTCTTCTCCACGGCCGGTCATCCCGCCGTCGATTCCGCGTTGCCGTGGCCAGTGCGCTACAGTGAGTCTCTGCCCTTGCTGAGTCTTGCTTCAGCTTCGCCGCACTGATGTAGTGCTTTGTGACCTATTGGTTTCTCATTTTGACCACCATAGCTACCGGAGCATCGCCGTCGTCGAAGATCGCTCCGCCGTGACCGCTGTCAACGTCGACCTGTGTCCTCATAGCTTATCCGGTCTCATTCTTTGCTCCAGCGTGTTCGTGGTGAGCTACTGGACCTTCCCATGCCCTCTGTTTCTCCGTTTTCGGCTTTGTTTCACCGGCGTTGTGTCGCCGTGCCACCGCAGCCGCCATGGCCGGCGTAGTGCTCGGTCCAGGCAGTAATTGGTCGCGTTTGTGCCACAAATCGGTGCGCCGTGATGTAGTGATCATGATAGTGCCTTCGCCGTCGCCGTTGATCTCGCCGTCGTCGAGATATCGCCGGTCAGCGCCATCATCGCCGTAGTCAAAGCGGGAGGAAGGGGATGACAGGTGGGGTCACCATGTCAGTGACTCAGCGTTCAAATGGATTTTTCTATTTTCAGATTTGAATGAATAGTGCCTGTTTTTGTTATTTTTGTGTAGATTTATTTAGAGCTCCAAAAATTATGAATATTTTTGTGTGACTTCTCTGTGGTGTAAAATATTTAAGAAAAATATGAAATAATGTTTTTCAGTACTTTTTGAATGTGATAAAAATTGCTCAATTTATTAATAAATGGACTTCCATGAATTTTCTAGGCTTATTTACTTGTCAAAAAAATTATGAAATTTGTTTTGCCACTTAGTTATCATGTAATGAACATTTACAAAAATTTTTAGCTCAATTGGAATAAGTTGATTTATTTCATAATTTTGAATTAAATAATTAATTCATAAAAGCAAATAGTAACCTTTAGTGATTTAGGTTTTATTTGTAATTTTGGATTGAGTGATGACCTTGGGTCATTTGTTGTTAATGATCCTTGGCAGTTGATGTATATGTTACGAAAAAGATTTAGTTTGTTTGACTTGCAACTATACCGCGAAGGAAAGTTGTATTCAAATTGTTAATTTTTGTATCCATCATCGAGCATCATATTTCGTATTCCGCATCATGTTAAACATGGCATTGTATTACGTGTAGTGAACGAAGGTGAACACGTGGTAGTTAATCAAGTTGTTGAGGAGGTTAATCCATCTGTTGAGGTTGGACCGAATACTTGTGAAGCGTCGCAAGAGCCGGACTTTTCCGTCAACGAAGGCAAGCCCCGGATGCATACAACCCTACCTTGCGTTTTACAAATTAATTTCGCTTTTGCTTTCCATTACTGCATTAGGTGATTAGGAGTTAGGTAAAAGCCTAATTGGTGCATTACCACCCTTGTTATTTCATATTTACCATATTACCAGTTTTGAACTCGTATATGCCTAGTTTTGCTTAGCTATGCGTAGAACGATGAAGTCGGTGACTACCTGCCACCTGCAAGTTTTAAATGGAACATTGGTTAATTATGTTAGCATGTGATATGGGAATGTGGAGTAATAAATCTAGACCCAGGCGGACTCGGTGTGTGTGAGCCACAAGACATGGAGGTCTTGTGAGCGGGATCTTTCCACTTTGTGTCGATTAAGGCACGTCCGTTGTTGAATTGCATGAGGTGAGAATTTGTAGTACTAACCACATACTCCGGTAAGCCTGAACTTGGCAATTCTATTATGAGAATGGCTACTCGCGCAAGACCGGGAGTGGAGAGATGGCGGAATAGCGTGTACCCACATGGCAATAAATTTGGATTGGTGGAGTATTGTATTCTCGGGTGGCGCGGACCCGTTCTTGTTTTAGAGGATCCAAGGGTAGGTTGGTATATGTAGGTCGGGGACCTGCATATGTCGTGTGGTCTGGAATCCCTAGTTGGGTTTATAATCGGTTCGAATCGTCGTTGCTCCTCGGTTATGGAGACTCAACTCACTGTTCATCATCGTAGTAATTAATAACTGGAACTTGAGGATGGTTTGAGAAGATGTTGGTTATGAAGTTTCATGATATCAATGAGGATCATGTCACTTTGTATATGATCTTTATGAAGTTTTAAATGTTGATATATAGATTTTTGTTAAAATGCTTTTACTTAAAAGAACCTCGATTATTGCTAAAGCCATACCTTGAATCCCATGAGCCTGCAAGATTGCGTTCTTTTAATTCTTATTTCGGTTAAGTCTTGTTGAGTACTTTTGTACTCGTGGTTCGTTGACCTTGTTGCGAGTGAGTTTCATGAGCAGATCTCTGTTGTGGATCATCTTTGCATGATGCTTGTATCTTGTGATGACGTTGAGAAGTATTGTGTGGCCTTTTAGGCGAGGTGACCTCATTGTGTGTTTTGTATTATATTATAATGCCGCTCCACTACTTTGGTTTGTTTTAATATCGAACTTAGTTGTATGGTTTGAAACAAATGGTTTGTAAACTATGTTATTGTAAGTCTTCCGCTACTTTTTTACTCGATGTATTTATTTGAATAAACTGTTGTAATACTGCAATGACTCTGTAATGTGATCCTGCTCGGAAATCATGGATGATTCGGGGTTCCTCGAGGACACCCGACAATCTTCTTAAATTACCAGGAACATATGCATAGATGTCAAAGGTCGTTGGACAGTGACAGGTGCATATGGGCCCTGTAATTTAGGAGGTTACGCCACGTAATGGTATCGAAGCGATCGTTACAAAGTTTTTGTGGTATTGGTTTACAAAAACTTCAAAATGATTTGGGATGACTAAATTTAACTTGATAATTAATTTGGTCCAAATTGCTTCGACTTATCTTATTTCTTTCTCACCATTCCTTATTTGATTAAAAAGGTTTTGTGTGGTGGAGTAGTAATATTACTATGCCCTATATAAAGATAAATGTTGTTTATGTGCATTATAAACTTTGATGTTTTTGTTAAGAAGAACGATTCATGCATCATGAATAATTCACCCGTTACTTCCTTCACCTCTTAGTCCTGAGTTGAGTAGTGAGTCCTGGTTTGAGTAATGTAATCCATCTTAGCTACTTATTGGATTTTGATCAAATGGTCTTATTTGGATTAAATTGGCTTCCTACAGTATGGCTCGTACCAAGATGACGCCCCGTAAGTCCACTGGACCCAAAGGAGTTCCTCGTCACCAACTTGCCCCTAGAAACGATGGTGCTAGCAGTAGCAGTTCTAGGCCTGATCCCCAGGCAGAGATACAGAGGATTTCTATAGAGTTAGCACAAGCTACTAGAGATAGGGCTTTGGATGCTATCTGGTGTAGGAGAATTACATGATCAATTGAGGCGCCTCACCACCCTTTGCTGTGAGGCTGCGAAAGCATGTTAGTTCGTATGGTGGAGGGACGAAATGAAGCCTGGCATAGGGAGAATGTAGCTAGAGCTAGAACTCATGAGCTAGAATTCTATGTAGAAGATTTAGAAGAACATAATACCTATCTACATGAGGAAGTTCATAGGCTTAGCAATCTACTAAACCCGAATCATGAGCGTCAAGCTGATGCCATGGACCCCGGTGTCATCCTTGCCGATGATAGCGAATCGGAAGAGGAAGAAGAAGAAGATCCTGAAGAATTAGTAATGATCAATGAAAGTGATGATGAAGGCGGTAATAATTTTGGAATGGATACCGAGCCTAAAGTTTGAAGTAATCACGGAAAAGAGTAGAGTTGTGTTATAGTTAATCTTGGTTAAGCTATGTATCTTGTTTTGGTACATATAGGGTCTGGTGTTTATAGTAATAAACCCTATGTTATGTGTCTGGAGTAAGCTGTTGTGCAATTCAATAAAGGCTTGTGAATAAAGTTTGGTTTGTTATGATGAGATGCGTCATATGCGTGGAGATCGCATATTCACGGTACTTCACAAGATGATGATGATATCCCCAACCCGCCACCGATCTTGCCTAATTAATCTGGTGATGCTATCGCTGCATTAGTCAATGTGACTGTGGAAAATTCTTGTTTGCTTCATGAGATGGCTCAAAGTAATCAGAATCAGATGCATAGAAACCGTGGCCGCAATCATAACAGGCATGAGGCTACCTATGTGGATTTCACGGATACAAAACCCCCGGTGTTCACCAAGGCAGATGAACCACTGGAGGCTGATGACTGGCTTAGGACCATGGAGCAGAAATTTGATCTTATTCACTGCACAGAGTTTCAGAAACCGGTGTTTGCTGCCCAGCAACTTAGAGGTGCAGCTGGTGCTTGGTATGCAAATCTGATGGCCATGCAACCCGCAGGCGTTCCGTTAACTTGGACAGAATTTCACACTGCTTTTAGAGCCCATTATATCCTGGAAGGAGTGATGGCTATGAAGTTGGATGAATTCCTTGCTTTGAGGCAAGGGGATCAAACGGTTATGCAGTATGTGGGAAGATTCAATCATCTGTCGTAGTATGCATCTGAACATGTCAATACGGATGCCAAGAAAAAGAAATGGTTCATGAGAGGTCTGAATACCAAACTGCAGACAATGATGACAGCCTGTACCAATATCACTTATCATGAGGCAGTAAATATTGCAATTGCTTCAGAGGCAAAGTATCGGTAGCATAAGGAGCTCAAGAAGAAAAAGAATGTGCCGTCTGGACCTTTTGGTGGAAACCAAAAGAGGCAGAGAGTGATTTATCATCCAATAAACCATAATCGTCCTCCTTATCGTCCACCGCAGTTCCAAGCTGGGCAACAGTCAAATGTCCGTCCTGCGATAACCTATCCGAACTCATAGTCAACCAATGATCCTGGTGGTAATGCTCCAACGTCACAGGGTCACAACTATCCGTGTTACAATTGTGGAAGGACTGGTCATTTATCCAGGGAATGTCCATACCCTAGGCAGGCTAATCAAAATTATCATAAGGCCCCTGCCAATCAACAACAGGGTCAGGCACCAAACAAGAACCACAATCAGAATGCTCAGAAGGGCAAAGATGAGAGGAAGACAGGACGGGTGTTCTATATTCAAGCTGGAGAAATTCCGGAAGGAGAGCCAGTGATGATGGGTATGTTTCCTGTTGCCAATCACCCTGCAGTTATACTTTTTGATTCTGGCGCATCGCATTCATTCATCAATAGAACATTTGTCGTGAAGCATGAAATTTCAATTGGGGCAACAAAGGAAAGTTTCTTTGTGCAGTCGCCCGGGGGACGTCTGTGTACTAAGGAAATGGTGTACCAGGTACCCATAAACCTGGGTGGGCATATTTTTCCCACTACCATGATTATCCTTAAGGATCAGGATATAGATGTAATCTTGGGAATGAATTGGATGTATCAGCATAAGGCTGTTATAGATGCTTTGAATAGGACTTTAAGAGTAAGTTTGCCTAATAGTAATTCTCAACTTCTCATCCAACTTCCAACCTTAAGAAGATCAGTGGGCCGAGTTTGTGCAACTGCCGTCAAAGAGATTAGAGATATCCCGGTAGTACGTGAATTTCCTGATGTGTTTCCTGAGGATTTACCCGGTCTACCACCTGATAGGGATGTACAGTTTAACATAGAGTTACAACCTGGAACAGCTCCGATTTCTCGGAGAGCTTATAGAATGCCACCTAAGGAATTGGCCGAATTGAAGGCTCAGTTACAAGAACTAATTGAGAAGGGGTTTATCCAATCTAGTTCCTCACCTTGGGGATGTCCGGCAATTTTTGTGAAAAAGAAAGATGAGACCCTGAGGTTATGTGTTGACTATCGTCCGTTGAATGAAGTGACCATCAAGAATAAGTATCCATTACCTCGGATAGATTTGCTTTTTGATCAGTTGGCCGGAGCCAAAGTTTTCTCCAAGATAGATTTGAGATCAGGGTATCACCAAATTAAGATAAAGCCTGAAGATATTCCCAAAACGGCATTTACCATGAGGTATGGATTATATGAATACTTGGTGATGTCTTTTGGTTTGACCAATGCTCCAGCTCATTTCATGTATCTGATGAACTCAGTATTCATGCCTGAGCTAGACAAGTTTGTAGTAGTATTTATAGATGATATACTAGTATATTCCAAGAATAAGACAGAACATGCAGAACACCTCAGAATTGTTCTGACTTGTTTGAGAGAACATCAATTGTATGCGAAGTTCAGCAAGTGTGATTTTTGGCTTAAGGAAGTGCAATTTCTTGGACATGTCTTGTCAGCCGAAGGAGTTGCAGTTGATCCCGACAAAGTGAGGGATGTGCTTGATTGGAAACCGCCAACCACAGTTCATCAAGTTCGGAGTTTTCTTGGATTGGCGGGATATTACCGTCGGTTTATTCCAGAATTCTCTAAAGTATCAAAACCTATAACTGAATTGTTGAAGAACCAAGTCAAGTTTGTCTGGTCATCAGATTGTGAAGAGGATTTCTAGACTTTAAAAAGGCTGTTGACTACTGCACTAGTGTTAGCTCAACCTGATATCGAGAAGCCGTTTGATGTTTATTGTGATGCTTCAGGTATTGGTATTGGATATGTGTTGATGCAAGAAGGCCGAGTCATTGCCTATGCGTCCAGGCAACTTAAGCAACATGAAGAACACTATCCTACTCATGATTTGGAGTTAGCAGCTGTGGTTCATGCTCTAAAGATTTGGCGGCATTACCTGCTTGGTAATACGTGCCATATGTATACAGACCACAAGAGCTTAAAATATATCTTTACTCAGTCAGAGTTGAACATGCGACAAAGAAGATGGTTAGAACTAATTAAGGATTACGATTTGGAAGTACATTATCACCCTGGTAAAGCCAATGTAGTTGCAGATGCTCTCAGTCGAAAAAGCTATTGTAATTGCCTGACAGTAAGAATAATGGGTTTGACTTTATGTCAAGAAATGGAGAAGCTAAATGTAGAAGTAATTCAACAAGGTAGTTTGACCAACATAATTGTTGAAGCCACTATTCGAGATCAAGTTATTGCTGCTCAGAAGGAAAACAAGGGTATAGCCCATATCAAGGAAAGAGTCCAGAATGGAAAGGCGGAATGTTTCAGTATAGATAATGAAGGTGTGCTATGGTTCAAGGATCGTTTGGTAGTACCAAAAGTTCCTGAGTTGCGACAGTCAATTCTTGAAGAAGCACATGCTACTAGGTTATCTATCCATCCGGGAAGCAACAAGATGTACCATGACTTAAAACAAAGGTTTTGGTGGACAAAAATGAAGATAGAAATTGCGAGATATATAGCAAAGTGTGATACTTGTCAAAAGGTGAAAGCTATACATTTGAGGTCTGCTGGAGAACTACAACCCTTACCTATTCCAGCTTGGAAGTGGGAGGACATAAGTATGGACTTTATTGTTGGTCTACCCAAGACAGCAAAGGGATTTGACTCAATATGGGTTATTGTAGATCGACTCACTAAGTCAGCACACTTTCTTCCTGTCAAGACTATATATCCCACTGTCCAATACGCCAAGATATATTTAGCAAGAATTATGAGTCTCCATGGAATACCAAAGACCATAGTGTCCGATCGGGGTACATAGTTTGTCTCCAGTTTTTGGAAACAATTGCATTCTTCCTTGGATACCAAGCTCCTGTATAGTACAGCTTATCATCCGTAGACTGATGGACAGACTGAAAGAGTCAATCAAGTGCTTGAAGATATGTTAAGGTGTTGTGTCCTTAATTATTCCAACAAGTGGGACGAATGCTTACCTTTGGCTGAGTTCTCATATAATAATAGTTATCAGGAAAGCATTAGAATGGCTCCATTTGAAGCACTCTATGGCCGTAGGTGCAGAACATTGCTGAGTTGGTCGGAGCCCGGAGAAAGAAGATTCTTTGGAGTTGACCTTGTGAAAGAAACGGAAGACAAGGTTAGGCAAATACAGAGTAATTTGAAAATAGCTCAGTCCCACCAAAAGAGTTATGCGGATAGACGATGGAGACCATTGGTGTTTAACAAAGGAGATTTTGTATATCTGAAAGTATCACCAATAAAGGGAGTTAACCGTTTTGGTGTTAAAGGCAAGTTGGCACCTCGATATATTGGACCATTTCAAATTTTGGAGAGATATGGAAAAGTGGCCTATCGCTTGAAATCACCAGAACATTTATCAGTTGTACATGATGTGTTCCATGTGTCTCAGTTGAAGAAGTGTCTCCGAGTGCCTGAGCGGAATGTTGAAGTTGAAGGAGTGGAACTTGAACCAGATCTGACTTATTCAGAATATCCTATTCGAGTGTTGGATCAGAAAGATCGTGTTACTCGGAGGAGAACAATAAAGTTCTACAAGATACAATGGAATCAACATTCAGAAGAGGAAGCTACCTAGGAATCCGAAGATTACTTGTTAGAAAAGTTTCCAGAGTTTCTAGCGTCAATATAGAATAGAATAATGTTAGTTGAGCTCAGTTACTTCAAATTATGTTTTGTAAAAGAACCTCAGTTGTTTTATGGAAAAGTTCTGGATGTTTTTGGATTGACACATTTCCTTTTCCATTACTTACTCAATGGATTTGAATCTCGGGGCGAGATTTCTTTTAGGGGGAAGGATTGTGACATCTCGGGTGTTTAAAATACTAAAACCTGACATGTCATCATATGCATTGCAAAGCATTTGGCATTTGGTGAAAACTTTCAGATGCATACACTAAAACAAGTTTATATTCATGTGGTATGTGTTGAATCGTAGTGGTTGACTCTAGTTCAAAGTTTGTTTGGATTTTGAATTTTTTGAGAAAACCCCGCTTTTCAGCATTTAAATCCTACCCTGAAAACCCATTTAAAAATCTAAGCATAATTTGGGGTTGATCCCAAAAGAAAAAGTGTAGAGCTTGGCAAGTTATACAAAGTTTGTTTTTGGAGTTTTTCAAGTTGTTTAGAAAAATTTTGAGTAATTCAAAAAGGCGTAATTCGTTAAATTTCCCTATTCAAATTCAAAAGTTGATTTCAAAATCTAGACCGAATTAGGAGATGGTTATAAAAGAAAAGTTGTAGAACTTTTGATTTTGAACAACTTTTATTTTTGGAGATTTTTGAGTTGTTATGAAAATTTGAGAGTAATTTATGAATTTTGGCGAATGGCAAACTTGTAAATTTTGTGAACAGTGTTCACCGCCGAAGCTACATGGCCGGCGACCGTCTTCGGCGTTCCAGGCGCACGCGTGGCGGTCTTGGCTTCGCGCTGGCGCGGGAAAGGCGGCGCCGTGGCTTCTCCTTGCTTCCTTGGCCGCCCTATAAAGCTCCGACGCCGTCGTCGTCGTTCTTCCTTCGCCCTCTGTTTTTCCCGACGTTGCCGATCATCTCCGGTGAGCTCTCGTCGTCGAACCAGTGCCTCTGCCGTTGCAGCAAAGCATCCTTTAGCTCTGTCTTATCCTTGCGTGCTTAGCCAACCCATCAATTCGGCTTAATTTCACCGGGAACCGCCACTCGTCGTATTTCTTCTCCACGGCCGGTCGTCCCGCCGTCGAGCCCGCGTTGCCGTGGCCAGTGCGCTACGGTGAGTCTCTGCCCTTGCTGAGTCTTGCTTCGGCTTTGCCGCACTAATGTAGTGCTTTGTGACCTATTGGTTTCTCATTTTGACCACCATAGCTACCGGAGCATCGCCGTCGTCGAAGATCGCTCCGCCGTGACCGCTGTCAACGTCGACCTGTGTCCTCGTAGCTTATCCAGTCTCATTCTTTGCTCCAGCGTGTTCGTGGTGAGCTACTAGACCTTCCCATGCCCTCTGTTTCTCCATTTTTGGCTTTGTTTCGCCGGCGTTGTGTCGCCGTGCCACCGCAGCCGCCATGGCTGGCGTAGTGCTCGGTCCAGGCAGTAATTGGTCGCGTTTGTGCCACAAATCGGTGCGCCGTGATGTAGTGATCATGATAGTGCCTTCGCCATCGCCGTTGATCTCGCCGTCGTCGAGATATCGCCGGTCAGCGCCATCATCGCCGTAGTCAAAGCGGGAGGAAGGGGATGACAGGTGGGGTCACCATGTCAGCGACTCAGCGTTCAAATGGATTTTTCTATTTTCATATTTGAATGAATAGTGTCTATTTTTGTTATTTTTGTGTAGATTTATTTAGAGCTCCAAAAATTATGAAATTTTTTGTGTGACTTCTCTGTGGTGTAAAGTATTTAAGAAAAATATGAAATAATGTTTTTCAGTACTTTTTGAATGTGATAAAAATTGCTCAATTTATTAATAAATAGATTTCCATGAATTTTCTAGGCTTATTTACTTGTCAAAAAAATTATGAAATTTGTTTTTCCACTTAGTTATCATGTAATGAACATTTACAAAAAATTTTAGCTCAATTGGAATAAGTTGATTTATTTCATAATTTTGAATTAAATAATTAATTCATAAAAGCAAATAGTAACCTTTAGTGATTTAGGTTTTATTTGTAATTTTGGATTGAGTGATGACCTTGGGTCATTTGTTGTTAATGATCCTTGGCAGTTGATGTATATGTTACGAAAAAGATTTAGTTTGTTTGACTTGCAACTGTACCACGAAGGAAAGTTGTATTCAAATTGTTAATTTTTGTATCCATCATCGAGCATCATATTTCGTATTCCGCATCATGTTAAACATGGCATTGTATTACGTGTAGTGAACGAAGGTGAACACATGGTAGTTAATCAAGTTGTTGAGGAGGTTAATCTGTCTGTTGAGGTCGGACCGAATACTTGTGAAGCGTCGCAAGAGCCGGACTTTTCCGTCAACGAAGGCAAGCCCCGGATGCATACAACCCTACCTTGTGTTTTACAAATTAATTTCGCTTTTGCTTTCCATTACTGCATTAGGTGATTAGGAGTTAGGTAAAAGCCTAATTGGTGCATTACCACCCTTGTTATTCCATATTTCCCATATTACCAGTTTTGAACTCGTATATGCCTAGTTTTGCTTAGCTATGCGTAGAACGATGAAGTCGGTGACTACCTGCCACCTGCAAGTTTTAAATGGAACATTGGTTAATTATGTTAGCATGTGATATGGGAATGTGGAGTAATAAATCTAGACCCAAGTGGATTTGGGTGTGTGTGAGCCACAAGACATGGAGGTCTTGTGAGCGGGATCTTTCCTTGTGTGTCGATTAAGGCACGTCCGTTGTTGAATTGCATGAGGTGAGAATTTGTAGTACTAACCACATACTCCGGTAAGCTTTGAACTTGGCAATTCTATTACGAGAATGGCTACTCGCGCATGACTTTGGGAGTGGAGAGATGGCGGGAATAGCGTGTACCCACGTGGCAATGGGCTGGATTGGTGGAGTACTGTATTCTCGGGTGGCGCGGACCCGTTCTTGTTTTAGAGGATCCAAGGGTAGGTTGGTATATGTAGGTCGGGGACCTGCATATGTCGTGTGGTCTGGAATCCCCAGCTGGGTTTATAATCGGTTCGAATCATCGTTGCTCCTCGGTTATGGAGACTCAACTCACTGTTCATCATCGTAGTAATTAATAACTGGAAATTGAGGATGGTTTGAGAAGGTGTTGGTTATGAAGTTTCATGATATCAATGAGGATCATGTCAGCTTTGTATATGATCTTTATGAAGTTTTAAATGTTGATATATAGATTTTTGTTAAAATGCTTTTACGCAAAAGAACCTCGATTATTGCTAAAGCCATACCTTGAATCCCATGAGCCTGCATTTCTGCGTTCTTTTAATTCTTATTTCGGTTAAGTCTTGTTGAGTACTTTTGTACTCAGGGTTCGTTGACCTTGTTGCAGGTGAGTCTCATGAGCAGATCTGTTGTGGATCATGCTGCATGACAGTTGTATCTTGTGATGACGTTGAGAAGTAATTGTGTGGCCCTTGGGCAGGGCAGCCTCATTGTGTGTTTTGTATTATATTATAATGCCGCTCCACTACTTTGGTTTGTTTTAATATCGAACTTAGTTGTATGGTTTGAAACAAATGGTTTGTAAACTATGTTATTGTAAGTCTTCCGCTACTTTTACTCTGATGTATTTATTTGAATAAACTGTTGTAATACTGCAATGACTCTGTAATGTGATCCTGCTCGGAAATCGTGGATGATTCGGGGTTCCCCGAGGACACCCGACAGTCTTCTTAAATTACCAGGAACATATGCATAGATGTCAAAGGTCGTTGGACAGTGACAGGTGCATGTGGGCCCTGTAATTTAGGAGGTTCTGCCACAACACATGGTGGCACAGGATTGGTCTGGTGCACGATGTTGTGGTGGACACGCTGACACGTCGCTGTGGACCGTGTCCTCGGGTCCACGGTGGACCGGTTACACACCGGACCGGTGTGTTCTAATCGTGGTCGTTCATTGCAAAACAGACGGCGCAGGTGTGTGCGCGGGTGATCCCGATGGCTGCACCGTGACACCGGCGAGGGCACCATGGCCGAAGGCATCGGGCGCTTGCGGATACGGAGTTCTAGCGCGCTAGTTGACGAACGGAGAACACCGGGAGGTGGAGAAGCTCACCGCGATGCGTCCGGAGGTGGTTGCGGCGTCCCGGGAGGCTCGGTAGGTGCGGTCGACGGCGGCGGCGATCTGGAGAGAGAGGGAGGGCGCGGTGAGGGCGAATCCGATCCAATCGTGACCAAAAACAAGAGGTGGAGGTACCTACGGGCCCAGAGGACAACGACGGAGCTCCGGGAGGTGACGACGACGAGGATAGTGCTCGGGGAGGGGGAGTTCGCCGGCGGCGGTGAGCTGTTGGACGCGGGCAGAGGAAAGGGGAGAAGACGAGGGCTCAGCTGGAGCTTTATAGGTGGGCAAGGAGTGGTGGATGGAAGGCGAGCGGGGCACGCGGGCGGATTGATTACCTTCCATGCGGGTGCGGTGGCCAGTGGCTTCCTTTCGGGCGTGCGCCATTACCGAGACGACGGAAGGAAAGAGGCGTGGGGAAGAAGGAAAGGGAAACGGCAGCGCTGCCGAGTGGGACCAGCGGGGCAGCGAGAGGAAAAGATAGAGACTGGCGGGTGTGTGCGGGTGAAGTCGAGGCGGGCCGCGGGGAGCTGGGCAGGTGACTTGCGCGCGCGAAGCAGTGGGCCGCCGAGCTGGGCCGCGCGGTTCTGGAAGGTGGGAAGGAGGGGAAGGGAGGGGCGGCTGGGCCAGGTGGCTAGCTGGGCTGAGCGTGGGGGGAGGAAGGAAATGGGCCGGCCAATTCCTGGGCTGGGCTGAAAAGGAAGGAATGACTTTCTTTTCCAAATCTTTTTCCTATTTTGTTTTCAAAGCCAATTCAAATGTAAATCAATTGCAAATTTGAATAGAGTTTTGAACATACTTTTCATCTCAAATATAAATGAGCAATTTTGGTAAGTTTCCAAAAATAAAATTTTCCATTTTTTTAAATCCTCTTATTTTCAAATTTTCTTTTCTTTTATTTCAAAGCCATTTTCAATTTCATTTCAAAAGCATTTTAATAATTTTGACTTTTCAATTAAAACCACTCAAACAATAAAATCCAATGCAATGGCATGTATGCTCAAACATATTGCTAACTTATGATGAATTTTAATTTAATGAAAATTTTTCTTTCCTATATTTTATGAGCACAAAAATTCCAACTTAAATCATTTAAACTCTATTTAAAAAGAGGCAATTTTTAGGGTGTTACATGCCTCGATGGCCCGAGTGACGTGCCTGATGAGCTCGCTAACGGGGATGTTCGAACGGAACCCGATCCTGTTGCTTTGCGATAGGGTCGGCAAAGCCCTCGGGTGGCATTCCGTTGCTCCTTGACCTGCCTTCCAACATATTCCCCCTCAATGGGGATCCTATGGGCTCAGCTAAAGGCTGGATTGAACTAGGAGGTTGAGATGACCCTATCCGCCTCAATGCGGGTTGGGCAAAGGCTGCTGAGGCTCATCTGCGTTTTCTCCCCTGGCTCTTGTTTGATGCGAGGCGTTCTCGGACCCTTCATGGGTCAGCCTTCGAACCTCAGTCTCTTGATCTTGGATCGAGTGGCTTGAGCCCCCGAGCCCCTTAGGGTCTGATAGGGGTTGGCCGTGTTTCATGCATCACCCTGTCCTCAGTTTTTGCATTCAGAGGGGCTGAGTTAACGACACTTGCCTCGACGGCTCGAGTGTCGCGCTCAATGAGCTCGCTAACGGGCATGTTCGTGTGAAATCTGGGTCCATCATTCGCTAACGGGGTCAATAGAGCCCTCATGTGGCATTCCACTACTTCTTAACCCGCCTCCCGGTAGATTCCCGAGCCGTTCCATAGGCTCAGGTGGCCCATTGGCCTCTCCTCGACGGAGATTCTTTGGGTTTAGCTCGAGGTTAGAATCGAACGAGAAAGGTCGAGATGTCCCTGTTTGCTTCTGAGCGGGGTCAGGCAAGGCCGCTGGGGCTCATTTTGGTTTTTCTCCCCTGGCTCTATTTGACACGAGGCGACCTCGAGCCCTTCATGGGCCAGCCTTCAAACCTCGGTCAGTTGCCGCTCATATCGAATGAGGCGGGAGCCACTTCATGGCACGACACGAAGCGTTGAGATGCGATGATCGCATATAAGGTACGATTTAATCGGAACGAAAGCAGGGGTCGGTAATGTTACCTTGGCGGTATGAGCGATGAGAAGCTCTCGCCAGACATTTTCATGCGGGGTTCGAATCCAACGTTCATGTTGGGGGCCGATGTGACCTGCACGAGCATCACAATTTTTTGTTTCCGTCTCTCGGTGGTGGTCTAAGCCGTTCGATTGATTTTAGGCAACCTGACATATTCTCCTTTGATGGAGATTCTGCTGGTGGACCCCTCCAAACCCTTCTCGAGAAGGCGGATGCAAAATCTTGGGGTACGGTGAACTGTGAATTTGATTATGCTGGTGAACAAAAACACCGTAGCCGCTGAGGCGTAGGGTCTAGCGGTTCGTCCAGTTTTACTCAAAGTTTTACACCCGCACCCCATGTCTCCGATTTTTAAACGTAAGGATGGGTTAGGCGATGAGGATGTCTAACCAAGTAGACACTCTCGGCAGCCCTCGAGCGATGTCCGTGCCCTTGCTATTGCTGGGGTCGGAAGCTCGGTAATGAAATTAACACGCAAAGTAAGTAAACATAGGTGCTTATCTTTCAGTGGTCATTCGTTTGTCATTTTACTTGGGCCGTCCGATCGACCCAGGAGGCCCGTTGGCCCCCCCTGGACGGGGGTTCCATAGTCGAGTCATTTCATGGTCCTACCTGGGGAAGTGGAGAGTCACCTGCATGCGGGTGCGCCCTGGCTCTCGCGCCCGACACGCGGTAGTGGTGGGCCATGCCCAGGCAAGGTCCCATTTGACCAGGCGATGTCTCATCGATCAGAGCGTATCCCGTCGGTCCAGGGGCGTCCCCTCGGATTCCCGTCAGCATCGATTTCCCATCTGCATTGAATAGGGGATGGAAGAGAGTTTTTCGTCCCAACCTTTCGCCTTTCCTCAGCTACTATATCTCCTCTTTAAATAGGGGGAGGGAGGGGGTTCTCATCCCCATTCCTTCACCTATTCCTAAGCTGCAACCTCCTCTCCTTCTTCCTTCTCACCGAATGCGTTCGTGCGTCGTAGCAGCTCCTAAGTGAGAGAGGGTAATGCCAGAAAGAGAAAAACTCACTGATCCGCTTGTGAATCCGGAGCATGATGTTGAGCTAGAGGTCATCCAACATAGATGAGATGGTGTCGGCCGCCTTCGCTGAGAATCATTGGTTTTGCCATCGTTCAAGGCGGCCTTTCTTCGGCGGGAAACACCCCCCGCCTAGACGCCATTGTCAGGGTTGTGGCTGATCATGATGGCGTAGTCCTTGGATGCCCCGACGAAGGTGCTATTGTTAGGGTTGCGGCTGATCACGATGGCGTAGTCCCTGGATGCCCTGGCGGAGGTGCCGTTGTCAGGGTTGCGGCTGATCACGATGGCATTGTCCCTGGATGCCCCAGCGGAGGTGCCATAGTTGCCGACGTGGTGCTCGACATTGCAGATGATGGCGCCCTTGAGGATCCCATAGAGCGGTAGGACGTCGCCGATGCAGAGCATGGCACGGCGACCATAGTAGTGCTCATAGTAGAACTGGTCAGGAATTGTAATCGAATAAGTTGTGGGGGAGCCCCCGTGTGAATAGTGTCAGGGACCTAATACCAGGGTACCCCAGAAGGTGGAACCAATGACCATCGAACGTTAAAACCTTCTGGACGGACAAGGGTGCCGCTGCGTTCCTTGCCCGAATGACGAAAGTTAGGTTCCGTCTCGCCCGACGCCTTTGGACCAACCCCGCCTCACCCAAGGGCAAAGGGCCCTGAGGGCAAAGGGCTGGCCTCCGTCTCGCTTGACGCCTTTGGGCCAGCCCCGCCTCGCCCGATGGCAAAGGGCTGGCCTCCGTCTCGCCCGATGCCTTTGGGCTAGCCCCGCCTCGCCCGAGGGCTGAGGGCTAGTCTCCGCCTCGCTCGAGGGCTGAGGGATACACTCCGCCTCGCCCGACCCCCGAGGGGTGGGTTCGGTCACGCCCAAGGGATAAGGACTGGGCTCTGCCTCGCCCGACGACCGAGGGTGAACCTCGCCCCGTTCGATGTCCAAAGGCTGGTTTTGTCTTACCTGACAACTTCTCTCCCGTTCCCAAATGATGATGGGTACAACGCAAGACAAGACGTTCGGGTCAACCACGGCTTCAAGGACCATACCCTGCGCCCCGGTAGGAAAGGTACTGCCAGGGAATGACTGGACAGGTGCTTTAGACCCTCCCGGGTGCCGCAGAGCCGAAAAGGTATTGCAGGCGCGTACTCCTTGCCCTGTAGAGTTGTAGGCGCCGCCTTCAGCTCTGGGACACGGGACCCGATGAAGATACACGACAACCGCTGCACTCTAGAAAAGGATTTGTAATCTCCACAAATGATGGACACGCCGTCACCACATTATGGACCCAAGGGAGTGGCGCCTGCTTCCCGACCCTTCGGGTCCACCAAAACGCAGGACCTTGCCCACAGCGCTACTCCGGACCTCGACTCCGTGTCCCTCCAACAGAGACTCATAGAGCCAGAAGGCGTGCGGAGCAAGGCTGGGCGAGGTTCATAAGTCAAAACCACTGTACTCGAGCCCATACCCTATGCAGGGCACTATTCTGTAACCATCCTGACATTCTACAGAAGCATCGACAGTATTGTAGGCGCTTATCTTCCTTTCGCACCCATTAGAATGAGTAAGGAGGCTAGGTAGAGCACGGATTCTAAGCCCTGGCCCTTGTAAAGTTGTCCCCTTCATCTATAAAAGGGGATGCACTTCCTCCAGCAAAGGGGACGAAAAAAACAACACAACAGACACGCCTAGACAAGCTGCCACCGAGCTCTTGGCTTCCTTTCGACCCTTCCATCAGAGACTTGGGACCTGTCCCTCTCTCGATCGTTTGTATCCCCCACTACAAACCATTCATGGTGCTAATAACACGAGCAGCCACAAACTGGACGTAGGGATATTCAGCCCGAACTAGTATAAATCTTGTGTCCTTTAGCGCACCATCCGAGCCTAACGCGCATTACTATAAATTTACTTGCCGGTGCTTGTACGAAACACCGATAGTTGGCGCGCCAGGTAGGGGGCTTGCGCGTTCCAAACCAGGCCTCGGATGGCCACCCACGCAATCAACTGGGCCTCGGGCGCACATGTGCACTTCGGCGACCTAGATTTCATCGTCACACTAGGAGGAGAACTGATGCTGACCCACACGACCGCACAACCTCTCCCTTCCATCAACCCCAGCCATCTAAGGCTTGACGGCCCGCGGGGCGACTCCCTTGGACCCCAGTTATCTAGG
The DNA here is from genome assembly GCA_904845875.1 of Miscanthus lutarioriparius. Lineage (NCBI taxonomy): Eukaryota > Viridiplantae > Streptophyta > Magnoliopsida > Poales > Poaceae > Miscanthus > Miscanthus lutarioriparius. The sequence goes on along the minus strand of CAJGYO010000001.1, from coordinate 69,020,494 downwards.
GAGCCCCCTCGCAACATCATCCTGTTTCTGAAAGGCCCCATACAAAGCACCCCGACAGCGCTTCCATTCGGTCTCCGCAACGCCGCAGCGACCACCGGCCACCTTCTGTCAATACACATGGTTCAGCCGCCTACCGACAGCGAGTTCGTGGGGGTAGTCGAACACGATCTGGAGACACTCTATGGCCTCCTCGCGGAGGAACTAGAATAGTCCTCCAGCTCCGACTCTAGCAAGGAGAGCCATCACCCTTCCTGGGAATGCTTCATGACGCAAACCCCCGAGGGACACGTCCAAAGCGTCTCCGGAGAAGAAACAACCCCAACAGGCAACCCCGACGCCAGGATCAAGGCGGAGATGGTGGCTCCATCTCACGTAAGAATGGAGCAGCTAAGAGCACAAAAGCTGGAGATCGATGACGCCGGGCAACAGCTTGTCCGGGAATACCGAAACATCGAGGAGGAGATCAAGCGTCGTGGAGATGGTGGGCACGCACGCACCTCGGCCCGTGATGTGCATCGGAGGATCCTCACCGATGATGGGACTCTCCCTCATTTCGCTCGGGCAAGCCAGAACATCGCCGCAACAATGGCCTTGCTGCATGGCCTTTCGGAGGCCGCGACATCCGAGGATCGCCGCGCCCGTCGAGAAATTCGCACGTTGCTCGAATGTGCGGCGGCACAGCAGGCGGAAAGCTCGTTGTCTCGATGACGTGAGCCCAACACCAGCCAGCGCACGCCCTCGGTACATCCCGCCAAGGACGCGTCCATTCACCAGACGCCACCGGACAATAGGCAGCGCTCCGCTATCCTGGTACATCAACGTCTCAGCCATAGCCGTGACATGCGCAGCACCATCGACGCCCGTAGGCGCACCCACGGCGACGAAAGAGAAGAAGCCCGTCACGGCGGACGCTACGACAGCGGCGAGGACCGGAGCCTGAGTCCCAGCCTGCCTGGCCCTCGGGCCTTCGGCCGACACATCCTCAACGCTGCGTTCCCCCCGAGGTACTGACCGCCCAGCAATATCCTAAAATATTATGGAGAATCGAACCCCGGGCTTTGGCTCGAAGACTATCGGCTTGCCTGCCAAGCTGGTGGTGCGAGTGATGACAATTTCATTATTCGCAATCTCCCGCTATTCTTGGCCGATTCGGCACGAGCGTGGTTGGAGCACCTACCGTCCAACGCCATTCAGAGTTGGGCGGATCTCATGGAGATCTTTGTGGGTAACTTCCAGGGCACGTATAAATGCCCTGGAAACCCATGGGACCTCAAGAACTACCGCTAGAAGGCCGATGAAACCCTCCGTGGGTACATTCGGTGCTTCTCCCAGCAGTGCAACGAGCTCCCTAACGTTGCCGACGCCGATGTGATAGGGGCCTTCCTATCCGGGATAACCTGCAAATCCCTCATCCACAAGCTGGTACGCAGGGGCCCGCGGACCACCCAGGAACTCCTGGACATCGCCACCAGCCACGCCTCAGGAGAGGAGGCAGTCGGAGCCGTCTTCGACCGCACCGACGGCAAGGCAAGGCAGGACGAGGCCGCCGACGAAGGCACCTCCGACCATCCCACCAAGAGAAAGAATAAGAAGCAATGGCACGACAACTCGCTCATGGCCGCCGCCGACCGTAAAAGTGGATGGAAGCCCGCGGAAGGCACTCCAAACCACTTTGAAAAAATGTTCGAGGGGCCATGCCCAAACCACGCTTTCTCGGCCAAACATCTATACAAGGAACGTGGCCTCATGCGAAAATACTTGACCGAAGGCCTCAACAAAGGAGAGCAGGGGAAGGAACCTGCCCCCAGGATAGACGACATCAAGGAGAAGGACAACACCTTCCCGACTCCAAACGGTGCCCTCATGATCTTCGGAGGATCAACGACCTACGACTCCAAATGCCGCCAAAAGGTCGCACGCCGCGAGATCTATATAGCCGAACCAGCCATGCCAACCTTCCTCCGATGGTCAGAATCCGCCATAACCTTCGACAGAGCCGACCAACCGGGCACCGTCCCACACCCGAGAAGGTACCCGCTTGTCGTCGACCAGATCATCGGCCGAACCTGCAATGTCGAGCTCCACGCCGGCAACTGTGGTGCCCCTCCACCGGGGCATCCGGGGACTACGCCATCATCATCAGCCGCAACCCCAACAACGGTGCCTGAATGGGAGGCGCCTCCCACCGTGGGGAGGCCACAACGAACGACGGCAAGGCTGACGATGTCCGACACCCTCCAGTACTCCTCTTTCGGCGGCAGCAAGTTTTTCCTGGCAAAGGCGGCCCACACCACCTCATCTACGTTGGATGACCTCCAGCTCGACATCACACTCTGGATTCACGAGCAGATCAGTGAGTTTTCCTCTCTCTCTCTGGCATTACCCTTCCTCACTCAGGAACCACCGCGGCGCACTTTACGCTTCCGGCGGAAAGGAAGAAGGAGAGGTAGCAGTTCAGAGGCAGAGTAAGAGATGGGATGAGAACTCCCCTACCCCTCCCTATTTAAAGAGGAGGAGCTGTAGCTAAGGAAAGGCTAAAGGTTGGGACGAAAAACTCTCTCCCTTCCCCTGCTTAAATGCAAAATCAATGCTAATAGACCCCTGAGGCGACGCGCCGAAACTGATGGGACGCGCCCCAGTCGACGAGGCGCCCCCCGGTCAAACAGGATACTGCCTGGGTATGGCCCGCCACTGACCCGCTCCAGACGCGGCAATTAAGGTGCCCACATGGGCAGACGACCCTTTGCCTCCCCATGTAGGACCACGGAACGATCCGACGACAGGACCTCTGTGAAGGGGAGCAAACGACAAACGAATGTCCAAAGAAAGATAAGCATCTCTGCCTTCTTACTTTACGCGTTAAAATTCATTACTGAGCTTCTGACCCCGTCAAACGGCAGGGACACGAACATCACTCGTGGGCTGCCGAGGATGTCTACCAGTCTAGACATCCTCCTCACCCGACCCCTCCGTACGCTTGAAACCAGGGGGGCGAAATATGGGCATGAGACTTTGAATAAAACTGGACGAACTAGCAGACCCTACGCCTCGATAGCTATGGTGTTCTTGATATGAACCCGCTAGGGTGAATCCCAATCTTTCGATGAGAGAAGGTGGATAACTCGATTTGGGGATGGAGATGACGTTCACGGCCCGACTACAGCCTTCCAAGCTGCGCCTTAGCAACCGATACACCACCTCCAATGGCCGTCGCGATCTTGTGGAGCACGATCAACCAAACCACTAGGGTAATTCCTGCAAGCAATCGAGGAACAAGCAAGAACAAGTAGAACAAGCAACTCAATTGCAAATATGGAGATAAAAAACCAATCTGAACTCATAAAGTTGGGGTTCTGAATCAAGTAGAACGGATGGTCTAGTCGACACACGCGTCTACAAGGAAGTAGCAATGGCTAAACTTTCAACAAACAAAACCCCAATTGTTCTTGGTGGCGGCTAAGGGGTATATGAAGGTGGAAGGACGACCAACAGGGTGTTGGGGTCGTGCTCCAACCCTAGGACGCATCCCTAATGGACCCAACTTGATACACGGCCCATTGGACCAAACTAAGGCGACGCAGCACCTTTGAACAGAAAACCTCTCGGTAGTAATTCGGTCATTGCAGCCGCCTCAGAACAGATATGGACTTGATTCCAGATCCATGTGAAAATAGACTTCATAAGGATTCCATGAAGTACTTGAACGCCTCAATCCGAGTCCGTATGCGACCGTGGTGAACATCACAAGTTGGAGCTGTCCTGGAGTCCGAATCCAGCCCCAAAACGTGTTGGATTTGATCTCTTTCTTTCCTTGGACCAAAAGTGACGTGGTGTCCAGGTGGAGGACGTTGGGAATACTTGGATTTGGTCCCCAATCAACTTCATTAACCTTCCATGCTTTCCATATGCAATCAAACCTTCCCTTAATCCATGTAAGTAATTCTGAAAATGAAAATATACACATTTTATGGTGGAGCACCAATTCATCAAATGCATAATGATAAGCCTCATATAGAATGGTTGCACCTTTAGTATAGAAAGTGGTTGGCATGGTCATATTTAAGCCAATGATGTCCTCATCATTCTCCCCTTCTTGACAGCAAACCGTCCTCGGTTTGACCTTTGTTGGAGGATGTGTTGTAGGTAAAAGTGAACCGTGCTCCCCTTCTTGATATTTATCCTGTTGCATATGGGAAAAACTAGGAAAACTTTGCAAGACTTCATTTGTGTTAGTGCAGCCCTCAATTTGATCATGGTATTGTGGCCCAAAAGGATATTTCAGATTAGAGCAAATATAAACTTTATGCACCAAATATTCTCCTTTGCGGTCATATTTGCCAATTGCATGAAGCGAACAATGATTAAAACTTGGCAAACCAGAATCAAATTTAAGTTTCTCTTTTAGACAATTTAGATTACACAGAATATCAAATTCAATATAACCCAAAGTATTTAAAGAGGATAGCAAATTCAGTTCATCTTGTGCACATGTAATAGGATGAAAAAGCTTATCTTCAGCATATTTGTATGGTTCCAAACCAAAAGTATCACACTTATTCGCTACTTGTGGCATAGGAGTAAAAGAATCATCAGCACACAACTCCTCTTTATCACAAGGAACAGCAAGTAATTCATTTTGTGACAAAGGAAAATCAGTAGTGGGTTCCACTATTTGTTGCTCTTCATTAGCATGCAGAGTGGACAAATTTTGGACATTATGGGTCACATCATTCTTATTCACAGATAATAGAATCTCTTTTTCAGCATTGAGAGCAAGACAAAACAATTGACCAATATGGCTATAAAAATTGCTAATTAACAAGGTTTGAATTTCAGAATTGAGCCCTCTCATGAACCTACTCATAACATCTTCCATGCATTCATCTAATCCACCAAACATGATGCAAATCTTAAAATCATGGTAGTATGCTTTTACAGTCCTACTATCTTGCTTCAAGTTGTCTAATTTTGCAACCAAATAATCAGCATAATATGCAGGAACGAATGCATCTCTAAAAAGAAATTTGAAGTCTTCCCAAGATTTTGGAACTTTGTTGTGCCTACAAATGTGTTTCCATTCTAGCAAAGCAAATTCAGTCAAAACATTGGAGGCAATATAAATCTTTTGTTTCTCAGACAGGTCATGCTCATCAAATTCATTATCTACTTTTAGCCCCCAATCAATGTAAGCTTTAGGATCAAACTTACCATCATATACCGACAAGTGTTGAATGACATCCTGAATATGAGGGTCTAATTTCAACAGCTCAAAAATCTTCGTATCACCTGCCATGATTAGTAGAAAACAAGAAACACAAAAAAATATGTATCCTCCTATCAACTACTAGGATGTGTCGGTTGTAATTCTCTCAAACTCAACTTGTTAAAACAAGCCCTTACAAGTTCTTACCAAGCCAAACAGGAGGTGATGGCAACCAACAAGTCTCTGCAACCGTGGAATGAAGTGTATCGGTGCGCAACAACAACACCTATCAAGTCAGTAGTCGAAATATGTGGAGCTATAGGTGGGCTGAAGCAAGGAAGTACTAGAACCACGTTAATCACAAAAGCAAGCTAAATAATTGTTCAACGGTGGTGGTGCTGTGCTGGTCCTAGCCTAGACCGTGCTAGAGGCGCTGAGCACTGGACACAAAGAAAGTCACAACACACCACCGAAAACAATGGAGAAGCACTGTGAACAGCCCCTTTTCTTCCTTTTCTTTTCTTTTCTTTTCTTTTTCTCTCTCTCTCTGTGAACAGCCCCTTTTTTTTTTTTTTTTTTCTTTCTTTTTTTTTCTCTCTCTCTCTCTAGAGTAAAACCAAGCCAATATGTATGCACAAGTGCAAAAAGCAACAAGATTTAATAACACGGCGCGCAACAACCAATTCAGAGTCCACAACGATTCCAACTCGGTCTTTAACAAGATTAGAACTCTAGAGTGAGCTGAGCTAATATGGATATGTTGGACGTGGAGAAGTTGAGTATAGATATGAACTATCGCTGCACAAAGATGTACTCAGATTCGGACTCAAAACAAACAACAAGACAGCTATCAATTTGGACTCAAAACCGATTCCAACTCGAACTTCAACACCACGTGGGATTCGGTCTCAAAACAAACTAAGATTCCTACTCAGACTTGAACACAAGGATGTATTCGGATTCAGCCAACAGAAGGTTTATATGGTAGCACACGGCTGTGACTAGAACGTGACAAGAACTCGAAACTCTAAAGGACTAAAACTAAGACCAGCAACTCAACACAACCGATGCAACCAAAAACTCAACAAGCCCTAACTAAGCAGTGCTAGCAAAGGCTCAAAGGGTTTATAGGATTGTGGGTAAACTAATCTACTATTTTTTGGCTTTTCTGGACTATAGGAAAAATTAAAAACAGCGAAGGATTCGAAGTCTCTCACCGATAAACCTTGCTCTGATTACCAACTGATATGAACCCGCTAGGGTGAATCCCAATCTTTCGATGAGAGAAGGTGGATAACTCGATTTGGGGATGGAGATGACGTTCACGGCCCGACTACAGCCTTCCAAGCTACGCCTTAGCAACCGATACACCACCTCCAATGGCCGTCGCGATCTTGTGGAGCACGATCAACCAAACCACTAGGGTAATTCCTGCAAGCAATCGAGCAACAAGCAAGAACAAGTAGAACAAGCAACTCAATTGCAAATATGGAGATGAAAAACCAATCTGAACTCATAAAGTTGGGGTTCTGAATCAAGTAGAACGGATGGTCTAGTCGACACACGCGTCTACAAGGAAGTAGCAATGGCTAAACTTTCAACAAACAAAACCCCAATTGTTCTTGGTGGCGGCTAAGGGGTATATGAAGGTGGAAGGACGACCAACAGGGTGTTGGGGTCGTGCTCCAACCCTAGGACGCATCCCTAATGGACCCAACTTGATACACGGCCCATTGGACCAAACTAAGGCGACGCAGCACCTTTGAACAGAAAACCTCTCGGTAGTAATTCGGTCATTGCAGCCGCCTCAGAACAGATATGGACTTGATTCCAGATCCATGTGAAAATAGACTTCATAAGGATTCCATGAAGTACTTGAACGCCTCAATCCGAGTCCGTATGCGACCGTGGTGAACATCACAAGTTGGAGCTGTCCTGGAGTCCGAATCCAGCCCCAAAACGTGTTGGATTTGATCTCTTTCTTTCCTTGGACCAAAAGTGACGTGGTGTCCAGGTGGAGGACGTTGGGAATACTTGGATTTGGTCCCCAATCAACTTCATTAACCTTCCATGCTTTCCATATGCAATCAAACCTTCCCTTAATCCATGTAAGTAATTCTGAAAATGAAAATATACACATTTTATGGTGGAGCACCAATTCATCAAATGCATAATGATAAGCCTCATATAGAATGGTTGCACCTTTAGTATAGAAAGTGGTTGGCATGGTCATATTTAAGCCAATGATGTCCTCATCAGTTCTGTTCACCAGAAAAATCATACTCAACGCCCCCTGCGTCTCCGACTTCGACATCTGCCTTCTCAAGAAGGGTTCAGAGGGGCCCGCCTATAGAATCTCCCGCAAAGGAGAAGCTGTCAGGTTACCCAAATTGATCGGACAGCTCGGACCGCCAACGAGATACGAAAAAAACAAAGAATATCGATTCTTATGTAGGTTACTCCAAACCTCGTCACAAACATCAGGGCCCGAACCCATCTGGTAGGAGCTTTTCTGCCACTCATGCTACCAAGGTAACGTTACCGACCCCGCCTTTATTTCGATTAAATTATGCATTCAAACATTACATATGCAAAACATTGCATCCCAACGCTTCGTGTCGTGTCATGAAATGACCATCACCTCATTCGATATAGGTGATAGCAGGCCGAGGTTCGAAGGCCGGCCCGCGAAGGGCTCGAGGCTGCCTCGTACCGAACAGAGCCAGGGAGAAATAACTGAGACAAGCCCCAGCGGCCTTGCCCGACCCCGCTCGAAAACGAATAGGGACATCTCAAACTTTTCTCGTTTGATTGTAACCCCAAGCCAAACCCATAGAATCTCCATCGAGGAGAGGCCATCGGGCCGCCTGAGCCTATCGAACAGCTCGGGCATCTGCCGGGAGGAGGGTTAAGAAGTTGTGGAGTTCCACCAGAGGGCTCTTCCGACCCCATCAGCAAATGATGGACCCAGATTCCACACGAACGTACCCGTTAGCGAGCTCATTGAGCGTGATACTCGAGCCATCGAGGCAAGTGTCATTTACTTAGCCCCTTCGATTGCGAAAATCAAGGACGGGGTAACACACAAATTACGGCCGACCCCTATCAGACCCTGATAAGGCCCGGGGGCTCGAGCCGCTCAATATAGGGACACAGGTTCGAAGGCCCTACCTTGCCAAGCCCATAGATTCCCCATTTGGGGAATTCTGTTGGAAGACAGGGCGGGGAATATTGCAATGACATCCAAGGACTTCGCTGACCCTGTCACAGAAACCACGGAATGGGATTCCATCCAAATGTTTCGGTCTCTAGTAAACCCGACCCCAGCAAATGCAAGGGGTCAGACCTTACTCGGGGGCTGGTGAAGGTACGGCTACCTCCCTCCCTTTCTTCAAAACAATCTCCTCGCATCAAGACCAGTAGCAAGATTCGGGGGAACAGGTTGGTAAGATCGCAAAAAATCAAACAAAACAAAATTATTAAGCAAAATCATGAAACTGCGTCCAGACTCGAAAATACCGACACTTGTTCACATATTACATATAAGTTGTGCTCAAAATTATTCGACTAACTACTCCCGCGAAGGGAGAACCATTTCTTTCAGACTATCCTCCAGGTTCTTCGCAAGGGGAGCCACCACCTTCTCAATCGCCTCCAGCTCATCATCCTCATAGGTAGGTGGGAAACCTTCGCTCATCACCTTCAGGTTGATCTCCTTCTCGTAATGAGCATGGGCAACGGTGAAGGCCTGAGTAATCCCGGCATGAAAAGCACTCTCCTCAAGCTTGCCCACCCGAGCCATGATACCTGCGGCACGAGCCGCAAGCAGGCTGGTCTCCACCGGCTCCACCACCTTCAGGGCATCAAGGACCACCCTGACCATAGCTTGCAGATGATCGTGCTCATCGCTCTCAGTCTGAAGGGTCCTTCGTACATGGCCAAGCTCCTTTTCTAACTTGACAGAGACGATTTCGGCGCTCAACCTTTGGCTCACCGTGTCACCGAGATCCGCCCAAAGGGAACAGACTACCTTGACGTCCTCATCCACCTTCTACTAAAGGGCCATGGCCCTACTCTCGGCCTTCCGTCTGAGGTCCCGCTCCATCTCTAGCTCCTTTAGGACCTCGCCGACCTTATCATCAGCCACGGCTTTCCTCTGCAGCAGCTCATCTCGCTCCTTTCGGAGCCTGGCGATATCCTCCACGTCTAGCTTTGACCTCATCGACAAATCCTCAAACATCCCGTGGGCCTCCTCCGGGTCCTCACGCGCCTGGGCCTCCCGCTCCTAGGCGGCAGCAAGCTGTGCGGCCATATCTGCTCGCAGCCGGGCCTCCTCGGAAAGGCGATCCCACTCCGCCTTCTGCTCACGGAGGAATCGGGATTTATTCCGGCTATGAGCAACAAGAGTCTGAAGAGGAAGAAGACTGGTATCAGAAATACGAAAACACAAAAACATGCGAAGAATGAAGAAAACCAAGTGAGTACCTGGGTAGTAGGAACAACGATTTCACGCAGGGCTCCTCTGGCCTGCTCCAGGGCATCCAGCATGGTCGAAATCCCAATGTCAAGACCCTCCCGCTCCATGCTCTCAGCATGATCATCGAGCGAGAATAGAGCCGACGTCAGATCTTGGGTGGCCATCCACTAGAGTGGCGGCTCCCCCCGCATGGGAGAGCGGCTTCCTCCTGACAAAGGGGCCGGGGGTGGCTCCCTCCTGACCCTATGCGGCACAACCGCCATGCTTGAGGACCATCCAACCGGACCCTCCTCCACTTGGGCAGCTTCAAGCGTCATGGGTGGATCCACCTGGGCCTCTAGTGGTGCGGACTGCACTGCGCCCTCAAGCACCACCGTGGCAGCATCCGGTTGAGCCTGGCTCTGCTCGGCAACCACCGAGGGCGCGGGCGCCACCACAGGCGCCGTCAGATCGGTCAGTGTAGCCCCAACATCGGCACCGACTCCTGCCCAAAACAGGGGCGACGCCGGGCAGCGCCATCCGTCCCCCTGAATGGCGAGGCTCTTTTTGGGTGCCAGCCCCAGGGGGTGACCCGTATGCAAGAACCTACACAAAGGTAATAGCCATTAGGTCAAAATAGAAATGGAAAAAGGATGAAAACAGGGGAATCAGTAGCTTATGCTGACACCCTCGGCCGACGGAAGCGTTTTGGGGACGGATCCCCAGATCCTTGCCCCAACTCGTCTGGGCGAGACCATTTCGACCCTGCCCCCTGCTCCGAGGTAGGGAGGCTCATCTCCACCACCTCGGGGTCGATGGCGGTAGACCCGCTTTCCCCCAACCACCGATCCTCGGCCGGCACGCCGTGCGAAGCGGCGGACTCTCCGGCCTCCACTGACCTCACCGACGCACTTCCCTCCACGTGGAACGGGACGGGTCCCTGCACGGACGAGCGGGCACTTGTCAGCGTGTCCTCATCCTCCAGGATGCCCCAATCCACGTCGATGAGTACCTCATCATCATCATCATCGTCGTCATCGTCATCATCACTGCTCACGTCCTCTCCCTGATCCTGTGCTTCCTGCTTTAGTCGTTTCTCCTTCTTCATCTGCTCCCTTGCCTTCTTGTCCCGCTCGGCCGCGAGGAGATTCGCCGCCACCATGGACTTGTCCTTTGGCGGCAGAACAAGACTGTCTTTGAAGACTAGCCTCCCTGGCTAGCCCCGACGTCGCAAAAGCAAGTATCAAAAAAGATGAAGATTCAGGAAAAAGAAAGAGCACGGGAAAAGAAGGCTTACGAATTCGAAGAACCCAGGTTTCGGCCGCATTGGGGGATGTCCGGGCACCAGATACACAATGTTGAGGACCCCACCTTCGGAATCCTTCATCGGCTCCATCGCCTCCTTTATGCGCTGTGCAACTTCCGAGAAGGGGAGCGCCTCATCAACAAGCACCGTCCCCTCGAACGATATCCCGGGCATCATCCGGTGCAGGGGAAGCGTGCGCATCATCAGCGGTGCCACCCTCCTCGCATGATAAGCACCGATAATTCCCGTCCCCTTTACGCCCCGTTCCTTTAGAGCTTGGAGGGTGGAAAGAAGGTCGGAAAGGTGTTTCTTGTCTTTGGACGGGATGCCCTAGCCCCATGACCCCGGAGCCTCTTCGATAAGGCGCCCGGTGTACCTCGGCAGGGGGGCACTCACATCATCCCTGACATAAAACCACTGTGAGTGCCATCCCTTGTTAGACGTCGCTAGACACATGAGCGGGTAACCCCTCGACCAGGTATGGCGCAGGTGAACACTGGCGCATCCCATCGGCATGCTCACATCCTCCCCCCCCCAATCCTCCTCTTCGACAAACTGACGGTAAAGAAATACCGCCACAGATCAAAGTGGGAATCGATCCCCAGGAAACCCTCACACAGGGCAACAAACGCCACCATATGTTGAACCCCGTTGGGAGTAAGATGCTGCAGCTCCACCTCATAGTAATCCAGCAGCCCCAAAGGAATCTATGCCCAGGTACTGCAAATCCCCGCACATGAAAGATGACGAAAGATATGACATACCCTTCAGGCGGCGCTGGCTCACCCTCATCACCAGGTATCAGCCACTCCGGGATGGCAGACAATGGATGGAGAAGGCCACGGCGGACGAGGCCCTCCAAACGCCGAGAGGTGATGCTAGATCTGCCCCACAACTCTATTAAAGCGATTGGGGAGAAGGTGGGCGCAAGCTCGACGGCAGCTACAAGACAGGTGCAAGCTTGATGGTGGCTGCAACACGGATGCAAGCCGGTCGACGGTGGCGGCGCGAGCACAGGAGGCTGGGGCGAATGGCGGTGGATGGCTCAGACGCAAAGGCAAGGGGGCGAAATACGGAACCTTGGGGGCGAACCCCATGGTTTTACAGGGGCGACGGGTGCGAGAAGGGCAACCGTCCACCTCGATCTCCGGGCCTGCCACGCGCACCGCCACGTAACGTTGTGGGACACGTGCCCGCAGTCCCTATCCTTTCCCATCGAGAATCATGGTGGACGGTTCGCCTTCCCCAGGTGAATCTAGACTCTCTTCCCACCTAGGGAAGGCAGGTCACAAAGATTTTTTCTATTTTGGGCCCACCTAGGGCCTAGAAGCTCGGCGGCCGGCCCAACTGAGGGCGGGTCTGCGAACGATCTGAAATCAAGGGCACGGACATTACTGGGGTCTCGATCCATGGTCAAGCCCCAGTTAAGTCAGCCCTGAATGAGATCCCCGCGAACGGGATACCACGACCCCTTCGAAAAAATATCCAGTTGACAAAAAAAACCAAGTCCTTCAGCCTTACCCGTGAAGGGTCCGATACAACCCCCCAGGCGGTTCTATCTGAATCACCTAGAGGCTCGGGGGCTACACCCAATGGGTGCGCTCGCGCGCACCCTCTGGCGAAATGACTCCAACGAAATCGAAAAACACCCTCTAGGCGGTTCTGTCCGAATCACCTGGAGGCTCGGGGGCTACTGTGGGGGACCTAATACCAGGGTATCCCAGAAGGTGGAACCAATGACCATCGAATGTTAAAAACTTTTGGACAGACAAGGGTGCCGCTGCGTTCCTTGCCTGAATGACGAAAGTTAGGTTCCGTCTCACCCGACGCCTTTGGACCAACCCCACCTCACCCGAGGGCAAAGGGCCCCGAGGGCAAAGGGCTGGCCTCTGTCTCGTCCGACGCCTTTGGGCCAGCCCCGCCTTGCCCGAGGGCAAAGGGCTGGCCTCCGTCTCGCCCGACGCCTTTGGGCCAGCCCCGCCTCGCCCGAGGGCTGAGGGCTAGTCTCCGCCTCGCCCGAGGGCTGAGGGATACACTCCGCCTTGCCCGACCCCCAAGGGGTGGGTTCGGTCACGCCCAAGGGATAAGGACTGGGCTTCGCCTCGCCCGATGACCGAGGGCGAACCTCGCCCCGTTCGATGTCCAAAGGCTGGTTTTATCTTACCTAATAACTTCTCTCCCGTTCCCTCATGATGATGGGTACAGTGCAAGACAAGATGTTCGGGTCAACCACGGCTTCAAGGACCATACCCTGCACCCCGGTAGGAAAGGTACTGCCAGGGAACGACTGGACAGGTGCTTTAGACCCTCCCAAGCGCCGTAGAGCCCAAAAGGTATTGCAGGCGCGTACTCCTCGCCCTGTAGAGTTGTAGGCGCCGCCTTCAGCTCTAGGACACGGGACCCGATGAAGATACACGACAACCGCTGCACTCTAGAAAAGGATTTGTAATCTCCACAAATGACGGACATGCCGTCACCACATTATGGACCCAAGGGAGCGGCGCCCGCTTCTCGACCCCTCGGGTCCACCAAAATGCATGACCTTGCCCACAGCGCTACTCCGGACCTCGACTCCGCGTCCCTCCGACAGAGACTCATAGAGCTAGAAGGCGTGCGGAGCAAGGCTGGGTGAGGTTCATAAGTCAAAACCACTGTACTCGAGCCCATACCCTACGCAGGGCACTATTCTATAACCATCTTGACATTCTACAGAAGCATCGACAGTATTGTAGGCGCTTATCTTCCTTTCGCACCCATCAGAATGAGTAAGGAGGCTAGGTAGAGCATGGATTCTAAGCCCTGGCCCTTGTAAAGCCGTCCCCTTCATCTATAAAAGGGGATGTGCTTCCTCCAGCAAAGGGGACAAAAAAAACAACGCAATAGACACGCCTAGACAAGCTGCCACCGAGCTCTTCGCTTCCTTTCGACCCTTCTATCAGAGACTTGGTACCTGTCCCTCTCTCGATCGTTTGTATCCCCTACTACGAACCATTCACGGTGCTAATAACATGAGCAGCAACAAACTGGACGTAGGGATATTCAGCCTAAACCAGTATAAATCTTTTGTCCTTTAGCGCACCATCCGAGCCTAACGCGCATTACTATAAATTTACTTGCCGATGCTTGTACGAAACACCAAGAAATAGTTTTTGTATTTATGAATACATTAGTCCTTTCCGTGATGAAATTACTTTGTAAGAGATGAATTTGTGCAAAAATTGAACAATTTTTCAACTTTCGTTATGGCAAATAGCTTTTTAGCTCTTCTCCCTCTTTTTGGAAAAGTGGTTTGGTGCCTTCTCGACCCTTCCCATAGTTAAGGTCGCAAAAGACTCAGAGTGCAGGCGAGTTAATTCTGATCACGCTTGTGAGCAAGGAGGCCGTAGCCGCTGGGGCATGGGTTTCCTGTAGTCCTACTAGTTTATACTCAGATTTTGTTCCCGAAATCCTAGTCCTTAGGACTTGCCATGAGAAAAGAGGAAAAACTTAGAGAATGTTTGCAAAGATAACACAGATAGTGTTTGCAAGATAAACGTACTTATATCAGCCCTCGAGTGAGGTCCGACCCCTTGCATTTTGCAAGGGTCGGATGTCACTGAAGATCGGGGATTTTTGAAAGACAAAACTGATAAGAAGAAGTATGTGTTTATTGAAGGGTAAAAATTACGTAGCTGCTCAATGTTCCTGGCATTGGTGAAGACCTCACCGTTGATGGTTTTTAGTTTGTAGGCGCCTGGTCAGAGTACTTCTATGATGACGTATGGCCCCTCCCAGGGCGAGGAGAGCTTGTGACGGTCCTTGTTGCTCTGCACGAGGCAGAGAACTAGGTCCCCGACGTTGAAGGCTCGGACCCGCACCCATCGGTTGTGGTACCAACGCAGCGACTGCTGGTACTTGGCCAAATAGAGGAGGGCGATGTCATGGGCTTTGTCTAGCTGGTCCATGGTGTCTTCGTTGGATGCCTCGGCTCCCTGTTCATCGTATGCTCTGATTCTTGGTGCTCCATAGTCGAGGTCGGTTGGGAGGACGGCCTCGGAACCATAGACCATGAAGAAAGGCATCTAGCTGGTGGTCCGACTGGGAGTTGTCCTTAGGCTCCAGAGCACCGTAGGGAGCTTGGCGACCCAGTGTGCACCGAACTTATTCAACCGATTGAAGATCCTGGGTTTGAGGCCCTGTAGGAGCATGTCATTTGCGCGCTCGACCTATCTGTTTGTCCGAGGGTGCGCGACGGTGGCCCAATCGACCTGGATGTGTTGTTCATCACAGAATGGAACGAATTTCTTGCTGGTGAACTGTGTGTCGTTGTCCGTGATGATGGAGTTTGGTACTCCAAAATGATGGATGATGTCGAGGAAGAACAGCACGGCTTGTTTGGATTTGATCACGAAGATCGGCCGAGATTCGATCCATTTTGTGAACTTGTCTATGGTGACAAGCAAATGGGTGTAGCCCCCGGGTGCCTTTTTGAGAAGTCCAACCAGATCGAGCCCCCAGACCATGAAGGGCCAGGTGATGGGGATCATCTGGAGTGCCTGGGCCGGGTGGTGAGTTTGCCGAGCGTAGTACTAACACCCTTCGTAGGTGTGTACGATCTGCTCAGCGTCAGCTATTGCAGTGGGCCAGTAGAAGTCCTGTCGGAACGCATTCTGAACCAAGGTTCTAGGTGCGGTGTGGTGACCACAGACCCCACCGTGGATATCGCTCAGCAAAAGCTTCCCCTGTTCGACGGGGATACAGAGCTACAGGATCCCGGTGTGGCTTTGTTTGTAGAGTTTGCCTTCCACAAGAATGAAGGACTTGGCGTGATGTGTGAGCCATCGAGCTTCCGTCTTGTCCATCGGCAGCGTGTCATGGAGGAGGTAGTCGAGGTAGAGCGTTCTCCAGTCATCTAGAGGGTCGGGCTCTGTCGCTAGATCCTCCTCAAGCTCCATGACCTCAGGACCGGGCGGAGCCATCGGTTGGTTAGCCCCTAGGGCTAGATCAGGCGGGCCATCATCGGCCCGCTCTGACCCTTCGTAGCGTACCGAGGGTTTGTGTTGGTCGCTGGCGAAGACGCCCATTCACACCGGCTCTCGACCGGACGCTAATTTTACAAGTGTGTCGGCCGCCTCGTTGAGGCGTCTTGGGATGTGATTGAGTTCGAGGCCATCGAATTTGTCCTCCAGCCATTGGACCTCTTGGCAGTACGTAGCCATCTTGGTGTCATGGCAGCTTGACTCCTTCATGACTTGGTAGACGACCAGCTCGGAGTCGCCCCGGATGTCAAGGCGTCGAATGCCCAACTCGATGGTGATTCGTGGGTCGTTGATGAGCGCTTCATACTCAGCCACATTATTTGACGAGGGGAAATGGAGCCGAACCATGTACCTCATGCGGACCATGAGGGGTGATAGGAAGACCAGCCCCGCGCCGGTGCCCTTCTTCATCAATGATCCATCGAAGTACATCGTCCAGTACTCTTGATCAACGACCGCCGGTGGTGTCTGGACCTCGGTCCATTCCACAATGAAGTCAGCTAACACCTAGGACTTGATCGCCATTCGAGAGGCATCTGTGATGCCTTGATCCATCAACTCGAGTGCTCACTTTGTGGTTCTTCCCGTGGCATCCTGGCTCTAGATGACCTCGCCGAGGGGGAACGACGTCACGACTGTAACGGGGTGTGACTCGAAGTAGTGGCGTAGCTTCCTATTGGTGATGACGATGATGTATAGGAGCTTCTGGATTTGGGAGTAGCGGGTCTTGGAGTCAGATAGTACCTCGCTGATGAAGTACATAGGGCACTGCACCTTGAGGGCGTGCCCCTCTTCCTCCCGCTCTACTACTAGGGCGGTGCTGACCACTTGCATGGTGGCCGCTATGTATAGTAGGAGGGATTCTCTATTGCTTGGAGGAACTAGGATCGGGGGCCTTGTTAGAAGTAGTTTGACCATGTCAAGTGCCTCCTGGGCCTCGGATGTCCACTCGAAGCGATCAGCTTTCTTCAAGAGTCAATAAAGGGGGAGACCTCGTTCATCGAGGCGTGAGATGAATCGGCTGAGGGTGGCAAGGCACCCTGTGATTTGCTGAACCCCCTTTATGTTCTGAATTGGGCCCATCCTTGTGATGGCTGAGATCTTCTCGGGTTGGCTTCGATGCCACACTCAGAGATGATGAAGCCGAGTAGCATGGCCCTTGGGACCCCAAAAACACATTTCTTGGGATTGAGTTTGATGCCATTTGCTCAGAGTTTCGCAAAGGTTTGCTCACGATTGGCAACGAGGTGGTCAGCCCATTTGGACTTAACTATGATGTCATCAACGTAGGCCTCAATGGTCCACCCGATGAGGTCCCTGAAGCATCTAAGCATACAGCACTAGTACCTTCCTTTAGGCGTGCAGGGCATGGTCCTTGGTACTGTGGTTGACTCGAATGTCCTATCGTACCCTGTCCTTGTCATCATGAAGGAGGAGGGTGCAGTCGTCGGGCAAGGCGGAGCTGGCCCTCAGACGTCGGGCAAGGCGGGGCCTACCCTCAGCCGTCGGGTGAGCCTGAGCCTGCCCTCGGACATCGGGCAGGGCGGAGCCAGCCCTTAGATGTTGGGCAAGGTGGAGCTCGCCCTCGGACATCAGGTGAGGCGGGGCCTACCCTTAGCCGTCAGGTGAGGCGGATCCCGCCCTCAGACATCGGGCGGGGCGGAGCCAGCCCTTAGACATCGGGCGAGATGGGGCCTACGCTCAGCCATCATGCGAGGCAGAGCCCACCCTTGAACATTGGGCGAGGCGGGGCTTGCCCTCAGCCATCGGGCGAGGCAGAGCCCGCCCTCGGATGCCGAGCGAGGCACGGCCTGCCCACGGACGTCGGGTGGGGCGGAGCCAACCCTCAGACGTCGAGCAAGGTGGAGCCAGCCCACAGCCATTGGGCAAGGTAGAGCCAGCCCTTAGCCATCAGGCAAGGCGGAGTCTAGCCCTCGGGGGTCAGGCGAGGCGGAGTCTTAACCCTTGGGGTTGGGCAAGAAGGAACCAATCTTCCATCATTCGGGCAAGAAGTGTAGTAGCGTTCTTGCCTAACCAGAAGCGTCAATGTTTGATGGTTTATTAGTTCCACCTCATTGGGTACCCCAGTATTAGGTCCTTGACAATAGGGCAGAGGATTTGCTAGGGTTGAGGCTTTGGCGATGGCGGCGTTGGCTGTTAAGATTTGTTCGAGAAAGAAGGGGAAACCAAATGGGCTGAGTGAGTTGAAAATGAAACTGTTGGGATATTATATAAGACTCGGACCGAGAAGTCAGGAGTCACACGTATATCTCAAAATAAAATGGTTGCGACGTGGTAAATAGGTAAATAGGAATTTTGGAATAAAATCATTTTTATCAAAAAATTGGGGGGCATATGTTTAAACCAAAATTTGGGAAGAAGAACACGGGAACTCGAAGCTTCCAAGATTGTGTCATCAAGGAATCAATTGCATAAAGATCGATATCATCTGATTCATATGTGACACTAGAATCGGCTCTCTTCAGACGATGCCAGCAGATAACGACAATAAGCTACGGTTGGCGTCAGGAAAGACATGTCGGACTCTACAAAAAGGGAAAGACTAGGGTCCAAGTTATCTTAAATTAGAAATGTTTTCTCTTATGCCAAACATTGTAATGAGTCGTACTTGAGTAGGATTCATGCTTAGGTTCTGGATATAAATATTGGACCCCGGCTATTGTAAAAAGAGCATCCAATCAATCAATACAAATTACTTTTTTGGCTTTACGCCAACCCTTAGGAGTAGGAGTAGTGTAGATCTCGGCGAGTTCTTCAACAAGCAGGGTTGCATCAATCCGGCTGACCTCCGGCTTGTCTATAATTACCGTCATGGCTTATGCTTTGGTTTGTAAGGCTGCATCAGTTAAGTTCGACCTCCATTGTGAGCTCTACCATAAGCTAGTTATCGATTCTTATCTAGTTCAAGTATGGTTGCATCGGTTAGGTTCGACCTCCACTGCTTGAATTAGATTAAGATCAAGTTATCGGCTCTACCTAAGAGTGGCATCCTTTGAGTAGATTCATTAAGTTACCGATCTTGCTGATGTTCTTATTGCCATTAGTTTCAACAACATCAATCTGTCCGGTCGAGATCCATCTAGATCGGCTTCATATCCTTTTAGTGTGTCATTCACTTTGTTACAACACAATGTTTCTTACTTTGAGCGACGGGTTATGTTTTATCGGCTGTTCTACTTTGATCTTGATCATGCATAGTACACAGTTAAGGTATGTCTGATCTTGAGGAGGTTTGCTGGCTAGTTAAATTGGGTCTATAGTTCGCTATTATGGCTGTAACGATCCGGTCGATCCCCACTGATGGCACTTTAGATCGGAGGATGCTAGTTGGTAGATTTGTTTTCGATCAAGCGTGACCTTGACTGTTTGCTATGCCTGCATCGGCTAAATAGTCGATCGCCTATGCTTTAATGCCTACAGTGTGTTTCCATGATTCTGTTAAATGTGAATAGATTTGTTTACTTTAAAGGTTTGATTTGTTGTCTTCATCATGGCTGCCATCGATCCGGTCGAACCCCACTATTAGAGATTGCAGGTTAAGTCTGATGAGTTCATAGATTTGTCCATGTTAAATAGTCGATTGTTGACATGCTGTAGTCCCTTTTCACCTGAATCGGTTATTTCAGCCGATTCGCTCGAGCTTTCACACATATAGCATGTCTTTCGGAAATCCTGTCAATGTATAGATGGTTTTACGGATTCTTTGGTTTTAGTTTGTTACTATCATCATAGCTATCATCAATCTGGTCGAACCTCAGTGTTGATGGTAATAGATTAGATTCAGAGCGTTTGTAGATCCTTTCATACTATACAGTCGATTTATTCGAATGCTATATCCTTTCTCATTAGATTCATCGGCTCAATGCTTTACACTGGTAATACCTACCTAGCTAATGATTTTGCTTATATTTGTGTGCATTGTACTTGTCAACATAAAATCAATCACAACCCACAAGCTTTATAGTCCGTAACAGCCGATTTCTTTGCGTATCGGCTGTTTAGTCGATTTTCCCGTCTGGCTGCTCCCGAAGCGGCACACTTGGAACTGTCTAGGCAAGACCGGCATGTTCCACCTTAAATTATTGATAAACTTTCTCTCCTTGTCAATTGCTGGTCAAATTGACTGGCACGCCTCGTGAGGAATTCGTAGGGTCGACGGATCCTGCTTTGAAGCCAAGCGGATCTCCGGGCTCATCCTAAGCAGATCCTTTTGGCTTGCTATGTGCCAGGTGCATTAACATGTTTTTGCGCCGATAGATATTGACTGTTATTTAATAATGTGATGGGATGATCACCTGAGACTCATGTTATACTTCGAATCTGTGGATATCCCTTCATTGAAATCAGGATCGTTTCACCGATGTAGGCAGCGAAATATCAGGAGCCGACATGAGGGATAGGTTTTCTTCTGTGGTCCGGTTGGTGTGGATGCTATGTGATCTTGCACATTAAGCTTTTGGTTTTTGGTCATGTTCGAGCCCTGTTTTCTTTTGACCATGTTCGAGCCATGTTTTCTTTTGTGATGATTTGGTATCATCACGTTGGGGAGATTTGGTATCTTACCGGTATTTGTGTTCCCAACCCCTGAGAAGCCATAGTAGAGTTATATGGACATCTAAGGTCGCATACATTCGGGTATGAGGTCTCATTAGGTCTATTTCGTCCATTGATCATGGATGAGGTTGCACCTATCGTGTGGGGAAACTTGTACACCTTTGTAGAGTTACTTAAACCTATTTGAATAGCCACTTCCTTGGAATCGGCAAATGCTAGGATGGGATACTATGATTAGTTTTACTTTTATGTGTAATGAAACTGGTAATGGAATTGATGCTAATCCAGGTACTAGTGGGAATGGTAATACTCCGCTAGGACTCAACCCTTAATTATAATCGCCACTACACTTCTATTTCCACCCTATGGTTAGGGCATGCTGAGTACGTATGTACTCACCTATTGTTGACCCATGGACCTTGGCACGGAAGAAGACTATGACTTCAATGAGGAAGCGTACCATGAGGATTAGGATTCCTGTGAGGAAATACGTTTCGTTGGAGTATGACATCGATACTACGGTTTCGGCCACGCTCAAGTTGCTTGTGGAATAGGACACCGCTTCACTATATAATAATCCCACTCTAGAGACCACCAATAGTGTCGTTTCACGGCCGTAGTATTCCGCTAGTTATGTAGCCTATGACCGTGCCCCGTTGGGCTATTGTTGTAAGACCTTATTTCTAGATATCAATAAAGCTCAGAACCTTTTATTATATATTTGTGTACCATTCTTGTGAGTTGGTGCATATTTGTGCGTGATCCTGGCACAAATATGGATGCACTTAGGACTCTCAAATTGAGTGGCCAACAGAGTGATATCAGAGCTGAGTTTGACTGTAGGATGAAGCCCTATGATTGGAATGCGTTAGATAGTTTTATAGTAATAGTAATAACCGCAAACCTAATACTAGTAAAGTCGACGAACCTTTTCTCAATGTCATTCCTCATTTGTGTCGCAAAAATGTTTCTAACCCTTGTGGTGAATTTTTATAGCAATGGATGACATATGGGAGCGTTCGGACTATTTGATCGTTAGAGGATTGTTGACGGTCACTAACACCAATTATAAACTACCAACATAACCTACATATATGTTTAGATCCATCACCAAACAAAGGTATAGGGGTTTAAACTAATGAATTCCATGAGCTTTGGTGAATATGTAACTATAGGAGGATTTATCTAGAAAATAGCTCCCGGGACCACCGTCATACACTCCAAACAAGTAAACCGATGACAAGTGATTCAACCCGCGAAAAACTACAAAAGACAATTCTAGAAGGTTCCATAAGACACCACGCCGAAGCTTGGGCCAAACGGCCATGAAAGTGGGCCGACCGGCCTACTCCGGAGTCTGTTTGCCCTCCGCCGCCTCGTATGCGTTTCCAAGATCTACACCATTAATTTAAGGCGGTTTATAGTCGGTGCATCCAACGGTGATCGAGGGAAATGACACAGATTTATGATGTGGCGATTCCTTGCCCCCAACTCCACCTCGATTCCTTGCCCTCTACTCCACCTCGGCCTATATATAGCAGCCCCTACCCCCCTTCCTAGAGGCAATCCTAAAACCCTAATTCATATCCTCCTCATCAGGATCAGAGCCAGCTATCAAGAGAAGGTTAGTCCTCCATAGGATCTAGTCTTATAAATAATAGTGAGATGGAGAGTGAGGGAAGAGTTTGGAGGAGATGCCATCCTGTCAGTGCTCTCTCTATGGCTTGTACCTTGGCGGATTCAAGTTCTATCTAAGCCTGCCTCTGAAATTTCTCTAGTAATCAACTTCTGATTCAAGTAAGCTTCTTGTTTATATTATTCATCAGGTTCACAACTCATTTGAGTGCTTTATTCTTTATATGGGAAGAGTAAAGTAGTAATTGTAGTGTAAGCGTGGTGCTTAGACTCTAGTTACTTGTGGATGCATCCTACATTCCGGATCGGTGGTAGCTCGCGAGGGTAACTCTTATAACCTCGTTGAATCCTCTGTAGTCTACCTCCTGTTTGTAGGAAAAGTAGGACGCGATTACTATGGAAAGCATCCTCTGCTGGTGTCTTTCTTTAAGTAATGTCCCTAGTTGAATAGTAGAAGACATAGTTTACCCAAATCAGAACTAGAGAACCTTAGTTTTCCACTCTACGCTCCTATTTATCTTAACCTTGTTGCTACCCCTAATTAAGTTAGATCGTAGTTAGTCTCACTCGTTTCCCTATGGATACGATACTTGGAATACTTCCGGGTGAAAGCTACAGTGGTATTCGTGTGCTTGCGGATTTATTTGTGTGCGTTAAATAAACCAACAAGGATTCCCACCACTCCTTTGAGAGACACTCCAGCGCTTGGGTTACACTGAACCTCCCATGTACTACTATTGCGAGTGCGATGTGGAGGGTGTACTCAAGTGCGATATGCACCTGCATATTACCGAGCATCCAATAAACACTGAGTTTAGGGCTCTCATGGATATTTATCAGGAGTATGAAGCAGAAGTCAACAACACATGCAAGGATTTTCCTAGTGATGGATCAGACTTCTCT
The DNA here is from genome assembly GCA_904845875.1 of Miscanthus lutarioriparius. Lineage (NCBI taxonomy): Eukaryota > Viridiplantae > Streptophyta > Magnoliopsida > Poales > Poaceae > Miscanthus > Miscanthus lutarioriparius. The sequence continues at coordinate 68,997,398 of CAJGYO010000001.1, read as the reverse complement.
TGTTTGGCTTAAGAAGGTTAAGGCAATGGAAAAGGCAAAGCCATAGGTGCCAGAATACACTCTAATGACTATAGCCAAGTACCTACATGCCCTTGACATTCTCTATGCAAATTAGGAAGTGGAGCTAAAGATAAAGAACACTAAACTCAAGGAAGCAAAAGCTGAAGTACAAGCACAAAGGACGGAGCTACTCATGCTAAACTCACAGCTATCAACCATGAGAGAAGAAAAGGAACAATGCAAGCAAGAGCTACAGAAGGCCCTTGAGCGCCCAAAGGCAAGGAAAAGAAGAAGGAGAGCCTACTGAAGAATCAATCACCCACAACAACAAGAAGACAGCTGGGGATGCAAATATCATTGGACCCTCTTAAGTTCTTTTAGGACTGGGTGCTAAGCGACATGTATATGGACCTCATGATGGGACCTTCGTGAGATACAGTTCATGTAAAATGAATAATGGAACTATATTGACTAGTAGTAGTGTCTAGTATCCCAAGTAGTAGTAGTATGCCTAGTATCACTTCAATGTCATTAGAAGTACATGTTGTCACGTAGTAATCACTCTAGTAGTTGTTATATGATGCACGCTTGTATCATATATGAATGACTGTTCATGTGATATATGCATTGTGTGTTTGTGTATGGATGTGTGTCTTTGCTTGCTTGTTTTATTTTCTTGCACCCAAATCCTAGAGGATGTCTTCTCATCCTTGCTGCTCCAAGGCAATAGATGGAAAGGAGGTCTGATAGGATTCGGGATCACCATGAAAGGGCTGTCGAAAGGCAAGTTCATGAGGAAGAAGAACCAATTGCACCACAACCTAGAGGTAGGCAGAACAGAGGCAATCATGAAGTTGTAATCGTAGGCATGGGCATGAGCAACCACAAGAAGATAATATCCTAATTGTTGAAGGAGTACATGAAGAAGGAGAACAAGAAGTTGGGCAAAATGTTGGAAATGACCCAGTACAAGGTGAGGAACCTCGGCCACCCCACCAACATTGGCAGAAGTGATGGATCGACAGACATGATTATTGGAAAATCTTGCAAGAAGACAGGATAATGGTAATGGACAAGGGAAAATGGCAGCATTCATGAGGCTTCACCCACCAACATTTGATAGTGCAAAAGATGACCCATTATCAGCAGATGATTGGTTATGTACCATCACCAAGAAATTAAATGCAGTACGAGCCACCGATAAAGAAAAGGTAATTCTAGGCACTCACCAACTGGTAGGAGTCGCTGATGAATGGTGGGAAAACTACTAGGATGCAACTAATGAGCCAGAAGCTATCACATAGCAAGAATTTGTGGAGGAATTCCATGAATATCACAACCTCAAAGGAATCATGGAGATAAAAGCAGAAGAATTTCGTTCCCTGAGACAAGGCCCAATGACAGTAAATCAGTGCATCTGGAAGTTTATGAAGCTAGCACGCTTTGCACTAGAAGATGTTAACTCCGACAAGAAGAAACAGAAGTGTTTTAGGAGAGGACTCAATGCATCCCTAGGTCACTCACATCTACCCTAATTTCAACACGCTGATGAACCACACTATCCTGCTAGAAGAAGAACATGTTAGAGGCGAAGGAGAATAGAAGCACAAGCTCCTGATACAACATGCTCGCCAACAAGAAAGAACACAACGAGTCTGCACCAACAACACCACACCCATAAGGTATCAACCGACCATGTAGTATAGGACATCCAGACCTAACACTTCATAGACCACATCCAACAACAATAACAACAGCAACAGCAGCAGCAACAAAAACAAGAACAAGAACAACCAGCCCAAGTGTACCAATAATACAACAATGGAGACTTGTTTTGGAAGCCAACAACCAGGACACCACGTAGCCCATTGCCCTCTTAAAGCTACAAACTCTGCCCCTGCTCAGTGTATAGCCAGTAATAAGATAGCCGCCTTAGGAATTGGACGCACAACACCTCAGAACTCTGGACCACCAAGGAATGCCACAAATTTTGGGCAAGGTCGTATGAACCACGTAAAAGCAGAGGAAGTATAGGCAGCACCTGATGTCATGTACGGTGAGTTTCTAGTAAACTCCACTATTGCAACAGTGTTGTTTGATTCCGGCGCTTCGCATTCATTTGTTTTTGCTTGTTTTGTGCTTAGAAATAGTTTAAGAATAGTGTTACTCCCCACCCCTCTCTTGATTCAAACCCCTAGAGTTGTCCTCAAATGCACCCTCAAATGCTCTCGAGTGAAGATAATGATCGATGGAGTAGAATTTCAAGCAGATTTGGTAGTACTTAAGACATAAGGTTTAGACATAATACTAGGAATGGATTGGTTAAAGAGACACCATGGCACTATATCTTGTAGCGACATAGCAGTAACCCTGATAAATCACAATGGAATAAAGGTTGAATGTCACCCTCAAGCCCACAAAGCAGAACCAATGGTTTGCAGTATACAAGCAACAAGCATTGAAGAAGTACTAGTCGTATGTGAATACCCTGATGTGTTCCCTAAAGAGTTACCCGAAATGCCACCTGACAAAGACTTGGAGTTTATAATTGACCTAATCCCCGGAACCGCACCTATCACAAAGAGACCCTACCGAATGGTAGCTAATGAGTTGGAAGAATTGAAGAAGCAATTACGGGAGTTACAAGAGAAAGGATACATCAGACCAGCTCATCACCTTGGGGATCACCAGTTTTGTTCGTAAAGAAGAAAGATGGTAGACTCCGAATGTGTATTGATTATCGGTCCTTAAATGAAGTCACCATCAAGAACAAGTACCCTCTACTAAGAATTGATGATTTATTTGATCAACTAAAGGATGCCAAGTATTTCTCCAAGATAGATCTGAGATCAGGCTACTATCAACTAAAGATTCGGCTCAGTGACATACCAAAGACCGCATTTGTGACCCGCTATGGACAATATGAGTTCACTGTAATGCCATTTGGACTAACCAATGCCCCGACCTATTTCATGAATCTGATGAACAAAGTCTTTATTGATGAATTGGATAAATTCATGGTAGTATTCATCGATGACATTCTTATCTATTCAAGAAGTGCTAAAGAACATGAGCAACATTTGAGAGTAATATTAAACAAGCTAAGAGAACATGAGTAATACGCCAAGTTTAGCAAATGTGAATTTTGGCTACAAGAAGTCACCTTTTTAGGACACATTATCACCATAGGAGTAAAGTTAGATCTGGAGAAGGTTAAGGCCGTATCAGAATGGAAGCAACCAACGAATGTGATAGAAATTCATAGTTTTCTCGGATTAGCAGGCTACTACCAGAGATTTATTGAAGGATTTTTGAAGATCGCAAGACCCATGACCACTCTGACTTAGAAAGGAAAGGAATTCAAGTGGACGGAAGCATGCAAGAAGAGTTTTTAAGAGTTGAAGACCCGGTTAACCATAGCCCCAATACTCATGCTACCAAACATACACAGAAGTTTTATAGTATACTATGATGCCTCACGACAAGGATTAGGATATGTCCTAATGTAAGATGACAAAGTAGTTGCTTACGCCTCCCAACAACTGAAGAAACATGAGGAAAATTATCCGACACATGATTTGGAACTAGCAGCCGTAGTACATGCATTGAAGATATGGAGACACTATCTCATTGGAAACAAATCTGAGATATTTATAGACCACAAGAGTTTGAAGTATATTTTCACATAGCCTGATCTGAACCTACGACAAAGAAGATGGTTGGAGCTGATCAATGATTATGATTTAAGCGTACAATACCACCTAGGAAAAGCCAATGTAGTTGCAGATGCATTAAGCAGAAAGGCATATTGTCACTACATGATGACTTGAAACCAAAGACCAGAGTTAGCATAAGAAGTTCACCAACTGGATCTACAAATTGTACCACAAGGTGTCTTAAATGCCCTACATATATGACCGATCTTGGAAGATCGGATAAAGAAAGCCCAAGACAAGGATGAAAAATACAACATTTCAAGGAACAAAGTAGTAAGAAGAAACTTCTAGGATTCAGGGTCGATGAGCAAGGGAAGTTATGGTATGAAGATGGATATGCATACCAAAGGATGAAGCACTCCAAAGGTTAATATTGGATGAAGCACACCATTCAGCCTACTTTATCCACCTAGGATCAACCAAGATGTACATGGACCTCAAGCAAAGATACTGGTGGACAGGAATGAAAGGAGATATTGCAGAATATGTCACCCGATGCGATACGTGCAGACAAGTCAAGGCAGAACATCAGCGACCAGCAGGACTACTTCAACCATTGCATATTCTAGTATGGAAATGGGACGCAATCAGCATGGACTTTATAGTGGGATTGCCCAAGACACCAAATGGACATGACTCAATATGGGTTATCATAGATGGATTGACAAAAGTGGCACACTTTATTCCAGTAAGGACCAATTACAAGGGTAATAAGCTAGCACAACTGTACATTGACAACATCCTTAGATTACACGGGGTACCAAGCCGAATAATCTCAGATAGAGGAACTCAATTCACCGCCTGATTTTGGAAATGCTTACACAAAGCTTTAGGAACACACCTAGATTATAGCTCGGCCTATCATCCAGAAAACCGACAAATAGATAGAAAGAGTAGACCAGATATTAGAAGACATGTTATGAGCCTATGTACTGACCTACAAAAAAGACTGGGAAACAAGCATATCATTCGCAGAAATCTCCTACAACAACAGTTACCAAGCAAGCTTGAAGATGGCACCATTTGAAGCCTTGTTGGAAGGAAATGCCAAACACCATTAATGTGGTTAGAGAAAGAAGCCTATTTGGCCCCAACATGATCAAGGAAGCTGAGGAACATGTAGCTAAAGTTTGAGAAAATTTGAAGGTTGCACAAAGTAGACAAAAGAGCTATGTAGATACCTAGAGAAGACCGTTAGAGCTCCACCCAAAGATTTCGTCTACTTAAAGGTATCACCCATCAAGGGTACTCGAAGATTTTAGGTCGGAGGAAAGTTAGCCCCACGGTATATTGGACCATATTTGATCATTGAAAAGATTGGAGCAGTGGCCTACCGCTTAGAGTTACCTCTAGAAATGTCAGACATACACAATGTGTTTCACATATCCCAACTAAAGAAATGGCTAAGGGTACCGGAAGAACAAGCACATATGGAAGCCATGGACTTAGAACCAGATTTATAGTATCAGGAAAGACAATCAAGATATTGGATATGGTCCACCGACAAACCAGGAGGATAGCAATAAGATTTTATCGGGTACAATGGAGTAATCATACAGAGGTAGAAGCCACATGGGAAAAAGAAGACGATCTTAAAAAGGAATTTCCCTATCTATTTGAGGATCATCTCGAATCTCAAGGACAAGATTCTTTTTAAGGGGGGTAGGTTTGTAACACCCTAAAATTTAACCTAGTTTAAAAATCACTAAAAATTTGAACTTTTTAAAACTTTGCATAGGAACTAGAATATATAACCAACATAGATAATATTTACAAAATAAATTAACATAGGAAACAAAACTTGATGTGTGAAACTTGGTGTGTGAATGTTTGCTTGACTTGTTGAACTTATGGTAAATATGCAATGCAAGTATGCTCTCATACCTTTCCCTACTGTTGGGCTATGCCCCTCACCCTTTGCACCCCCTTGCTGGTGAAAAGGGAAATTAGCTTACCTCAACCTTTTCGCATCCCCTCAGGGGGCAAAAGGGATTGAGCGGATGTTACGAGCGTCTTCACACACCACTAGAGTAGGCTCATGTCAGTAAGGCCTTTGCCTCTATGAGCGAAAGCCTAGCTCTAAGGCAAGGGAGCAGGGCTGCATACACTTTTGCATGAGTCAATCTTGTTTGGTTTTGTAGGGACCTTTTGCTCCTTCGTCACAAAGGGAGAAGGCGGCCCAGAGAGCCTGGCGGCTATGGCTAGCTAAGGGGACCACTAGTTCATGGCGAGGGTAGTTGGAGCCTAAGGAACATGCAGAAGGAGAAGACCGAAGTGCCCTTGGTGAAATAGAATATTCTCCTAGATCAGGGTAGTTGTGAGGGCAGTAGTGTCCATGTAAATGCTATGGAACTGTATAAAAAGCGCATCTATGGGGTTGTAAAAGGAGGGCCCTAATTCTTGTTCATAATACAAGTTCATGTTTCCCGAGCTAACATTTCGCTAGCCTCCTCTTTCTGGGTTTGATGTGTTTGGGTGACAACTGGGGTTTTTAAGGTTATGGCCTAGAATAACACCTACCTAAGCTCCACATAAGCTTTTTAGAAGTAGGGAGGAAAGAAGGCAAAATCATGATATGCCTTGGTGAGGAAAGCAAACACAACTTGAGTGATCTGAGAGAATCATTCGAGGAGCAAAGCTATATTTACATTTTCAAAATCAAATGAAAACCCAAGTTTCTAAACTGATTGATGTAAGAGGATTTGAATCCATGCTGTTCCATTATTCAATCACCCAAGATAATGTGGTAGACACTCAAAAGTTCATAGGTTTAGGTGAAGCTTGGAATAACTTGTATGCAGATTATATATGAAGGAGATGACCCATCTTAGTCCCTTGAACTTTACTCGAGGATGAGCAAAGGGCTAAGTGTGGGTGAGCTTGTTGGCAGTCCTTAATTCTTACTAACCACCAACTCTCATTTAATACCTGCTAAAAACACCAAACTTAGAATTAGGGCTTATAACTAACAAATTTTATGAGTTTTGGTGGTTTACCATTTGTAGGAAGACATGTTGGGAATACACAAGAAATATACCTAAAGTATACAAGAAATACAACAAAACAAGTACCCCGCATGAGCCCAAGGGGGAGGAGGCCCACAATCAAGCAAATCAGGGCCCAGAACAAGTGGAGAACAAACCCAAAATCAAACCAAACGAACTCAACTCCACGCTAGACCACCATGGGCCAAATCCAGAGGATCATAGGAGGCAACCCAACAAAGTTGGGCCAATTTTGACCAAGCCTAGTGTGGTTGCACCCCTGGTGTGGCCGCACCTCCACTTGCCCCTTTTGGCCTAAACTATGGTCGGTTGACACTTACCGCCTTGCCCAACGATGGCATGGAGGTTTGGTCCAGGTTCAATGCACCTAAACATCGGTTTGGTGCATTTATGAGGGGATCAAGCATATTCCAAAGGAATCTACCCCTCCTCTCCACCTATAAAAGGAGGCTCCCCCTCCTCATTTGAACACAACAACACAACACAAGAGAGCACAATGTGACAAGAAGAGAAGAGCCTCACTCCTATTTTTAGCTCTTTAACTAGTACTAGTGTAGGGAGTGAGTGAGTAAGAGTGGGAGAAGTACCGGACTTGTGGCTAGCTCCGCTTATGTACTTGGGGCCCCTTGTATACTTAGTGGAAGGAATGTCGGGAATCATCAGCTCCTCTAGACTTGTACCTCTACAATCCGAGTACTACTTGGAGTATAAGGTTCTTCATTATCTTTGGTGGTGAGCATTTAATTTAAGTTAGTCTTGTTCATTATTTACTTGAAGGTTTGTTGCCTGGTCTCATAGCGGATACTCTAGTAGAGGGCCCTGGTAAAGATGGATAACCCTGATCAACGCTAGAGTAGTAGTCGATAGCGTAGACATGGTGTCTAGGCTAGAGGCTACCTTTGTTTGCCTCATTCCCCATGGTGGAGGGGTAGGCAGTAGGTGGTGACAGCCCTGTTTGTCCTTTGTCACCCCCACGTTTGGGTTTGGCATAGAGCAAAGTTATCTTAACTTAGGATCTCTATCCTTAGAAAACCTTACTACCCTAGCTATCTTTCTTCTTGTTATCTTAGGTGAACAAGTTAAGACACTCTTACACATTTGTTCCTTTGGGAAAATATGATACCCTAAATACTTTCGGGTGAAATGCTACAATGGTAATTCCATGCGCTTGCAGATTATTTCTTTATGCGTTAAGAAATACCAATAGCGCGCATCTCTGACACCTATCACCGTAAGAAGCTTTCCTAAACTGTCATCGACTTTTTCTATGGCAGCTAGTGGAAGGGAAATCACCACTTAACCAGCATCACCGTTGAATGGCCCTCCTTGTCCTTCTTGTCCTCCTTGTCTCAGATTGCTGTAGCGGCCTTGTGCTTTGCTAGTGTGCTAGGCCTGATGGATTATGTCGCTATGTTGTCTACAATCCAGCATCCAACAAATGGCATATACTATTGCATAACATCTATTCTGTTGGTCAAGCTCGCTTAGGTTTCAACACAACTGCCTCACACTTCCTTGTAATTGAATTTGTGGAGGTGGAGGGTGCATGCGTAGGTGTCGAGATCTACTTATCTAAAATTGTAGCATGGATCTTTGAGGAATCTGAATGGGGCGAGGGTATTGTACTACGTTGAAAGACGAGAAGTGTTTTTCTTAATGGTTTTGTGCACATGCTTGAGTACTCTATCGTAGTTGTTGTGGATATGGAGAGAAAAACATGGAGGACAATTCATAAACCACATGGTGCTGAAATGTCCATCCATCAAGCTTAGGGTTACTTGTGTTTGTGCTGTGCTAATTTTCACAATATGTCTTGGCTTTTAGTGTGGATACTTAAAGACTATGATACTAATAAATGGAGATTGAAGCATATTGTGGACATGGAGGAACTGTTTGGACACATCAATATGAAAGTTGGTTCTAAGCTTTGTGATGCAGACTATAGAGTGATTATAGTTCATATAGAATAGAATTTCATTTTCTTTGTTGGGAAGGATAGAACACTTATTGCATAGGACGTCGACCACAAAAAGGTTCATGTCGTCCGTGCCTATGTCACCACTTTTGTGGACCAAGTGGGTGTTTCTATATGAATAGGCCTTACTATCTTCCTTATGTTCCCTTGTTCATGGAGTCATTATTAGCAGAGTAGTAAAGGTGAATTTGCTATATTTTGTCCTCACGACACATGTCTTTGTTTAGGTAGGGAGTTGTTTTCATTCTATGTATAGGCCAATTTTGGCTTGTTAACTAAACGAATAGTATGTTCAATATTATTAATTCTGCTACTTTGTTCATGTTGTGGAGTCTGAGTGCATTTCAAAAAAATTCCTACAATGGATCAGAGATGGAGGGGTTCCATGGTGCATTGGCTACCAATCCAAAGGATGCACTAATTATATTCATTTTCCTTGTAAGCAGGAGTGCCACATAGGAGGAGCACGGCTACATCATTTCATTACATAAGTCTGTACAGATAAGTAACTTTAGTGTGCAATCTATGTACCACTTGTGTTAGGACATCAGTTGAGAAAGATGTTATGGTAGCGTCCATTGTTATTATAAAAAGTACTCTTATTTGTGAACATAATTTATGGAAGTAATGATTATATCTGTACGGTTTGTGTTCAGTAAGCTATTAAGGGCCCAGCTGAATTAGTAAATATCATGAAACCAGATGAAATTCTATCACCACCGGATGTAAGCACCATTCATTCTTTTGTTATCACCACCGCTGGTGGTGGTGCAAACATCCAACACCATCGCTATACGTATGATTCGGTAGGGATCAAAAGTGTATCACTGCCAAATCATTTAGTAACCCGACCCCAACTAAAGGATCATCAAAGGCGGATCGTGGTGCAAGGCGACAGTGACCATGACCTTTGTACTGATGGTTCATACACTGAAGCAACGGTGATGTTTACCTCTACATAGACGTCTCAGCCGTTGAAGTGATAATGAACCTACACTGTAGATAGTTAGGTCTAAGTACAAGGAAATGGTGCTGGTGACCACTACATAGGCGGTTGATGTGCCCTCAAAATGGTGATGTTAGCCTCAACTAGGGATGAAAATGGTACGGAAATATTTTGAACCGACCGCTTTCGTTTTCTATATTACGATACCGTTTTCTATATTATGATATCGTTTCTGAATTTTGCCAAATATAAAAATTTATCATTTTCAATTGGTTTTGCAACCATTTTCAACCATTTTTTGTACTATTTAATTGCTAAAATGTAGAAATATCCCGAACCGACCGCTTTTGTTTTCTATATTGTAATACCGTTTCCGACCGTTTTCATCCCTAGCCTCAACACAGGTGGATCATTGACCAATGTGGTGGTGTTGAGATCCAACACAGTCTGTTGCTACATGACCATGATGGCTTCAACTATCACTGTCGAGTGTATACTGCTGAGGGTGAAAAACGGCTACGATGGGGGATTTCGGACCGACATAGTAGGTCTGTATGCAGTAGTGCTTTTTTCTGGCGACACCCTACCACTCTATAGGTGATTTAGCTGAGTCACTCCCTTTGGCTCAGCGCGTGCTGGATGATGGTCTTGAGGCTGACGCATGGGAGCAGTTGATGGAGTGTCGGTAGTCCTTAACGACCATTTTTTTACGTCCAATTAATATCCAAAACAGGAGAAATAAACAAACTTATGACACATATGCATTTATTATTTATAAAGGTCCACTTGTATTGGATAAATCATGTTTTGAAGGACATATATTTGAATACAAGTGGAAAACAAGACAAAAGGCACAACTCCAAAAGTGTAAAGCAAAAATGCGCAACGGAATTAAAGGAGAAGCCCACCTACATGCCAAACCTAGGCCGAGCACCGATGTCGGAGCCACCCAGACCCAGCCAGGAACCCACCAGAGCAAGGCGGTGGCGAGCGGGCCAACCTAGGGTGCGGTTGCACTGCCCCTAGCTCCGCTCGGCCCCACTCTTCTCTAGCGGTTGCATGGCGACATGCAAAGGCAGTTCATGGTGGTTTCCTAATTTACCTACACCCGAACTGACCTGTAGCTTGTATAAATAGCAGGGTGGAGCTCTCTCCCACACACACACATCATTTGAGCCACTACACCTCCACCTCTCTACTTGTACTTTTTTTGTTTTAGTAGTATTTTGGAGCTAGCAAGAGCTATCAAGGAGAGCTTGGCTCCTTGGAAGAAAGGTTCTTTGGTATGAATATGAAGAAATCTTCCAAAGTCTTGCTCTCATATTATCAAAATAGTTGTGCTATTGAATTAGAGTACAATTTTCATGTTATAATCATGACATATGAACTAGCATATAGTTTCTATGTTATGAGCTTAACATGTAGAACTTTATGCTTAATCATTCATATGACTTATATGATTAGAAGTAGAGCTAAGTTGAGGTGGCGGCTCATCATGCCTTCAGGTGTGCCCATGTCCTATGCTTGTCGATCCATAGGGTCAGAGTCCTAGGGGGATGTGGGTAGTTTTTTCTTAGTAATTGGGCATGGTGCCTGGGTACATGGGGACAAGTGAATGCATTACCTACTCCATGATTGAGGGGTAGGCAGCAGGTGGTGACAGCCTTGTCTGTCCTTCGTAATCCCCCACGTTCAGGTAGGGTGTAGGAGTCTAAATTCTCACATGAGGTTGCTAGCAAACTAGTACTCGGTGGCCTCCCGACCCATCTTGCGCTTAGGTCTAGCTCTAACCATATAATTTGTATGATCATCAACTATTCTTTGCATGGCTATATTAGAACAAGCTGACTCCACGTAGGAATATTCTTTTATTCTTTGTTTCTCTTTAACCTTGAGGTTGGCCCAAGTGTGTGTCCACTATCCTGAATATACCAATTTACCCTTGTTATAAACTTTGGTTCACTATGCAAGCATGTAATCTTGTTCATATCCATGCTAGACTCTTTACACCATGCCTTCCTTTAGGAAAATATAAATAACGATACCCTGAATACTTTTGGGTGAAATACTACAACGATAGATCCGTACGCTTGTGGATATTGTTTCTATAATCGTTAAGAACTATCGTGTTGGTGTTCCTTGGCGTCGTTGCTAAGATTTACCAAATCTTAGTAATGGTGTTAAGAAATACCAACATGCATTTCTAGTGCCATTGCTAGGAATGGATTCCATCTCCATACTTGGTGATTGTGCTAAGAAATGCCAACATGGAGCATCACGCCATCATTGGTGAGTTGCTTAGATTCTTCCACGACTCTTTTGCAAGTAGTGTGATCCAAGCGAAAGAATTTATCGATCGCTAGAAGGAGGTGACTGATACCTTGCAACATATGAAGCAGCTAATTTGCTGTTGTCCCACCTTTGGTTGTGTGACTCGTCCGAGGCCTCCCCCGTTTGATGCAGGTGTTGTTTCAATTCTCTTAGATGAAGTCCGACCTTGTGTGGGAATGGGATGGATGAGACGCCTCATGGGTTCTTCTTCTTCTGCTACTCCATCGGCAAGTGAACCAGTCACCCCAGCACCGTCCGCAACTTCACTAATGGCCAAGTCACTCCGTGACTACTCTACCCCCGCTGTTACCAATGTGCCCATTGGGCCCACTGTCAACATGGGCACCAGAAACTTTGAGCTCCGGACTGGCCTCATAACGATGGTGTAGGCAACCAGTTCTATGGTTTGCCTAGCGAGGATGCTAGTGCACACCTTTAGCACTTCCTTGAGCTGTGCAACACCATTGTCATAAAAGACGTCGCACCAACAAGTATCAGGCTCCGTCTGTTTCCCTTCTCCCTCATGGGGAAGGCGAAGCAATGGTTCTACAAGGACAAGGAAGCCATCAACACATGGGATAAATGTTCCATGGTGTTCGTCGTGAAGTTCTTCCCCATGGGCAAAACCAATGCCCTAAGGGGAAGAATTTGAAACTTCCAATAGAATTCTATGGAATCTATCCCCGAGGCATGGGAGAGGCTGTAGGATTACATCCAAGCATGCCCGTACCACGGGATAGAGAATTGGCTCGTGCTCCAAAACGTCTATGAAGTGCTGACACCCATGTCAAAGGGGAACATAGATGCCGCTACTGGAGGCGCATTTCTTTCCCTTAGCATCGATGGAGCTATGGCTCTCATCGACAAGATGGTGTCTAATCAAAGCTAGGGAAAGAAAGAAAACAACAAAAAGGCATGCATACCGTGAAAGAGGAGGATATGCTTGCCACAAAAATGGACCTATTGCTGAAAAGACTGGACGAGCATGCTGCTAAAAAAGAAACAATGAAGAGCACCATCCAGGCTATGGACTCACATATGACATGGGAGGTCTATGGAGAAGTCAGACATTCGGGGAACGATTGCCCCAAAACCTATAAAGAAGCCGCATTCATCAACAATGGGTTCCGACAAGGTAATAATAATCAGTCACGCTTCCAAGGAGGTAATAATAATTATAATTCAAATTTCAATTCAAACTATAATTCAAACCAACCCTCCTTGAAGGACCTAGTTCTAGGTCAAGCTAAAATTAACGAAAATCTTACTAAAAAGTTGATGTATAATGATAAAATGCCAGAAAATATTAACTCAAAAATAGAAGGACTATCCTCCTCTGTTAAAAATCAATTGAGTTTTAATAAAATGATAGAAACACAGTTAGCTCAAATTCGTGCCGCTATTCTTATGGAAAATAATGGAAAAATCCTGGGGCAACCCAAGAATTATTTTGAGAAAGTTAATGCGATGACCACGAGCGGTGGTAACTCCACTGGTGATCCACCGAACCCTGACAATAAAAGCAGGGAAAGTGCAAGGGCAACAAGAGGAGGGATCTTCTTCATAAACAAAAACACAAAAAGATCAAGAAGAGGAGGAAACAGCACCGCAAGACTTCATCGACACCAGCTACTTGTCATTTCCTACACAAAATAGGAAACAAGTCATGGACGAGCAATTCACCTATTTTGTTGAGATCATAGAGAAGATACACGTAAGCATCCCATTGATGGACATCTTACATGTACCTTCTTATTCAAAGTATGTAGCAGAACCGACCAATTTGTAAGAGCACAAGTACAATGGCAGCCCACAAGTGGTCGCACTATCATACTTGAGCCCATATAAACCCGGTAGTCTATCGAGTACCGCGAAGGGTCTTGATTCAACCAACGTACAACCAAGATCATACACGACTCAACATACATGTCACACGTTACATAAAGTTCACAAATACAGTTCATCCATCAGAGTATGAATTAAACTTATTACAAACCATGTTCAGGTAAGATAGTAGCGGAAGCAAATTAAAAAAATTTGAAACCAACATCTGCTACATTGCTTAAATATAGTCTTAGCTCACGATCACACTTCCACAAAAGCATAAGAGAGGGATTAATAAGAGATGTCTGCCCCGAGCTTACTCCTCGTCCACGGCGGGACAGAATCAGTTCTTGCAATAGCCATGATAAACTGTACCATCTGCAATAATAGGAATAAAACCCTGAGTACGAGAAGGTACTCAGCTATACTTACCTGTCATAAACCAAAAATAAAGTGACTCCAAGGATTATGCAAGGCTTTATAAGTGGAGCTAGCTTGACAACATTTTGCATAAAAAGCCACTAATTCAAAAGGAGACATCTTGATGCTCGCTTGATAATTGTTGTTGTAGGAAAACTCAGCTAGAGGTAGCCATTTCTCCCAAGAACTCTTGGAAGATATAACACAAGCTCTTAACATATCTTCTAAGATCTGGTTCACTCGCTCGGTCTATCCCAAAGTTTGTGGATGATATGCTGAACTTCTGATTAGTTTAGTTCCCAAGGCCTGGTGCAAGTGTTCCTAGAAGCGAGCTATAAACTATGGTCCGTGATCTAAGATTATGGTCCTTAGCATCATGATCTGAGAAACGTACAGCTCAGCGTACTTCCCCGCGTGATACGCCGTGTTAACCGGTATAAAATACGTTGACTTGGTAAGGCGATCTACAATGACCCATATAGAATCGTGACCTTGTTGTGTCAGCGGGAGGCCTGTAATAAAGTCCATACTTATTTCGTCCCATTTCCAGCCTAGAATAGGCAATGGCTGAAGTAATCCAGTAGATTTCAAATGAATGGCCTTGACTCTACTGTAATTGTCACACCTAGCGACATAGGCGGCAATCTCTTTCTTCATCTTGGTCCACCAAAAATGGGTTTTTAAATCTTGATACATTTTGCTACTACCCGGATGGATAGACAACTTGGATGAATGAGCTTCATCTAAAATTTGATTTCTATGTTCTCGGTCTTTCAGTACCACAAGTCGGTTCTCAAACCATAGCACACCTCCTTCATCCAACCTAAAATGCTTGGTTTCCTATTCTTTCATCTTTCTCTTAATGTGAAATACACCTACATCTGTCTTCTGCAGTTCTATGATTTTGCTCTCAAGTGAGCAACTGATAGTGATAATGTGCAGCACAACAAGACGTAATAGATTAAACCCATCTTCCAACAAGGCTTCTAAGGTGTTACATTGAGATTTCCAACTAAGTGTATCTGCTACAACATTGGCTTTTCCTGGATGGTAGTGCACTTCCAAATTATAGTCCTTGATTAGCTCTAACCATCTACGTTGTCTCTTGTTCGGCTCAGGTTGAGTGAAGATGTATTTGAGACTTTTGTGGTCCGTGTATATGTGACATATGTTTCCCAACAAGTAATGTCTCCAAATCTTCAAGGCATGAACAACTGCTGTGAGCTCTAAATCATGTGTAGGATAATTGACTTCATCCTTTCTCAATTGCCGAGAAGCATAGGAAATAACTCGGCCTTCTTGCATGAGCACATACCCCAAACCTATACCTGATGCATCACAGAATACATCAAAAGGCTTTTCAATGTCGGGTTGTCCTAAAATAGGAGTTGTACTTTGCAATGTCCATAGGGTGTGAAAAATGGCTTCACACTCCGAAGTCCAATTGAAATTTTCATCCTTCTAGAGTAGTCTGGTAATGGACCTAGCTATCTTGGAAAAATCCGGAATGAAACGATGATAGTAGCCTGCTAACCCTAGAAAACTCTGAACTTCATGAACCAAAGTCAGTGCCTTCCAATATATGACCTCTTATACTTTAGATGGGTCTACAGAAATTCCATCTTTTGATAAGATGCAACCCAAGAAAGGTACTTTCTTCAACTAGAATTCATATTTGCTAAACTTGGCATATAATTTATGCTCCCTCAATCTAGATAAGACAATCCTCAGATGCTCTACATGATCTGACTCATTCTTCAAGTAAATCAAGATATCATCGATAAACACAACCACGAACTTGTCGAGCTCGGGCATGAATACCCAATTCATCAAGTACATGAAGTAGGCAGGAGCATTTGTTAGTCCAAAAGAAGACATGACCAAATACCTGTACAAGACGTACCTAGTGGAGAAAGGTATTTTGGGTACATCCTCTGGCCTGATCTTAATCTGATGATAACCTGACCTCAAGTCAATCTTAGAGAATACCTTTGCTTTTGCCAATTGATCGAACAGGATATCGATGCAAGGCAAAGGATACTTATTCTTAATGGTCCTAGCATGAAGCAGCCTATAATCCACACACATTCTCAAGGATTTGTCCTTCTTCTTTACAAATAAAGCTGGACAACCCCATGGAGACGAACTAGGTCGAATGAGACCTTTGTCCAACAGTTCCGGTAGCTGAATTTTAGGTTCGGCTAACTCATTTGGTGGCATCTTATAGGGTCTTCTTGAGATAGGGGTTGTACCTGGCACTAACTCGATCTTAAATTCCACATCCCTATCAAGCGGTAAACCAGACAACTCATCTATGAACACATATGGAAATTCACAAACTACTGGAATATCACAGAGAGTAGTGGCTTGGATAGCACAAGACAAGTTTTGAAGATCGAAAGTTCTGGGAAGTGGCACTAGAAAAGCACCCTCCCCCTTAGGTTCCCTCAACATAATGGTTCTAGTGGACGTGTCGATGAGAACCCCATGTCCACTCATCCATTTCATGCCTAAGATCACATCTATGGCTAATCCTGGCAATACTATCAGATCCATAGTGTACTCCCTCTTTTGTATGGAGATGAGCACATCTTTGACTATTTGATTTGTAGAAATAGTAGCCCCAGCTGAACTTATACTATAACCACCCTTGTCTACCTCAATTATCTTATGATCATGCTTAGATGCAAATGTTTGGCTCATAAATGAATGAGAAGCTCCAGAATTAAATAAAACAATGGCAGGATGTTTGTTAACAAGAAACATACTGGCGGTCACAAGTTCCCCTGCAGGGATTTCTTCAATAGCTGTGTAATGCATGTATCCTGGACGTCCCTTAGGATTGATCTATTTCTGATTACCCTAGTTTTGATTACCATTCTTCTTGGGATGGGGGCACTCCTTGGCCCAATGACCCAACTGATTGCAGTTGAAGCATGGCTAGTTGTTCCTTGGTCCTGCTGAGCTTCCCTAGCCTGCATTGCCCTTAGGTATGCAATGGTGAATGCTCAGCGAAATGTCTTCTGGGGGCAATTAGCCTGAGCTTTTGGCTGAGGAGGCCTATACTTAGGTGCCGATAGACGAAATTGTGGCATAGCTGCCACTAGAGCTCTAGACTGAGATGATCCTGAGGCACCTACCTCAGCTGCTCTCTTACGACCCTATGTTGCTGCGTGCAAGTTGTTCTGATTCTCCTGGGTTAAGGCATCGCTAACAAACTCATTATAAGTGGCACACCTCGAGTTGGCCATGGTCTTCATTAGTTTGGTGCCATGGTCTTCATCAGTTTGGTGCCAAGGCCTCTCTTGAAGCTCTCTATCTTCTTTTCCTCTATGTTGATAAACTCTGGGGCATATCTAGACAGATTGTTGAAGGCATGCAGGTACTCAGTAAGGGTCTTGGTCCCTTGGGTGAGTCTCATGAACTCGACAACTTTCATGTGCAATAGCCCCGGGGGAATGTGATGTCCCCTAAAGGCTAGCTTGAACTGATCCCATGTGACCTGTGCATTTGTAGGTAGAGAAGATAGGAAATGAGTCCACCATATCCCTACCGGTCCATGCAGTTGATGGGACACATATTCAGCCTTCTGATGCTCAGTAACCCTCAACAGACAGAACTTCTGCTCTATCATGTTAAGCCACTCATCCGCCTGGAGCAGTTCTTTGGCCTGTTTGAAGATAGGAGGCTTGGTGTCCTGGAAGTCCTTGAATGAACTGTATTGATTTGGTTCTAGCCCTTGATGTTGCTGGTGGGCATGAGCAGTGTTCTGCGCAATGAGGCACAGTGTATCCTCCATTGCTCTCTGATTTCCCAGGAACTGTGCGAAGAATTCATTCGCAAATGGTGACGGCGGTGGTGGTAAGTCACCATCATTGCCACCATGGCTAGTTCCAGCTCTAGCTCGAGTGCGAGTCATCTACAAAATTGCAATAATAAGTGATTATTGGATGATGTCAAGAGATTGTAGATGAATTGTGTAATTATGCCAAACTAAAATTACTGGAGAGAATCTTAGATTCATACAATAAAACAGAGGCATAATCATCCATTCTCACAACATAACATCACCAATTTGATCACTTATCGCACTTGCAACGCGTTAACATTCATGTCATTTTTTTACCAGTAAAACAAAACTAGAATTTCAAACTAAAAGTCTGTTCCAAAGATAGTAGGGGTATATCTAGCACATTGAACTAGTCACTAGACTGCTCTACTCTTCAGCGTGATGGCTATCGAGGTCAAAGATAGCATCATCCTCGTGTTGCTGACATAACTGGCTTGGCACCTCAAAAGCAACGACTTGGGGCAGCTTCCCAAGGAGTTTTCCCTTCGGAATCCGCCTTCCACTCCTGCCATAGGGTTGCTTTGGGTACGAGCATGTATGGTTAGCTACACCTCATATTATATGGTTGTCCTTCCAGGTATACCTCATTCTAGAAATAGCGGGGTGGTTCAATATACCCCGCATAATGCAGGACCCTCCAAAGCAGGGCAAGGGTACCAAACATTTCTAGGAAAGTCTCGCTCCCTACTGGTGCTGTCATCCGTACCAAACAAAAATGGTGCAACACTCGTGAGAACAACGGTATAATAGAAAAGAGTTACTTAACCGAATAAGAAACTTATATGGGGAGGAAGAATGCAAGTGTGTAATGAATGATTGATCATGATGCATGTACGTTTCGTATGTCCTCACAAACTTAGGAAAATTAAACTTCTAATGACATACACGGTGGCATACATGCCTTCTCTCATATATAACGTAGCTAGTCAAGCTATGCGTTTCGCTGTTAGTGTAACTGCACAAGAATTTCATTTCAGCCCAACCCCACAAGTATACATGCAGAAATGAAAATCTAGGCTCTAGGTTGTAAGCTAAATACTTCCATATATATACTTCTGTATCAAAGCTACCCGAAAGTAAATACGTCCCTATATATACATATAAATATGCATATACAGTCATATCAAAGCTAACCCACAATTAAATACCTCCGTATATATATGAGACATATATATACTTTAGTATCAAAGCTAACTAACCCCTTTAGACCGCATGCTCACATCTTGTGGTCATGCCACTGTGATGATGAATGACATATTACCTTGGGCATAGAGGCATTTGATCCATGCATTACCACTCAAGTGAATGACATCCATATAATAGCACGCCGTACGGATGACGAAATTGAAAACCCCCAAGTTAGTACTTAATTAGCCACCTGATGTTCTTAACTAGGCATAAAGGAAAGTGATCACTGGCGCACTTTAGATTCAAACTCTAGGTTTTAAACACCTATATATATAGCTATAAGTTGCTAGAAACTAGTTTTGGAAAACAAAAACCTTTGTTTTAAATACACATGTGGCAATTAATGTTGAATCTTTGCTCCGATACCAGCTGTAGCAGAACGGACCAATTTATAAGAGCACAAGTACAATGGCAGCCCACAAGCGGTCACACTATCATACTTGAGCCCATATAAACCCGGTAGTCCATCGAGTACCGTGAAGGGTCTCGATTCAACCAACGTACAACCAAGATCGTACATGACTCAACATACATATCACACATTACATAAAGTTCACAAATATATTTCATCCATTAGAGTATGAATTAAAGTTATTACAAACCACATTCAGGTAAGATAGTAGCGGAAGCAAATTAAAAGTTTGAAACCAACATCTGCTACACTGTTTAAATATAGTGCTAGCTCATGATCACACTTCCACAAAAGCATAAGAGAGGGATTAATAAGAGATGTCTGCCTAGGGCTTACTCCTCGTCCACGGTAGGACAAAAGCAGTTCTTGCAATAGCCATGATAAATTGTACCATCTGCAACAATAGGAATAAAACCCTGAGTACGAGAAGGTACTCAGCTAGACTTACCCATCATAAACGAAAAATAAAGTGACTCCAAGGATTATGCAAGGCTTTATAAGTGGAGCTAGCTTGACAACATTTTGCATAAAAAGCCACTAATTCAGCTATACATTTTATAATTTGGCCATCAAGTTAATTATAGCTATTCATCTCTAAATTAGCAACTAACCTATGCCAAACATGTGGTATATCATTTTGTAGCATAACAATAGTAACCATAGCCGGTATAATAATTCCATGTTCATCATAACCATCATTCCATAATACAGTTACTATGATGTTGGAGCTAGCCAAGTTTCTCACTGTCCGGGAGAGACGGCGATTCGAAACGATTTCAACCAGCTGGAAATTTATTCCTAACACAAACCCAGACATACCTACGCCAAGGTACTCTTAGGTCACCTTTGGTGCAACTTAGGTCCACATTTTGCGGGATCGATCAGCGCCGCACAATCAAGGACAACCAGCTGCTAGGACGTTCAAGCTCGGCCTATCCTTGGACTCATGTCTAGCTCCCCACACATCCTTACTACCATCCAGAGTGCGCACTTTTATAGAACGGGGCCTGGCCTGAGTTGAGCTACTCGGCTTCATGGTTGGAATGAGTTATCCGGCCAGCTAAGTGAGAAACATGTGTTCAATCTTGTCAGAAGTGCCAACAACGGTACGGTCCATAACCGGCACAGATGGAATCACATGACTCAACCTACACATAGACTCCACCCGGCCTCAATTTATATTACCCCATGGTTCTTTTCCATGATAGCAAATATAGCCAACTATGCTTCGATATCCACCTATATCTCGTAGGTGATAGGAAATCACCCGACTTCTACCGGTCTAAGCATGGCTAAGCATATATTCTATCTTGGACCTATATAGGGTTAAAGGTATATATATCTGGACAAGGTAGTTCTATGCATCAAGGGTTTCCAATGAACTCTTATAACCTAATGCATCAAACATAAAAGACTCAAGTGATATTTTGTAAAGCATGGGAGACATAGAATGCTCCGGGGCTTGCCTTTGAGGAAAGAGGTTGGCCTGTGATTCAGGCACTCAAGGAGGTCCTCAAGAGTTTGCTCCTCTCGATCTGGAGCTATGGCCTGAGGTGTCTCCTAATGTTCCTCCTCTTCTTCTTTGTTGAACTCCAAAAGGGTTATTCCCTCGGACGATCCTATATGCATGATAATGGAATAAGATATCTCGGATGCATATATAACGACATGTATGATATGGTGGGGTATGACGAAATGCATTCTCATAGGTGTTTTCAACAGCATTATATTAAGGTGATAACATGTTACATCTTATTTTACTGAGTAGGTGTATATCTCTTCTCTAGTAACTAAACAAATTCTCATCTAAGCAAGTTTTCTAGACTACAAGAGAGCAGCCACTTGTTTTGATCATAACTGGAGTTATACACATCAAAATAATATGGTTGTAGAGTTTCTGGAAAGCTTATGAAATTTCCTACAATTTCTTTTAATCATCTTAATGTTATTCAGCAATTAACTAAGTCAAACAATTCAATCTTTCACATCTGCCCAAAGAGTAAACATTTCTGGCAGCAGACTTCTAACAGATATAATTCTTAAACCATAAGGCCTATGACTATGACAATTTAACACAAGGTAGATAAGTAAGTAGTCTACAACTTTGGTATTAACAAGTTTTACAGAAAGGATCATTATCATCATGCAATCACCACCACAACAGAAACTACACATGTAGTCATCTAGTTGAATTATAAAGCAATAATTAACTTGTTGCCTATAAACAAATACTTCTAAGCCTCACTAATAGTATCAATAGATTATATGCATCACACACACCATAGAAAACATCATGGTTAAGCTCAACTAATTTATTTATATTTATTTGTTATTTTCCTTAGATAATAAGGTGATTTAAAGGATAAATATTTTCAGTCCTCAATAAATCCTAAGAAAATTACAGCAGCCTACATATGACCCTAATAGTCTACTGTAAAAATTTCATGTCATATGGATAAGTATAGCCATCTCTACAAAAAATACAAGTTACATATGCTTATTTTAGCGAAAATAGTTTAGCATAGTGAAAAGTGTTAAGCAGCAGATTTAATACTTTTCTCACTTTTCCCCTAGCAAAAAATTTGCATGATCATATGTTATGTATTTTTACCCCATTTATTTTCACTAGAAACTAGCAATTAATTAAGATTAAATAGGAAGACCATATTTCAAGTATGCTTACTGTAGGTTTAATATTTTCCTAGCTAGAGCATGTCAACACAAGACTATCAAAATTGGAATCATAATTTTATAACCTTCCTAGCTCAAGTTATTCATTCTATAAGCTAGAAACTATTTTAAAAGCACATATCTTGCTCAATTTAATTCTCACAGAAAAATACCCTAAATAGTAGATTTCGTATTTTTATCAAATAGTACACTTCATGATGAATCTAATAAAATTTAGTTCACTCCATTTGGACACTCCTAGCTCTAGATATAAATTTTGGAAGTTTGTAACTAAATCTGTGAAAAAATTAATAAAGAAAATCAAATTTCAAATCAGGCGCTACAGCTAGGTGCACCCGGTGTATACACCCCGCTGCGATTGATGACTGGGTCCTGCGGTCAACTCGGCCCCACGCGACAGAGAGACAGAGCAGAGCACCAGCTTGACTGGTGAAAAGCTCGCCGACGGTGAGGTCACCGGCGACGAGGTCGGCACCAACGTATTTCCCATACTATTCCGCACCTACAGGTACCCTCAGTTTGCTTGGAGGATCACCAGAGTGACCTCGCCGGTGAGCATGGTAGCTCGACGGCGACGCGTGGTGGTAGACTTATCGTCTCCAGCGACAGCATGTCCAGGTGAGCGTGGCTACAACATCAGCAGGTCCTAGCGGAGCTCTAGGGTTAGGTTAGGGCGACGGTGGAGCGACGGTGAAGCTTGGCCGCGTGCATGGCGGCAACGCTCTCGGCTCACGGTGGTGCGGCTCACGTTCCAGCACCAACAACGTGGTAGTGGCTCAACGATGTATGGCTATAGCTTCTAGGACCTATGACAAAGATGAATCAAGAGAGAGAGAGAGAGATTGGAGCAGCGGTGGATAGGGCTAGACATGGTGAGCTTGGAGCTCGGCGGCGCTCCGTGACAATGGCGGCGACGACAACGTAAAATGTTGCATTACCTAGGCTCTAACGGTGGCAATGGCAACTTGGAGAGGTAGAGCAAATAATGGCGGAGCTATGAGCGAGATGGATTGGATGGTGGTGTGGTGTGGTGATGCAAGCACGGCAGAGCTCAGCAATGGCGACGGCGGTGCTCAGCTTTGCTGCTGCGGCCTTGAGAGCGAGAGAGACGGAGCAAGAGCGAGGGAGGGAAGAGAGTGAGGGAAGGGATGAGCCGTGGCCTCTTCAGCGCGCACCCAGACGCAACATGGACCAACCCCGTTGTGTGCACACCACGAGGCAGCCACGGCCTATGGCCGGTCGGCCACGACGCCGGTCGATTCAGTCCATCTGATAGCGCTACTTTGAGCTCCTAAATCTCCTAATCCGTGTTGATTTAGCAAAAAGTTCATCAATAGAAATTGTTCAGCTATGTGAGTAGTACAAAAATGCTTAAAGGAGTTTGGCCTAATTCCTAACGGTTTTCAAACTACAAGGCTCCAAAGTGAGGTACTCTGAAGCTGAAAACAGCTTCAACACTTAGAAAAATTTCAAGTTTTGAAAACAACATTTTGTTGATACTTGTGAGCTCTATTTGATCATGTTAGACACCGAATTAGCTCATGACCCTTAAATAAAGTTTGTTACCCATGATGTGAACTACAACTTTTATTTAGGTCACATAGCCATGCAAACAATCTAAGCTATTGTTCAACTATAGTCAAACAGCATCATGAAAATGGCATTTCGAAGTAAACCAACACTTAGAAGCAAAATTGGCTTAAGTCATGAATATAAACATTGTTCCAATTATCATTCTATATGTGTCTAAGATGTTTTCATGACCTCACAACCATCACATACATTGGTCATACATGATTACAAGCATAAGCATATATATAAAATCAACATTTCATATGATAAGGTATAAGAATGAGATGAAATTTCATATGATCATGTTCATGAATGCTTGGATGATGCTTGTGCTCATGAAATGCAAGTGCCAAATGCAAAGGATAGCATTGGGGTGTTACAACCCCTCCCCATTATAGGAATCTGATCCCGAGATTTGAAAGACCTACCGCTCCTCATAAAAAATGGGATAAACCTCACATAAATAATCCTCCTGTTCCCATGTGGTATCTTGTTCACTGTGGTTATTCCACACCACCTTGTAGAATTTAATGACTTTGCTCTAGGTTATTCTTTCCATTTCTTCTAGCACTCAGATTGGTTTCTCTTCATAAGTCGAATCCGATTGGAGCTTAATGTTGGTGGGTGCAATGGCTTCCTAATGTATGCGAAGACATCTTTTCAACTGAGAAACATGGAAGACATTGAATATAGCACTCATCTCTGGAGGAAGTTGTAACTCGTAGGCAACCTCTCCCTTTTGTTCAATAATCTGGTACGGGCCTACATACCTAGGCTCAAGCTTCCTTTTTACTCCAAATCTTTGCACTCCCTTCATGGGTGACTCTTTTAAGTACACATAGTCTCCCACTTCAAAAGTTAGTGGTCTTCTTCATTTATCAGCATAACTCTTTTGTCTACACTGAGCTCCTTTCATATGTTGTTGGATAATGCGTACTTGCTCTTCAACTTCGGCGATAAAGTCAATGCCATAATATCTTCTTTCTTCGGGCTCAATCCAATTCAAGGGAGTTCTACATTTCCGGATGTACAAGGCCTCAAAAGGAGCCATCTTGATGCTCGCTTGATAATTGTTCTTGTAGGAAAACTCGGCTAGAGGTAGCCATTTCTCCCATGAACCCTTAGAAGATATAATACAAGCTCTTAACATATCTTCTAAGATTTGGTTCACTCGCTCGGTCTATCTGTCCCGAAGTTTGTGGATGATATGCTGAACTTCTGATTAGTTTAGTTCCCAAGGCCTGGTGCAAGTGTTCCCAGAAGCGAGCTATAAATTATGGTCCACGATATGAGATTATGGTCCTTGGTACTCCATGTAGCATCACGATCTGAGAAACATATAGCTCAGCGTACTTCCCCACGTGATACGCCATGTGAACCGGTATAAAATGCGCTGACTTGGTAAGGTGATCTATAATGACCCATATAGAATCGTGACCTTGTTGTGTCAGCAGGAGGCCTATAATAAACTCCATACTTATTTCCTCCCATTTCCAGCCTAGAATAGGCAACGATTGAAGTAATCCAGCACATTTCAAATGAATGGCATTGACTCTACTGCAATTGTCACACCTAGCAACATAGGCAACGATCTCTTTCTTCATCTTGGTCCACCAAAAATGGTTTTTTAAATCTTGATATATTTTGCTACTACCCGGATGGATAGACAACTTGGATGAATGAGCTTCATCTAAAATTTGATTTCTATGTTCTCGGTCTTTCGGTACCACAAGTCGGTTCTCAAACCATAGCACACCTCTTTCATCCAACCTAAAATGCTTGGTTTCTTGTTCTTTCATCTTTCTCTTAATGTGAAATACACCTACATCTGTCTTCTCCAGTTCTATGATTTTGCTCTCAAGTGAGCAACTGATAGTGATATTGTGCAGCACAAGATGTAATAGATTAAATCCACCTTCCAACAAGGCTTCTAAGGTGTTACAATGAGATTTCTAACTAAGTGTATCTGCTACAACATTGGCTTTTCCTGGATGGTAGTGCACTTCCAAATTATAGCCCTTGATTAGCTCTAACCATCTATGTTGTCTCTTGTTCGGCTTAGGTTGAGTGAAGATGTATTTGAGACTTTTGTGGTCAGTGTATATGTGACATACGTTTCCCAACAAGTAATGTCTCCAAATCTTCAAGGCGTGAACAACTGTAGTGAGCTCTAAATCATGTGTAGGATAATTGACTTCAGCCTTTCTCAATTGTCGAGAAGCATAGGCAATAACTCGGCCTTCTTGCATGAGCACACACCCCAAACCTATACCTGATACATCACAGAATACATCAAAAGGCTTTTCAATATCGGGTTGTGCTAAAATAGGAGTTGTACTTAGCAATGTCCATAGGGTGCGAAAAATGGCTTCACACTCTGGAGTCCAATTGAAATTTTCATCCTTCTAGAATAGTCTGGTCATGGGCTTAGCTATATTGGAAAATCCTAAATGAAACAACGATAGTAGCCAGCTAACCCTAGAAAACTCTAAACTTTATGAACCAAAGTTGGGGCCTTCCAATATCTGACCTCTTGTACTTTAGATGGGTCTACAGAAATTCCACCTTCCGATAAGATGTGACCCAAGAAAGGTACTTTCTTCAACCAGAATTCATATTTGCTAAACTTGGCATATAATTTATGCTCCATCAATCTAGATAAGACAATCCTCAGATGCTCTGCATGATCTAACTCATTCTCCGAGTAAATCAAGATATCATCGATAAACACAACCATGAACTTGTCGAGCTCGGCATGAATACCGAATTCATCAAGTAATGAAGTAGACAGGAGCATTTGTAAGTCCAAAAGACATGACCAAATACCCGTACAAGCCGTACCTAGTGGAGAAAGGTATTTTGGGTACATCCTCTAGCCTGATCTTAATCTGATGATAACCTGACCTCAAGTCAATCTTAGAGAATACCTTTGCTTTTGCCAGTTGATCAAACAGGATATCGATGCAAGGCAAAGAATATTTATTCTTAATGGTCATAGCATTAAGCGGCCTATAATCCACACACATTCTCAAGGATTTGTCCTTCTTCTTTACAAATAAAGTGGGACAACCCCATGGAGATGAACTAGGTCAAATGAGACCTTTGTCCAACAGTTCTTGTAGCTGAATTTTAAGTTTGGCTAACTCATTTGGTGGCATCCTATAGGGTCTTCTTGAGATAGGTGTTGTACCTGGCACTAACTCGGTCTTAAATTCCACATCCCTATCAGGCGGTAAACCAGGCAACTCATCTGGGAACACATCTAGAAATTCACAAACTACTGGAATATCATAGAGAGTAGTGGCTTGGATAGCACAAGACAAGTTTTGAAGATCAAAACTTCTGGGAAGTGGCACTAGAAAAGCACCTTCCCCCTTAGGTTCCCTCAACATAATGGTTCTAGTGGACGTGTCGATGAGAACCCCGTGTCCACTCATCCATTTCATGCCCAAGATCACATCTATGACTAATCCTGGCAATACTATCAGATCCATAATGTACTCCCTCTCTTGTATGAAGATGAGCACATCTCTGACTATTTGACTTGTAGAAATAGTAGCCCCAACTAAACTTATATTACAACCACCCTTGTCTACCTGTCGATGCGGGACCCATGGGATATCCCGCAAGGAAGGGAGAAGATCTAGTCTAACTAGGATTCTTCCCATGTAATCTTAGTAGTAGTATTATTCTATAATCCTAATAGGAACTCTCATTGTAAACTGACTAGGACTCTAGCCTCCTGACTATATAAAGGAGGGCGGGGCTCCTGGAGACGAGGGAGAACACTTTACAATCAATCCAACGCTAAGGCTAACACCGACTAGACGTAGGGCTATTACTCGATCATGGTCGAGGGTTCGAACTAGGATAAATCGATTGTCTCTTGCGTTTACCGTCGAGTTCTGCATACGCTGAAGCCCAAACAAACTGCCTCAGGTACCCCCATGGTAGGCTATCGGTGGTGAAACATCGACAGCTGGCGCGCCAGGTAGGGGATTTCGGCGAATTTGCATCCGAGAGCTCGACGGACCTCAACAACATGATCTTCTCGATGGGATCAACCTTCATCTTCGGTTCATGGATCTATGAGGCAGGCGATGATGGCAAGCTCCAAAGTTGTCTCCTCGAAGATTCGGATCATCATGAAGACCTTTCTATTTCAGGGACTACGACAGATCAACTCATTGAAAGATTCATGCAGCTTGTGGTGTTCGATCCAACTCAAATTTCATGGCTTTGCGCATCCAACTCAAACTCAGGCTTCGCATCCGAGATGGAGTCTTACCCGAGTTCTTTCGAGAAACCAAGTTCTTTTCAGGCAGGGTTCTAGAACGCGGCCTCGACCTATCAAGGATTCAACTCGGAAAACATTCAGAGTTCTCTTAAGAGTAGTCCGAGTTCTTTTCCGGTGGGGCTCCAGAACACGGCCTTGGCCTATCAAGAATACAACTCGGAATACACTCAGAGTCCTTTCAAGAAGTCAGGTCCTTTTCCGTTCGGACTCCACAACATGGCAAAATCTTATCAGGCACGGCTCGAAGGGTCCCTCATTCCAGTGCTCAGAATGCCACTGAAAGGAGCTCAGGAAGGTCGCGTACTAACTATAACATCTCAAGACCGCATCGTCCACTGGCTAGGTTTTGTTCCTGAGGATAGCAGTACCTGACTGGTCGGCACGATGACAACAGCAATTCTACCCTACCAAGAAGGAGACTCGATCTGAGACCTTGAAGCCTCTACTAAAGTTATCAACAACTTCGACAGTGTGGAAACCAACGCCGATAACAGAACAATTCATGCACGAGAAGTATTCATGGTTCACCGTCCTCGATCACCATTGGTCCCCCCAGAAGCACCCGACATCAGGTCATAGGATGAATCTGAGTCCAACATATCACCCTTTATCCAGGGGCACGATGGTGAGACCAAAAATCAGAAGCAAGCCAGAGAAAGAAGAAACAAATTGAAACAAGGACACCAACACCGTGCTAGGCAGCGCAAGGAAGCTTGGATCAAATATGAGTCAGATCTGGCCGAGTACAATAGAAGAAAATTAGAACAAGAAGTTGAAGAAAGACGCATGGCGAATACACCCTACAATAGGATCCGAGAAGCACTAGAAGAACTCGGAGTGACATCGCATCCCAGCGAAAAACAGAACAGCTCCGGGACCTTCTCCGGTCAGCAGCCCTAAGGATGCACGACGGAAGGACCCGCTCAAGACTACCTACCAAGTCAACATCTCATAGGAAGGAAGATCAAAATCAAAGGAAGTCTGCTTTCGAGAGACTTGGACCAAGTGGAAGTCACAACAGAGAGAGTAGAAGGGGCCACAGTCAAAGCTACTGAGTCAAACAACCAAGAAAGATCAGAAGCGAAGCACCCATTCGGACAGCCCCGCAGAACTACTCTCCCCAAAACAACAGTTGGCTGGAAGGAGGTGTTGAATCAGAATACAAAGAAGCCAGAACGCATGATAGATTCTCCTATTTTGCAAACAGACTTGCTTCAATATGACTACCTCACAAGTTCAAGCTGTCCAACCACTCTAAATATGATGGCAAGACCGAACCAAGGCAGTGGCTCAGAATTTACTCGCAATCGATTGAACTAGCCGGAGGAGACGACGATATCAAGACCTTGTTCTTTCCCATGGCCCTAGAAACCATGCCCCTCCAATGGTTCGACAAATTGAATCTAGGGTCAATAAGAAATTGGGAGGACTTGCAAAGAGTTTTCTGTGAAAATTTCATGGGTATCATTACGTACCCCATCACCCACGTAGAATTAAAGGGACTCAAGCAGAAAGGGGGCAAAAGTCTCAGAAATTACTATCGATGATTTGGCGAACTACGTGCTCAAGTACATGACATCACCGAATGAGAAGTAATCGAAGCTTTCTCTCATGGAATCATGGCTAGGTGGCAATTTCTGGACTTCTACAAAGAAAACCCGAGAAACAATGAAGAATTCAGAAGCACAGTAGAAAATATGATTACTGCAGAGGAGAAGACAAGAGAAAGGTTCCCAGATAGCAACAACCGAGACAACCCGGACAAGCAAAATCATCGAAACATCAGACATCAGGAAAGAAAACGTGTACCAGACAACACTATAGCGATGGCTGACAAATCAAGGAAGTTTTCCAAACCCAGAAGGTATGATGACATTGAAAACATGCATTGCATCTGGCACCCTAAAGGAAATCACACCATCAGAAATTGCTACACCTTCAATGATCGATACACAAGAAAAGATAGTAAGGGGAACACTAAAGAAGACAATCAGAAAAAAGATGAAGACAACCACGAAGACAAGGGATTCCAAAAATCTAGGGGGACAGTAGCAGTGATCTTCGCCAGGGCCCCAGATTCCAGAAGCAAACATCAAGAAAAGCTAGCTCTATGAACCATCATGTCAGCAGAACCGGCTACTCCAAGATATCTCAATTGGTCACAATATCCAATCCAGTTTTCAAGAGAAGACCAATGGACTAGTGTAGGAAATGCATGCCATTACCCACTGGTTCTAGATCCAACTATTGCCAGTATGACTGTCACAAAAGTACTAATCGATGGGGGAGCCGAACTCAACATCATTTTTTCAGAAACCCTAAGGAAGATGGGACTACAACTCGCCGAGATGATTACACCAACGAGCATCCCTTTTTATGGCATAGTACCCGGCAAGGTAGCCATGCCACTTGGACAAATCACTCTACCTGTTACCTTTGGAACTCCCTCAAATTACCGTATAGAGTTCATCAAGTTTGAAGTTGCAGACTTTGATTCATCATATCACGCAATCCTCGGGCACCCAGCACTAGCAAAATTCATGGCGATACCGCATTATCCGTACCTATTGCTTAAGATGCTAGGGCCTAACGGTGTCCTCTCCCTTCGAAGTGATTTGAAGCGCGCTTTTGACTGCGATGTTCAGGCAATCCAAATTGCAGCCAAAGCACAAGCCGCCAATAGTAGAAAAGAAATCGCCACTATTGCCGTAGAAATGAGCCCAGAAGAGCTAGAGATACCGGCTAAAAAACCAGCATCCTCGCACCACCAAAAGAAGCCGACGTCAAGCAAATCGACCTAAGGACCGGTGATCCCTCCAAAACGGCAACCATCAGCGCCCTCCTCTCGGCAAAATAGGAACTCACGCTCACCAACTTTCTTCGGGACAACAAAGATATCTTCGCTTGGAAGTCGGCCGACATGCTAGGTGTCCCAAGAGAGTTGGCTGAGCACAGAATCGATATCAATGAAGGCTCCAAGCCTGTGAAACAACGGCTATGACGATTCTCACCCGACAAGAAGGCAGCAATTAAAAAAGAAATCACAAAGCTAATGGCAGCCGGATTCATCAGAGAAATCCTTCATCTAGATTGGCTAGCAAACCCAGTTCTAGTACAAAAAAAAAGAATACAGACGAGTGGCGCATGTGCGTCGACTACACAGATCTCAACAAACACTGCCCGAAAGATCCATTCGGGCTACCATGCATTGATCACATAGTTGATTCAACAGCAGGATTTGCCCTATTATCCTTTCTTGATTGCTATTGAGGATATCACCAGATCGCATTAAAGGAACAAGACCAGAGCAAGACATCTTTCATCACTCCATTCGGTGCCTACTGCTACAAGACCATGTCATTTGGACTCAAGAATGCTAGTGCCACTTACCAAAGAGCTATCCAAATGTGCCTTGGTGAAAACGTAGAGGCATACATGGATGACGTAGTAGTGAAAACAAAGAACCCGGACACACTAATTGAAGACTTAAAGCAAACCTTCGAAAACCTAAAAAGGTGGAGGTGGAAATTGAACCCAAACAAGTGTGTATTCGGAGTTCCTTTAGGACAACTACTCAGATTCTTGGTCAGACATCATGGAATCAAAGCCAGCGCCAAGCAAATTCGAGCCATAACAAAGATGGGCCCTCCTCGAAGTGTCAAAATGTGCAGAAACTAACAGGCGGCATGGTGGCCCTCAATCATTTCATATCAAGACTCGGCGAAAAAAGGTTACCTTTCTTTAAACTACTAAAGAAGACAGACAAATTCAAGTGGACAGAAGAAGCCAATGAAGCTTTCAAAAGACATAAGGCATACCTCACCTCCTCGCCCGTTCTCACACCTCCAAAGAAATACGAAGACATGATGCTATACATTGCGTCAACTTCTACTGTGATCAGCACAGCGATAGTCGTGGAAAGAGAAGAAGAAGGGTGCGTATATAAGGTACAACGCCCCATATACTACATCAGCGAAGTACTATCAGAATCAAAAATCCGGTACCCGCATGTGCAAAAACTACTCTACGCTCTCCTGATCACTTCACGCAAGATTCACCACTATTTTGAAAGCCACAAGATTACCGTGGTGACAGATTTCCCACTCGGAGACATCCTACACAATAGAGACGCAACAGGGCGCATATCTAAGTGGACAGTTGAACTTGGTGCTCTCAATATCGATTTTACCCAATGAAAGGCAATTAAATCTCAAGCCTTGCTGATTTTGTTGCTGAGTGGACAAAAATTCAACAACCTATGTCAAATACCATCCTTGACCATTGGAAGATGTATTTTGATGGATCACTCAAGCTAGGCGGAGCCGGTGCAGGCATTCTCTTCATCTCTCTAGATGGAAAACAACTCAAGTATGTCCTTTAGATATTATGGCAAGCTACAAACAATGAAGCAGAATACGTAGCCCTCATCCACGGGCTCCGAGTGGCAATTACCCTCAAAATCAAGCGATTGCTCGTATATGGCGATTCGGCAGTAGTCATCAACCAAGTCAACAAAGATTGGGACTACACCAAAGAAAACATGGGCGCTTATTGTGCTGAAATACGAAAACTCGAAAAACATTTTCAAGGATTGGAAATTCTACATGTCCTGTGTGATTCTAATATTGCAGCAAACGTCCTCGCCAAGCTCAGATCGGATAGGGCGAAGGTCCCACCCGTCGTATTCATAGAGGAGTTATCAGCTCCCTCTATCAAACAACCCGGTGAGATAACCCCTGAACTCACAGCTAAAGGCACCCAGATTTTGGTAATCACCACCTCATGGACCTAGGTTTTTATCAATTATATCAAAGAGAATAAGTTGCCAGCAGATAAAGAGGAAGCCACCCGAGTTGTTCGCAGAAGCAAGAACTACGTCTTAGTAGGGGACAAGTTATACAGAAGAGCTGCATCATCAGGAGTACTACTAAAATGTGTCTCATTTGAAAAAGGCAAAGAGATCTTAGACGAAATCCACTCAGGTTGCTGTGGAAATCATGTCGCTTCAAGAACACTAGTTGGCAAAGCATTCCGCACCAGATTCTACTGGCCAACTACTTTGAAAGACGCAGAAAATCTCGTTAGAAAATGCAAAGGTTGTCAAATGTTCGCAAGACAAGCTCATGTGCCAGCTCATAATCTCATCTGCATCCCACCCGCTTGGCCTTTCTCTCCATTGTGAAATTTGGATCAAGTAGGACCTCTCAAGAAAGGAAAAAGGCGGTTTCGAGTACATCTTTGTAGCAATTGACAAGTTCACCAAGTGGATTGAATACAAACCACTCAAGAAAAATCTGTAAGTGACCAAAGCAAATCGAGTTCATCCAAGACATTATGCACCGCTTCGACATGCCCAATCGAATCATCACAGATTTGGGTTCTCCCTTGATAGCTATAAAATTCCAAAGTTGGGCACAGGATTGCGGCTTCAGCATAGATTACGCATCAGTCGCACATCCAGAAGCCAATGGGCAAGTAGAAAGGGCTAATGGACTCATACTAGCCGGATTAAAACCAAGATTGTATGAAGAACTAGTGGACTACGGATCCAAATGGATTGAAGAATTACCCAAAGTAGTATGGGGGCTACGAACTCAAATAAGCAGAGCCACCGGATACTCACCTTTCTTCCTAGTTTACGGATCAGAAGCCGTACTACCTGTCGACTTGATCTGGACGTCACCAAGGATAGAACAATATGATAAAGGAGAAGCAGAACACACCCGAAGATTAGAACTCGACAGTACAGAAGAAGTCAGAGTAAACGCTACCCTTCAATCAGCCAGATACCTCTAAGGTTTAAGATGCCACTACAACAAGAATACCCAGCCTCGATCACTCCAAATCGGAGACCTAGTACTAAGAAGAATAAAAAACTGACGGACGCCATAAACTGCTCAGTCCATGGGAAGGTCCTTTTATCGTCACAAATGTTACCAGACCAGGCACGTACAAGTTGATAACTGAAGATGGAAAACAAGTCAACAATACATGGCACATCAGCCAACTAAGAAGATTCTACGCATGAAAACAACTCAAGGAAGAATATATATACAAGCCACAAGAGATCAACGTTCATGATCAATAAAGATAGTGTTCCTCGACAACATATGTATTATTATGGCCTATCAACGTTCATGATCAATAAAGATGGTTTTCCTCCACAACATATGTCTTATTATGGCTTTCCCCGAGTTGTTTTCACTTAGCTTACCGGCCGAGAGCAAAAGAGCTGAAAAGATGCTTGAGCCCGCCGATGAGGGTAGCTAATAAGCTAACACCAGAACCAAAAAGCAAAATTGGTGAAATTATGCTCGACCTCAGGCTCTGCCTTTTCAACGGCATCCAAATATTCTTGACTCTTGGCTTCCTCTACAATTTTGGACAAAGGGACCTCCGGAGCAAGAACCCGGACCTGGGCAAGAACGTTTCTGGTACATAGTTGGGCGCACCTCTTCACGAACTCCTAGAAATGGGTCAGAACTTTGGGAATAAACTGAGCCCAAGATTGACCATCATCCGTTGGAGTCTGGAGAAGGTCGGCTACTAATCAAAATGATTTCCACAAAGCATTCCAGTTCTCAATAGTCGTCGTCAACTTACCAGTCAAGACTTCAATAGTTTTTTGGGCCTGCGCAAGATCCCTGATAGCTCCACGCCTAATCAACTTAGCAAGCGTGAGTTCTTCTTCAGCACGAGAAATTACCTCCTTAGCCCTGTTGTGATTATTGCGAACAAGTATCTTCATTTCCTCAATACCCTCCGAGAGCTTCTGCTTTTCAACTCGGAGAGCTAGACCAGGCACCAAAAACAAGTAGAAAGGGAAATTTGAATACAAAAGGAAACAAAAAAAACCTGCAATACCATTGCACTCTTTCTTCATGGCCTCCACATTCTTCAAGGCCTCCTGGACAGCAGCATCCCACCGCTCTTCTGCCTCAACCACCTAGGCACGGAGAGCCTGTTCCTCCCTCTGGTGCATTTGACGCATGGTCTCCATCTCAGCCCGACAGAGGTCAAGCTCTGTTTTTAGGGCACTAACCTCAGAAGACAACTTTTTCTCGGTTTCAGACGAGAAAAAGAATGTAACACCTCGGGTGTTAGCCTTGCATAACTTGACTTGCATAACATGATCATGAGCATCAAGCATTCATAAATCATCATTTATAATTGAAACATTTGATCGAAACATATGAAACATTGCTTGTTATTCCGTGTTTCTTGGAACATATGCATATGATCATGTGCAAATGAATGCAAGTGGGTAGTGCTAGTCACTAAAACACCTTAGCTACACTTAGGTTAACAAAAGGAACCTTGTTCATGAAGGCCACATTTCATGATCAAGCACTTAAATGATATTTCATGTGTTGACCTGAATAGCTATATGAGTGACTACTACATGAAATGCTTAAATGACCTTGCAAATTGTTTAAACATGCTTAGGATATCATTAGGAACAACTTTGGTATTTAGTGCTAAGGCTAGTTTGGTCATTTAGTCATGGTTTGTGTATGTATCATGTTTTCAAAGTGACATGTTTGACTAAAGTTGAACTAGGTGTTAGAGACCTTGCATGGAGGAGTTCACTAAAGCAAAGTTGTAGTGTTTGACATAAGGAACAACTTTTATTTTTATGTCATGGACTGATTTAGCTTCTAACATGTTTGAATTGGACTCACAAAAATCAGCTTTTCTTTGTTTTCAAAGACTTCAAAAATTTTCTAAGTCTTGGTTCGACCGTGACTGACAGCCCATCTTGGGGATGACATTACTTGTTTTTGGTTGCGAATTTGAACATACTCCCTTAACCAAAGTTGAAGCTGGTACATAGGGCTATAAATTTTGTTTAGAGGCGTCTTATGCTTTGGAGCGACGGATTAGCGGGAAAATCAGCGACAAAACTGCGTCGTCAGCATCGCTGACCGTTCATCGATGAACCGAACGACGCGTTCGGTGGCCGACCAACGCAGAACCCACAAGGCGCGTGTCCCTCGGCGACGACGCGTCGCTGTCGCGCTCTGCCCAGCCAGCCACGCCACTACGCGGGCGCGCCTTCATCACGCCGGCGTCCGCCCGAGTCGCCCCGCGCTCCATTTTCGCTTCCTCGGCCTCCTTCTTCGCCGCGCAGCAGCATGTAATGAGCGCCTCCTTGTTCGCCATCGCCATAGCCAGCTCCAGCTGAAGCGCCGAGCCGCCCGATCGCCACCGCAGAATCGCATCACCGTCGTCCCCGCAACTCCCTACGTCCCCTATTGCCGTGGTTCAAGCATTGGTAAGCCACCGCGCCGCTGCGTGCAAGATCGCCGGGAGCTCGCCGCGCTAGCTCGCGTCTCCGTGGCCACGTCACCACCGTCCACCCTGTGCCGCGATAGAGCGTTAGCTAGGTCCGCCGAGCTTCGGTGATGCTCGGCGTAGCATTCTATCGGGTTGCCGTAGCCTCCACCGGCGTTTTGCCGTGGTCCAGCCCCGCGGCTCCGCCATTGCCGCCGCCGTCGTCCTTACCGTCGACGATAGGGCCGGCCAAGTGGCTCAATAGATGCGCTAGGTCGCTAAGAGCACGTCGTGATGACCTCACCGCCGGCAACCTCGCCGTCGGCGAGCTCCGCCGTTCCCACGTCATTCCCGCGCCGTTGCTCTGTTCCGTCTCAGTGACATGTGGGCCCAACTGGCTGGAGGGTCCCGCCTGTCAGTGTCGGTTAAATAGAAAGCTAGCTCATTTTTACAGATTTGAACCCTGATTTCATGTATCTTGTTATTTTTGTATCTTTAGTTTGATAGCTCCAAAAATTGTGACATAAATTTGTGAGTGTTCCTTAGGAAATGTAGTATTTAGGAAAAATATGTTCTTAGCTTCAGCAGTAGAAATTAATGGAGATTTAAATCAGGATTTGAAATGTGCTTCTGAATGTATTTAAATTTGTTTATTTTATATCTAGAGTTCCTGTGCTCCAAAAATTATGAAATTTTTGTGGTAGGCTATTCTTGTTATATATGAGCTTGGATAAAAATTTGAAGACCAGTGCATGTGTAGATCTATAGTTATAGATTTTTCTTTTATAAATAGTTGATCCTTGCATGAATTTTTATAAATTAATTATGAGTCCAAAATTCATGAAATTTGTTGGAGGTGATACTAGTACCATATGGATGTTAGGAAAAATAAGAAATCTGTTGCTTGACACTTTTCAATAGGATTTTCCATTTATGCTATTTCAAGCCTTGCTTCCTTATCATTTTTGTATAGGATGTTCTACTTAGTAAAATGACATGAAATTTTTATAGTAGTCCTTTGATATCATTAGTAAGGCTCTGTAAATTTTTGAGAATTTATTCAGCACATTTAATATATATTTATTATTTAACCTAGATAGCTAAATAAAATAATAAAGGCAATTTAATAAATAGTTTGGGCTTTGCCATTATATTATCTTAACTATATTTGGTATGCTTAAACTGTTGGTAGGTTCTAGGTTGTCAAATTGTGAATGATTACATGAAGTAGAGGTGTTATTACTTTATATTGCATGTTAAGTCATTTCCGGACTGATTCTAGAGTGTGAGGATTTGCATGTTGAAACTGATGTGTACTGTAAAAATGGTTAATAACAAAGTTGTAGAAAATTTGATAAGCTTTCCAGAAAGTCCAGGATCACTGGATTTGGATTTGTAGAACTCCAGTTATGAGTGAAACAAGTAGCTACT
This sequence comes from Miscanthus lutarioriparius, assembly GCA_904845875.1. Classification (NCBI taxonomy): domain Eukaryota; kingdom Viridiplantae; phylum Streptophyta; class Magnoliopsida; order Poales; family Poaceae; genus Miscanthus; species Miscanthus lutarioriparius. The sequence continues at coordinate 68,959,466 of CAJGYO010000001.1, read as the reverse complement.
GTTTGTGGCATAGTCGATGCATTGTAGAAGTAGTTAAGTAATAATCGAGAAGAGATATGCACCTACTCAAACAACGTGATGCACTTGTTAACATATATGCATTCGTAATACTTATACCATACTCATGCATCTAGGATCGGAGGAAGAGATCACGTTGCTGGAATTCGAAGAAGCAGAGGAAGGGAACCCGCAGGAGGATCCGCAAGCCGCAGCTCCCGAAGGCGTGGAGCAGAACCCTGAAGAGCTTCCGGAGTGTCCTGACCATCGCCCTACTTCCTTTCTGCGAGGCAAGCCCCGGAGCATTATAAGTCTCCCAGTAATTTATCAATGTTTACTTAAGTACTTATGATTGCTGCATTAGGTTATAAGAGTTGAATGAAACCACTTGATGCATGTACATTCCTTGTCCAGATATTACCCCTTTAACCGGTATAGGTCCAGGATCGAATATATGCTTAGCCATGCTTAGACCGGTAGAAGTCGGGTGATTTCCTGTCACCTGCGAGATATAGGTGGATACCGGAGCACGGTTGGTTATCATTGCTATCGTGGAAAGAACCATGGTTAATGTAAATGGAGATCGGGCGGGATGTCGATAGAAAAGCAACAAGGCATGGAGGTCTTGGGTGTGGATCTATCCCCGTCTGTGTCGATCAAGGACCGTACCGTTGTTGGAACTTCTGACAAGATTGAACGCATGCCTCTCACTTAGCTGGCCGGATAATTCGTTCCTACCGCGAAGCCGAGTAATTCAACTCAGGCCGGAATCGTTTCACATTGCGCGCCTTCCGGGGAACGATCGACCGAGCCCAAGGCGGCTTGGCTCGAGCATCCCGGCATCTGGTGTTCCAGACAGCGGCGCAAAGACGGACCATGAAATGTGTACCGGAGTTGTACCAAAGGTGACCTAAGGTGACCGTTGATCTGGTCTGCCTGGGTTTGTGTTAGGAATAAATTCCCAGCTGGTTGAAATCGATTCGAATCACCGTCTCTCCCGGATAGTGAGAAACTTGGCTAGCTCCAACATCGTAGTAACTGTATTATGGAACATGATGGTTCGGATGAAAATGGAATTTCAATACCTGCTATGGTTACTATTGTATGCTTCTAAATGATACCACATGTTTGGCACAGGATAGTTGCTAACCTAGAAATGAATAGTTATAATTAACTTGGTAAAGAATTAGTAACTGTACCATGATTTAATTGCTTTTACGCAAAAATGTTGTCAAGTTACGTCCACTTATACAGCCTTGCATAATCCTTGGAGTCATTTTATTTCTGGTTCATGATGGGTAAGTCTAGCTGAGTACCTTCTCGTACTCAGGGTTTATTTTCCCAATGTTGCAGATGGCACTGTGTATCATGGTTATTGCAAGAGTTGCTTCTATCCCGCTGTGGATGAGGAGTAAGCCTTGGGCAGGCTTCTTTAGTAATTCCTATCCTTGCTTTTGTGGACCGTGATCTAGCTTGGCACTGTATCAAACTATGTTGGAAACTTTATCTTCGAACTTATTTGCTTCCGCTTTATTTATCAAACTCGGTTTATAATAACTGTTATTCGTACTCTGATGATGAAAAGTATCTGTGAACTTTATGTAATATGTGGCATGTATGTTGAATCCTGTACGATCTTGGTTGTTGTAAATCAGCAGCAGCGTCATCACCAGGGAACCCTATCTCCCTCACAGCCACCTCGCCGACCGTACATTCCAAGTCCCGAGACTCAGCACATAGGGGCACACCAGAGGACTGACAAGAGGTCGACTGAGGGTTAAGGGAAGGCGAGGGTCTACAAGATGATAAGGAAACTTGATGATAAGAATATGAATCAGAAAAAAGGAAAAATAGAAGTAAAGAAACATAACCAGGATTCACTCACTTAGCTATCTTCTTCTTCATAAAATCCCCAAGACGAATAGAAGATCTTAGAGGGGGAACTATAGCAGCAAAAATATCACCACCACCCTACGACAGGAGTGGCATGGTCGGTACCGGAGCCCCAGAAGAACTCAAGCTTGACGACTGCTTACTACAAGAGAACAAGTCCAAAATTAGAACAAAAAGAGGTGTTCAACAACAAAAAAACAAGAAAATAAGCCATCGATGCATGACAAGGGCCGCATCATCATCCTCATCCTCCTCATTCTCAAACAAGGCAACCACAGCGCCATCTGAAAAAGGAGAAAACTACTCGGTTAAAGGCACAAGCAAACAACAAAAAGACAAAACATATCAATATGCTCACCTACGAGCAAGCTACCTATAACTTGAGTACCTGGACGAGTACTCGACTGGCGAGACTTCTTGGTAGCAGACAAACTAGAAGAAGAACAATCCGCTCGCCCCCTTTTTTCGACACTACGAGGAGCTCGAGGAACTGGACGAGGAACATACTCTACATATACATCAAGAACTATGGAAGAAACACCAGGAAACATCGTGGTGGTTTGAAACTTACTAGTTAAAGATGCCCTAGCAAGACTCTCCCTAGTCTCCACAATGGCAGGGCAGTCATCAAGGGGGATTGGATCAACGAAGTTACGCCCAATTCCTATAAAAGAGTAAAACAACCAGACAAGAAAGATTAAGTAAAGTGGAGACAACAAAGGAAATACAAAAAGTACCCACATAAGAAAAAACAACTCACAGCAGGAGGCGGGTTGTTAGCACAATACTCAAGGACAGCATGCGGAACGACGCTTACTCCTTTCAACATCTTCTGAAGGTGCTCGAGCACCTCCTCATCAGTCAACTCAAGGGTAGGGACCATACGAGAAGGATCCTCCGCCCCAGAGTACTCAAAACCATAATTCTCTCGCTCCTTCAAAGGTTAAACACGACAGCGAAGAAACCTGGAAACGATACCAAAGCCGGTCAAGCCCTGCTGTTTTAGAGTACATATCCTCTCAAGAAATGGCTTCATCGCCTGGAGCTCATCCATCGTCAGGGGATTCTTTTCCCATCGGTCATTAACCATGGGACCAGAACCAGAATGAACAGCAAGAGGAGGAATCAAATTGGCGGCATAAAACTAATCGGCACGCGAATCCCTCATAGAATCAACCAAGTCATAATCAAAGAATTTACTCTTAAGACCCTGACAAAACTGAATCCCACAACCACCAAGAACATGGGTGTCATCGTGGCGAGGTTGTGGCTTCAGACGGAAGAAGTAACGAAAGAGAGAAAGAGAAGGAGGAATTCCAAGAAAAGTTTCACAAAGATGAACAAAAATAGAAAGATAAAGGACAACATTGGGAGCAAGATGGTTCAAGCTAATCCCAAAATAACTGAGAAATCGATGAAGAAAAGCAGAAGCAGGAAGGCAGAGTCCAGCACGGATAAAGGAGACAAAAAGAACAATCTCATCAGGACCTGGAGTTGGGACCCGATGCTGGCCTAGAGCTTTCCAATCAGCAAACTCCTTGCCCTGGATCAGACCATCACTGACAAGCTCGCACAACTGATCCTCAGTCGTAGTCAGAGCCGGCCAGATCTTCTGAGCAGCCCTCATGGCCATAAATTCTTGATTTTCAATCATAGAAAGTGATGCCTCCTCGTCTACAAAGGTTGCCTGGTACTTGCTCGCTGATTTCTTCCTACCCATATACTAGCGAAAGCAATAAAGCACTAAGAAATGATGAGGCTCAGACGGCGGCGCTCAGATGACGGCAACAATGGCGGCGGCGAAGTTTTGAAGACTAGGGTTTTCAAGGCAAAAGCAGGGCAGCAAAGAAAAAGAAGAAGAAAGGCCTTTAAATAGATTTTACAGCAATAGAAACGCGGCCCACTAGGCCCGTTTAAACACAGCATGAGAACGCAACGATCCATTTCTCACCACAACTGCCACATAGCTGAAATGACAGATGGCACACTTCTACACAAAGGTACAGTTCAACGGGCAGATTTCAGACTTATCCATCCAGCACCATGACAGAGTTATCATATTGCTACAAAAAGAACTCGTCAACCATGAAGCAACGAAGGGTTACCTCACAAGGAACACAAGAACCCGGTTCTTATAGAAAGAACTCGGGAATCTCATAAACAACCAGGACATCAGCAGAAAAAAGAATGACAACTCAAAAGACAAGATTCTTTCCATTACAAATGGCTTCAAAAAATACAAGATTACACATCTTACAAGACACAACGAACTCAGTACTACGACAAGCAAGGTAGCAAAAAGGAACACGGACATAGTTAGGCTCTAGAACGACTACGTGTTCCAAATTACTACTCAGCAGAACAAACTGCACTCGGATACACTATTTTCTTCAAAGGACGAATGCAGTACATCCAAGGCAGAAATCAGCATCACGATAGGATAACATGAACCAAGGGAGGCCTGCAGGCATCTGTATACCCAAGCCCGACGTGATGTAGGATCAGGTGTTGATCTGCACCGGACAGTTGCAGGGCAGACGAGGAAGATCAACCCAGAACTGCTGGATGAAGGAACGTATCCCACATCACAAGACTTCCTCCAACTACCGCCACGTACCTCCTGGTACAATGCCGCTGCGAGATTAGTCTACCTCTAATCCCTATCACAAGGCTCCCTCCAACTATGACAAGATACACAAGAACTACAAAATACGCCCGGGGGCTGCTCTACTTCACAAACTATCATATTCATGACTACAGAGATTTCAGACCACGCAACAAAATGCTCGATGAATCAAAATAGCACATCAGGAGGGTATTTATAGACCAAAGAAGCAGTGCACATGGACCGGGAGCACAAACGGAACAAATGTAACAAAGGACACAGTGAAAAGACAGAATTCAATGAAAGAGAACTCAGGCGTAAAGGAACAGTACTCAAGAATAAGCATATTCGGAAGAATATACCAACACTATACAACTTGTGAACAAACAGTATTTACTCTCAACCACCACCATACAACTACATCTGACAACAACAGACTACCAAAGACAATGTCAAGATCCTGTATCCGAGTTCTTTTTGAATAAAAGAACTCAGGTATATGCTCGGGGGCTGCAATAGGAAAGGTTTTCAGTTCTTTGAACTACTCAGATTCAAGAACCTAAAACTCTTTGTTCCAAATAGCAAGAGGCTCGGGGGCTACACTCAGTGAGTGCACTTTTTTCTTCAAAAAAGCGCACGTCACTTAGAAGACTTCTTCAAGATAGTAGTTATCAAACAACATAAGATTCAAGACCCTCCAACTCTTTGTTCCAAATAGCAAGAGACTCGGGGGCTACACTCAGTGAGTGCACTTTTTCTTCAAAAAAAAGCACACATCACTCAGAAGACTTCTTCAAGACAGCAGTTTTCAAACAACATAAGATCCAAGACCCTCCAACTTTTTGTTCCAAATAGCAAGAGGCTCGGGGGCTACACTCAGTGAGTGCACTTTTTTCTTCGAAAAAGTGCACGTCACCAAGAAGACTTCTTCAAGATAGACCACTTCAAGACCTCACGACAAAAAGAACCCGGACCGAACTATATCTGAGTTCTTTTTTATAAAGAACCTGGGTATATGCTCGGGAGCCCTTCAACAAAGAATCAGAGCAATTTCAAGACAAGACCCTCCAGCTCCTTGTTCCAAAAAGCAAGAGGCTCGGGGGCTACACCTAGATGGGTATACTTTTTCTTCAAAAAAGCACAAACCAGTTGAAGATCCCAAGAAGCGCTACATAGTTTCGCTCAAGAAAACACTCGGACGACGCTTGTTCCTACTCGGCAAGACCTGAAGGAACAAGACGAGGCTTCCAGAGCTCAACCATGAAGTGCTCGGGGGCTTGTCGATGCGGGACCCACGGGATACCCCGCAAGGAAGGGAGAAGATCTAGTCTAACTAGGATTCTTCCCATGTAATCTTAGTAGTAGTATTATTCTGTATTCCTACTAGGAACTCATTGTAAACCGACTAGGACTCTAGCCTCCTGACTATATAAAGGAGGGCGGGGCTCCTGGAAATGAGGGAGAACACTTTACAATCAATCCAACGCAAAGGCTAACGCCGACTAGACATAGGGCGATTACTCAATCATGGTCGAGGGTCCGAACCAGGATAAATCGACTGTCTCTTACGTTTACCGTCTAGTTCTGCAAACGCTAAAGCCCGAACAAACTGCCCTGGGTACCCCCGTGGTAGGCTATCGGTAGTGAAACATCGACACTACCTCAATTATCTTATGATCATGCTTAGATGCAAATGTTTGGCTCATAAATGAATGAGAAGCTCCAAAATCAAATAAAACAATGCGGGATGTTTATTAACAAGAAACATATCGACAGTCACAAGTTCCCCTACAGGGATTTCTTCAACAGCTGTGTAATACACGTATCCAGTACATGCCTTAGGATTGACCTATTTCTGGTTACCCTGGTTTTGATTACCACACTTCTGGGGATGGGGGCACTCCTTGGCCCAATGACCCAACTGATTGCAGTTGAAGCATGGTTGGTTGTTCCTTGGTCTTGCTGAGCTTCCCTGGCCAACATTGCCCTTAGGTATGGCAATGGTGAATGCTCTACGAAATGTTATCTAGGGGTGATTAGCCTGAGCTTTTGGCTAAGGAGGCCTATACTTAGGCGTCGATGGACAAAATTGTGGCATAGCTGCCACTAGAGCTCTAGACTGAGATGATCCTGAGGCGCTTGCCTCAGCTGATCTCTTGCGGCCCTATGTTGCTGCGTGCAAGTTGTCCTGATTCTCCTAGGTTAAGGCATCGCTAACAAACTCATTATAAGTGGCACACCTCAAGTTGTCCATGGTCTTCATCAGTTTGGTGCCAAGGCCTCTCTTGAAGCTCTCTATCTTCTTTTCCTCTATGTTGACAAACTTTGGGCATATCTAGATAGATTGTTGAAGGCATGCAGGTACTCAGTAAGGGTCTTGGTCCCTTGGGTGAGTCTCATGAACATGGCAGCTTTCATGTGCAATAGCCCTGGGGGAATGTGATGTCCCCTAAAGGCTAGCTTGAACCGATCCCATGTGACATGTGCGTTTGTAGGTAGAGAAGATAGGAAATGAGTCCACCATATCCCTACTGGTCCCTGCAGTTGATGGGATGCATATTCGGCCTTCTGATGCTCGGTAACCCTCAACAGACAGAACTTCTACTCTATCGTGTTATGCCACTCATCCGCCTAGAGCAGTTCTTCGGCCTCTTTGAAGACAGGAGGCTTGGTGTCCTAGAAGTCCTTGAATGAACTATACTGATTTGGTTCTGGCCCTTGATGTTGCTGGCGGGCATGAGCAATGTTCTGTGCAATGAGGCATAGTGTATCCTCCATTGCTCTCTGATTTCCTAGGAACTGTGCGAAGAATTCATTCATAGACGGTGACGGTGGTGGTGGTAAATCACCATCATTACCACCTTGGCTAGTTCCTGCTCTAGCGTGAATGCGAGTCATCTGCAAAATTGCAACAATAAGTGATTATTGGATGATGTCAAGAGATTGCAGATGAATTGTGTAATTATGCCAAACTAAAATTACTGGACAGAATCTTAGATTCATACAATAAAACAAAGGCCTAATCATCCATTCTCGCAACATAACATCACCCATTTGATCACTTATCGCACTTGCAACACATTCACTTTCATGTCATTTTTTACACCAGTAAAACAAAACTGGAATTCCAAACTACAAGTCTGTTCCAAAGATAGTAGGGATATATCTAGCGCATTGAACTAGTCACTAGACTGCTCTACTCTTCAGCGTGATGGCTGTCGAGGTCGAAGATAGCATCATCCACATGTTGCTGACATAACTGGCTTGGCACCTCAAAAGCAACTACTTGGGCAGCTCCCAACATACCACGAAGGGTCTCGATTCAACCAACGTACAACTATCGACATAGAATTTTCGTCTCTGTGCCGAGGACACACGTAGCAAGCCAGAAGGGTCCGCTCGATGGAGTAGATCCGCCTAACTTCAGCGCAAGGGTGGTCGATCCTACGCAATCCTCCCGAGACATGCTAGTCAATTTGACCATATAATTGACAAGGATAGAAAGCTTATCAGTAATTAAGGGCGGAACATGCCGGTGTTGCCAGACAATCCCGAATGTGCGACTCTGAGAGCCGATATGAGAGGAGATTGACTAAATAGTCGATTCTAGCATATTCATAAGAATAAATCAGTTAAAGCTCATGGGGTTGTGTAAGAAGAATCGGTTATCATCCAGGATAAATATAATTCGAGCAAAAATTAATCAATGGCAATAAGATATCAATGATGATCGGTTTAAACTGAGCCAATGATTACAAGCAACCGAACCCCTCTTTATATAAAGAAATAGTTCAGCACCACTTAACCATTTAATAAAGATAAATCTAATGAACATGTTAGATCTTATCTATTGCCATGACCAGTGGGGCATGAGGCAGAATCATGCAGGCCATAGAAACAACAATAGACTCGATGACCCTAACTCATTACTAATATCAGTGGGGCATGAGGCAGAATCATACAGGCCATAATACAATAACAAGATCATGGGGCTAACATATCTTTCAACTTATCTCTACTTCAACGGTCTCATAATGTGAACTGTTCGTGAAAGCACTCGATATCGGCTGAACAGTCGATTCAGGCATAGCGCACAGTTAAGCTCATGCCTTCTCAGGAACAGATCTATCAACCAATGATCCCCACTCCACAGTGCTAACAGTGGGGTGAGAGGTAGAATCCCATAGGCCGTGATAACGGGCCATGAAACGGTTCTCGCTAACCAATAGATCTACTCAAGATCGAACATGCCTTAATCGCACGCTATGCACGATTAAGATTGATATAAAACAGCCGATAAAACATAACTCATTGTTTAAGGTGTAGATTAAATCAGTTTTAAATTAGCAAACGATAGGTTAAATAAGATATAAGGCCGATCTAGATCAATCTCAATCGAGCAGAGTGATATTGCTGTAATTAGATAAACAATGAAAGCAACAGGCAATATCGGTAACTTAATGAATCTACCAAAGACTGCCATTCTAAGGTAGAGCCGATAACTTGACCTTGATCTAATTCAAGCAGTGGGGTGTGAGGCAGAATCACACAGGCCATACTTGAATTAGACAAGAGTCGATAACTAGCTTATACCAGAGTCGCAGTGGGGGTCGACCGGATCGATGCAGCCATATGAACAGAGGTATAAACCATGACGGTACTTATAGACAAGCAGTGGAGGTCGACCGGATCGATGCAGTCGTACTCACTGAAGAACTCGCTTAGATCTACTCTACTCCTACTCCTAAGGGGTGGCCGGAGCCAAAAAAAGTAAATTGACTTGTATTTGATTGGTTGATGTCTTTTACAATAGCCGCGGTTTGGTATTTATATCCAGAGCCTAAAAATGAATCCTACTCGAGTACGACTTAATACAACCTTTGGCATAAAAATGAAAACATTCCTAATTTAAGATAACTTGGACTCTAATCTTTCCCTTTTTGCAGAGTCCAGCATGTCTTGTCCCAGCGCCAATCATAGCCACTGTCGTTATCTGCTGGTGCTATTTGAAGAAAGTCAATTTAGTGCTGCATCCGAATAAGCTTGTTCCGATTCGTACGCAATTGATTCCTTGCTGACATGATTTTGGGAGCTCTCGAGCTTTAGAGATCCTCCCTCCAAATTCTGGTGTAAACAACAACCAAGATCGTACATGACTCAACGTACATGTCACACGTTACATAAAGTTCACAAATAAATTTCATCCATCAGAGTATGAATTAAAGTTATTACAAACCACATTCAGGTAAGATAGTAGCGGAAGCAAATTAAAAGTTTGAAACCAACAACTTCTACATTGTTTAAATATAGTGCCAGCTCACGATCACACTTCCACAAAAGCATAAGAGAGGGAATAATAAGAGATGCCTGCCCAGGGCTTACTCCTCGTCCATGGTAGGACAGAAGCAGTTCTTGCAATAACCATGATAAACTGCACCATCTGCAACAATGGGAATAAAACCCTGAGTACGAGATGGTACTCAGCTAGACTTACCTGTCATAAACCAAAAATAAAGTGACTCCAAGGATTATGCAAGGCTTTATCAGTGGAGCTAGCTAGACAACTTTTTGTATAAAAAGCCACTAATTCAGCTATACATTTTATAATTTGGCCATCAAGTTAATTATAGCTATTCATCTCTAGATTAGCAACTAACCTATGCCAAACATGTGGTATATCATTTTGTAGCATAACAATAGTAACCATAGCCAGTATAATAATTCCATGTTCATCATAACCATCATTCCATAATACAGTTACTATGATGTTGGAGCTAGCCAAGTTTCTCACTATCCGGGAGAGACGGCGATTCAAAACGATTTCAACCAGCTGGAAATTTATTCCTAACACAAACCCAGACATACCTACGCCAAGGTACTCTTAGGTCACCTTTGGTGCAACTTAGGTCCACATTTTGCGGGATCGATCAGCGCCGCACAATCAAGGACAACCAGCTGCTAGGACGTTCAAGCTCGGCCTATCCTTGGACTCATGTCTAGCTCCCCACACATCCTTACTACCATCCAGAGTGCGCACTTTTATAGAACGGGGCCTGGCCTGAGTTGAGCTACTCGGCTTCATAGTTGGAATGAGTTATCCGGCCAGCTAAGTGAGAAACATGTGTTCAATCTTGTCAGAAGTGCCAACAACGGTACGGTCCATAACCGGCACAGATGGAATCACATGAGTCAACCTACACATAGACTCCACCCAGCCTCCATTTACATTACCACATGGTTCTTTTTCACGATAGCAAATATAGCCAATTGTGCTTTGGTATCCACCTATATCTCATAGGTGATAGGAAATCACCCAACTTCTACCGGTCTAAGCATGGCTAAGCATATATTCGATCTTGGACCTACACAGGGTTAAAGGTATATATATCTAGACAAGGTAGTTCTATGCATCAAGGGTTTCCAATCAACTCTTATAACCTAATGCATCAAACATAAAAGACTCAAGTGATATTTTGTAAAGCATGGGAGACATAGAATGCTCCGGGGCTTGCCTTTGAGAAAAGAGGTTGGCCTGTGATCTAGGCACTCAGGGAGGTCCTCAAGAGTTTGCTCCTCTCCTTCTAGAGCTACAGCCTAAGGTGTCTCCTAATGTTCCTCCTCTTCTTCTTCGTTGAACTCCAAAAGAGTAATCCCCTCAGACAATCCTATATGCATGATCATGGAATAAGATATCTTGGATGCATATATAATGACATGTATGATATTGTGGGGTATGACGAAATGCATTCTCATAGGTGTTTTTAACAGCATTATATTAAGGTGATAACAAGTTACATCTTATTTTACTGAGTAGGTGTATATCTCTTATCTAGTAACTAAACAAATTCTCATCTAAGCAAGTTTTCTAGACTACAAGAGAGCAGCCACTTGTTTTGATCATAACTGGAGTTATACACATCAAAATAATATGGTTGTAGACTTTCTGGAAAGCTTATGAAATTGCCTACAACTTTATTTTAATCATCTAAATGTTATTCAGCACTTATCAAAGTCAAATAATTCGATATTTTAGAACTGCCCAAAGAGCAAGCATTTCTGGCAGCAGACTTCTAACAGCTATAATTCTTAAACCACAACAGAAACTCCACATGTAGTCATCTAGTTGAATTATAAAGCAATAATTAACTTGTTGCCTATAAACAAATACTTCTAAGCCTCACTAATAGTATCAACAGATTATATGCATCACACACACCCCCAGAAAACATCATGGTTAAGCCCAACTAATTTATTTATATTCATTTATTAATTTCCTTAGATAATAAGGTGATTTAAAGGATAAATATTTTCAGTGCTCAATAAATCCTGAGAAAATTATAGTAGCCTACATATGACCCTAAGAGTCTACTGTAAAAATTTCATGCCATTTGGATAAGTATAACCATCTCTACAAAAATGACAAGTTACATATGCTTATTTTAGCGAAAATAGTTTAGCATAGTGAAAAGTGTCAAGCAGCAGATTTAATACTTTTCTCACTTTTCCCCTAGCAAAAAATTTGCATGATCATATGTTATGTATTTTTACCCCATTTATTTTCACTAGAAACTAGCAATTAATTAAGATTAAATAGGAAGACCATATTTCAAGTATGCTTACTATAGGTTTAATATTTTTCCTAGCTAGAGCATGTCAACACAAGACTATCAAAATTGGAATCGCAATTTTATAACCTTCCTAGCTCAAGTTATGCAATCTATAAGCTAGAAACTATTTTAAAAGCACATATCTTGCTCAATTTAATTCTCACAGAAAAATACCCTAAATAGTGGATTTCATATTTTTATCAAATAGTACACTTCATGATGAATCTAACAAAATTTGGTTCGCTCCATTTGGACACTCCTAGCTCTAGATATGAATTTTTGAAGTTGGTAACTAAATCCGTGAAAAATTAATAAAGAAAATCAAATTTCAAATCGGGCGCTACAGCTAGGTGCACCCGGTGTATACACCCCGCTGCGACTGACAACTGGGTCCTGCAGTCAACTCGGCCCCACGCGATAGAGAGACAGAGTAGAGCACCAGCTTGACCGGCGAAAAGCTCACCGACAGCGAGGTCACCGGCGACGAGGTCGGCACCAACGTGTTTTCCATACTATTCCGCACCTACAGGTACCCTCGGTTTGCTCGGAGGATCACCGGAGCGACCTTGTCGGTGAGCATGGCGGCTTGGCGGCGGTGCGTGGTGGCGGACTTGTCGTCTCTGGCGACGGCATGTCTAGGCGAGCGTGGCTACAACATCAGCAGGTCCTAGCGGAGCTCTAGGGTTAGGTTAGGGCGACGGTGGAGCGGCGGTGAAGCTTGGCCGCGTGCATGGCGGTAGCGCTCTCGGCTCACGGCGGTGCGGCTCGCGTTCCAGCACCGGCGACGCGGTAGCGGCTCAACGAGCTATAGCTATAACTTCTAGGACCTATGACAAAGATGAATCAAGAGAGAGAGATTGGAGCAGTAGTGGATAGGGCTAGACATGGCGAGCTCGGAGCTCGGCGGCGCTCCATGACCAAGGCAGCGACGGCAACGTAAAATGTCGCATTACCTGGGCTCTAATGGTGGCAATGGCAACTTGGAGAGGTAGAGGAGATGATGGCGAAGCTATGAGCAAGATGGATTGGATGGTGGTGCGGTGTGGTTGGCGTGCAAGCATAGCGGAGCTTGGCAATGGCGACAACGGCGCTCGGCTTTGCTGCTGCGGCCGTGAGAGCGAGAGAGACAGAGCAAGAGCGAGTGAGGGCAGGGATGCGCGGTGACCTCTTTAGTGCATGCCCGGACACAACACGGCCAAGCCCCGACGTGTGCACACCACGCGGCGGCCATGGCCTATGGCTGGTCGGCCACGACGCCGACCGATTTAGTCCATCTGACAGCGCTACTTTGAGCTCCTAAATCTCCTAATCTGTGGCGATTTAGCAAAACTTCGTTAATAGAAATTGTAGAGCTTTGTGAGTACTACAAAAATGCTTAAAGGAGTGAGGTACTTTAAAACTGAAAATAGCTTCAACACTTAGAAAAATTTCAAGTTTTGAAAACAGCATTTTGTTGATACTTTTAAGATCTATTTGACCATGTTAGACACTGAATTAGCTCATGACCATTAAATAAAGTTTGTTACCCATGATGTGCACTACAACTTTTATTTAGGTCACATACCCATGCAAACACTCTAAGCTACTGTTCAACTTTAGTCAAACTAGCATCATGAAAATGGCATTTCAAAGTAAACCAACGCTTAGAAGCAAAATTGGCTTAAGTCATGAATATAAACATTGTTCCAATTATCATTCTAGATGTGTCTAAGGTGTTTTCATGACCTCACAACCATCACATACATTGGTCATACATGATTGCAAGCATAAGCATATATATAAAATCAACATTTCTTGTGATAAGGTATAAGAATGAGATGAAATTTCAAATGCTCATGTTCATGAATGCTTGTATGATGCTTGTGCTCATGAAATGCAAGTGCCTAATGCAAAGCTTAACACTAGGGTGTTACAAAGTACATTAAAGATATCATCAACAACAAACGACCCTTGCCATCCACGGAGGTCGTAAAACTGATGGAAGAGTGTAGCGCTGCTATACTCAATCGTTTACCCGAGAATAAGAAAGACCCTAGGTGCCCCACAATCACATGCTCAATTAGGGCCCAGCGGTTTGATCATGCCTTGTACGACCTAGGGGCTAGCATTAGTGTGATGCCCAAGGTCGTATTTGATGCTCTAGCTAGCCGATTCCACGGTCCGCTATCCGACAGGGATCACCAAAGATATCCCGGTGAAAATTTGGGGTTACTTCGTCCTAGTCGATTTTGTGCTGCTAGACATGGAAACCACAAAGGAATCGCCCCTCATCCTTCGGTGACCTTTCCTCAACACCGTGGGAGCACAAATTGATGTTGGAGCCAGAGAAATCTGCTTCAACATCAATGGCAAAGAAAAAAGTTTGACTTTTGGTCCAGGCAGGAGCAATGCTCCATGATTTGAATCAAGTACGGGCCAAACCCACAAGGCATTAAAGAGGATGAGATACAGCCTCATTTGGTGGACAGTCTCATCAAGAACAACAAAGAAAATAAAAAGAGGCCAGAGCAGAAGAAGATGAAGCAAATCACAAAAGAAGAAAAACCAAAAGTTGTTCCCACACCCTCCAAGAAAACAGTGTGGAAACAAAAGGAGGAAGCTCCAAAGTCCACCACCACACTACCCAAATCAAACAAAATGGTGTGGAGACCAAAGAAAGTGCAGTCATCCACGTCCACTTTTACGGGCACGGATGCACCTTCGTCAAGCAAGGAATGAAGGGAGAAGAGTCCTGCTCATTGGACATTAAACGGTGAGCCCTTGCCGAAGGTAAATCGGTAGTTATCCTTTATACTTATAAATAAAAGTTGCTAAAACTTAGATAATAAAACTAAACAATATACATCAATTATTGTAAAATAATAATAATAATAATACATACATACATATAGTAGTTGAATCCAAAGTTCACCTTTTAAAATTTCTTTGTAAAAACTTACATTCTCTATACAAGTAAGTTTTGGTTTGAAGTATGATTAGTGATCGATCATACTCTCATAGGTTTTTCAAATTAAGCATGGTACTTAGGTTGATTAACCTACCATGATCAAATTTAAACATGATGTCCAGTTTGATCATTGTACCAAAACTACTAAGTATAGACATCGGTAAAACATAAAAATATAATAAATAAAACAAATAACTTACCTCGAAGTCATCAACAAGCAACTCGGACCATAGGCCTCGAGCTAGCTTGGAGGAGACCACCGTAGAGGTACCTTGTATCTTTTATTTTTTGCATTTATTTATTTAATATTATTTAAAAAATCTAACAAACTAAAAATACCAAAAGATAAAATATGATAAAAACAATAAAAATATGAATTCCACTCTTCATATGTGTTTTAAGAGTGTTTAGTTTCTCCTAAGTAAAAATGATGAATAGTTGCCCTATCTATAATTTATCTGTGCCTAGGCTGTAACTTAGTATTCCCCAAGATTTAAGTTTGTTGGCTAAAAAATGTCTCATCCTAAAAACTTAAAAACCTGTGCAAAAGCATGCTCCTTTTCTAAGTTGTTGCGAGTTATGATATGCTACAAATAGAATTTGCTATGACTTTGTTCTAAGAGAGACTAGACATCCAGAGTTTTCAATTTTAAAAATGTTAAAATTCAAAGTTCGTCAATGATTATAAATACCTACCAAGGCCATATGACAATATTCAAGTACAAAACCTTAGTCATATGCTACTTGTTGTTGCATTAAGCTTTGTCAAATTGTTTGTGACCCTTGTTGAAGATTCTCGTCATGCACCCATGATCAAGACACATGTACACCCACGAATAAACTGCTCACTCTTACACTAAGAGTTACGCAAAAACATGTTTTTCCATCCACCAAAAAATTACTCCATTCATTTTCATGAGTCTCTCTTTCTAATTTCATATGCCAAAAATAATAGTATGGGCTATGCTAAAAAAAAGAGAAACAAAAGAAAAAAATATCTATGCCAAAAGACATAAGAGAAAAAAATGCATGCCAAAGAGCATGAATAAAAGAAAAGGAAAGAAAGAAATAAAGATAGCCCATACTTTTGAATAAAAGGCATTACTCCAAAAGAGAGAGATTTATGATCAAAAGAATACAAAAATATTTTTAGGAACATTATAAAAATTCCACACACTTACACGTCTTGATCAAAATGTATGACTTGCATCTCCTTGAGGTCCGGTTTTTGACTTAGCAAAATATGTGATGCAAGTATGCCTCAATTTCATACCTACCCAAAACTCCACCAAAAAGCCTTTTAGTGGAAGGATGAAAAGAAGGCAAAATGACAAAATGCCTTGGTGAGGTTTCGTACACATTGAGTGATTGAGAGAATCATTTGAGGAACTTACATTGTATTTTTGCAAAACTCATAAAACCTCCGGATAAAAGGTTGATTAAAGAATGCATGATTGGTAATTCTGTTATAACCGTTCTATCTTGCAACCACCTAAGAACTTGGAAAAGTAATAAGCCCCACAGGGATCGAGGTAAAGGGTGGATAAAAATGCCAACTTATTTAAATTATGGAAGAATACTTTGTTATAGGTATGGCACTTATGAATTATATTCGGCATAGTAACAACTCCTGACCAACAACCAAGTACTTAGCTATTTGCTCAGGATGAGCAAAGGTTAAGCTTGGGGGATTTGTTGGCGGTCCTTAACGACCATTTTTAACCGCCAATTAATATCCAAAAGAGGAGAAATAAACAAACTTATGACACATATGCATTTATTATTTACAAAGTTCCACTTGTATTGGAAGAATCATGTTTTGTTGGACATATATTTGAATACAAGTGGAAAACAAGACAAAAGGCGTAGCTCAGAAAGCGTAAAGTAGAAATGCACAATGGAATAAAAGGAGAAAGCCCACCTACACGCCAAATCTGGGCCAAGCACCGATGTGGGAACCACCTAGGCCTAGCTAGGAACCCACCAGAGTAAGGCGGTGGCGAGTGGGCCAGCCAAGCAGGGTATGGCCGCATCGCCCCAGCTCCGCTCGGCCCCACTCTTCTCTAGCGGTTGCATGGAGGCATGCATAGGTAGTTCGTGGTGGTTTCCTAATTTACCTACACCTGAACCAACCTATAGCTTGTATAAATAGGAGGGTGGAGCTCTCTCCCACACACACACATCATTTGAGCCACTACACCTCCACCTCTCTACTTGTACTCTTTTTGTTTTAGTAGTATTTTGGAGCTAGCAAGAGCTATCAAGGAGAGCTTGGCTCCTTGGAAGAAAGGTTCTTTGGTATGAATATGAAGAAATCTTCCAAAGTCTTGCTCTCATATTATCAAAATAGTTGTGCTATTGAATTAGAGTACAGTTTTCATGTTATAATCGTGACATATGAACTAGCATATAGTTTCTATGTTATGAGCTTAACATGTAGAACTTTATGCTTAATCATTCATATGACTTATATGATTAGAAGTAGAGCTAAGTTGAGGTGGCAGTTCATCGTGCCTTCAGATGTGCCCATGTGCTATGCTTGATGATCCGTAGGGTCGGAGTCCCGGGGGGATGTGGGTAGTTTCTATGTAATCGGGCATGGTGCCCTGGTACATGGGGATAGGTGAATGCATATCCTACTCCACGGTTGAGGGGTAGGCGATAGGTGGTGATAGCCCTATCCATCCTTCGTAATCCCCCACATTCGGGTAGGGTGTTAGAATCTAAATTGTCACATGAGGTTGCTGGCAGACTAGTACTCGGTGGCCTCCCGACCCATCTTGCACTTAGGTCTAGCTCTAACCATATAATTTGTATGATCATCAACTATTCTTTGCATGGCTATATTAGAACAAGCCTGCTCCGCTTAGGAATGTTCTTTTATTCTTTGTTTCTCTTTTATCCTTGAGGTTGGCCCAAGAGTGTGTCCACTATCCTCAATATACCAATTTAACCCTATTATGGACCTTGGTTCACTATGCAATCATGTAATCTTGTTCATATCCATGCTAGACTCTTTACACCATGACTTCCTTTGGAAAAATATAAATAACAATACCCTAAATACTTCCAGGTGAAATGTTGCAACGATAGATCCGTATGCTTGTGGATATTGTTTCTATAATCATTAAGAACTATCGTGTTAGTTGTTGGCATTTCTTAGCGTAATCACCAAGTGTGGAGGTTTTAAGTCCATCCTCGGCAACAGTGCTAGAAATGTCTGTTGGTATTTCTTAACACCATCACTAAGATTGAGTTAACCTTAGCGACACCGCCAAGAAACACCAACTATGATAGTTCTTAACGATTACAAAAAATATCTGCAAGTGCACGGATCTATCGTTGTAGCATTTCACCCAGAAGTATTCTGGGTATCATTAGCATTTCACCCAGAAGTATTCAGGGTATCATTATTTATATTTTCCCAAAGGAGGGCAAGGTGCAAAGAGTCTAGCATGAATATGAACAATATTACATACTTGCATTAGTAAACCAATAGTTCATGACAGGGGTAAAAATGGAATTTCAAGGATAGTGGACACACATCTGAGCCAACCTCAAGGATAAAAGGAAAACAAAGCATAAAAGAATGTTCCTAAGGGGAGCCGACATGGTCAAATATAGTCGTGCAAGGAATAGTTAATGATCATACAAACTCTATGATTAGAGTTAGAACTAAGTGTAAGATGGACGAGGAGATCTCCGAGCACTGGTCTACCTGCAAGCACGAGAGACTTTAAAACTCCTACATAGTAACCGAACGTGGGGGATTACAATCTAGGGACGGACAGGGCTATCACCACCTACCGCCTACCCCTCAATCGGGGGCACCGTCATATCCAAAGGTTCTCGTGCACCCGAGCACCATGCCCGTGTACAAAGAAACTACCCATATCCCCTCAGGACTATGACCCTATGGATCGATAAGCATAGGACATGGGCAAACCCAAAGGAACGCCGAACCACCACCTCAACCTAGCTATACTTCTACTCATAGAAGTCATATGAATGGTTAAGCATAAAAAGTTGAACATGTTAAGATCATAACACACAAACTATTTGTTAGTTCATATATCATGATTATAACAAGACAACTATACTCTAGTTCATATGCACTACTATATTGAAGATATAAGGGCATGACTTTGGAAGAACTCTTTATAGTATTCATACCAAGATTCCTCTCTTCTTCCAAGGAGCCAAGCCCTCCTTGATAGCTTTGCTAGCTCACAAAAGACTACTAAAGTAAAAATACAAGAAGTTGTAGTGAGGTGTGTAGCTCCAAATGATGTGTGTGTGAGAGGTGAGCACTAGCCCTCTATTTATACTAATCCATGGTCGGTTTGGCGCAGGTACTTTTGGAAACCACCATGGACCAACATAGCATGGCGGCATGCCACCGCCAGAGGAAGTCGGGCCTAGGAGGCAGCAGCAGGAGTGCGACCACACCCTAGTGGGGCCACCCAAAGACCGCCTTCATGTTATTAATTTTTGGGTGGGCCTGGCCCCTTCCACATCGGTGCTTGGCCCAAGTTTGGCATGTAAGTCGGCTTTCTTCTCCTTCTTTGATATTTGGTTGCACGAATCTACTTTACGCTTTGCCTGATTGCGCCTTTTACTTGGTTTTCCACTTGTATTCGAATGTGTGTCCTACAAAACATGTTTTCTCCAATACAAGTGGAACTAGGTCAATAGTATATGCATATGTGTCATAAGTTTGTTTATTTCTCCTGTTTTGGACATTAATTGGTGGTCGGATTTGATCAATAGTGACCACCAACATTGGTGTTCCTTGGTGGTGTTGCTAAGATTTATCCAAATCTTAGTGATGGTGTTAAGAAATACCAACATGTATTTCTAGTGCCATTGCCAGGAATGGATTCCATCTCCATACTTGGTGATTGTGCTAAGAAATGCCAACATGGAGCATCACGTCATCATCGGTGAGTTGCTTAGATTCTTCCATGACTCTTTTGCATGTAGTGCAATCCGAGCGAAAGAATTTATCGGTCACTAGAAGGAGGTGATTGATACCTTGCAAGGTACGAAGCAGCTGATTTCTCACTATCCCACCTTTGGTTGTGTGACTCATCCAGGGCCTCCCCCATTTAATGCAGGCATTGCTTCAATTCTCTTAGAGGAAGTCTGGCCTTGTCTAGGAATGGGACAGAAGAACCACCTCATGGGTGCATCAGTTGGAGGTGAAGGTGGTGATGGAATGGGAGGCCAGGCTCGCCATGAAAGCAAGGGCTCAAATGCTTTAGCTGAAGGTGGTAGAGGCAAAGAATGCATGTGAGGTGGCCGAGGGCATGGTTGCGGAGCTGAGGGAGTCCCCTCGGGGTCACGGACACCGCCAAGGTGGCTGCCCCCATGGAGGTCGGCAATGCCTAGAAACTCATATCAAGTGTGTTTTCCCTCTTTCTCCTTTCACATGATTCCACTACGGGGCCACCTGTTCTAGGTTAGTCGGAACCGTTCCTTCCATTATCGCATGGTGCAAGGCAGCAGATGGCTCTTACAAGCGAGCATAGCAAGATCCTCATGTTGGAGGAGAAGGCCCAAAAAGGGCACCACAAGGTCGAGCGTCTATGGTGGGAGATGAAGGAGGCAGTGAAGGTCTCAAAGGAGGGCTAGACAACACTGGCATAGCATGAATAGGTGCTGGATTGGATGAGCAAGGAGTTATGTGAGCTTACCGCTTGTGCGTAGGAGGTGTGCGATGCCATCCTCCCCCCAGAGCCCCTGGGAGGCCACTACGACCTCAATGGGCGCCTGTGTTCTCTACCGACCCGCATCTAGCGGGTTGTTTGGGGGGCCATCCATCAAGGGGCCATTACGGCCCTGACCATGGTGAAGCTAAAGCTTCCCAAGGTTGACCTAGGGGGCCATGGCGCTTGGCATTCCTAAAAATGCCAACCCCAAGTGCTTACAAGATATTGAGTCACCACAGGCCCTATAGTAGAGGTCACGACGAACATCATTGATGGATGACGACCACCCCAAGGAGGAAGAGGGGGAGCCGGTAGATCAACCCGTATCACCTAGACCTATGTGTAGACTAATTGTAAGATTGTATCATACTCGATGGGCTCGAGCCCCTGGAAAAACATTTTAAGAGCATTGTGGGGTCATTAGTCGATGTGCTTCCAATGTGGTTCTTCTTCTTCCTTTTGCTTTACTTAACTGAGTTCATCTTTGGTGGCTGACACCTCCTGGGAGTCCAGAGGGCTTTGGCCATTTGCTCCGTTGGCTAGGGTCGACCTCATTTAGCGCTAGGGCATTGGCTTATCCTGGTCGAGGGTACCGAGAGGATCCGAGTAGAGTGGAGAGGTCCCCAGTCAGGGGGAGAGGAAGAAGGTTTGCATGGGAGGCTCCCCTATTCTCAGCCATGATGTTAACTAGGGGAGCCCCCGTGCCCCTCACCCATGTTGGTTTAGGCCGAGCAGGGCGAAGGGCTGCTAGAGCCACACTTTCACATTTGAAGAAGGGTAACTGAGCGGTGCCTTGGTGCTTCATTCTGGCGAGCTAAGAGTTCACCAACAAAATGCAAAAAACAAATTATAAAAACTTGGGAACAAAAGATGTAGCTTTTAGTCAGTGGCGCCGCCTGTGGCCCCGTTGTTGGTGGTGAAGAAGTTACGAGTGGGGGAGCAGTGACCAGCGTTGATAGAGTCATGCCTCGGCCCATACCATAGGAGGATCTCAAGGAAGCCATGCAAGGAGGGGATGTTGGTTCCTGCTGCGCCCGAGAGGATGACAATCTGTGGCATCTCCTGGCTGATGAGGTGCTCTACATCTAGCTAGAAGGATGCCACCACGTTCTGAATCCCATATGGCAAGCCTAGTAGGCAGTACCAAAAGTGGTCAGGCAGCGATAGCACCTCCTCGGTAGCAATGTGGTAGTAGATGTTTGCCAACATGTAGAACATATAGTGGCACTGCAACATAATGGGGTTCAGGCCCAAGCTGAGTTAGATCTGCCAGGCAAGGACCTCGAGATCTGGTCCTAAGAGGCCCGATAGAGAAGACGACGCTAGGGACTCGTTGTCCACTAACTCGGCCTCCATGAGCTAGTGAAGTTCGCCATAGCAGTCAACGACGTAGGCTAGACTCCCAAAGTTGAGGACCAGGCTGGGGGCGAAGGTACCGACCGTGACAAAGAACTCGCTAGGGAGACAAACATCACCATCTAGGGCGGCAGCGCCTACTCTAGGGTGAGGTAGGTGGCTCTAGCCATCGTAGAGCAAAGATCACACTTGACACACTCCCTTACCTAACATGCTAGCTGTGGTAGGGTAGTTGCCATGGCAAGCATTGTTGTTAGTCGGGTGTCACTGAGTGTGGGTCTCTAGTGGCTCGGGTGGACTCAAGAACACAAGAGAAGACATGGTGATGTATCCTGGTTTAGGCTATTAGAACCCTATGTCCAGGAGTGGTTCTTTGTATTCGAGAGCACCCAAATCAGGGCCGGGGTTACAACGAAAGAGAAAGAGATTTGGCAGAGGATCGCTCGGTGAGGTTTCTTCCCTAGTGAGGAAGAACACTCCTCTCTGCTCTCGGGGGTGGAACGCTCGGTCGTTGTAACAACCCAGGTTTTCAAATACCCAAAAATCACAACATAAAATTGTTTCTAATCAAAGCCCTTGCAAGGTGAGTGTACATGTTAGTAAACCACCTTTGTAGTTGCACAAGTAGATCCCAAAGTAACATGTTGAGCATTTGCATTTAAACAACATGTGAGTTGCTTTTTCTAGATTTTATGTGATGCAATAAAATCAACTAAACTTTTGTTCTAAGCTTGATGTGTGTGTTGCCCACCCTTGGCATTGACCCTAATACCCTAGTTGACCGCTAGTGGACCCCATAAGGGTGTATACATACTTGGCACCACATGTATGCACACATAAGAGCCCAAGGCTTAGAATAGAAAATAAAAAAAGGGTTTAGCTTGGGAAAATAAATGGAAAAGGGCAAAGCAGCCTAGCAGCCGTAGCCGACCTAGCCATAGCCTTCACCCCCATCGGCCTACTTCGCCTACATGGATGAACTTCCACCATGGCCTAGTGCCTTGTCCGCACCTGCGCTCGTGCATGTGACCATGTGCCCCAGCTAATGCGGCCCATGACTATGCCTACGTCGTGATGCGCTGCCATCGTCTTCTCCCACTGCCACTAACGAGTGGCCCCGCCTATCATCCCCCACCTTTCCCCCTCTCCTCTGCCTTTTCACCTGAGGTAGAGAGCCTCGCCGATGAGCATCTAAGGCCTTGCCTCGCATCCTCACCATTCACCTTCAAGCCATTGGGCGCAAGCTCATGGATGGGTGCCATGTCCATCATCCTTGGCTTGCTAGCCCGCCCCAGCTAGCGCTGCACCATGCTAACGTCGCCGTCGTGGCCCCGACGCCATGATGCCACCCCCAATTCCCTTTTGACCACCAATGTCTGGTTTGGAGAGCGAAAAAATGTCCGTGATGTCCCGCCGAGCCCCAAACCCTAACCTTGAGCTTCTATGCACCCTACACTTGACCTTCCACCTCTCCCTACCGTCCGCCGCCCAGCCATGGTCATGCCTACCTATAGAAATGCTCCCTTAGAGCCCTAGCACCCTTCATCCACCCCTGCCACCACTCTATGGCCACTCAAGAACCACACCAAGCCGAGGAGGAGAAGGGAGAAAGAGTACCGCACCGCCGGTGCCGTTCATGGTCACCAGAGATGAGGATGACGACGATCGTCTTCTTCCCTGTCGTGGCTCGACATGGCATTGCTTCCTTTCATCATGGCAATGACTCATCACTGCACTGCTAGCCTATCTCCCACGCCACAGTGGTGAGCACCCCGGAGCCCCCCTTCTTGCTCATCATCATGAGCTCGCCATAGCCACTGCCAAGTTCTCTCCACCTAGGAGATGCAAAGGCCAAGCCTTCAGCTTCCACACAACACACACCAGGGCACATACATGGCCAAGACTCGGCCTTGCCTAGCCATAGGCACTCAGGAATGCTAACGTCTTGCGACGTGCACCCGCACGGTTGTCATGGCTAGAACCCACCATGGTGCCACCTTGTTCCAGCCACCTCGAGCCGGTAGAGGTTCCCAAA
This sequence comes from Miscanthus lutarioriparius, assembly GCA_904845875.1. Taxonomy (NCBI): domain Eukaryota; kingdom Viridiplantae; phylum Streptophyta; class Magnoliopsida; order Poales; family Poaceae; genus Miscanthus; species Miscanthus lutarioriparius. Next base: position 68,935,315 of record CAJGYO010000001.1, on the reverse strand, counting down.
ACCCCGCGGATGAGACCACCTTGATGTGTGACACATAAAGCCACCACCTTTTAGGCGTTGAATGCCCCAAAGCTACCATTGGTGTCCACCTCATCGGCGTGGCCGCGCACTAGAGCTCCGCTGTGACATGAGCGTTCTTCTAGATTCTAGCTACCTCATGAGCCAAGGATGGGCCGATGACATCCGTCGTCACCCCACAACCCCTGCCGCATAGTTGGCTTGCCCTAGGACCCCTCCTAGACTCATATCCGCTAGCAGGGAGTCACCGGAGCTCCGCTGGATCCGTTACATCGCCGCAGACTCCACTGAGCCCTTTGGTCGCCACCGATGAGTTAGGTGACTCGCCCGTGGATCCAATCGGATGAAAAGAGCCATCTTTGGCTCCTTTGGCCACGCAACCGCCTCACCATGGCTCGCTGCACCATCGTGTCCAGCTTCAACTAAGCCCCTGCAGTTGCGCTTGGAGCCATAATCGTGATCGCTGAAGCTCGAGGAAGCTAGCCCCCACAGCCATGCTTGGAGCCATAGTCATGATCGCCGAAGCCCGAGGAAGCCGGCGAAGCCTGCTGGAGCTCCTATAACACACCGAAGGACCTCGCCATCGACCTCGTACCGCCACCGCTGTGGAGCCAACGCCAGGCACTGGAGTCCCCAAGGCACCATTTTAAGCCCATCGGTAGACTTGTCGTGATCCTGCTAGCTGTAGAGCTCTTTTGAGGTTGAGGAGGAAGAGAGAGCCGCCACGCCCTGTGCCACTCAGTGCACCTAGTGCACAATAAACCGAAGGAGGAGGAGGAGTGGATGTGGTCTACGGTCCATGGACCCGCCCCACTTGGACCACCATGAGCCGTGCCTGTGGCCACGAGCCTATTAGCAGCCTGTCAGTGCCACGTGGATGCCCTAGGTAGATGACACGTGTCCTAGCCGGGCCGGCCCAACTCGGCCCAAAATCCAGCCCGTTAGGCCCAGTCCGAGCCCAATCAATGTTGATCATTGATCGGTCAACATTGACCATTGACCGACCCCACCTATCAGTGATTCGTGCCATTTCAACCAACCAGAGCGTACCACGTGTCAGCCCAAGGTTAATTGTTTTCTTTTTCTTTTTTAGAAATTTATTTAAACTTAGAAAATTCATAGGAAATTCATTTGACCTCGGAAAAATAAGAAACTAGAGTCCAAATTTTTCTAAAAATAAGCTCTACATCTTAGGTTTGTGTTTGAGTCCATTTGGATCTTTTGAATTTCTGTTGCTTCTTTGTGATCATCTATAGGAGTCACTTATTGCAGTTATATGTCTCGTTTTGGCAAACCCGGTGGAGCCATAGACTGAGGAGAAAGACTATGACTACTCTAACGAGCTGGGAGACGACCTATCCATAGGTGCCATGTCCCACCCAACCTCATAGAATCTTATTAGACATGTAATACTATAGCTGCTAGTGCTTTAATTTATGCAATTGAACTATGATAGGTTGCATGGTAGAATTGCTTGAAGTCTTTACCTTGACGCAACCTTTACCCCTGCACACCCGCTGCTAGGATAGATGCTCGCTTTTACTTAATACTGCTTCTACTACGCATTATATCTTTGATGTGATGCTTGGTAGAGGATTGTTTGTGAGTGGCTAGGGCACATTGTGCCGCTTAAACTGGTAACAACTTGGGGAGATCTTGGTGTGCGTCTTGGGTGTGTGGTGAGGGTTGAGTCGACCGGATAGGATTCTACGATGAGTCTTGGGACAAGTCTTGCCAAGGGGATGTGACCTGGGCATTCCCTACGAGAGGTGCCTATGGCGGGTACATTTGTGATGAGGAGGTCCTAGGGTGGAGTGTCTTCGTGGGATGAAGCTTCGAGATGGAGGTGTTGTTGAAGCATGGGGTGTTGGTTGTCCCCATTTGAGAAGATGTCATGTCTAGCCCTCCTAAGGACTGGTATGTCGAGAGAACTAGATCATAGGACCTTTCGTACACACCACTCATCCCTGTATGGGTGGGGGACGAATGTTGACCTGCTAGGGCGGTGCCACTATTGTTGGGTTGTTAGCGGATAGTGTAGGGAGGTACGGGCGTATGGCCCACACCCTCCTAAGATAGCGTAGTGAGCTTCAGGGGGGCGGTACTATGTCTCATAGTCTCAGTGTGACGGTGGACTCCTGGGTGTCCTAGGGCTAAGTGGTAGAGTGTTATCGCACTAGTTTGGAAGGCAGCCCAGTATCAGCCTAGGCGGTGCACACACCGATGATGGTGATCTTGTGGATTTTCTAGCTGTACACGCTCTGTAGAGTTGATCGATCTATATGTATAGTCGTGTCCATGGATATGGACATTCCTATGACCTACGCTTCCCATGATTAGTGAGTGGAGTCCCTTCTCTTCTTTGCCCCGGGTTTGGTTGGTATCTAGCTTGGGACGTTGAGGCAAGGCTCGAGAGAGTTGTCCTTGCCACCTAGAGAGTGAGAGTGTGGTGAGATGTGTGTGATGGGATGGGAGATGTGTGTGGATGAGATGGGAATTAAACCGGGTGAATTATTATAAAACTTGATTATACTTGCATAGGAAAAACCATAGCCTAAAGTAGGTCTTTTCCTCTACCCTTGCATTCCACTACCACAAAGCAAATGCAAAGCACAGGGTGAGAGCTAGCGGCCAGTACAAATCATACTAATAATTGTTTGGCAGGTGAAGAGCCTGAGTACGACTACCAGGGACACAATTGGGAGGATTAGAGGTCTTGTTCTTCACTCGAGTTTGGTTCATGAAGATGGTATCATCGTCCGCTACTATTCTACCTGATGTTGTTCTAGATACTATGTGCTCTGAGTGATTTCGCCATGTGACGATGTAATAATGAGTTAACCTTGCTATTTGTACTCTCCGTAAGATAGGTATTCGATGTATGACTATGATATCGACTGTTATTCGATAATGTGATGGAATGATCATCTAGGACTATCATGTTATGTTTTGAATCTATGGATTTCGCTTCATAGAAATTGGGATTGTTTCAGTTTGTATTAGAGCCAAACTTGACCCTAGGACAAGACCTCTAGGATTGGCCGATAGACTTAGGAGTGGAAACTTGTCCTTCCGGTTATATTTACCAACCTTGCATTTCTTTATGCATGGCTTACCCCTTTTGCTAACCTGTTAACCCCATTTAATGGGCTAGTTTGTAGATGGCACCAGCAGTTCAGCTTCCCATTGATGGCCAGAGCTATGGAGGCTTCGCTCATATGCTCTGCGATGTCCTTGAGGAGCTTGGTGTCCCCACCGAGCAGATCGAATACGTTTGTCGAGGCGAGCCGGGACCCAAAGGACCTTAGGGACACATCGTCATTCACCTCAAGGTTCCTATGAGTGAGACCATGCCGGAGCTGCACACTTTTTAGGAGCTCAAGGTGGAGACCTCCGTTGAGGCTTGTGTCTAGTCTATTTCACATTTGGCCCTTCACCGCATGATGTGTGACGCCCATGAGCACCTCAAGAGAGGGCCATACCGCTTGCTTCCCTAAGCACTGGACCTAACCTAGAGCACCAGGAGGCAGGTGATGGCAGATGAGTAGACTATCTATGCTAAGGAGAGCCTTTGCTTATAGGTATCAGGACAGTACATCCTCTGTTAGGACAAGTACATCATGGAGGTCGAGTCATAGAACTATCGTTATTGGGACATGCTATTATGAGCTGATGAGGCCTTCTTGGAGGAAGAGAAGAAGGAGGTGCTCAAGGAGACCATCCAAGTGGAGTGCTAGGACTACCACTATAGGGAGATCCTTCACAAGGAGTGGGAGGACATGATGAAGGCAGAGATTGAGGATCTCAAGGACAAGGTTGGAGACTTTGGGCTCCGCAATGACTACCTCAACTGCAAGGTGTACGAGCTAGAGGATTCCTTGGAGTGCAAGAAGGTGTCCTTGAGGAGCCACCTTGATAAGGAGAAAAGGTACAGCTTCAGGAAGATGATGCTGGAGAACCGCTGCAACATGCTAGAGAAGGACCTAGTCCAGATGAGTGTCAATGCTTCCTACAACCAGCGCCACCTCATCGAGTACATAAAGTACATGGAGTATCAAAAGGACAAGGCATACAGGATAAGCCAGGCATGGATAGATTCCAACATTAGGCGTGTCAAGGAGATCAAGGAAGTGCAGAAGCTTCTACCACCTAAGTTGCGTAAGAGGCCACGCAAGGAGTCTTTCTGTGTTGAGCCTACCAAGTTCAATCTAAAGGCTTGCCCATTTGAAAACTACCCTGAGGCAAAGAAGATCGAGGAGTTGGAGGAGGCCCTGACCTACATCTCGAGGATGAATCGTACCGATGTAGAGCTTCGTGAGATGGATGGTAGCACTTCCCTACCACCTAGTTAGGGTTAGCCTTTTTGAGATGACATCATAGTGTAGTTGATGTAGGAGTCATGATGCACCCTACGTGGCCATGAGACATGACTCACTTTCTTTAGTAGAGTAGAATGTCCCTCTTTTGAGCTACCTACGTGTAGTGCGTCTTTCACGAGTCTTCTGGTGTAGCTGCTGGAGACATCATCATATAATAAATTGATGTAATGAACGCTTGGATCTTAATGCTTCTTATGGTTGTTAATGCTTCTTTGTTTGAGTGTACGGTTAGTTTAAAACTATTTTAAATTGGATAATAACTTAATAACCCATGACCCAATGTTTGTAGCAAGATGTCTTGCCATCGCTCTGAATGCCTGCTTTGCCCTTGCATAGGAAAAACCACAGCCTAAAGAAGGTCTTTTGCTCTACCCTTGCATTCTACTACCACAAAGCAAACACAAAGCATAGGGTGGGAGCCAGTGGCCAGTACAAATCATATTGATAATTGTTTGGCAAGTGAAGAGCCTGAGTACGACTACCAGGGAAACAATTGGGAGGATTAGAGGTCTTGTTCTTCGCTCGAGTTTGGTTCATGAAGATGGTGTCGTCATCTGCTACTATTCTACCTGATGTTGTTCCAGATGCTGCGTGCTCTAAGTGATTCCGCCAAGTGGAGTTGTAATAATGAGTAAACCTTGCTATTTGTACTCTTCGTAAGATAGGTATTCGATGTATGACTGTGATATCGACTGTTATTCGATAATGTAATGGAATGATCGTCTGGGACTATCATGTTATGTTTCAAATCTGAGGATTTCCCTTTATGGAAATCAGGATCATTTCAGTCATTCCTCTCAGCTTGCTCTGCTCTTGTGACGGAGCTTGGAATGTTGTCTGAGTTCTATCTTGTGAGTTCGACCTCTCCCTCTCTAGGAGCTGACCTCCCCCTTATATTATGAGGAAGGTCGGGTACAAGGCGGTTTGGGGTTTCAGTCTATGGTCTATGTGCATCGGAGTCTAGGAGGGTGCTGCTGCGGCATGGATGGACCATGGCGTTGTCATGGAGTCGGGGGAGCCTCGAGCACTGCCTGGCTCTTCTAGTTCTTACACTCTAACCGTCAGGGGCTTGGAGTAGTGGGTGAGCCTTTTCGAGGCTTTCCTGTTCTTGGCAGTGAAGGCGCCTGGCTTGGGAGGCTGACAAGCGGGCCTAGGAGCCCCCATGCTACTAGAGCCAGCGTAGGGATTTGTCCTCTTCTGTCATGCCACCTGCATGACTCTATAGAGGAGTGGGTGACAGCGCTGTGCACCCATTGGTCAGGGTAGCGCTGTGGGGAGCCCCTAAGCCTTGGATGCTCGGGATGTTGGATTCCTACCCAGGCACTAGCTCAGGTTGGGGTTGAGTCATGGATCAGGCTCGGGCAGCTGTCGGTCGAGAGCTTGGTGTTCTAGTGAGCCCCATAGCCTCGAGCAGAGGCCAAGGGCATGCTCGGGCTCTGCCTAATCCCCAGCCGGAGGTAGGCGAGCGTACCTGATGGGTATAGTGCCCGAGTGATCCCGGAGGGGTCAGATGTGGGGTCTCTCGGTCGGGAGTCTTTCTCCCTAGGACTTGGCGTATCCCTATGTTTGACTCTCGTTAGGGAGCAGACTAGTTGAGTGGAATAATCTAGTTGCTAAGTGGCTAATGTATATCTGTAGCATGGTCCTAATGTATTTGTTTGGATCCTGCGTAAAAATGGTATCTTTTCAGTTAATTCGATGTATAAGTTCCTCATGAATAATTGGATCAAAGTCTCAAAAATAGTTTCGAAACTAAAGATACATTTGAAGTTAAAATCTTCCTTTGGTTCTTTAAAAAGGGGTAATTCTTACAAAACATAATCTACCAATGAGAAATTGGAATGGAGATCCATCTTGCTATTTTTGATGTGAGCTAGAAACCATCCAACACCCCTTGTTCGAATGCACTCCAGCTAAGTTTCTGTGGAGGACAGTCCATATGGTGTTCGGTAATGGTCCACCCCAAAACATTGAAAACTTATTTAATAATTAGAATCCAATAAGGGATAAAACTTTCAGATCATTTTTATTGATAGGTGCAGCAGCGATCTGTTGGTCCATATGGCTAACCAGGAATGAAGTTGTATTTGACATGGCTTTAGTTTTTGGCTCAATTGTAGCAGTGTGAGGAGCAGAGGGAACTGGTGTTGGATGCATGTCGCAAGTTGGAGAATGTGGCTTTGCATTTCTTCATGTTCTTCGAATGGTCCTTTCTTCAAGAATTGAGTTTTGAGTCGGTTCTATTTTGTAACCTCAGTCCGGTTGTTACGGTGGTTATTCTATAATAAGTTGGTCTGAATAGGTGTCACATTAGTTTACTTTCTGTAGTAGTCTTAGGGACAGCTCTTGCCTATGGGTAAAATAGTTTGTTTAGGTTAAGGTTTGTTGTTTTAACTTTTTGGAGCCTCCATCCCCCATGTCCTCAGCCCCTCATTTTATTGAGGTGATTCGATCCTTACATCCTTTTTTAGGACAACAAAAGTGACTTAGGCCATGTGCCCTATACTTCCAACTCTATATGAGTCTATGAAGAAGGCAGGAGGGTGGAATTCCAACTCTATATGAGTCTATGAAGAATGTAATTTTGCATCGAGAGTGTTTATTTTATCCATATTTCTTACTACCTCATTGTTGATGCTGTATTCTTAGAAATCATGAAACTCTTCATCGAGAATAGCCTTATTATGACCATTCTCATGGTAACACAAGAAGAATGGTCATTTATGAGTTAATGGTTTCTCTACATCCCATTTTGGGAACTACTTAATCATCACGGACATTAGATAGAAAGGAATATAATAGAAATTGGTCATGATTTGAGAAGAGTTAATTTCTCACCATATGAGAGTAATCTCCCTGTCCACCCTCCTGCTTCTTTAATAATTTTACCAATATTAGGTTGAATATCTTCTCTCCTCAACTTAGAGTAGTGCAAATGAACTCCAATATATTTGAAAGGAAAGTCACGCTGGAACAACCTAGCAAACTGGTTAGTCTGATCGTCGCCTAGCTTAATTGTCATCAAGCAACTCTTCTTGTCTTGGTTCTCATACCCCATAATTGTCCAAAACAAGGGAACAAGTATTTCAAATTTCTAGCTTTGTCCTTGTTTGGTTTCCCATGACTAAAATTTAGCTACTAAAACCATTGACTAAACTTTAGTCACCCTTGTTTGGTTCTAGTGACTAAAAGTGACTAAAGACCATTAAAGCAGTTCAACAAAGACCAAACTACCCCTAATGAATGCACAAATCAGGGTGGGGGACCAACAATAATGAGGGGCAACCCTTGTCTACTAGGCACTTTAGCCCACTTTTAGCTACACTTGAGTAACTAAGAGCATCTCCAGTAGTACTACCTAAAATACACTACATATTTCTATTTTGGGTAGACACCCATTTTCATAGTACCTATATTTTGCTCCCAACTCTAGCAGTACTACTTAAATCAGGCTACCCAAACTAGTCCAAGTAGAGAATGACATCTGGTCCCACATGTCATCCTCTTCAGTGTTCTTCCCGCCAGAGCAGAGGTGGCCAAAGCAGAGTTCACCCGGGAATGGCGTGCCGCTCGCTGGGAAACGCCGGAGCAGGCTGCAGCCGCGCCAGGGAAGCCCGCGCTGCATCTCGCGAGGCTCACCGCAGAGCCATCGGCATCGGGGAGGGCACCATCGTGGGAGATCTAGGGCCGGCCGAGGCAGGCTTGCTGGGGATGAGAGGGGGAGCCAGAGTTCGTGCCTGTGCTGGGGAAGACGAGCGCCATGTAGTCTCGCCTGGAAGATGAGGGGAGCCAGAGGCATCTCGCCATGTCGTGCAGGCTTGCCGGAGAGGAAGGAAAGCCGGGGGCCGCTTGCCGCGTCGGGGGAAACGGGAGGACGACTCGGGCGACGTGGAGATGTCGGAGATGACTATGGGCGGGGCGCATGCGTCCGATGGTGGAGCGCGATTGTGGTAGAACCGCCTAATCTAATGCCTCACAGGAGTGCTTGTCTTCCATTAGACACTAAGCACTCGAGGAAGAACAGTAAATTACTCGATTCCGTCGGGCACACCCTAGGGGAGAACCCAAAAATCCACATTTTTGCCATCAGGATCACAAATGAGAGAATAAAGCTTACATCATTTAACCATTTCCTACATCACTTTTAATACAACATCAGAGTATAGCATTTATTATTATAATAGCGGAATGTAATCATATTATCAGAGTTATTAATCATTTAATTAAACAGCGGAATATAAACATGTGAACAGAGTTACAGCGGCAATAAACATCTATTAGTGACATGATGAAGTATTGATATATGAACTACGACAACAGATTATGAAACTTTCATTTATAAAAGCATTTGGTGAGAGTTATAAATAACAACTACGATCGCAGCGTAAAGGAATCCTCTCTCAGCCCACCAGGAGGAATCCACACACAAGAGTCAGCTTTAGCATCCACCTATCACCTGCAACAGGGGGAAATAAAACCCTGAGTACTCAATTGTACTCAGCAAGATTTACCCGATAGGAGAAAAGAAATGACTCCAAGGATATGCAAGGTTATCTGGCTTGTGGGTTTATTATTGTACTTGCAGGAAGCATTACTAAGCGTGCATCCTTATATTCGATTTTTACTAATAGCCGCATTGGTTAATTAACTAACCATTCTATGTAAGCACCTATGCTACTTTCAAGCAGGTGGTAAGCAATCAGATTTCTTTTTCCATCTTCCATCTTTCATCTTTTAGTTCTTACTACGATGCTAAATCGTAGACAAGCCGTACCGGATCGCCCGGTGATTTGCGAATCAATGCCCCCAGCTGGGTACCTCAAAAACACACGCCCCGCTTGTACCCTAGGCACAAGCAGGACCAACCCATCACTCTCTTGTCCCAGGTGTCCAGGTCCCCGTCCAAACTAGGACTCCAAGCCCCCGCCCCTGAGTCCCGGACTCAGTGCGGTGCAAGGACCTCCTCCACCAAAAAGAAACCCTGACAGTCGGTCTGGAAAGAGATGGATCTAAGACAAAGAGCAACAAGTCTTCCAAGTACCCATACACAAGTATGTGCTCAGGATAATAAGTCTGTGACCTGCCTAGAGTCTTATGCAATGAACGGTCCTTAACCGACCAGACAGGGAAAGCAGTGTAACCAAGCTATGCCCCGTGTCCACGGCAACACAACTTCTTACACCCACCAATACCCAAACCATATCCCTATCCGGTCACCATTTTCATTTCCACCATTTATATTTTCCAAGTGATAATCATACAGTAATATATTTCCTATCTCTCGCGAGTGACAGACAATCACTCGACTTCTATCGGAGTCCTGTAGCATAGCAATCTACACGATCCTGTCATACTAGTAAGACTCATAGGATAAAATATATATATATATATGCAGGTGGGTTTCATTCAACCCCTTAAAACTTAATGCACAAATATAATTTAAACTGCAGAAAGTAGGGGTTATGCACTGGGGCTTGCCTGGGTAAGATATATATTAAAAGTTAGTATCTGCATCTTTAGATCATCCACCATCATCTGGATAGAAAGCCCATTGCATCATCTCCTAGAGAGAATACCATTGCACCATCTTCGAATTCCCAATCATCCTTCACTTGATTCGTTGATCCATCATCGTACCTATATGATATGCAATGCGATGCAGTGCAAAGACGATATAATCAATTGCAACCGTGATTCCTAAAATACGATTTATGCCGCTCAAGTTAACGAGCTAGATCTAACGACGACCATACTTAGGCTACATATCCATGTTATCGAATAAGAAGTTATTTCCCAACACTGTTCTTAGTTATATAAACCAAGGTGTTTCTTTATTTCATTCTATCGATTTAATCCTTATTCGCAATAAGCCATCATTATCTAATTAGCAACTAGTTATTCCGGAGCTACAAAATTTATGGTGAGTAACTAATATTGCTAGGAGCCTACTATACAAATTTCAGATTCAACACTATTGCCAATTTATCAGAACAATTCCTATAGGTTATCTTTTTACATTATTAAGTATCCCAAATTAATTATATAGCTCCTAATATTATAATCCAACTATGTGAACAAGTTATACAAGCAGGTAGATCATGATTTTAAGAGCCTAACAAACTTAGTTTGGCATTTTTATGATTTTTCTACATTTTATTATCAATTTCCAAGTATTTAGACACTTGTTGAAATTAACGGAACACCGAAACAGTTAAAGGGTCTTTGGGCCCAAAGCGGTCCAAGCGTGGGGCAGACATGGCTTTATGTGGCCCAGCGGTGCGGCCAGGCCAGCATCGCGGAAGTAGGATAGCCAGGCGGCCCATGGCACGGCGGCCCAAGGCGGGCGCGCGCCCAGCGCACAGCGCGGCAACCGGCCGGCCCAAGCGGCGGAGACGGCGGCCCAACCGGCCGGCAGTGGCGTGGAGGGCCCAGGTGCACAGTGGCGTGGCCCAAGCACCAGTAGTGGCCCAGCCAGGCGGCATGAGGCCAGCCCAAGCGGGCAAACATGGCCCAACATGAAGTGGTGGCGGCCTATTTTGAAAAACGCCCCTACATTAACCTCTATTTGACGCGAGATCCCTAGGCACTATTCAATTGTGTCGCGTACTTCACATTGACCACCCTGTATATTTCTTTTTCTTGGATTCTTACTCTTTACCTTATATTCTAAAGCAGAGCACAGCAGGGGAGTGGCACGATGACCGGCGGCAACGGTGACACCGGCGGGGCTACGCGCGGCTCCAGCAACGGGAGGTCCGTGGCCACAGCGCATGCTCGGGTGGCGAACCAGCGCAGGCCAGGACAGAGCAGCGCTGCTGCATAGCAGGCCCAGCGCAGGGCGCGAGGAGCTCGGGTGCGCACGGCTCGGGCACGGCAGCAGCGGACCAAGGGGCACACGCGCCATGGAGGGCCTGCTGTACGGCGGCATGGAGCTCGCGCGGAGGTGGGGGCGACGCGGAGGGCTCCGGGACGGCGCCGGTCCCGGCGGGGCAGCAGATGTCGTGGCGGCTCGGCGTGCAGCCATGGTGGGCTCGGTTACGCCTGCGCACATGGGGGAAAAGTAGAGGCGTCGGCGGCGCGGGTGGACGGCACAACCCAGAGGAGGGAGCGCGGCAACGGCGTGGTGCGTAGCAGAAGCACGGGCTTGGCCGCACGGAAGGCAGCGCGGGAGGAGAAGCGAGGAGGGCACTAGTGTGGGCGTGCGGTGGAGCTGCGGAGGAGTAGAGGGAAAAAGACAGAGCTGGGGCTGCGTCCAGCATGGGGAACTGAGGACACGCAAGCACGAGGTAAAAAGGGAAGAGACAACAGGCGGGCGGTGCCGGCCGTGGCCCAGCGGCCATGGCAAGTTGCGGGACAGCGACGTGATGTTGCGGCCTAGAGCGCAGAAGGGAGAGGCGGCGCTCGCTAGTCAGCGCGGCTCGAGCACGGATGAGCAGCGCGCGACGCAGGGAGGAAAAGGAGGAAAGCGGAGTAGCTCGGTCTGGCCTAAAGAGCCTGAGGTAGCAGACAAACGCACAATGCCGGCGTGGGCTGCTGGGGCCTCCCTGTGCGGTGCAGCAAAATGATAGACAGAGAGAAGAAGCTGCACAGGCAGGCGCAGCGTAGACACAACATAGAGACCGACAGAGACAGCAGAGGCAGGACTGACTCGGCTTCACTCTGCCATGGCGCGACGTTAATAATTCGGATGATGGATTTATTCAGAGCAAGGGAGATGTACCACTGTACTCAAATGTCCAGAACACAGTGCAGCAAGGACAACAACGCTTTTAAATATAATCTCAGATGTTGACGTGAAAAGCTGGTTTTTATTTATTTTATTTTAAGTTTTAACACGATTAACTCCCAATTTTTATTTCAGTTCTAATTACAAGTGATATTTTATTTTGTAACAAAAATTGTTTTCATGCTCAATCTAATAGAACAAGCCATTCACTATTTACTTGCTAGAATCGCTAGCGGATATTTTAAACATAATTTAAAATTTTAAAATCCGACAGAATTGTTTCGATAAATTTTATTAGGCCTAAAACGCGGTGCTAAATGTGATCGTAACACCGGGGTGTTACAACCAACCCCCCTTAAAAAGAATCTCGTCCTGAGATTCGAAGCAAGAACCAAAGGAGGGGAAACACGATTACATTACGTAGATCAAGGATTATATGAAAGATTACACGACTTCGAATACTAAACCACACGGGGATCTAGGGATACATGGTTAAGAGCAACTTGGTACAACCGAGACCTACTCCAGAAGTCAAGATAGACGAGGACAATGGAAAAACAACAAGAAGATGATTATCCAAAATATGGCGTAGCACCAACAGATCTAGAAACAGTCGACTGAGAAGTAAAACATCGTGAACCCTAAGATTGACTACCCAAAATGGGAACTTGAACTTCTTCGATGAACCGGATCCTTTCTTCTCCTCAGATTACACCATCACCTCAGACTAACGAACCTAGCTTCACAATGGCGACTGGATCTCGTAGCTCTATTCCGAATGCGAGGGGAATGGGGATGAAGAAGAAGAGCAAGGACCCATGGTTACTTATAGTGGAGAATGGAGGTGGGGAGCAACACATCAGAGTGGAGATAAGATTGGACATGTTGCGCTCCCTACGCAAGCGGCAGAGGGGGAAATAAAGGAGAGGAGAGGGGGAGGGGTCCGCTCGACGGGGCAAGCGTGCGGGCGACCATGTTCACAAAAGAAGAAAGGAGGGAGGGGAAAGGGGGCCCGGTACGAGGATGAAGGCATGGGAGTGAGAGCCGACCGGACGCCAAAAAAAGGTAAAGCGCACAGTGCTCAAGGATAGCGAGTGTGGCACGATGCCGCGGCCACGCGAAAACAGGGTTCCTCGGCTCGATGGAGGCAACTCCTCAGTTCCAAGGCTTGACGGTCGTACTGCTCATCCAAAGCTAGCAGGTACATGGTCAAGTGCTCCCCGGTGGGTGTAACACCCTAGGTGTTTAGGCTTCCACTAAATTGCATTTCATTTCATAAACATATGCATCATCTATGTCATCATTGCCATTGTTACTAAAACATGCATATGCAACATTTTCAACTGTGTATGTTTCCTGCTTGATTGTTGTGAATAGTATTGGTGTAATCTGTGAATGCAACATAAATTTCTCACATCTTGAAGCATGGCAAAATGGTAGTAATGTGACAAGTATAGGATAACAACCAGGTCATGCAACATGTGAAACATTGTATTGAAACATATGAATGAATTGCTTGTTTTAATTGCTGTATCACATGTGATCATTAGAAGGGGTATAACAATTTTGTAAAGTGGTTGATCATGGTCTATTACACCTTAACTATACTTAGGTTACTTGTTGGGACATTGTTCATGTAGACCAAAATGACCAAAATGCCCTCAAGTGCAAGTTTGACTTGAATTGACCCATGGAGTGTCATCGTTTGACAGATTCAAAAGTCCAACCTAGAGACTTTGCATGGCTGTGCACTCTTTACAAAAGTTGTAGCTAATTTATCAAGGAACAAAAGTTGTTTTATGACCAACTCATGAAAATGGCTAGAACATGCTCAAACATGGCCCACAAGTCCGAAGTACATGCTGATTTCATACTTAGCAAATTTTTCTAAGTCCTAAAGTGAAGTACAGTTTCGTGTACCCATGTTTGGAGCCATGTATCTCCCTAACCGAGCCAAACTAGCTTGAGCTCCAGTGGAAAGAGTTGTAGTTCACGTATAGATGAGCAACTTTGTTAACTATGGCATAGTCTAGATCGCCACAGATTAGGAAATAATCATTGTCAAAGTATCGCTGTCAGGCTCGAGAAGGGAACACCGAATCGAAGCTACAAAGTGATCAAGTTTCAGAATTCAGCCCGACGCGTGGGTGACACTCGTCGCCGACTCTTTGTCGTCATTGCCTTGCCGCCGCAGGCGCCCTCGCATCGCAGCCGTGTGTAAAGCCACCCCGCTAGCCGTGTGAAGCCTTTTCGCCCGTCCCATTTCGCATTTCCTCGCCTCCCACCAGCAAACAACCGAGAGCCGCTTGATCGTCCGCCATTGCCACCACACCTTTCGCCTCCGCCTAGCTTCCACGCCATTGCGAAAATGCGTTGTCTCGTTCACCTAGAGCTTCGCCGTGATCCCTTTACCATCTCCACCTCACCGCCGGGTCGATCGTGCATTGGTAAGGGCGATTCGCCGTTTCCCCCCACCATGACCATGGCGGGAGCTTGCCGGAGTTGGTGCTCCACGCGCCGGCTGTCCTCGCGCCGCCCCATCCCTCCTCTCGCCTCGCGCTAGGTCATAGGAACACCACCGAAGCTCGTAGAGTCACCGTTAGAAGGGTGTGTCGCCATCGAGTCGCGGGCCGGCCGCCGTGCCGTGGCTGTGCGCCGCCGTGTCAGTCGCCGACCTCTCTAGCCGCTACCCTAGCACCGATTGAGGTCACCACTAGATGCGCATGATCAAGGCGAACGTCATAGCGTAGATGGTCTCGCCGGAGGAGCCACCGCGGTGAACTACGCCATGATCCGCTCCTTTTCCCCTGTTTTCACTCGGCGACGCTGGGCCCTCCCTGTCGTCACCGCCGAGGTCGAGGGGGAGCCCAGCGTGGGCCACGTCACATTGGGGCAGCGCCCAGCACACAGTGACTCGTGGGCCGTTGTTCCTTGGGCTGGCCCGAGTATGGCCTTGAGTTTTGTTTCAGTATTTTGCTTTGCTTTATTATTTCACGTAATTGTGTTGTTATTCAAAATATGTAGCTCCTAGTATATAGATCCAAATGATGTGGTTCTAATTTTGTTGAGTTCCTGGTCATGTTTAGTATTTAACAAAAATATTATATGAGCACATGTTTTAGAAATTTTTGATGATTTAAATAGGACTTTGAAATGTGTTTTTAGATGCATGCAAACTTGTTTGAATTTTATCTTGAGTTCCTGTGGTCCAAAAATTATGAAATTTTGTGGGCAGTCTATTATTGCTTGTTAGAAGCCCTGGTTAAAATTTCAGATCTAGTGCATGTGTAGTTGTTAAGTTATAGAATTTCCTTTTATTAATGGGTGGATCTTGTGTGAATTTTCATAATTTTTCTATAGATCCAGTGAAGGTGAAATTTGATGAGTGCAATTCTTATGCTAGAATGATGCTAGGAAAAATGGGAAATCTGTTGCTTGACACTTTTTAATAAGGTTTCCTAATTATGCTAGAAATAGACATGTCATCTGTTATTTTAGATACAGCAAGTTATGTTTTCCCAATGGCTTTGAAATTTTTATGGTAGTCTATGTGCAGCATGAGATAGCTACTGTAATTTTTGTAGATTTTTATGAATAGTTTTACTATATATTGCTTAAATCACCTAATTAACTAAATAAATTGGGAAAAGGATATTAAATAAATTATTTAGAAGTTGGCACTATACTTTCTAATGTTTCTTGGGTATGAAAAACAAGTTGGTAAACTTGGATTGATCAAATTATGCTTTTGCATCATCATTAAATAATTAAGTTAACAACCCTGCCATTGCGGGACAGATTCTAGGTTTACTGGAATTTGATTTGGTTAACTTAAGAATCATGCCTTGATGTTTACAAATGAATTGTAGAGAATTTCATAAGCTTTCCAGAATGTCCTCTTGCAAGTCATTTGGATTTATAGAACTCTGGTTATGATTGAATTAAGTGACTACTTGTTTGCATATGAAGCTTTAACTGTAATTTTAAGTATGTATTTACTAGTTCTAAGTTTGTGGTAATGTTCCTAGGTGTTAGGCCTTTAACTGAAGATGAGCATCTTTATCTTAGGTTATACAAGTTAGGTAAGTTGCTCTTGTTATTTAAGTTAAGTTGGATACATGCTTAAAGTGATTTGAATAGAGCTAATTACTCGGTAAATGAGTGTCCAGTGATGTTTTCGTAAACACTCACTGTGATTCATTCATCATGAGCATCATGTCATTCCTTATGCACCCATGATATTTATCTTTTGCATCGGCATGCAATAGGTGTACCGGAAGGAGTAACCCTGCTAGAATTCGAGGAACTGAGCGAGCCGCAGCAGCCGACACCGGAGATTCAGGAGGAGCAGCCTTCAGGAGAAGTGCCAGACGAGGTCGCCGTTGAGTGCCCGGACCACCGTCCTTGCAACTTTGTGAAAGGCAAGCCCCGGAGCATATTAAGCCTCCTAATTTCCGAAATTCAGTTACAGTATTATTGTTACATATATATATATTGTTGCATTAAGTTTAGGTGTTGGATGCAAACCATTGCTGCATTGGTTACCCAATCCTTGTCCAGATATTGTTACCCTGAATCCTATGTAGCTCAGGCTCGAGTAGTGCTTAGCCCGCTTAAACGCTTGGTAGAAGTCGGGTGATTTCTGTCACTGCGAGATATAGGAAGATACATGTGGCACGGTTGGCTATATTTGCTATCGTGGAAAAGAACCAGTCTTAATTTGAAATGAAGACCGGACGGAGGCTTGCCGGTTTGCAGTGACTCCGTCTGTGTCGCTTAAGGACTGATTCTTGGAGCCTTTCCTGTTCATGTTGAACGCATGCCTCTCTCTTAGTTGGCCGGGTCTGGAGACCGACCACGAAGCCGAGTAGCTCACCTCAGGCCGAGAGTCGATAAGTATAAAGTGCGCCTCGGAAGGGAGCCGTAGGCGTGAGTCCAAGGGCAGGTGATTTAAAAGTCCTGATCGTCCTGGCAGAAGGGTAATCCCTGAGAGTGCTGGCACTATTCGAACCCGCAAATTTGGTTCCTGAGATGTTCCAAAGGTGACCCACGGCTACCCTTGCAAAGTATGCCAGGGTGAGAGTTAGGAATACCCCCTCAGCTGAGTTGTAATTCGATTCGAATCGCCGTCTCTCCCGGTTAGTGAGAACTTGACGGGCTTATCTCCAATGTAGATGCACTTAATAACTTAATGGTTTGGAAATGATGATATGATGATGACAGCCTTATTATACCTGCTATGGTTAATATTGTTTGCTCCTAATAAGTGAGTGCTCTAGTACAGGTGCTAATCTAGTGGACAGGTAACTAATGATAAGTTTAATGCTAAGTTCAAATTGGTTACTATAATCATAAGCTCTTTTATGCAACTGTGTCAAGCTAGCCCACCTGAAAAGCCTTGCATGATCCTTGGTGTCTTTTATTTCGATTTTTTGTCGGGTAAGTCTAGTGAGTACCTTCTCGTACTCGGGGTTTATTTCCCACCGCTGCAGATGACCAGTTCTTCTTTGGTTTTGCAAGCACGCCTTCTCCTCTTTGGGGATGAAGACTAGACCGTTAGGCGCGGTCTCTACTAGTTCTCGTGACGATAATGCTTTTGTGGGACATGACTCGATCCCGGCAATGTATTTGAAACTATGAAGTTATGTACTAAACTATGTTGCTTCCGCGCATTTAAACTTGGTTTGTAATATTTATTTGAACTCGATGGATGTAATTGAATGCTACTTGTGAAATGTTGTAACGGATGATGTGTTGTGTTGAATCAAGACGGTCTTGGTTTGTATGTCGAGAGTTGGTTGAAATCCTTCATGATTTCTGGACTACCGGGATTATGGGAGCTTAAGTACAGGAATTTGATCGCTTCGGTGATTGTTTTTGTACTTACGTTCTTATGATTTGGTCGGTTTCACATTACGGTGGCATCGAGAGCAAGATTCGACACTAAACATGTCATTTGTGTATTTTAAACAAAAGTATTTGTGAAAATCCTAAATTAAATACTAAGTATTGCCGGTGGTCATATCCCTTATGCCCAAATAAGGACTCTTAGGTGGCTTATTAAGTACTAACTTGGGGTTCTCGCTTGTTTTTCATTTTCGTCGTCCATACGGTGTGCTATTGTATAGATGCCATCCGCTTGGGTGGTAGTGTTTGGATCAAATACCTCACGCATCGGTAAGTGGGAGTTGTGAGAGCATGACCGTCCAACCGTTGGTCTAGGGGAGAGTAGTTGTGGTTGCTCGCAGATACTTACATGTTCGATCATGTATCTATGAGAGTACTTAATTGTGGGTATCTCGACGGGTAGTTGTGATACTAGAGTATATGCATCGGGGATGTATGTATGAAAGTATTTAGTTTATCGCTTGCTTTTATGCATTTTGGGAAATTACCGGGCTGAAATGAAAATTTTCTGCGGTACACTAACTAACAACGATCGTTGTAGATCGACTAGCTACCGTATACAAGAGAACGTATGTATGCCACCGTATATTTCGCTAGCCTTTAAATTTTTCTAGGATTGTGAGGACGTACGGATCGTGCATGCATCATGTTCAAGCATACATGGCATTTCTTGCATTACTCCCTCCTTTAAAATATGATTGTCCCGACTAATTAAATTTCGTATCCCTTAAATGATTCTCCCCTTACGTTGTAACTTTTGCTACAGATGGCACGCACGAAGCTCACTGCTCGCAAGTCCGCTGGAGGCAGGGCGCCTCGTCACCGTTTAGCTCCTCGTGAGCCCCGTCCTGAGCCTACTGAGGAGGAAAGGCTGAGGACAGAGCTAGCTCGGGTGACTGCTGAGAGGAATGCGGCTCAGCACCGCTTGGAGCAAGTAACGCAGGAAAGGGACCAAGAGACCCTTGAGGTTCAGAGGTTGACAGTTGCTCACCGCAACTGTGAACGCATGTTGATTCACATCATGAACCAACGGAATGAAGCCTGGCACGAGGAGAATGTGTTGAGAGCGCGAAAGGTAGAGCTAGAGCAGCAAGTGGCAGTTGCTGAGGAGTACAATGACAATCTCCATGAGGAGGTTCACTGTTACATTAATCAACTTCACCCTCTCCTACCACCGAGGATGAGGATGAGATGGGTTCTGGTGTCATCATGGTGAAGGTGATGATGACATGGAGGTCAATGGACACGAGGACATTCCACGATGAGGAGGAAGATGAGGAGTTAGAGCACTGCTAGTGATGAAGATGGAGGAGAGATCTTGACGACATCGACTCCGAGGATAATGCGTAGTTTAGCTTACTACTTAGCTAATGCGCAAGAGCTAGTCTTTTGTTGATCCTCATGCATGAACGAGTAGCTTTGGAATAAGTAATCATTGGGATGTAATATCGAACCATAAGTTATCTTTGGATGTAAGTTTGGAACCACTAGGGCTTGGATGTAACCTATCGAACGTATTATGCTCCACGTATGTGAGCCTTTGATAAATTTCGTCTTTGCGGTCTATGGATCTCGTTGTTGGTTAAGTTCATCGCATTTATGTGTCCATTGACGCGCTTGATGAGTTGTGTGGTTGTGATGAATGATTGTGCCTCTGTTGATTATATAAATGCATTCCCTCCAATGGACTCAGTTTGGGCATAATTATACGATTCATCTACAAAAATTTCCACATCGTCAGTGCTCATTGGCTATACATTTTGTAGATGGCTCATAACCTTCGTCGCAGTCGTGGCATGGGAAATGAGGAACAACCACCTCTGCCACCACCCACACCAGCTGAGCTAATGCAGACAGTTGTGGAAAGTCAGCGCATGTTAGCTGAGGCTATGCGTCAGATGGCTAACCGTGAGGATCGTCATGTCCGCCAAGGACCCGAGCCGAACCAGTACAACAGCTTTAAGGACTTCATGGATACAAAGCCTCCTATCTTTCATGAGGCAGAAGAACCATTACAAGCTGATGAATGGTTGAGCACGATAGAGCAAAGGTTTGGATTGCTCCGTTTGACTGAAGGTATGAAGGCCACATATGCAGGACACCAGCTCCAAGGCCTTGCAGGCATCTGGTGGACACATCACAAGACCACCTTCCCTGCAAACGTCGAGATAGTTTGGGTCAGTTTCAGGCAGCTTTCAGAGGACACTTTATCCCTCCTGGTCTCATGGCCATTAAGCATACTGAGTTTATGAAGCTCACCCAAGGCAATAAGAGTCTTAATGAATACCTCCAGGCATTCAACAACCTGGCGAGGTATGCTCCTGAGTTCGTCGATACGGACGCTAAGAGAATAGCTAGCTTCAAGAGGGGACTTTCCCCTAAACTGATGAAGTCAACGGCACTGGTTAGAATTGATCAAGGACTACAACCTTCAAGTGCACTACCATCCTGATAAGGCAAATGTGGTTCCTGATGCCTTAAGCAGAAAGGCCCATTGCAATTCTTTGGTTAGTGAAGACTTTCATCTGTCACACCTCCTTCATCCTGTAGTACTTCACAATATCACTGTGGATTGCTCTCTGAGAAGTCGAATTATCGAACTCCAGAAGACTGATGTGGGTGTGTTTCATATCAAGCGGAAAATGAAAGAGAAAGAGACCAAGCACTTTAGGGTCGATGACAAAGGAATTCTCTGGTTTAATGATAGACTTGTGGTACCCAAAGATAAAGAACTTAGAAATCAAATTATGGCTGAAGCCCATTCTTCTAAGTTGTCCATCCATCCTGGTAGCAGTAAAATGTATCAAGATCTCAAGCTGTATTATTGGTGGACCAAGATGAAGAAAGAAATCGCAGCTTACGTGGCAAGGTGTGATAACTCATACTAAGAGTCAAGGCTATTCACATAAGGCACGGATTATTGCAGCCACTCTCTATTCTGGTGGAAGTGGGAAGAAATTAGCATGGATTTTATTGTTGGATTACCCACTACCAAAAAGGGTTGTGATTCCATTTGGGTTATCGTAGATCGTCTAACAAAATCCACTCACTTTATTCCGGTCAAGTCTACCTATCATCCTCACAATTATGCTGAGATTTATTTTCAACAAGTGGTACATCTCCATGGCGTACCCAAATCCATTGTTTCTGATAGAGGACCGCAATTCACGGCTCGCTTTTGGGAGTGCTTACATCGAATCTTGGCACTCATCTAATCCATGATTCTACCTATCATCCACAAACATCGTGGATGATCGTGGCGTGTTAATCAAATTCTTGAGGACATGCTTAGAGCTTGTCTTATTTCTTGCAAAGGCTCTTGGGAAGACTGGTTACCTCTCGCTGAATTCTCTTATAACAACAGTTATCAAGAGAGTATCAAAATGGCTCCTTTTGAAGCTCTTTATGGTCGTAAGTGTAGAACTCCTTTGAAGCTGGGTGGAACCGGGAAAGAAGATTCTATGGTATTGACTTTTGTAAAAAGAAGCCAAGAGCAAGTCCGAACTATCTGAGAAGAATATATGACTGCCGCAGACGGGCTAGACAAAAAAAGAGCTATCTTGAAGAGAAGGAAACCTATTGAGTTTGAAGTAGGTGATCATGTTTATCCGAAGGTATCCCCTATGAAAGGAGTCAAGCGTTTTGGAATTAAAAGGAAGCTTGAGCCTCGATATGTTGGACCCTACCGCATTATCGAGAAAAGTGGAAGAGTAGCCTATAAACTCGATCTACCCGTGAGATGGGAGCTATATTTCTGGTATTCCATGTGTCCCAATTTGAAGAAGTGTCTCCGTATTCGAGGAAAGAATAGCAACAAGGAAAGTCAACTTGAAATCTGATCTTTCTTATGAGGAAAAGCCCGTGCAACTTCGGATACTCAAGAAAGAGTGACTCTGCATGCCAGTGGTTAAATTATACAAGGTAGTTTGGAGTAATCATAGTGAATGGGATGCTACCTAGGAGCGGGAAGATTATTTAAAGGAAAATCATCCAACTTTCTATACTAAATGGTACGCTTTCCAAATCTCGGGACAAGATTTTTCTAAGGGGGGAGGGCTGTAACACCCTAGGTGTTTAGGCTTCCACTAAATTGCATTTCATTTCATAAACATATGCATCATCTATGTCATCATTGCCATTGTTACTAAAACATGCATATGCAACATTTTCAACTGTGTGTATGTTTCTGCTTGATTGTTGTGAATAGTATTGGTGTAATCTGTGAATGCAACATAAATTTCTCACATCTTGAAGCATGGAAAAATGGTAGTAATGTGACAAGTATAGGATAACAACCAGGTCATGCAACATGTGAAACATTGTATTGAAACATATGAATGAATTTCTTGTTTTAATTGCTGTATCACATGTGATCATTAGAAGGGGTATAACAATTTTGTAAAGTGGTTGATCATGGTCTATTACACCTTAACTATACTTAGGTTACTTGTTGGGACATTGTTCATGTAGACCAAAATGACCAAAATGCCCTCAAGTGCAAGTTTGACTTGAATTGACCCATGGAGTGTCATCGTTTGACTGATTCAAAAGTCCAACCTAGAGACTTTGCATGGCTGTGCACTCTTTACAAAAGTTGTAGCTAATTTATCAAGGAACAAAAGTTGTTTTATGACCAACTCATGAAAATGGCTAGAACATGCTCAAACATGGCCCACAAGTCCGAAGTACATGCTGATTTCATACTTAGCAAATTTTTCTAAGTCCTAAAGTGAAATCTGGATTTTCGTGTACCCATGTTTGGAGCCGTGTATCTCTCTAACCGAGCCAAACTAGCTTGCGCTCCAAAGTGGAAAGAGTTGTAGTTCACGTATAGATGAGCAACTTTGTTAACTATGGCATAGTCTAGATCGCCACAGATTAGGAAATAATCATTGTCAAAGTATCATTTGTCGAGGCTCAGAAGGGAACACTTGAATCGAAGCTACAAAGTGATCAAGTTTTAATTCAGCCCGACGATGGGTGACACTCGTCGCCGACTTCTGTTGTCTGTCGCTGGCCACGCTGCGTCGTCGCCTCGGCGTCGCAGCCGTGTCTGAAAGCCACCCCTGCGCTTTGTCCGACGACTTTTCGCCCGTCCCATTTCGCATTCCTCGCCTCCCACCACCGCAGCAACAACAACCGAGCCGCAGCCGTCCGCCATTGCCAGCCGCACCTTCGCCTCCGCCTAGCTTCCATGCCGTTGCAAAAACGCGTTGCTCCGTTCACCTAGAGCTTCGCCGTGATCCCCTTTACCATCTCCACCTCACCGTCGGGTCGATCGTGCATTGATAAAGGCGATTCGCCGTTCTCCCCACCATGACCATGGCGAGGAGCTCGTCGGAGTTGGCGCCCACGCGCGCCAGCTGTCCTCGCGCCGTCCCATCCCCTCCTCTGCCTCGCGCTAGGTCATAGGAACACCACCGAGGCTCTTAGAGTCACCGTTAGGGGCTGTGTCGCCGTCAGTTCGCCGGAGCCGGCCGTGCCGTGGCTGTGCACCGCCGTGTCAGTCGCTGACCTCTCTAGCCGCTACCCTAGCACCGATTGAGGTCACCACTAGATGCGCATGATCAAGGCGAACGTCATAGCGTAGATGGTCTCATGGGAGGAGCCACGGCGGTGAACTACGCCTGCATGATCCGCCTCCTTTCCCTGTTTCACTCGGCCGACGCTATGGGCCCTCCCCTGTCAGCCCGCCGAGGCCGAGGCGGGAGCCCAGCGTGGGCAGCGTCACATTGGGCATTGGCCAATACACGTGACTCGTGGGCCGTTGTTCCTTGGGCTGGCCAGTATGGCCGAGTTTTTTGTTTCAGTATTTTGCTTTGCTTTATTATTTCATGTAATTGTGTTGTTATTCAAAAATATGTAGCTCCTAGTATATAGATCCAAATGATGTGGTTCTAATTTTGTTGAGTTCCTGGTCATGTTTAGTATTTAACAAAAATATTATATGAGCACATGTTTTAGAAATTTTGATGATTTAAATAGGACTTTGAAATGTGTTTTAGATGCATGCAAACTTGTTTGAATTTTATCTTGAGTTCCTGTGGTCCAAAAATTATGAAATTTTGTGGGCAGTCTATTATTGCTTGTTAGAAGCCCTGGTTAAAATTTCAGATCTAGTGCATGTGTAGTTGTTAAGTTATAGAATTTCCTTTTATTAATGGGTGGATCTTGTGTGAATTTTCATAATTTTTCTATAGATCCAGTGAAGGTGAAATTTGATGAGTGCAATTCTTATGCTAGAATGATGCTAGGAAAATGGGAAATCTGTTGCTTGACACTTTTTAATAAGGTTTCCTAATTATGCTAGAAATAGACATGTCATCTGTTATTTTAGATACAGCAAGTTATGTTTTCCCAATGGCTTTGAAATTTTTATGGTAGTCTATGTGCAGCATGAGATAGCTACTGTAATTTTGTAGATTTTTATGAATAGTTTTACTATATATTGCTTAAATCACCTAATTAACTAAATAAATTGAAAAGGATATTAAATAAATTATTTAGAAGTTGGCACTATACTTTCTAATGTTTCTTGGGTATGAAAAACAAGTTGGTAAACTTGGATTGATCAAATTATGCTTTTGCATCATCATTAAATAATTAAGTTAACAACCCTGCCATTGCGGGACAGATTCTAGGTTTACTGGAATTTGATTTGGTTAACTTAAGAATCATGCCTTGATGTTTACAAATGAATTGTAGAGAATTTCATAAGCTTTCCAGAATGTCCTCTTGCAAGTCATTTGGATTTATAGAACTCTGGTTATGATTGAATTAAGTGACTACTTGTTTGCATATGAAGCTTTAACTGTAATTTTAAGTATGTATTTACTAGTTCTAAGTTTGTGGTAATGTTCCTAGGTGTTAGGCCTTTAACTGAAGATGAGCATCTTTATCTTAGGTTATACAAGTTAGGTAAGTTGCTCTTGTTATTTAAGTTAAGTTGGATACATGCTTAAAGTGATTTGAATAGAGCTAATTACTCGGTAAATGAGTGTCCAGTGATGTTTTCGTAAACACTCACTGTGATTCATTCATCATGAGCATCATGTCATTCCTTATGCACCCATGATATTTATCTTTTGCATCGGCATGCAATAGGTGTACGGAAGGAGTAACCCTGCTAGAATTCGAGGCGAGCGAGCAGCGCAGCAAATGACACGAGAGATTCAGGAGGAGCGACCTTCGGGAGAAGTGCAGACGAGGTCGCCGTTGAGTGCCGGACCACCGTCCTTGCAACTTTGTGAAAGGCAAGCCCCGGAGCATATTAAGCCTCCTAATTTCGAAATTCGATTCATGATATTATTGTTACATATATATATATTGTTGCATTAAGTTTAGGTGTTGGATGCAAACCATTCTTTGCATTGGTTACCCAATCCTTGTCCAGATATTGTTACCACGAATCCTATGTAGCTCGAAGCTCGAGTAGTGCTTAGCCCCGCTTAAACGCTGTAGAAGTCGGGTGATTGTCACTGCGAGAGATATAGGAAGATACATGTGGCACGGTTGGCTATATTTGCTATCGTGGAAAAGAACCATCTTAATTTGAAATGAAGACCGGACGGAGGCTTGCCGGTTTGCAAAGTGACTCCGTCGTGTCGCTTAAGGACTGATTCTTGGAGCCTTTCCTGTTCATGTTGAACGCATGCCTCTCTCTTAGTTGGCCGGGTCTGGAGACCGACCACGAAGCCGAGTAGCTCACCTCAGGCCGAGAGTCGATAAGTATAAAGTGCGCCTCGGAAGGGAGCCGTAGGCGTGAGTCCAAGGGCAGGTGATTTAAAAGTCCTGATCGTCCTGGCAGAAGGGTAATCCCTGAGAGTGCTGGCACTGTTCGAACCCGCAAATTTGGTTCCTGAGATGTTCCAAAGGTGACCCACGACTACCCTTGCAAAGTATGCCAGGGTGAGAGTTACGAATACCCCCTCAGCTGAGTTGTAATTCGATTCGAATCGCCGTCTCTCCCGGTTAGTGAGAACTTGACGGGCTTATCTCCAATGTAGATGCACTTAATAACTTAATGGTTCGGAAATGATGATATGATGATGATAGCCTTATTATACCTGCTATGGTTAATATTGTTTGCTCCTAATAAGTGAGTGCTCTAGTACAGGTGCTAATCTAGTGGACAGGTAACTAATGATAAGTTTAATGCTAAGTTCAAATTGGTTACTATAATCATAAGCTCTTTTATGCAACTGTGTCAAGCTAGCCCACCTGAAAAGCCTTGCATGATCCTTGGTGTCTTTTATTTCTGATTTTTGTCGGGTAAGTCTAGCTGAGTACCTTCTCGTACTCAGGGTTTATTTCCCACCTGTTGCAGATGACCAGTTCTTCTTTGGTTGCTGCAAGTACTGCCTTCTCCCTGCTGGGGATGAAGACTAGACCGTTGGGCGCGGTCTCTACTAGTTCTCGTACCTGATAATGCTTTTGTGGGACATGACTCTGATCCTGGCAATGTATTTGAAACTATGAAGTTATGTACTAAACTATGTTGCTTCCGCGCATTTAAACTTGGTTTGTAATATTTATTTGAACTCTGATGGATGTAATCCGAATGCTACTTGTGAAATGTTGTAACGGATGATGTGTTGTGTTGAATCAGTACGGTCTTGGTTTGTATGTCGAGAGTTGGTTGAAATCCTTCATGATTTCTGGACTACCGGGATTATGGGAGCTTAAGTACAGGAATTTGATCGCTTCGGTGATTGTTTTTGTACTTACGTTCTTATGATTTGGTCGGTTCTGTTACAGCTGGCATCAGAGCAAGATTCGACACTAAACATGTCATTTGTGTATTTTAAACAAAAGTATTTGTGAAAATCCTAAATTAAATACTAAGTATTGCCAGTGGTCATATCCCTTATGCCCAAATAAGGACTCTTAGGTGGCTTATTAAGTACTAACTTGGGGTTCTCGCTTGTTTCTGTTTCGTCGTCCATACGGTGTGCTATTGTATAGATGCCATCCGCTTGGGTGGTAGTGTTTGGATCAAATACCTCTACGCCCTGGTAAGTGGGAGTTGTGAGAGCATGACCGTCCAACCGTTGGTCTAGGGGAGAGTAGTTGTGGTTGCTCGCATACTTACATGTTCGATCATGTATCTATGAGAGTACTTAATTGTGGGTATCTCTGACGGGTAGCTGTGATACTAGAGTATATGCATCGGGGGATGTATGTATGAAAGTATTTAGTTTACTGCTTGCTTTTATGCATTTTGGGAAATTACCGGGCTGAAATGAAATTTTTTCATAGTACACTAACAACGATCGTTGTAGATCGACTAGCTACCGTGATACAAGAGAACGTATGTATGCCACCGTATATTTCGCTAGCCTTTAAATTTTTCTAGGATTGTGAGGACGTACGGATCGTGCATGCATCATGTTCAAGCATACATGGCATTTCTTGCATTACTCCCTCCTTTAAAATATGATTGTCCCGACTAATTAAATTTCAGTATCCCTTAAATGATTCTCCCCTTACGTTGTAACTTTTTGCTACAGATGGCACGCACGAAGCTCATTTGCCGCAAGTCCGGCTGGAGGCAGGCGCCTCGTCACCGTTTAGCTCCTCGTGAGCCCGGCCCCGAGCCTCTTGAGGAGGAAAGGGTGAGGATGAGCTAGCTAGCGGGTGATCACTTTGAGAGGAATGCGGCTCAAGACCGCTTGGAGCAAGTAACGCAGAAAGGGACCAAGAGACCCTTGAGGTTCGAGAGGTTGTGATTGCTCACATAGAATGTGAACGCATGTTGATTCACATCATGAACCAACGGAATGAAGCCCGCACGAGGAGAATGTGTTGAGAGCGCGAAAGGTAGAGCTAGAGCGAAGCAAGTGGCGATTCTTTGAGGAGTACAATGACAATCTCCATGAGGAGGTTCACTGTTACACAATCAACTTCACCCTCTCCTACCACCGAGGATGAGGATGAGATGGGTTACGGTGTCATCATGGCTGAAGGTGATGATGACATGGAGGTCAATGGACACGAGGACATTCCACGATGAGGAGGAAGATGAGGAGTTAGAGCACGCTAGTGATGAAGATGGAGGAGAGATCTTGACATCGACTCCGAGGATAATCGTGAGTTTAGCTTACTACTTAGCTAATGCGCAAGAGCTAGTCTTTGTTGATCCTCATGCATGAACGAGTAGCTTTGGAATAAGTAATCGTTGGGATGTAATATCGAACCATAAGTTATCTTTGGATGTAAGTTTGGAACCACTAGGGCTTGGATGTAACCTATCGAACGTATTATGCTCCACGTATGTGAGCCTTTGATAAATTTCGTCTTTGCGGTCTATGGATCTCGTTGTTGGTTAAGTTCATCGCATTTATGTGTCCATTGACGCGCTTGATGAGTTGTGTGGTTGTGATGAATGATTGTGCCTCTGTTGATTATATAAATGCATCCCTCCAATGGACTCGGTTTGGGCATAATTATATGATTCATCTACAAAAATTTCCACATCGTCAGTGCTCATTGGCTATACATTTTGTAGATGGCTCATAACCTTCGTCGCAATGCGTGGCATGGGAAATGAGGATGGAACCACCTCCGCCACCACCCACACCGGTGAGCTAATGCAGAGCGGTTGTGGAAAGTCGGCAGCATGTTAATGAGGCTATCGTCGCCGATGGCTAACCGTGAGGATCGTCATGTCCGCTTAAGGACCCGAGCCGAACCAAGACAATGACTTTAAGGACTTCATGGATACAAAGCCTCCTATCTTTCATGAGGCGTAAGAACCATTACAAGGTGATGAATGGTTGAGCACGATAGAGCAAAGGTTTGGATTGCTCCGTTTGATCAAGGTATGAAGGCCACATATGCAGGGACACCAGCTCCAAGGCCTTGCAGCATCATCCGGTGGACACATCACAAGACCACCTTCCCGCAAACGTCGAGATAGTTTGGGTCGGGTTTGTGACTTTCAGAGGACACTTTATCCCTCCCGGTCTCATGGCCATTAAGCATCTTGAGTTTATGAAGCTCACCCAAGGCAATAAGAGTCTTAATGAATACCTCCGGGCATTCAACAACTTTGGCGAGGTATGCTCACGAAGTTCGTCGACACGGACGCTAAGAGAATAGCTAGCTTCAAGAGGGACTTTCCCAAAACTGATGAAGTCAAGCACCTTTGGTTAGAATTGATCAAGGACTACAACCTTCAAGTGCACTACCATCCCGATAAGGCAAATGTGGTTCGATGCCTTAAGCGAAAGGCCCATTGCAATTCTTTGGTTAGTGAAGACTTTCATCACACACACCTCCTTCATCTGTAGTACTTCACAATATCATTGTGGATTGCTCTCTCGAGAAGTCGAATTATCGAACTCGTAAGACCGATGTGGGTGTGTTTCATATCAAGCGGAAAATGAAAGAGAAAGAGACCAAGCACTTTAGGGTCGATGACAAAGGAATTCTCTGGTTTAATGATAGACTTGTGGTACCCAAAGATAAAGAACTTAGAAATCAAATTATGGTGAAGCCCATTCTTCTAAGTTGTCCATCCATCCCGGTAGCGAAGAAATGTATCAAGATCTCAAGTTTGTATTATTGGTGGACCAAGATGAAGAAAGAAATCGTGACTACGTGGCAAGGTGTGATAAGCACATTGAGTCAAGGCTATTCACATAAGGCCTGGATTATTGCAGCCACTCTCTATTCCTGGCTGGAAGTGGGAAGAAATTAGCATGGATTTTATTGTTGGATTACCCACTACCAAAAAGGGTTGTGATTCCATTTGGGTTATCGTAGATCGTCTAACAAAATCCACTCACTTTATTCCGGTCAAGTCTACCTATCATCCTCACAATTATGCTGAGATTTATTTTCAACAAGTGGTACATCTCCATGGCGTACCCAAATCCATTGTTTCTGATAGAGGACCGCAATTCACGGCTCGCTTTTGGGAGTGCTTACATCAGAATCTTGGCACTCATCTAATCCGCAGTTCTACCTATCATCCACAAACATCAGGACAGACTGAGCGTGTTAATCAAATTCTTGAGGACATGCTTAGAGCTTGTCTTATTTCTTGCAAAGGCTCTTGGGAAGACTGGTTACCTCTCGCTGAATTCTCTTATAACAACAGTTATCAAGAGAGTATCAAAATGGCTCCTTTTGAAGCTCTTTATGGCCGTAAGTGTAGAACTCCTTTGAACTGGGTGGAACCCGGGAAAGAAGATTCTATGGTATTGACTTTGTAAAAGAAGTCAAGAGCAAGTCCGAACTATCTGAGAAGAATATGAGTACAGACAAAGCTAGACAAAAGAGCTATGCCGACAAGAGAAGGAAACCTATTGAGTTTGAAGTAGGTGATCATGTTTATCTGAAGGTATCCCCTATGAAAGGAGTCAAGCGTTTTGGAATTAAAAGGAAGCTTGAGCCTCGATATGTTGGACCCTACCGCATTATCGAGAAAAGTGGAAGAGTAGCCTATAAACTCGATCTACCCCGTGAGATGGGAGCTATATTTCTGGTATTCCATGTGTCCCAGCTGAAGAAGTGTCTCCGTATTCCCGAGGAAAGAATAGCAACAAGGAAAGTCAACTTGAAATCTGATCTTTCTTATGAGGAAAAGCCCGTGCAACTTCTGGATACTCAAGAAAGAGTGACTCGTACCCGAGTGGTTAAATTATACAAGGTAGTTTGGAGTAATCATAGTGAATGGGATGCTACCTGGGAGCGGGAAGATTATTTAAAGGAAAATCATCCAACTTTCTATACTAAATGGTACGCTTTCCAAATCTCGGGACAAGATTTTTCTAAGGGGGGAGGGCTGTAACACCCTAGGTGTTTAGGCTTCCACTAAATTGCATTTCATTTCATAAACATATGCATCATCTATGTCATCATTGCCATTGTTACTAAAACATGCATATGCAACATTTTCAACTGTGTATGTTTCCTGCTTGATTGTTGTGAATAGTATTGGTGTAATCTGTGAATGCAACATAAATTTCTCACATCTTGAAGCATGGAAAAATGGTAGTAATGTGACAAGTATAGGATAACAACCAGGTCATGCAACATGTGAAACATTGTATTGAAACATATGAATGAATTTCTTGTTTTAATTGCTGTATCACATGTGATCATTAGAAGGGGTATAACAATTTTGTAAAGTGGTTGATCATGGTCTATTACACCTTAACTATACTTAGGTTACTTGTTGGGACATTGTTCATGTAGACCAAAATGACCAAAATGCCCTCAAGTGCAAGTTTGACTTGAATTGACCCATGGAGTGTCATCGTTTGACTGATTCAAAAGTCCAACCTAGAGACTTTGCATGGCTGTGCACTCTTTACAAAAGTTGTAGCTAATTTATCAAGGAACAAAAGTTGTTTTATGACCAACTCATGAAAATGGCTAGAACATGCTCAAACATGGCCCACAAGTCCGAAGTACATGCTGATTTCATACTTAGCAAATTTTTCTAAGTCCTAAAGTGAAATACAGTTTCGTGTACCCATGTTTGGAGCCGTGTATCTCCCTAACCGAGCCAAACTAGCTTGCGCTCCAGTGGAAAGAGTTGTAGTTCACGTATAGATGAGCAACTTTGTTAACTATGGCATAGTCTAGATCGCCACAGATTAGGAAATAATCATTGTCAAAGTATCGCTGTCAGGCTCAGAAGGGAACACTGAATCGAAGCTACAGTGATCAAGTTTCAGAATTCAGCCGACGCATGGGTGACACTCGTCGCCGACCTGCTGTCGCGCTGGCCACGCGTCGTGCGCCTCCTGGCGTCGCAGCCGTGTCTGAAGCCACCCCGCGCGCCTGTCCGACGCACTCGCCCGTCCCATTTCGCATTTCCTCGCCTCCCACCGCGCGTAGCAACCGAGCCGCAGCCGTCCGCCATTGCCAGCCGCACCTTCGCCTCCGCCTAGCTTCCATGCCGTTGCAAAAACGCGTTGCTCCGTTCACCTAGAGCTTCGCCGTGATCCCCTTTACCATCTCCACCTCACCGTCGGGTCGATCGTGCATTGATAAGGGCGTATTCGCCGTTCTCCCCCACCGCAGCCATGGCAGGAGCTCGCCAGAGTTGGCGCTCCACGCGGCCAGCTGTCCTCGCGCCGTCCCATCCCCTCCTCTGCCTCGCGCTAGGTCATAGGAACACCACCGAGGCTCTTAGAGTCACCGTTAGGGGCTGTGTCGCCGTCAGTTCGCCGGAGCCGGCCGTGCCGTGGCTGTGCACCGCCGTGTCAGTCGCTGACCTCTCTAGCCGCTACCCTAGCACCGATTGAGGTCACCACTAGATGCGCATGATCAAGGCGAACGTCATAGCGTAGATGGTCTCGCCGGAGGAGCCACCGGCGGTGAACTACGCCGCAGTCCGCTCCTTTCCCCTGTTTCACTCGCTGACGCGCGGGCCCTCCCTGTCAGCCGCCGAGGCTGAGGCGGGAGCCCAGCGTGGGCCGCGTCACATTGGGCCGCGCCAGCGCGTGACTCGTGGGCCGCCGTTCCTTGGGCTGGCCCGAGTATGGCCGAGTTTTGTTTCGTATTTTGCTTTGCTTTATTATTTCACAGAATTGTGTTGTTATTCAAAAATATGTAGCTCCTAGTATATAGATCCAAATGATGTGGTTCTAATTTTGTTGAGTTCCTGGTCATGTTTAGTATTTAACAAAAATATTATATGAGCACATGTTTTAGAAATTTTTGATGATTTAAATAGGACTTTGAAATGTGTTTTTAGATGCATGCAAACTTGTTTGAATTTTATCTTGAGTTCCTGTGGTCCAAAAATTATGAAATTTTGTGGGCAGTCTATTATTGCTTGTTAGAAGCCCTGGTTAAAATTTCAGATCTAGTGCATGTGTAGTTGTTAAGTTATAGAATTTCCTTTTATTAATGGGTGGATCTTGTGTGAATTTTCATAATTTTTCTATAGATCCAGTGAAGGTGAAATTTGATGAGTGCAATTCTTATGCTAGAATGATGCTAGGAAAAATGGGAAATCTGTTGCTTGACACTTTTTAATAAGGTTTCCTAATTATGCTAGAAATAGACATGTCATCTGTTATTTTAGATACAGCAAGTTATGTTTTCCCAATGGCTTTGAAATTTTTATGGTAGTCTATGTGCAGCATGAGATAGCTACTGTAATTTTTGTAGATTTTTATGAATAGTTTTACTATATATTGCTTAAATCACCTAATTAACTAAATAAATTGGAAAAGGATATTAAATAAATTATTTAGAAGTTGGCACTATACTTTCTAATGTTTCTTGGGTATGAAAAACAAGTTGGTAAACTTGGATTGATCAAATTATGCTTTTGCATCATCATTAAATAATTAAGTTAACAACCCTGCCATTGCGGGACAGATTCTAGGTTTACTGGAATTTGATTTGGTTAACTTAAGAATCATGCCTTGATGTTTACAAATGAATTGTAGAGAATTTCATAAGCTTTCCAGAATGTCCTCTTGCAAGTCATTTGGATTTATAGAACTCTGGTTATGATTGAATTAAGTGACTACTTGTTTGCATATGAAGCTTTAACTGTAATTTTAAGTATGTATTTACTAGTTCTAAGTTTGTGGTAATGTTCCTAGGTGTTAGGCCTTTAACTGAAGATGAGCATCTTTATCTTAGGTTATACAAGTTAGGTAAGTTGCTCTTGTTATTTAAGTTAAGTTGGATACATGCTTAAAGTGATTTGAATAGAGCTAATTACTCGGTAAATGAGTGTCCAGTGATGTTTTCGTAAACACTCACTGTGATTCATTCATCATGAGCATCATGTCATTCCTTATGCACCCATGATATTTATCTTTTGCATCGGCATGCAATAGGTGTACCGGAAGGAGTAACCCTGCTAGAATTCGAGGAACTGAGCGAGCCGCAGCAGCCGACACCAGAGATTCAGGAGGAGCAGCCTTCAGGAGAAGTGCCAGACGAGGTCGCCGTTGAGTGCCCGGACCACCGTCCTTGCAACTTTGTGAAAGGCAAGCCCCGGAGCATATTAAGCCTCCTAATTTCCGAAATTCAGTTACAGTATTATTGTTACATATATATATATTGTTGCATTAAGTTTAGGTGTTGGATGCAAACCATTCTTTGCATTGGTTACCCAATCCTTGTCCAGATATTGTTACCCGAATCCTATGTAGCTCAAAGCTCGAGTAGTGCTTAGCCCCCGCTTAAACGCTGGTAGAAGTCGGGTGATTTCTGTCACCTGCGAGATATAGGAAGATACATGTGGCACGGTTGGCTATATTTGCTATCGTGGAAAAGAAACCAGTCTTAATTTGAAATGAAGACCGGACGGAGGCTTGCCGGTTTGCAAAGTGACTGGCCTGTGTCGCTTAAGGACTGATTCTTGGAGCCTTTCTGTTCATGTTGAACGATGCCTCTCTCTTAGTTGGCGGGTGCAGGAGACCGACCACGGCCGAGTAGCTCACCTCGGCCGAGAGTCGATAAGTATAAAGTGCGCCTCGGAAGGGAGCCGAGGCGTGAGTCAAGGCGGTGATTTAAAAGTCCCGATCGTCTGGCGGAAGGGTAATCCCGAGAGTCTTTGGCTGATGATCGAACCCGCCGAATTTGGTTCTGAGATGTTCCAAAGGTGACCCACGGCTACCCTTGCAAAGTATGCCAGGTGAGAGTTAGAATACCCCTTAGCTGAGTTGTAATTCGATTGAATCGCCGTCTCTCCCGGTTAGTGAGAACTTGAAGGGCTTATCTCCAATGTAGATGCACTTAATAACTTAATGGTTTGGAAATGATGATATGATGATGATGTGACCTTATTATACCCGCTATGGTTAATATTGTTTGCTCCTAATAAGTGAGTGCTCTAGTACGGTGCTAATCTAGTGGATGTAACTAATGATAAGTTTAATGCTAAGTTCAAATTGGTTACTATAATCATAAGCTCTTTTATGCAAGCTGTGTCAAGCTAGCCCACGAAAAGCCTTGCATGATCCTTGGTGTCTTTTATTTCTGATTTTTGTCGGGTAAGTCTAGCTGAGTACCTTCTCGTACTCAGGGTTTATTTCCCACCTGCTGCAGATGACCAGTTCTTCTTTGGTTGTCGTAAATCGCCTTCTCTCCGCTTTGGGGATGAAGACTAGACCGTTGGGCGCGGTCTCTACTAGTTCTCGACTGATAATGCTTTTGTGGGACATGACTCGATCCCGGCAATGTATTTGAAACTATGAAGTTATGTACTAAACTATGTTGCTTTGGTAGCATTTAAACTTGGTTTGTAATATTTATTTGAACTCGATGGATGTAATCCGAATGCTACTTGTGAAATGTTGTAACGGATGATGTGTTGTGTTGAATCAGTACGGTCTTGGTTTGTATGTTGAGAGTTGGTTGAAATCCTTCATGATTTCTGGACTACCGGGATTATGGGAGCTTAAGTATAGGAATTTGATCGCTTCGGTGATTGTTTTTGTACTTACGTTCTTATGATTTGGTCGGTTACATACGGTGGCATCGAGCAAGATTCGACACTAAACATGTCATTTGTGTATTTTAAACAAAAGTATTTGTGAAAATCCTAAATTAAATACTAAGTATTGCCAGTGGTCATATCCCTTATGCCCAAATAAGGACTCTTAGGTGGCTTATTAAGTACTAACTTGGGGTTCTCGCTTGTTTCTATTTCGTCGTCCATACGGTGTGCTATTGTATAGATGCCATCCGCTTGGGTGGTAGTGTTTGGATCAAATACCTCTCACATACGGTAAGTGGGAGTTGTGAGAGCATGACCGTCCAACCGTTGGTCTAGGGGAGAGTAGTTGTGGTTGCTCGCATACTTACATGTTCGATCATGTATCTATGAGAGTACTTAATTGTGGGTATCTCTGACGGGTAGCTGTGATACTAGAGTATATGCATCGGGGGATGTATGTATGAAAGTATTTAGTTTACTGCTTGCTTTTATGCATTTTGGGAAATTACCGGGCTGAAATGAAATTTTCTGCAGGTACACTAACAACGTATCGTTGTAGATCGACTAGCTACCGTATACAAGAGAACGTATGTATGCCACCGTATATTTCGCTAGCCTTTAAATTTTTCTAGGATTGTGAGGACGTACGGATCGTGCATGCATCATGTTCAAGCATACATGGCATTTCTTGCATTACTCCCTCCTTTAAAATATGATTGTCCCGACTAATTAAATTTCGTATCCCTTAAATGATTCTCCCCTTACGTTGTAACTTTTGCTACAGATGGCACGCACGAAGCTCACTGCTCGCAAGTCCGCTGGAGGCAGGGCGCCTCGTCACCGTTTAGCTCCTCGTGAGCCCCGTCCTGAGCCTACTAAGGAGGAAAGGCTGAAATCCTTCATGATTTCCGGACTACCGGGATTATGGGAGCTTAATTACAGGAATTTGATCGCTTCGGTGATTGTTTTTGTACTTACGTTCTTATGATTTGGTCGGTTCTATTACAGTGGGACTGTCCTCTTGCGCATCCCGCCCTTGCAAAGCCTCCATGCGAGCCCTCCATGCCTACCTATTCTTGTCCAAAGAAGGAAAGAACCACATGGGGGTACGGGCAATGGGCTCCTCATAGACCTGGCAGAGGTACCACAAGGCTTTGTGGGCCACAACCTGGTAGGTGTCGATGAAGCAAAACCCGGTTGCGGTCACACTCCAGGCTTCGGTGAGGTCGAGGAACTCTTCACTCTTCCCGATGTAGATGGTAACCTCACACCGCTCAGTGCCATCGTCCTCATACTCACGGCCTTCATACTCAGGATGCTCTCTAACTCCGAGCTTTTGCACGGTCGCATGTAGGATTCTGGGAAAACCCTCAACGTTCAGGCAGTAACTACTAACCCAGGCTCCTGCCATCTCTAGCGGTGGTTGCAAGGAAGGCTGAGCGAAAAGCTGGCTCAAGGAAAAGCTAAGCGAGCTAAAGTGCACCGAGTGGTGATACCAATAGCTAAGTCAGGCTCTGCTTATAAAGGCGGAGTGCTAAGTGGTCTGGTGTGGTTCACCAGGGTTCCTGCATAGGATCACTATGACGAATCAACCAAATTTCGCGCGTTCGAGGCGAGCGACGTGCGATGCCATTACTGACTAGTACGACTGTAGGGCAAGGGTCTGACAAGAGCGTGGAAAAGAGATATAGGGAGACATGGGTCACAACCGGCGCGAACCACGGGCGAACGCGAAACACGAAAGCCACAGTGCAGACCCACTCGGGAACAGAAACAAGTCCATCGTGCACAATACGACACGCGTGACACCTATGGATGGCGTATCTGGAAGCAATACGGATGCTACAATGCACAAACCTGATATGCATGAATGCACGTCCTATACGTCCTTTCACTGTTGCCAACATATAGGGCAATCGTTCTCAGATTTTTTTTGGCACATCGTTCTCTCCCTGTTGCTAGTCGATACTATCGGACTATGCTCGAGTCAGTGTACCTACAGAAAACATGATTAAGTCTACCTAAGTTAGCAGAGTGCCACCTATCCTGGATACATAACCATAGTAATAGGGCTACTTATATAACTTCGCATAAAAACATCCTAATTTTTTTTTGAAAATATAGGTTGTCCAATTTTAGTTTAGAAAAGGTTTTCGATGCCTTATTTCCTCATTTGCGCTCTGATACCACCTGTGGCAGAACCGCCTAATCTAATGCCTCATAGGAGTGCTTGTCTTCCATTAGACACTAAGCACTCGAGAAAGAACACTAAATTACTTGGTTCCGTCGGGCACACCCCAGGGGAGAACCCAAAAATCCACATTTTTGCCATCAGGATCACAAATGAGAGAATAAAGCTTACTTCATTTAACCATTTCCTACATCACTTTTAATACAACATCAGAGTATAGCATTTATTATTATAATAGCGGAATGTTATCATATTATCAGAGTTATGAATCATTTAATTAAACAGCGGAATATAAACATGTGAATAGAGTTACAGCGGAAATAAACATCTATTAGTGACATGATGAAGTATTGATATATGAACTACGACAACAGATTATGAAACTTTCATTTATAAAAGCATTTGGTGAGTTATAAATAACAACTATGATCGCAGCGTAAAGGAATCCTCGCTGAGCCCACCAGGAGGAATCCACACACAAGAGTCAGGTTTAGCATCCACCTGTCACCTGCAACAGGGGGAAATAAAACCCTAAGTACTCAATTGTACTCAGCAAAACTTACCCGACCGGAGAAAAGAAAAGACTATAAGGATATGCAAGGTTATCTGGCTTGTGGGTTTATTATTGTATTTGCAGGAAGCATTACTAAGCGTGCGTCCTTATATTCGATTTTTATTAATAGCCGCATTGGTTCATTAACTAACCATTCTATGTAAGCGCCTGTGCTACTTTCAAGCAGGTGGTAAGCAATCAGATTTTCTTTTTCCATCTTCCATCTTTCATCTTTCCGTTCTTACTACAATGCTAAACCGTAGACAAGCCGTACCGGATCGCCCGGCGATTTGCGAATCAATGCCCCCAGCTGGGTACCCCAAAAACACATGCCCCGCTTGTACCCAAGGCACCAGCAGGACCAACCTATCACTCTCCTATCCCATGTGTCCAAGTCCTCGTCCAAACTAGGACTCCAAGCCCCCGCCCCTGAGTCCCAGACTCAGTGCGGTGCAAGGACCTCCTCCACCAAAAAGAAACCCTGACAGTCGGTCCGAAAAAGAGCTGGATCTGAGACAAAGAGCAACAAGTCTTCCAAGTGCCCATACACAAGTATGTGCTCAGGATAATAAGTCTGTGACCTGCCTAGAGTCTTATGCAATGAACGGTCCTTAACCGACCAGACAGGGAAAGCAGTGTAACCAAGCTATGCCCCGTGTCCACGGCAACACAACTTCTTACACCCACCAAGACCCAAACCATATCCCTATCCGGTCACCATTTTCATTTCCACCATTTATATTTTCCAAGTGATAATCATACAGTAATATATTTCCTATCTCTCGCGAGTGACAGACAATCACTCGACTTCTATCGGAGTCCTGTAGCATAGCAATCTATACGATCCTGTCATACTAGTAAGACTCATAGGATAAAGATATATATATATATGCAGGTGGGTTTCATTCAACCCCTTAAAACTTAATGCACAAATATAATTTAAACTGTAGAAAGTAGGGGTTATGCACCGGGGCTTGCCTAGGTAAGATATATATTAAAAGTTAGTATCTGTATCTTCAGATCATCCACCATCATCTGGATAGGAAGCCCATTGCATCATCTCCTGGAGAGAATACCATTGCACCATCTTCGAATTCCCAAACATCCTTCACTTGATCCGTTGATCCATCAACGTACCTATATGATATGCAATGCGATGCAATGCAAAGATGTAATTAATCAATTGCAACCATGATTCGTAAAATACGATTTACGCCGCTCAAGTTAACGAGCTAGATCTAATGACGACCGTACTTAGGCTACATATCCATGTTATCGAATAAGATGTTGTTTCCCAACACTGTTTTTAGTTATATAAACCAAGGTGTTTCTTTATTTCATTCTATCGATTTAATCCTTATTCACAATAAGCCATCATTATCTAATTAGCAACTAGTTATTCTAGAGCTACAAAATTTACGGTGAGTAACTAATATTGCTAGGAGCCTACTATACAAATTTCAGATTCAACACTATTGCCAAATTTTCAAAACAATTCCTACAAGTTATCTTTTTACATTATTAAGTATCCTAAATTAATTATATAGCTCCTAAGATTATTATCCAACTATGTGAACAAGTTATACAAGCAAGTAGATCATGATTTTAGGAGCCTAACAAACATATTTTGGCATTTTTATGATTTTTCTACATTGTATTATCAATTTCCAAGTATTTAGACACTTGTTGAAATTAATGGAACACCGAAACAGTTAAAGGGTCTTTGGGCCCAAAGCGGCCCAAGCACGGGGCAGGCACGGCGTTGCGTGGCCCAGTAGCGTGGCCAGGCCAGCAGCGCGGAAGCAGGCCGGCTAGGCAGCCCAAGGCGGGTGCGCGGCCAGCGCACAGCGCGGCAACCGGTCGGCCCAAGCAGCAGAGATGGCGGCCCAACGCGTGGCAGTGGCACGGACGGCCCAGGGGCGCAGTGGCGTGGCCCAAGCGCCAGCAGCGGCCCAGCCAGGCGGCATGAGGCCATCCCAGGCGGGCAAACATGGCCCAATGTGAAGTGGTGGTGGCCTATTTTGCAAAAACGCCCCTGCATTAACCTCTATTTGATGCGAGATCCCTAGGCACTATTCAATTGAGTCGCATACTTCGCATTGACCACCCTGTATAATAGTTTTTCTTGGATTCTTACCCTTTACCTTGTCTTCTAAAGCAGAGCACAGCAGGGGAGGGGCACGATGACCGGTGGCAGCGGAGTCACCGGTGGGGCTACACGTGGCTCCGGTGATGGGAGGTCCACGGCCACGGCGCATGCTCGGGTGGCGAACCAGCGCAGGCCAGGACGGAGCAGCGCTGCTGCGTAGTAGGCCCAGCGCGGGGCGCGAGGAGCTCAGGCATGGCAGCAGTGGACCGAGGGGCATGCGCACCTAGGAGGGACTGCTGTATGGCGGCGTGGAGCTCGTGCGGAGGTGGGGGCGATGCGGATAGCTCCGGGATGGCGCGGGTCTCGGTGGGGCAGCAAATGCCGCGGCGGCTCGGTGTATAGCCATGGCGGGCTCGGTTGCGCATGCGCACGTGGGGGAAAAAGGAGAGGCGCCGGTGGCGCGGGTGGACGGCACAACCCAGAGGAGGGAGCTCGGAAACGGCGTGGTGCGCGGCAGCAGCATGGGCTTAGGCGCACGGAAGGCAGCGTGGGAGGAGAACCGAGGAGGGCCCTGGTGTGCGCGTGCGGTGGAGCTGCGGAGGAGCAGAGGGAAAAAGCCAGAGCTAGGGCTGTGTCCAGCACAGGGAACCGAGGATGCGCAAGCACGAGGGAAAAAGGGAAGAGACGATAGGTGGGCGGTGCCGGCCGTGGCCCAGCGGCCATGGCATGTTGCAGGACAGCGACGTGATGTTGCGGCCTAAAGCGTAGAAGGGAGGGGCGGCGCTCGCTAGTCAACGTGGCTCGAGCACGGACGAGCAGCGCGCGACGCAGGGAGGAAAAGGAGGAAAGCAGAGTAGCTCGGTCTAGCCTAAGGAGCCCGAGGCAGCAGACAAACGCACAAGACCGGCGTGGGCTGCTGGGGCGTCCCTGTGCGGTGCAGCAAAATGATAGATAGAGAGAAGAAGGTGCACAGGCGGTGTGCGCGTAGAGACAACGTAGAGACCGACAGAGACAGCGGAGGCATGACTGACTCGGCTTCACTATGCCATGGCGCGACGTTAATAATTCGGATGATGGATTTATTCAGAGCAAGGGTGACGTACCACTGTACTCAAACGTCCAGAACACAGTGCAGCAAGGACAACAGCGCTTTTAAATATAATCTCAGATGTTGACGCGAAAAGCTGGTTTTTATTTATTTTATTTTAAGTTTTAACATGATTAACTCCCAATTTTTATTTCAGTTCTAATTACAAGTGATATTTTATTTTGTAACAAAAATTGTTTTCATGCTCAATCCAACGGAACAAGCCATTCACTATTTACTTGCTAGAATCGCTAGTGGATATTTTAAACATAATTTAAAATTTTAAAATCCGACAGAATTGTTTCGGTAAATTTTATTAGGCCTAAAATACGGTGCTAAATGCGATCGTAACACCGGGGTGTTACAACTAACCCCCCTTAAAAAGAATCTCGTCCCGAGATTCGAAGCAAGAACCAAAGGAGGGGAAATGCGATTACATTTCATAGATCAGGGATTATACGAAAGATTACACGACTTCGAATACTAAACCACACGGGGATCTAGGGATACATGGTTAAGAGCAACTTGGTACAACCGAGACCTACTCCAGAAGTCGAGATAGACGAGGACAATGGAAAAACAACAAGAAGATGATTATCCAAAACATGGCGTAGCACCAACAGATCCAGAAACAGTCGACTGAGAAGTAAAACATTGTGAACCCTAAGATTGACTACCAAAATGGGAACTTGAACTTCTTCGACGAACCGGATCCTTTCTTCTCCTCAGATTACACCATCACCTCAGACTAACGAGCATAGCTTCACAATGGTGACTGGATCTCGTAGCTCTATTCCGAATGCGAGGGGAATGGGGATGAAGAAGAAGAGCAAGGACCCAGGGTTACTTATTGTGGAGAATGGAGGTGGGGAGCAACACACCGGAGTGGAGATAAGATCGGACATGTTGCGCTCCCTGCGCAAGCGGTAGAGGGGGAAATAAAGGAGAGGAGAGGGGGAGGGGTCCGCTCGACGGGGCAGGCGTGCGGGTGACCATGTTCACAAAAGAAGAAAGGAGGGAGGGGAAAGGGGGGCCCGGTACGAGGACGAAGGCATGGGAGCCGAGAGCCGACCGGACGCCAGAAAAAGGAAAAGCGCACAGTGCTCGAGGACAGCGAGTGCGGCACGATGCCACGGCCACGCAAAAATAGGGTGCTACACGCTCGATACAGACAGCATTCGCAGGGCACGCAGCGAAGTGACCCAGCATGCGTAGCGCGGTCAACTAAACACAGGGCTTGTGACATGACGTCCACTCAGGCTTTTACAATTACCCACGGCTAACCTTCCGTACTACTCTTCTTTTTCTTTCCTTTACTCGACCACATCCGTCTTTCATGTAGCCTGAGACCCCGTCATACTTTCTTCCTCCAAAACCACCTCCTCTTGCTTACCTTGAGAGAACACTTCTGCATCAACCTGTTGTGGATTTCCCGTTTGAACACCTGAACATTTCCAAGGAAAAAATTTTAAAACAAAACGATACGGCGGTGTAACTTGGTAAAGGTACTTGGTTAATAACCTCGATACCAGCACATGTCGAGCAGCGTCACATGTGGCAGCTGTTCCACAAGGAGCCCTCGGTTTCATCGTGGCACCACAAGCTTCTAGCTAGGCAACTATTACCAATTTACACGCCATGAAGGCAGTGGGGTCATAGACCACAGAATAAGGGGAGTATTGCAAGGGAAAAATGTAAACAACAAAGGTTCTCTTCACAACAAGGGACAAGGAATTCAAATCCAACAACGGATTTGTTTTTAAAAAGATTCAAGTGTTCTGCTGGGACATCCACAATTAGCCGACACAGTGTCCTATATTATCCAATCACGGCTGATCTGCTGGCATCCGAATGTCAACTTCTCTTGTAACCTGCTAAATATCTCCCATGACACTCTTAAGCACATCTAACGAACTTAAGGTAGATGAACGCAATAAACACAGTGAACTAAATAAAATGCATGTTCCAACGATCTTACACGGGTACATCATACAGGCATTCAGGCTCCCATTCATGATACCACATTCACCTTCCCTACTGGCGGACGATCTCAACAACTAAGGATGACAACAACAGCAAGAGTACACTACCGGGGGGACAACAACGAAAAACACTACTACTACGGGTACAGCATCCCAAGGCAACTAGTCTACATCCTCTCGTGGTAATGGATGAGTGAGAGGAATGAAGGGCTCGACTTCTGACACTTTTGAGGGTGGAGGTGCTGGCGGTGCTGCAACACCAGTTTTTCTTCTTTCTAGCGGGTGGATAGGGATCCCTTCCAAGATCGAGGCATCCTGCCTTTCAGCAGCCAACGTCCTCCGCTCGGCCCTGGTGACAAGATTGGCCACCCGCAGCTGATGGACATGCCAATCTTTAGCCCCCTTCAGGGCTTCCGACATGGCAGTCTCCCGGCTCTCAGCAACTATAGCAATGGCATGCGCTTCGGCGAGCTGGACCTGGAGCATCTAGCTGAAGATCTCGGATCCCTCGGCTCGTTGGAGGCAGCTCCTCAGTTCCAAGGCTTGATGGTCATATTGCTCATCCAAAGCGAGCAGGTACGTGGTCAAGTGCTCCACGGTGGGACTGTCCTCTTGCGCATCCCGCCCTTGCAAAGCCTCCATGCGAGCCCTCCATGCCCGCCGATTCTTGTCCAAAGGAGGAAAGAACCGTATGGGGGTACGGACAATGGGCTCCTCATAGATCTAGCAGAGGTACCGCAAGGCTTTGAAGGCCACAACCTGGTAGGTGTCGACGAAGCGAAACCCAGTTGCGGTCACACTCCAGGCTTCAGTGAGGTCGGGGAACTCTTCACTCTTCCTGATGTAGACGGTAACCTCACACCGCTCGGTGCCATGCTCCTCATACTCACGGCCCTCATACTCGGGACGCTCTCTAACTCCGAGCTTTTGCACGGTGGCATTCTGGATTCTAGGAAAACCCTCAACGTTCAGGCAGTAACTACTAACCCAGGCTCCTACCATCTTTGGCGGTGGTTGCAAGGAAGGCTGAGTGAAAAGCTGGCTCAAGGAAAAGCTAAGCGAGCTAAAGTGCGCCGGGTGGTGATACCAATAGCTAAGTTAGGCTCTGCTTATAAAGGCGGAGCGCTCAGTGGTCCTAGCGCGGTTCACCAGGGTTCCCGCATAGGATCACTATGACGAATCCACCAAATTTCGCGCATTCGAGGCGAGCGACGTGTGATGCCATTACTGACTAGTACGACTATAGGGCAAGGGTTCGACAAGAGCGTAGAAAAGAGATACAGGGAGACATGGGTCACGACCGGCGTGAACCACGGGCGAACGTGAAACACGAAAGCCACAGTGCAGACCCACTCAGGAACAGGAACAAGTCCATCGTGCACAATACGACACGCGTGACACCTATGGATGGC
This sequence comes from Miscanthus lutarioriparius, assembly GCA_904845875.1. NCBI lineage: Eukaryota > Viridiplantae > Streptophyta > Magnoliopsida > Poales > Poaceae > Miscanthus > Miscanthus lutarioriparius. The sequence goes on along the minus strand of CAJGYO010000001.1, from coordinate 68,890,549 downwards.
ATATCTGGAAGCAATACAGATGCTACAATGCACAATCCTGATATGCATTAATGCATGTCCTATACGTCCTTTCACTGTTGCCAACATATAGGGAAACCGTTCTCAGATTTTTTTTTGGCACATCGTTCTCTCCCTGTTGCTAGTCGATACTATCGGACTATGCTCGAGTCAGTGTACCAGCAGAAAACTTGATTAAGTCTACCTAAGTTAGCAGAGTGTCACCTATCCTGGATACATAACCATAGTAATAGGGCTACTTATATGACTTCGCATAAAAACGTCCTAATTTTTTTTTTGAAAATATAGGTTGTCCAATTTTAGTTTAGAAAAGGTTTTTGAAGCCTTATTTCCTCATTTGCGCTCTGATACCACCTGTGGCAGAACCACCTAATCTAATGCCTCACAGGAGTGCTTGTCTTCCATTAGACACTAATCACTCGAGGAAGAACACTAAATTACTCGGTTCCATCGGGCACACCCCAGGGGAGAACTCGAAAATCCACATTTTTGCCATCAGGATCACAAATAAGAGAATAAAGCTTACATCATTTAACCATTTCCTACATCACTTTTAATACAACATCAGAGTATAGCATTTATTATTATAATAGCGGAATGTAATTATATTATCAAAGTTATGAATCATTTAATTAAACAGCGGAATATAAACATGTGAATAGAGTTACAGCGGAAATAAACATCTATTAGTGACATGATGAAGTATTGATATATGAACTACGACAACAGATTATGAAACTTTCATTTATAAAAGCATTTGGTGATAGTTATAAATAACAACTACGATCGCAGCGTAAAGGAATCCTCGCTGAGCCCACCAGGAGGAATCCACACACAAGAGTCAGCTTTAGCATCCACCTATCACCTGCAACAGGGGGAAATAAAACCCTGAGTACTCAATTATACTCAGCAAGATTTACCCGACAGGAGAACAGAAAATACTCTAAGGATATGCAAGGCTATCTGGCTTGTGGGTTTATATTCGATTTTTACTAATAGCTGTTTTGGTTCATTAACTAACCATTCTATGTAAGCACCTGTGCAAGGACCTCCTCCACCAAAAAGAAACCCTAATAGTCGGTCCGAAAAGAGCCAGATCCACGACAAGAGAGCAACAAGTCTTCTAAATGCCCATACACAAGTATGTGCTCGGGATAATAAGTCTGTGACCTACCTAGAGTCTTATACAATGAACGGTCCTTGACCAAACAGAGAAAGCAGTGTAACCAAGCTATGCCCCATGTCCACGGCAACACAACTTATTGCACCCACCAATACCCAAACCATATCCCTGTCCAGTCACCATTTTTCTTTCCACCATTTATATTTTCCAAGTGATAACCATACAGTAATATATTTCCTATCTCTCGCGAGTGATAGGCAATCACTCGACTTCTATCGGAGTCCTGTAGCATAGCAATCTACACGATCCTATCATACTAGTAAGACTCATAGGATAAAGATATATATATGCAGGTGGGTTTCATTCAACCCCTTAAAACTTAATGCACAAATATAATTTAAACTGTAGAAAGTAGGGGTTATGCACCGGGGCTTGCCTGGGTAAGATATATATTAAAAGTTAGTATCTGCATCTTCAGATCATCCACCATCATCTGGATAGAAAGCCCATTGCATCATGTCCTGGAGAGAATACCATTGCACCATCTTTGAATTCCCAATCATCCTTCACTTGATCCGTTGATCCATCATCGTACCTATATGATATGTAATGCGATGCAGTGCAAAGATGTAATTAATCAATTGCAACCGTGATTCGTAAAATACGATTTACGCCGCTCAAGTTAGCGAGCTAGATCTAACGACGACCGTACTTAGGCTACATATCCATGTTATCGAATAAGACGTTATTTCCCAACACTGTTTTTAGTTATATAAACCAAGGTGTTTCTTTATTTCATTCTATCGATTTAATCCTTATTCGCAATAAGCCATCATTATCTAATTAGCAACTAGTTATTCTGGAGCTACAAAATTTACGGTGAGTAACTAATATTGCTAGGAGCCTACTATACAAATTTCAGATTCAACACTATTGCCAATTTATCAGAACAATTCCTACAAGTTATCTTTTTACATTATTAAGTATCTTAAATTAATTATATAGCTCCCGAGATTATTATCCAACTATGTGAACAAGTTATACAAGCAGGTAGATCATGATTTTAGGAGCCTAATAAATATAGTTTGGCATTTTTATGATTTTTCTACATTGTATTATCAATTTCCAAGTATTTAGACACTTGTTGAAAATTAACGGAACACCGAAACAGTTAAAGGGTCTTTGGGCCCAAAGCGGCCCAAGCGCGGGGCAGGCACGGCGTTGCGCGGCCCAGCGGCGTGGCCAGGCCAGCAGCGCGGAAGCAGGCCGGCCAGGCGGCCCACGGCGCGACGGCCCAAGGCGGGCGCGCGGCCAGCGCACAGCGCGGCAACCGGCCGGCCCAAGCGGCGGAGACGGCGACCCAACACGCGGCAGTGGCGCGGACGGCCCAGGTGCGTAGTGGCGTGGCCCAAGCGCCAGCAGCGGCCCAGCCAGGCGACATGAGGCCGGCCCAGGCGGGCAAACATGGCCCAACGTGAAGTGGTGGCGGCCTATTTTGCAAAAACGCCCCTGCGTTAACCTCTATTTGACGCGAGATCCCTAGGCACTATTCAATTGAGTCATGTATTTCACATTGACCACCCTGTATAATTCTTTTTCTTGGATTCTTACCCTTTACCTTGTCTTCTAAAGCAGAGCACAGCAGGGGAGGGGCACGATGACCAGCGGCTGTGGAGTCGCCGGCGGGGCTACGCGCGGCTCCGGTGATGGGAGGTCCGCGGCCACGGCACATGCTCGGGTGGCGAACCAGCGTAGGCTAGGACGGAGCAGCGCTGCTGCGCAGCAGGGCCAGCGCGGGGCGCGAGGAGCTCGGGCGCGGTAGCAGCGGACCGAGGGGCACACACGCCTGGGAGGGGCTACTGTATGGCGGCGTGGAGCTCGCGCGGAGGTGGGGTCAACGCGGACGGCTCCGGGACGGCGCGGGTCCCGGCGGGGAAGCAGATGCCGCAGCGGCTCGGCGTGCAGCCATGGTGGGCTCGGTTACGCCTGCGCGCGTGGGGGAAAAAGGAGAGGCGCCGGCGGCGCGGGTGGATGGCACAACCCAGAGGACGGAGCGCGGCAACGGCGTGGTGCGCGGCAGCAGCACGGGCCTGGGCGCACGGAAGGCTGCGCGGGAGAAGTGAGGAGGGCGCTGGTGTGGGCGTGCGGTGGAGCTGCGGAGGAGCAGAGGGAAAAAACCAGAGCTGGGGCTGCGTCCAGCACGGGGAACCGAGGACGCGCAAGCACGAGGGAAAAAGGGAAGAGACGACAGGCGGGCGGTGCCGGCCGTGGCCCAACGGCCATGGCGTGTTGCGGGACAGCGACGTGATGTTGCGGCCTAGAGCGCAGAAGGGAGGGGCGGCGCTCGCTAGTCAACGCGGCTCGAGCAC